>QVLQ01000022.1:0-1200000 GCA_003545705.1 Acidomyces sp. 'richmondensis'
CTAACCCTAACCCTAACCCTAACCCCTAACCCTAACCCTAACCCTAACCCTAACCCTAACCCTAACCCTAACCCTAACCCTAACCCTAACCCTAACCCTAACCCTAAGGTCGTCGTTCTTATCCGGATTGTTAGCAGTACGGCAAACTTCAGATATATAATCAGTATCTACGCCATAAAGAATAGCCTTGCAGACAAGGTTTACAACGTTAGCGGCGTAGCGTAGTCGCTGCTAAGCTAGATTAAGGTCAATATGCTTAGCTAATAGCTTAAGCGCCTTGTCGTTGTTGCTAGTACTATCGCTGATAAAGAAGCCGATCTTGCTCGTTATTTTGTACTCGCGGAGGACTTCAAGAAGATGGTGCTTTTGCTCTTCACCACTCTTACTGCCGAAGGTGTTACGGAGCGTAAGCAGCGCTATCCTCGCCTTATAGTGTAGTGGGGTTTGGCCCAACGCAGGGCGGGCGCATGCCCTGGTGTCAGGTGGAGATGATGCCTGACAGGGGTCGCAGAATGTATAATCTAACATGACTCGAGATAGGGGGAGAGACAAGGGTAGACACATATGTGTACCGAGATAGGCATGTACATACACACACAGACAAGCAGGAGACAGACATGAAAGCAGACTGGCACACAAGACGGAAAGATCATTAGACAGACAGACAGACAGACAGAGGGCAACCACGGCCCCATTTCCCTTCTACACTATGCGAACCTGCTAGGCCCATCAGTCCTCATCGCGATCCTGGTTGTCGTTACTCTCTCCTCTCCTTTTGGGAGCGCTCTCGCCGGGACGAAGGACACTCAGGCCGTCCGACTCCACGACAATAGTTGCTGTCGATCTAATGCGCTATTACCCTAAGATAATCGACCTCGGTACCGCTCTTCTATCTATCGAAGCTGATAGTAATATTGCTCTTAGCACATGCGAGGCTTGTAGCGACCTTTAGCTTTATCTTAACAAACGTGCGAAGGACCCAGTTTGCGACGGTATTATACGATTAAGGTACTACTGCTTCGATAAAGCTATTCCAGTAGATTAAGAAGCTCTTATAGCATTCTGAAGCTGCTCTTCGCATACTAATATTATTAGTAACAACCTAACTAATAAAAGCGGCTTAGAAGTACTTATAGTTGAAGGTGCCTTATTACTCTTAGTCTTGCTATTTAAGGCGCTTGAAATTCCGAAGATCGCTATTATTAAGAGCTAACCGCTTCGTATTCTAGTACTTTAATCTGTCTTCATTATAGCTGTATATTACTATATAGCGCTATACTTAGGTTATTAATATAGTACGCGTAGTAAAGACAACTAGCAGCGTTTAAGTATAGTAATAGCGACAAAGCTATACCCGCTTTCCGGTCTTCTTTATAGATACTGCCTCGCTATAGACCTTATACTTATCCTTCCAAATCTACGAGTAAGGCGGTCGCTTACTTAAGGATATTGGAACGAAGTTGATAAGCAAGGGGCTATTGAGTAAAAACCTAGTACTTATATACCTTAACTAGTATAACGTTAAGAGCTAAGACGCTTCGTAAAGCCCTATAAGGTTATTATATAATATCGGTAATAATTCAGTAGCTATTAGACGGATAAGATAGTAATATAGTAATAGTATTATAAAGTTCGCAGATAATACAGACTATAAAGTTTTGCGTTCTAGATACTTAAGGCATTAGAGCAGCTCTAGTACTGTTCTAATTAGCTAGATCAATGCGGAGTGCAGCGGAAGCGCAGTAAGCGCCGGTCCCGCACGCCTCTGATTCGCTCACTTATTAGGGTTAGGGTTGGTGTTAATTTATAGTGAATAGCAATAGGGATATATATATTAGAAGACGACGTTCGCGAACAGATAAATAAATATGGAATATTGTGCGTTTGTTTACGAGATATTGCTTATCCGTTCGTTTGTTCGTTCGCTAGCAAACGACGCGAACACGTTCATATGTTCGTTCATTGACCAGCCTGGTCATAACCCACACTTAGGCTTCAGCCCTGATTGATTGATTGATTGATTATTCCATTTAACGTTCTATAGAAGTCTATAACTATGAAAGACGGCTCATTTTAGAGCAGTTTGTTTATATTTTCCCACTTTAGAACGCCAAATGTAGATAAGGAAATTGTGGGGCTTAAGAGCCTAGGGGGCGCGGAGCGCGATCAATCTGTATCCTCCTCTTCTTCCCTAGGTAACCTACTGAGGTGCCAACCCCTAGTAGCTATCCTAGTTGCGTCTATAAAGTGACGCGTAAGCTTTCCGCCTTCACTAGTGTGTAGTAGTAGGGGAAGTGTTAGGGGTTTGACGTTGAGAGTGTCAAACACTTTCCGCTCCTCCCTATATAACGTAATCGACGGCCAAACGAGCCACCCCACCAAGCGAGCCACGAAATTCCGTCTCATCTACCTCAAGACGACCTTGTAGCCGCCACAACGATGCAGTCGCTATCAGAATCGCTAAATACAATTTCAATATCCTCTTCTTTATTATTATCAATTATTGTAGCCTTAGCTCCCTCTTTCACCTTCTTCTTCGGCTTTTTCTAAGCTGCTTCAAGCTTAGCCTGCTTCACCATATCGAGTACTTCTTGAGTACTAAACACAAATTTACCTTTTAAGGCTATCCTCTTCCCTTTTTTACACTGCTTACGAGCTTGTAGAAGAGATTTAGTATCAGTAAGCCGCTTCCGAAGTAAAGCAACCTCACTTTATACTGTTTTAAGCGTACAGGTTATCCGCTTTGTATAGCGCTTAGTAGGTAAAAGAAGCGGTTGCTCTTTATCTAGCTCAGAGTGCAAGAGAGCATTAGCCTCACGTAGCTCTGTACTATCTGGTGGTGAGCTTGCTAAAAGTAATAGATCAAGTAGGTACGAGACCTATTCTTAGGGCGGAGGAGGTAGTGTTTGCGGTAACTGCCTGATCTTATGTTATGGCTCCGTTGGTCACGTGGTAATCAGATGACCTGGAGTCACGTGGTTGGTACTCGTTTGAAGAGGAGTGTTAAGGCAGCGAAGTGGAAGCAGAAGTTGTTATTCCAACTAATAAGATTAACAATTGAGTTGAATACGAAGTCGAAGCTTAAGGCTTCTACTTTCGATTCCTATATACTGCTTATAGTTCGTATAATTACCCTAATTACTGCAATCACTCTGAAGGTAATCTGGTAATTATAGTAATTACAGTGTTCGCTTCCTAATTAGTCCAGCTTCTTTCGCTGTTACTTATAAGGTAGGGCTTCGGTAAACCTTCCTTATTTGTTACGACCCGTAATACTATCCCCCCTTTTTAGTTAGCGCTATCTCGGGCTAATATAGCGTCGTAGTAATACCTTTTCTAGGATTACCTTTCTTTTATAATGCCTCTCTATTACTATCGGTTATTATCAGTTCGTCGGAAGCACCTTACTTAGTATATTAAGCGTAACGGAATTACAATACTAACTCCGTACGCCTATTGCAAATCCTACTAGCTCGATTATAAGGTAGATCTTCGCTCTAGTTATTGTGCAGAGTGCGTTCGCCGTATACGAAAATGCGACTTAATAGTTACTTATACTAAGTTTAATAAGCTCCGTTCGATACGGTTACGGCTAAAAGAGCAGTTAGAGCGCGCGGAGGATAAGGAAGAGAAGTTAGTTGAGGAGTAGGAGGCGTTACTTATAAGGATTCGTACGTAGTAAGCTTAGATATATTAGCTTCGGAAACAACTTCGCTTTTCCGAGAGATAAGAAGGTGCTGCTTTTAATAAGGAGCTAGCTTCTATCGAGGAGGCTGAAGAGCAGGAAAGATTGCTGCTTGCTTCCTCTTCCGAGCCGGTGGAGGTTAAGCTCCCTACTTGTCCCCCTTAGCCCTTCGACGACTATCTAATAATAAGTCCCTCTTAGTAGGCTAATCTTGCTAGTGTCGATTAGTCCTTTTATCTTAGTGGAACTTCTTCAGAAGTAGCTGGCAGTTCGTAAGATTTATATATAGTTCCTACGTATTTTCCGAGTCTAGATATCCTTTCTACTTAATAAAGTAGTTCTAACTATTCTATTTTAGGATCTTTTCAACCTCGAACTCGTTTTCCTCTTCTTCCTTATAATAGAAAATATTTTAGTACAGTATTTCCGGATCTACTAGTTCTAATAATAAGACGTAGAATATAGGGTGGATTTTTGCGTCTTTTAGGAGTATAAGCCGATAATTTACTAGTCCCCTTTATTCTTCGATTAAAAATAGTCCGACTTTGATATAATCTAGTTTCTTTAAGTTTCTTTTTGTCCTTAGGTTCTTAATAAGTAAGTATACTTTATCCTCCTTTTTTAGCTAAAGTACTTATTTTAATTAGTCGTTCGTAATTATTCTTTATTAAATCTTTTAAATATATATATAGAGTTCGTTATAGAGACTCCGCATTTCCTCTAAAGCGATAAGAGCTCTTTGTACATTTAGGTAATTGTATAGTTCTATAAAGAGATTCGGGTATTTCCTATAGTTAGAAAAGAATAATATATATTATATAGATTTGCTCTTTATATTATTAAGTGCAAGTTAAGCTATTAGTAGTAAGGAAACCTAATTATCTTATATATAGTTAATATAGTATTATAGGTACGCTTTAAGCGTCTAATTTATTCGTTCTATTTAACTATCTATCTATAGGTAGAACAAGGTTAATAGCTTATATCGAATACCGATTAATATAATAAGAGTTTTCTAGTAGTTTGAAGTGAAAAGTTTATCTCTATCTATAATAAATAAAGAGGGTATTCTATAGTATCGTATAAATCGGTCGATTACTATCTAGGCGAGCTATTCGGCGGTATACGCTTCCTTATATAGGATAAAATAGGTATATTTCGTAAGTCGGTCGATAATTATAAGGATTAAATTATAGACTTCTTTAGTAACGTAATCGCTTAATAGCGGAAGTTTAATAATAAAGTCTATCGTTACTTCGTCCTATAGCTAAGCTAGTAGTATATTTAGTTAAATATATCTATATTTAGTATATCTAGCTACTTTGTTTTGTTAATATAGTATACACTTTTTAATATACTAAGCGACTTTTTAGTATATTAGTAAGAAAGTGAAGTTTCGTTATATAAGTTCTATTGTTTTATTAACTCCTAGGTATCCTCTTAATTTGTCGTTATAGTATTACTTAATATACTCTTATTCGTTTTATAGTTTAATATAGAGTTTCCCTTTATAAACTAGAAACTCCTCGTTTATATCTTATAGGATTATAAGAACGTAGTTGAATTCTTTTATATTTGCGCTTAGGCTACTATCCTTATTGATTTTGAGGATATTGTGTCGTATCTATTCTTTATCCTCTATATAGTCACTTCGTCTACTAAGAGCGTCGGCTCTCCTATTATTATATCTAGGTATATATCGGATTTCGAACTTATATTATCCTAGTTCTTCCGACTATCGCACTTGTTTTCGTCTAAGGACCTTAGTAGTCGTAAAGTGTAAGAGGTTTTTATAGTCTATGAAGATAGTTAGTGCAGGTACTCCTTCCGCGTATACTCTCTAGTGTTTGAAAGCTGTAACGATAGTAAGTAACTCTTTATTATAAATATTATAATTCTATTCTACTAGCGTTATTTTCTTAGAATAGTAAGCGATAGGGTGTCTCTTTCCTTCGTATTCCTATATAAGGTATACGCCGATCGCGAGGTCTAAGGTATCAGTTTCTATTTGTACTAGCTTAGTAGTGTCGAACATCTTAAGTATTAGTGTGTTATACGAGGCTCGCTTAAGTTCTTCAAAAGCTTATTATTAGGGTTTTTCCTACTGAAATACCGTTTCTTTCTTAGTAAGGCGTATAAGTAGCTCGGCGATCTTTAAGTAGTTTTTTATAAACTTACGGTTATAGTTTGCTAATCTTAAGAAGGCTTATACTTCCTTAACCGTTTTAGGTATTAGCTACTCTTATACTACTCGTATTTTGTCTAGATCGATCTTAATACTATTAGTTCCTATAATAAATCCTAAGAACTTGACCTCTTTCTTATAGAATTCGCACTTTTCCAGTACTACCTATAGATTCTGTTATTTTAGTTTATCGAATACGTTAGTAATATCTTATATATATTGTTATAAGGTTCCTATAGTATAGACTAAGATGTCGTTAAGGTATACGATAACTGTCTTGTTGAGGAATTTTCTAAGGGTGTCGTTTACTAGTTCTTAGCAGGTTGCTAGTACGTTAGTCAGTCTAAAAGGCATTACGAGCGTTTCGAAGTATCTATATCGAGTTTGAAATACAGTTTTCTATTCGTCTCCTTTAGCTATTCGGATTAAGTTATATGCTGATCGTAGATTGATGCTTGTAAACCACTGCGCCCGCGCTAATTAGTCTTAGAGTTCACTGATGTTTAGGAAGGGGTATCGATTTTTGATAGTAATAGTGTTAAGCTTCTAGTAATCGATGTAGAGTTGTAGCTTCCTATTCTTTTTAGGTACGAACAGAATTGGTACTCCTACTAGGGATTCTAATCGTCGTATAAATCCTTTAGTAAGGTTCTCGTCTAACTATTCTCTTAGAGTCTGAAGCTCTTTTTCTAATAGCGTATATATTAGTCTAAATGTAGGTTCCTTTCCGGGTTAGAGGTTAATTCGGTAGTCCTACAGTTAGTATTTAGGTAAGGCTTCTTTGCTAACCTCTTCCTTAAAGAGCTGCGCGTATTCTTTATACTCTTCGGGGTATCTAAGTAAGGCGTAACTTCTACTTCTAACTCTCGCTTATTAACCTGCTAGACCTTTAGCAGTGTCCGCAGAGGTGGGGTTTCTTTGAAACCTCTAGTTCGATCTAGAATTAGAGTCTTGTACTCTATTTAATTCCCTTTTCTTATCTACCGTCGTCCTCTATCGGCGTATAGAATTAATATCGACTACGTAGTCGTATCTCTCGAAGTCGAGTACTCCTATCTTCCAATCGATGATTGGGTTGTGCTACTTCAGCTAAGGGGTACCTAGTACGATATCGTATCTAGCTATTTCTACTACATCTAAGATAACCTCCTCGTAGTACTGCTAAATAGCTATCGACAATAGTATCGTCTTATTATTAACGTTAGGTAAGGGTAATCCGTCTACTGCGATCAGTTTATACCCCTTCTTTTTCTTATAGGTTACGATCCTGTATTTATCGACGAGCCTCTTCGATATGAAGTTCCTACTAGCTCCGGAGTCGATTATAGTATATATATCTATATTACTATTTATTCGTATTTTAGTACAGAATACTAGTACTAATAATGCTAAAGCTTATATATTATTGATTTCCCGTCGATCGCTCCTATCTCGAGGATTATTTAGTTTTTTAAAAGATCTCTAATGAATTCTTACTATTCGTATACTATAGATACGAAGTATCTTTCTAATACGTTATATTATTCTTTAATCTTATAGCGTCGGTTCGTATTAAGCCTTTCTCGTTCTTCCTTTATTTCCTTAAGTCTAGTAGTATTATAGTTAATAGTTCGCTTCTATTACTAGATATTCTATATCTTATCTAGTTGTTCCTTAACCCGCAGTATTAAGCCCTTCATTCTTTGCGGAATGAAGGTCCTATCTAAAGCGATATATCCTCCTAGAAGGAACATACTTCTAATAGGTAATTATTCCTAGATAAACTTCCTTATATAAATTCCTTAGTTAAATATAGGTAGATATTACTAGAATATAGATCGTAACTAATCTAATATCCGTTCGAAGTTTTCTCTATAAAGTAGTCTTCTTCTATTTACTAAAGGAAAGGCTTCTTCGTATCTTCTAGCGATTTCGTAGAACATTTGCAAGATTTCTAGGTGCCCTATTATAGTAAAGTATATTAGTATACTTTCACCTTCTTCTTCTTCTAAGTCTTCACTCCCTAAACTTTCTTCTAGTAAGGCCCGTTCTACTAGGTTCGCAGTTAGTATTTCCCTTTCCGACTCTTCTAGAATATCGGAGTCTTCGCAATCTTTATTATTAGGAAATTGATCTATATCGAGTCTTTTAGTAATATTTAGTTCCCTATTTCCGAATTCGGATTCGTTCTGCAATTATTCCTTCTATAGTAGTATCTCTCTATCTTCGTTATATTCGTTTCTTTAAGAATAGTAACTATTATCCGACTCTTTAAGTATTATATTTAATTAGGTTTCTTCGTATATTAGTACTTCCTTTTCGAGTCCTTTAATTCTCTAGTTAATTATAAGGATTCGATTATATAATTTAGCGATTTATTCTCTATATATATCCGCTTTCCAGAACTGTCCTTTTCTTCGAGCTTCTATACTTAAGGTTTGCTCTTAGCGTATTCGTACGAAAAGTAAATTTTAGAGATTCTTTAGAAGTTATATTCGCTCTTCTAATTCTATTATACCGGTTCCTATTATTATATTAAACTATCGTTACTATACCTTATTTTTCGAGTGATAGTTCTTCGCTATATAGCCCGTTTTGCTATAGGTATAGCACTTCAGTCCTTCTCGCTTTTTTATAGAGTAGGTTTTCCCTTTTTTGTCCGACCCTTTCTTAACCTTATAGGTTATATCGAGTTCTATCGGATCGCCTTTATTAACCGGTATATTTCCCTTCGTAGTCTAGCTTCGTCGGGGTATATATCCGGCGCTTCCTCTTACTCGAGTATCGTAGCGTCTTTCTATGTTTCTCTCGTAAAGTTTATTATCAAAGTCGATAGCAGTTCTAATTAATTCGTCGAGGTCCTTGTTCGTCCTTCCGTCGCGTATTAGCTCATCCTTAACACTGTCCTTTAGGCCTCGTCGGAATATAACTATTAAGGCGTTATCGTCCTATTCTGTAACCTAGGCGTATTCTTGGAACTTAGCAGCGTATTCAGAGGCCGAGGTCTTTTGAGTTAGGTGTTGTATAACGCGTATAGCGACTTCCTTACTATTATAGATTCCGAAAATGGATTCGATAACTCTACTGAATTGTTTAAAGTCCGCGAAGATTCCTTCTTCGTCCTCCCTCTAGCGGAGGTACTTATTAAGGTACGGTTTAATCCAGTGCTGAGCCCTTCCCTGCAGATACGTCGTGGCGAACAGTGTCTTATTCCTGGTGATGTCGTTGAATAAGAAGTACAAGTTCATTTGATTGAGCTAGTTACTAAGCTTATAGCGATCTCCGTAATAGAAGTCCGGCTTAGCAACCTTAGACGCACTGTTATTATCTAAGCGAGGGCATGTCGGACCGCCTGCTTCACTAGGAGTAGGAGTCCTATGCATGCCTAAGTTACTCATTCTTAAGGGTGTTTAAAGTGTTATAGCTCCGTTAGTCACGTAGTAATTAGATGACCTGGAGTCACGTAGTTGGTACTCGTTTGAAGAGGAGTGTTAAGGCAGCGAAGTGGAAGCAGAAGTTGTTATTCCAACCAATAAGATTAACAATTGAGTTGAATACGAAGTCGAAGCTTAAGGCTTCTACCTTCGATTCCTATATACTGCTCGTAGTTCGTATGATTACCCTGATCACTGCGATCACTCCGAGGGTAATCCGGTGATCATGGTGATCACGGTGTTCGCTTCCTGATTGGTCCAGCTTCTTTCGCTGTTACTCATAAGGCGGGGCTTCGGTAAACCTTCCTTGTTTGTCACGACCCGTAACACGTCCTTTCAACCCTCGAGATGCCTCCTCCTTCCCGTAACCCTACGATACCGGATCGGACACTTTCGGCCCTTAAAACAACGCTCTTAGCAAGTTCGTCCTTAAAGGAAACCGATATTCGAAAGGCGAACGAAGAGCTACTCGAAATCGTTTAAAAAACGACAGAAATTCCATCGCCTAGAAAGCAGTATATCTATAAGCTTACCTTAATGCTCGAAACATCGAATTCTAAACGAACGCTTCTTTAGAAAGAGAATAACGAAATATAGGACCTTCTCTAGGTTCGAAAGGAATGCATAAAAGAGAAGAAAGTTATAATTAAAGGTAAGTTTGTATTTAATATATAAGAAATCCTTAAAGTTATCGAGAAAGCTGAAGCCGAGGCGTCGATAAAGAAGAAGAAGAGTAGACGAACGAATAAGTCTATAACGTCGAGATTTGAAGAGTAGGAAGAGGGAGTACTCGAGATCCTATCGGAGGAGTCGGAGGGAGAATGTATCGTAGTTCTACAACGTAAATAGTGTTCAAAGGTAGCGAAGTCGAATTATGTGCGCTACTTCACCGTCTGCGCCGCTTCACCGTCAGCTACGTTATATAAGGACCTAGAGATTATTAGAGGCTAGTTTACACTAGTTAAGAACACAGTTAGTAAATATAGTATCCTTCCTGAAGATATCTATAACGTAATCGACGGTCAAACGAGCCACCCCACCAAGCGAGCCACGAAATTCCCTTCATCTACTTCGACACGTTTACTCTTTACGATGGACGTATCTAAACGCGATTCTTACGCGTTCTCTGAATCTATTATTCAAGAGGCTATTACTGCTTATTATGCTAAGCGCTATTCGTCGATTCGAGCTACTGCATATGCATTTGCGATTCCTAGAAGTACCTTACAACACCGAATGGCCAGTCGCACTTCTTATCAGTATTTACGCGAATCTCAGCAGATACTCTCGAGCGCTGAAGAGAGGACTCTCATCAAATGGATCACTCATCTTACACATACTGGGTACCCTATATCACCAGCGCTGGCTCTTGAACTGGCTGAGACTATCCAAAGCCAGCGCTACTAGCTCTCTAAGCAGGCGCCTTACCGGCGGCCTATTGGCAAGCACTGGCTAGACCGCTTCCGTACACGATATCCAGAGATACAAGGCGTCTGGACGCGACAGATTGAGAGCGCTCGATATACCGCTCTCAATACCGCCACCGTACAAGGCTGGTTTGACGCAGTTACGGCCCTCTATATCCAACACCAGTACCTACCTGAACGGATATATAATATGGACGAGTCAGGCTTTGCAATTGGTGCTAGCCAGTCATCAAGAGTATTACTAAATATTCGAGAGAGATCAAGCTAGAAGGTGATCAAAGGGCGTTAGGAGTGGATAACTGCAGTTGAGCGCGTAAGTGCTGCTAGGTACGCGATTCCACCGCTTCTGATATTTAAGGCCAAGTATACGAATACGAGCTGGATACCCGTAGGCGCGCCGCTCGATTGGCGATTCAGTACGAGCAATAGCGGCTGGATATCAAATAGCCATGCTTTTGAATGGATAAGAACTGTATTTGAGCCTTGTACTGTCGTGGAGTAGGACGTCCTGAGTGTCCGTCGTCCTGGAAGGGAGCGTATCACGCGTAGGTCGAGTAGGCAACCAGCTCAGTAGATCAGTGAACGTCGCATTAGCATATGATACAAGGCCGGCCTGTCTGGCCGTCTGGCTGTCTGGGTGTACGTTTGTGTGTATAGGCTCTTCTGGGTCATGCATGCAGGTCTGAAAGGTAAATGATAATACGTATGTGTATCTATATGTACAAGAATACAATGTCTGTCTGTCTGTCTTTCTGTATCCGCTGTGTAACTGTGTGTGTGTGTGTGTGTGTGTCAGAAAGCTCAGCTACCGTGGCAGGTGTGCCACCACCGCTTCCGCCTGCCGCCACAACCCAACCTGCATGCGGTCAATCCCCACGACAGTACGAGGCCCGCGAGCCCTAAGGAGCGCCGCCTGCTTATTATGGACGGCCATAGTAGCTACATCACTGCAGATTTTATCGCCTTCTGTATGGATATTGCGATAGATATCCTCATCTTACCGCCACACTGCTCGCATGCGCTGCAGCTACTTGACGTAAGCGTATTCTCACCGCTAAAAAAGGCTCTTGCAGTAGAAACAGACAAGCTTACTCGCCTTGACCCGGGTGTTACAGGTCATGACAAACAAGGAAGGTTTACCGAAGCCCCGCCTTGCGAGTGACAGCTGGAAAAGTAGACCAATCAGGGAGCGATCACCGGATCACCCTCGGAGTGATCACAGTGATCAGGGTGATCGCAGTGATCAAGGTGATCACGGTGATCAGGGTGATCATACGAATTACGATCAGTATATAGGAATCGAAGGAGAAGCCTTAAGCTTCGACTTCGTATTTAACTCAATTGTTAATCTCATTGGTTAGAATAACAACTTCTGCTTCAACCTCGCTGCCTTAACACTCCTCTTCAAACGAGTACCAACCACGTGACTCCCTAGGTCATCTGATCATCACGTGACCTACAGAGCCATAACACTTTGAACACCCTCAAGAATGAGTAACTCAGGCATACATGGGACTCCCACTCCTAGTGAAGCAGGCGGTTCGACACGCCCTCGCCTAGATAACAACAGTGCTTCTAAGGTTGCTAAGCCGGACTTTTATTACGGAGATCGCTATAAGCTTAGTGACTGGCTCAATCAAATGAACCTATACTTCTTATTCAACGACATCACTAGGAATAAGACACTGTTCGCCACGACGTATCTATAGGGAAGGGCTCAGCACTAGATTAAACCGTACCTTAATAAGTACCTTCGTCAGAGGGAGAACGAAGAAGGAATCTTTACGGACTTTAAACAGTTTAGCAGAGTTATTGAATCTATCTTCGGAATCTACAACAGTAAGGAAGTCGCTATACGTATTATATAGTACCTAACTTAAAAAACCTCAGCCTTAGAATACGCTGCCAAATTCCAAGAATACGCCTAGGTTACGGGATAGGACGATAACGCCCTAATAGTTATGTTCCGACGAGGCCTAAAGGACAGCGTTAAAGATGAGCTAATATACGACGGAAGAACGAACAAGGACCTTAACGAATTAATTAGAACTGCTATTAACCTTAATAATAAACTTTACGAGAGAAACATAGAAAGACGCTACGATACTCGAATAAGAGGAAGCGCCGGATATATACCCCGACGGAGCTAGACTACAAAGGGAAATACACCGGTTAATAAGGGCGATCTAATAGAACTCGACGTAACCTATAAGGTTAAGAGAAGGTCGGACCAAAAAGGGAAAAACAATCCTACAAAAAAGCGAGAAGGACTGAAGTTCTATATCTATAGTAAAGCGAGCTATATAGCGAAGAACTATCGCTTAAAAAACAAGGTATAGCGACGATAGTTTAATATAATAATAGGAACTAGTACAATAGAATTAGGAGAACGAATACAACTCCTAAGGAATCTCCGAAACCTATTCTTTATATAAATATACTAAGAACAAACCCTAAGTATAGAAGCTTGAAGAAAAGGACAGTTTCGGGAAGCAGATATATACGGAGAATAAGTTACTGGATTATATAATCGAATCCTTATAATTAACTAGAGAATTAAAGGACTCGAAAAGGAAGTACTAATATACGAAGAAATCTAATTAAATATAATACTTAAAGAGTTAGATAATAGTTATTATTCTTAGGAAAACGAATATAACAAAAATAGAGAGATACTACTGTAGGAGGAATAATCGCAGAACGAATCCAAACTTAGAAATAGAGAACTAAATGTTACTAAAAGACTCGATATAGATTAATTCCCTAATAATAAGGATTACGAAGACTCCGATACCTTAGAAGAGTCCGGAGGGGAGGCGCTAACTGCAAACCTAGAAGAACGACCCTTACTAGAAAAAAGTTCGGAGAGCGAAGAATTAGAGGAAGAAGAAGAAGGTAAAAGTATACTAATATACTTTACTGTAATAGGGTACCGGGAAATCTTGCAAATATTCTACAAAATCGCTAGAAGATACGAAGAAGCCTTTCCTTTAATAAACGGAAGAAGACTACTTTATAGAGAAAACTTCGACCGGATATTAGACTAGTTACAATCTATATTCTAGTAATATCTACTTATACCTAATTAAGGAATTTGTATAAGGAAGTTTATCTAGGAACGACCGCCTATTAGGAGCATGTTCCTCCTAGGAGGATATATCGCCCCTAATAGGACCTTCATTCTATAAAGAATAAGGGGTTTAATTATACGGATTAAGGAACAACTCGATAAGATATAGGATATCTAACGATAGAAGCGAACTATCGACTGCAATACTACTAGACTTAAGAAGGTGAAGGAAGAACGAGAAAGGCTTAATACGAACCAACGCTATAAGATTAAGGAACGATATAACGTATTAGAAAGATACCTTATATCTATAGTATACGAATAGTAAGAACTCATTAGAGATCTTTCAAAAACCTAGATAGTCCTGGAGATAGGAGCGATCGATAGGAAGTCAACAATATATAAGCTCTAGTATAATCGGTACTAGTATTCCGTACTAAGATACGAATAAATAGTAATATAGATATATACGCTATAATCGACTCTAGAGCTAGTAGGAACTTTATATCGAAGAGGCTCGTCGATAAATATAGGATCGCGACCTATAAGAAAAAGAAGGGGTATAAACTGATCGTAGTAGACAGATTACCCTTACCCGATGTCGACAATAAGACGATACTATTATTAATAGCTATTTAGCAGTACTACGAGGAGGTTGTCTTAGATGTAGTAGAAATAGCTAGATACGACATCGTACTAGGCACCCCTTAGCTAAAACAGCATAACCCAATCATCGATTAGAAGATAGGAGTACTCGACTTCGAGAGATACGACTACGTAGTCGATATTAATCCTACGCGCTAATAGAGGACGACGGTAGATAAGATAAGGGAATTGAACGGAGTACAAGACTCTAATTCTAAATCGGACTAGAGGTTTCAAAGAAACCCTACCTCCGCAGACACTGCTAAGGATCTAGCAGGTCAATAAGCGAGAGTTAGAAGTGGAAGTTACGCCCTACTTAGATACCCCGAAGAGTATAAGGAATATGCGTAGCTCTTTAAGGAAGAGGTTAGCAAAGAAGCCTTACCTAAACACTAACCGTAGAACTACCGAATTAACCTCTAACCCGGAAAGGAACCTATATTCGGACTAATATATACGCTATTAGAAAAAGAGCTTAAGGCTCTACGAGAATAGTTAGACGAAAATCTTGCTAAAGGATTTATAAGACGATCGGAATCCCTAGTAGGAGTACTAATTCTGTTCGTACTAAAAAAAAATAGGAAGTTATAGCTTTACGTCGACTACTAAAAGCTTAATACCATTACTATTAAGAATCGATACCTACTCCCAAACATTAACGAACTCTAAGACAGATTAGTGCGAGCACAGTAGTTTACAAGTATCGATCTACGATCAGTATATAACTTAATCCGGATAGCCGAAGGAGACGAATAGAAAACTGCATTTCGAACGCGATATAGATACTTCGAAACGCTTATAATACCCTTTGGACTTACTAACGCACTAGTAACCTGCTAAGAACTAGTAAACAACACCCTTAGAGAATTCCTCGACAAGATAGTTATCGTATACCTTAATAACATCTTAGTCTATACTACGGGAACCCTATAACAATATATATAAGACGTTACTAATATATTCGATAAACTAAAATAACGAAACCTATAGGTAGTACCAGAAAAGTGTGAATTCTATAAGAAAGAGGTCAAGTTCTTAGGATTTATTATAGGAACTAATAGTATTAAGATCGATCCGGATAAAATACGAGTAGTATAAGAATAGCTAATACCTAAAACAGTTAAGGAAGTATAAGCCTTCTTAGGACTAGCAAACTATAACCGTAAGTTTATAAAAAATTACTTAAGGATCGCCGAGCTACTTATACGCCTTACTAAGAAAGAAACAGTATTCTAGTAGGAAGAACCCTAACAATAAGCTTTCGAAGAACTTAAGCGAGCTTTATATAATACGCTAATACTTAAGATGTTCGATACTACTAAACTAGTACAAATAGAAACTAACGCTTCGGACTACGCGATCGGCGCATATCTTATATAGGAACACGAAGGAAAGAGACACCCTATCGCTTACTATTCTAAGAAAATAACGCTACTAGAATAGAATTACGATATCTATAATAAAGAGTTACTTACTATCGTTGCAGCTCTTAAACATTAGAGAGTATACGCAGAAGGAGTACCCGCACTAACTATCTTTATGGACTATAAAAACCTTTTACACTTTACAACTACTAAGGTCCTCGGACGAAGATAAGTGCGATAGTTAGAAGAACTAGAACAATATAAGTTCGAGATCCGATATATACCCGGACGCGATAATAGGAGAGCCGACGCTCTTAGTAGACGAAGTAATTATATAGAGGATAAAAAACAGATACGATACAATATCCTTAAAATTAATAAGGATAGTAGCTTAAGCGTAAATACAAAAGAATTCAACTACGTCCTTATAGTCCTATAAGATATAAACGAGGAGTTTCTAGTCTATAAAGGAAAACTTCATATTAAACCTTAAAATAAATAAGAGTATATTAAGCAATACTATAACGATAAATTAAGAGGATACCTAGGAGTTAATAAAACAGTAGAACTTATATAACGGAACTTTACCTTCCTACTAATATACTAAAAAGTTACTCAATATATTAAAAAGTGTATACTGTATTAATAGAACAAAGCAGCTAGATATACTAAATACGGACATATTTAGCTAAATACCCTACTAGCTTAGCTATAGGACGAAGTAATAATAGACTTTATTATTAAACTCCTACTATTAAGCGATTACGTTACTAAAGAAGTCTATAATTCAATCCTTATTATTGTAGACCGACTTACGAAATATACCTATTTTATTCTATATAAGGAAGTGTATACTGCCGAATAGCTCGCCTAGATAGTAATTAACCGACTTATACAATATTATAGAATACCCTCTTTATTTGTTATAAATAGAGATAAACTTTTCACTTCAAACTACTAGAAAACTCTTATTATATTAATCGGTATCCGATATAAGCTATCAACTTCGTTCTACCTATAAACAGATAGATAAACAGAACGAATGAACTAGACGCTTAAGGTATACCTACAATACTATATTAACTATATATAAGATAATTAGGTTTCCTTACTATTAATAGCTTAACTTGCACTCAATAACGTAAAGAGTGAATTAATACAATATATACTATTCTTTTCTAACTATAGAAAATACCCGAATCTCTTTATAGAACTATATAATTACCTAAATGTATAAAAAACTCTTACCGTTTTAGACGAAATGCGAAGTCTCTATAACAAACTTCGTATATATATTTAAAAGGCCTAATAAAGAATAGTTACGAACGACTAATTAAAATAGGTACCTTAGCTAAAGAAGGGGAATAGAGTATACTTACTTATTAAGAACTTAAGGACAAAAAGAAACTTAAAGAAACTAGATTATATTAAAGTTGGACTATTTTTAATCGAAGAATAGAGGGGACTAGTGAATTACTAGCTAGCACTCCTAAAAGACGCAAAAATCTACTCTATATTCTACATCTTATTATTAGAATTAGCGGATCCGGAAATACTATACTAAGAAACCTTCTATTATAAAGAAGAAGAGGAAAACGAGTTCGAAGTCGAAAAGATTCTAGAATAGAGTAGTTAGAACTATTTTATTAAATAGAAAGGATATCTAGACTCGGAAAATACGTAGGAACTATATATAAATCTTACGAACTGCTAGCTACTTCTAAAGAAGTTCTACTAAGATTAAAAGATTAATCGATACTATTAAGATTAGCTTATTAAGAAGGACTTATTATTAGGCGATCGTCGAAGGGCTAAGGGGAAAAAGTAGGGAGCTTAACCTCTACTGGTTCGGAGGAGGAAGCAAGCAGCGATCTTTCCTGCTCTTCAGCCTCTTCGATAGAAGCTAGCTCCTTATCGAAAGCGGTACCTTCTTGCTTCTTAGAAAAGCGAAGTTGTTTTCGAAGCCGATATATCTAAGCTTGCTATATGCGAATCCTTATAAGTAACGCCTCCTACTCCTTAACTAACTTCTCTTCTTCGTCCTCTACGTACTCTAACTGCTCTTTTAGCCGTAACTATATCGAACGGAACTTATTAAACTCAGTACGAGTAACTACTAAGTTGCATTTTCGTATATAACGAACGCACTCTATATATCGACTAGAGCGAAGATCTACCTTATAATCGAACTAGTAGGATTTGCAATAGGTATACGGAGTTAGTATTGTAATCCTATTACGCTTAATATACTAAGTAAGGAACTTCCGACGAACTAATAATAACCGATAGTAACGGAGAGGTATAACGAAAGAAAGGTGATCCTAGAAGAGGTGTTACTACGACGCTATATTAGCCCGGGACGGCGCTAACTAAAAGGGGGGATAGTGTTATAGGTCATAACAAACAAGGAAGGTTTACCGAAGCCCCGCCTTACGAGTGACAGCTGGAAAAGTAGACCAATTAGGGAGCGATTACTGGATCACCCTCGGAGTGATCACAGTGATTAGGGTAATTGTAGTGATCAAGGTGATTACAGTTATTAGGGTAATTATACGAATTACGATCAGTATATAGGAATCGAAGGAGAAGCCTTAAGCTTCGACTTCGTATTCAACTCAATTGTTAATCTCATTAGTTAGAATAACAACTTCTACTTCAACCTCGCTGCCTTAACACTCCTCTTCAAACGAGTACCAACCACGTGACTCCCTAGGTCATCTGATCATCACGTGACCTACAGAGCCATAACACCGGGCTGTACACTACGAGTCGAATGGACTAAGGCGTATATCCACGCTCGAGACAAAGCGATTACGTAAGCGAATATCCAAAGTGGCTGGAAAGCGACTGGCCTCTAGCCCTTAAGCCCGATTCAAGTCCTTAATAAGATGTTACGGGTCGTGACAAACAAGGAAGGTTTACCGAAGCCCCGCCTTATGAGTAACAGCGAAAGAAGCTGGACCAATCAGGAAGCGAACACCGTGATCACCATGATCACCGGATCACCCTCGGAGTGATCGCAGTGATAAGGGTGATTATACGAACTACGAGCAGTATATAGGAATCGAAGGTAGAAGCCTTAAGCTTCGACTTCGTATTCAACTTAATTATTAATCTTATTAGTTAGAATAACAACTTCTGCTTCCACTTCGCTGCTTTAACACTCCTCTTCAAACGAGTACTAACTACGTAACTCCAGGTTATCTGATTACTACGTAACTAACAGAGCTATAACACTTTGAATACCCTTAAGAATGAGTAACTCAGGTATATATAGGACTCCTACTCCTAGTAAAGCAGGCAGTCCGACACGCCCTCGCCTAGATAATAATAGTGCATCTAAGGTTGCTAAGCCGGACTTCTATTACGGAGATCGCTATAAGCTTAGTAACTGGCTCAATCAAATGAACTTATACTTCTTATTCAACGACATCACTAGGAATAAGACACTGTTCGCTACGACGTATCTACAGGGAAGGGCTCAGCACTGGATTAAACCGTACCTTTATAAGTACCTCCGCTAGAGGGAGGACGAAGAAGGAATCTTCGCGGACTTTAAACAATTCAGTAGAGTTATCGAATCTATCTTCGGAATCTATAATAGTAAGGAAGTCGCTATACGCGTTATACAACACCTAACTTAAAAGACCTCGGCCTCTGAATACGCTGCTAAGTTCTAAGAATACGCCTAGGTTACGGGATAGGACGATGACGCCTTAATAGTTATGTTCCGACGAGGCCTAAAGGACAGCGTTAAGGATAAGCTGATATACGACGGAAGGACGAATAAGGACCTCGACGAATTAATTAGAACTGCTATCGACCTTAATGATAAACTTTACGAGAGAAACATAGAAAGACACTACGATACTCGAGTAAGAGGAAGCGCCGGATATATATCCCGACGAAGCTGGACTACGAAGGGAAATATACCGGTTAATAAAGGCGATCCGATAGAATTCGATATAACCTATAAGGTTAAGAAAGGGTCGGACAAAAAAGGGAAAACCTACTCTATAAAAAAGCGAGAAGGACTGAAGTACTATACCTATAGCAAAACGGGCTATATAGCGAAGAACTATCGCTCGAAAAACAAGGTACAGCGATAATAGTTTAATATAATAATAGGAACTAGTATAATAGAACTAGGGGAGCGAATATAACTCCTAAAGAACTTCCGAAACTTACTTTTTGTACGAATATACTAAGAGCAAACCTTAAGTATAGAAGCTCGAAGAAAAGGACAGTTCCGGAAAGCGGATATATACAGAGAATAAATCGCTAAATTATATAATCGAATCCTTATAATTAACTAGAGAATTAAAGGACTCGAAAAGGAAGTACTAATATACGAAGAAACCTAATTAAATATAATACTTAAAGAGTCGGATAATAGTTACTATTCTTAAAGAAACGAATATAATAAAGACAGAGAGATACTACTATAGGAGGAACAATTGCAGAACGAATCCGAATTTGGAAATAGAGAACTAAATATTATTAAAAGACTCGATATAGATCAATTTCCTAATAATAAAGATTGCGAAGACTCCGATACCCTAGAAGAGTCGGAAAGGGAAACGCTAACTGCGAACCTAGTAGAACGGGCCTTACTAGAAGAAAGTTCGGGGAGCGAAGACTTAGAAGAAGAAGAAGGTGAAAGTGTACTAATACACTTTACTATAATAGGGCACTAGGAAATCTTGCAAATATTCTACGAAATTACTAGAAGATACGAAGAAGCCTTTCCTTTAGTAAATAGAAGAAGACTACTTTATAGAGAAAACTTCGACCGGATATTAGATTAGTTACGATCTATATTCTAATAATACCTACCTATACTTAACTAAGGAATTTGTATAAGGAAGTTTATCTAGGAACGACTACCTATTAGAAGTATATTCCTTCTAGGAGGATATGTCGCTCTAGATAGGACCTTTATTCCGCAAAGAATAAGGGGCTTAATACTGCGGATTAAGGAATAACTAGACAAGATATAGGATATCTAGCGATAGAAGCGAACTATCGACTACAATACTACTAGACCTGAGGAAATAAAGGAAGAACGAGAAAGGCTTAATACGAACCGACGCTATAAGATTAAGGAACGATATAACGTATTAGAAAGACACTTCGCATCTACAGTATACGAATAGTAAGAATTCATTAGAGATCTTTTAAAAAACTAAATAATCCTGGAGATAGGAGCGATCGACAGGAAATTAACAATATATAAGCTCTAGCATTATTAGTACCAGTATTCCGCACTAAGATACGAATGAATAGTAATATAGATATATACGCTATAATCGACTCCGGAGCTAGTAGGAACTTCATATCGAAGAGGCTCGTCGATAAATACGGGATTGCGACCCGCAAGAAAAAGAAGGGGTATAAACTGATCGCGGTAGACGGATCACCCTTACCCGATGTTGACAATAAGACGATACTATTGTCGATAGCTGTTTAGCGGCACTACGAGGAGGTTATCTTAGATGTAGTAGAAATAGCTAGATACGATATCGTACTAGGTACCCCTTAGCTAAAGCAGCATAACCTAATCATCGATTAAAAGATAGGAGTACTCGACTTCGAGAGATACGACTACGTAGTCGATATTAATCCTATACGCCGATAGAGGACGACGGTAGATAAGAAAAGGGAATTGAACGGAGTACAAGACTCTAATTCCAGATCGAACCAGAGGTTTCAAAGAAACCCCACCTCCGCGGACACTGCTAAAGGTCTAGCAGGTTAATAAGCGAGAGTTAGAAGTGGAAGTTACGCCCTACTTGGATACCCCGAAGAGTACAAAGAATACGCGCAGCTCTTTAAGGAAGAGGTTAGTAAAGAAGCCTTACCTAAATACTAACCGTAGGACTACCGAATTAACCTCTAACCTAGAAAGGAACCTATATTTAGACTAATATATACGCTATTAGAAAAAGAGCTTAAAGCTCTAAGAGAATAGTTAGACGAAAACCTTGCTAAAGGATTTATACAACGATCAGAATCCCCGGTAGGAGCACTAATTCTGTTCGTACCTAAAAAGAATAGGAAGCTACGACTCTACGTCGATTACTAGAAGCTTAACGCTATTACTATCAAAAATCGATACCCCCTCCTAAACATTAGTGAACTCTAAGACCGATTAGCGCAGGCACAGTAGTTCACAAGTATCGATCTACAATCAGCATATAACTTAATCCGAATAGCTAAAGGAGACGAATAGAAAACTGTATTTCGAACTCGATATAGACACTTCGAAACGCTTATAATGCCTTTTAGACTTTCTAACGCACTAGCAACCTGCTAAGAACTAGTAAACGACACCCTTAGAAAATTCCTCGACAAGATAGTTATCGTATACCTTGACGATATCTTAGTCTATACTATAGGAACCCTATAACAATATATATAAGACGTTACTAACGTATTCGATAAACTAAAATAACGGAACCTACAGGTAGTACTAGAAAAGTGCGAATTCTATAAGAAAGAGGTCAAGTTCTTAGGATTTATTATAGGAACTAACGGCATTAAGATCGATCCGGACAAAACACGAGCAGTATAAGAGTAGCTAATACCTAAAATAGTTAAGGAAGTATAAGCCTTCTTAGGATTAGCAAACTATAACCGTAAGTTTATAAAAAACTACTTAAAGATCGCCGAGCTACTTACACGCCTTACTAAGAAAGAAACGGTATTTTAGTAGGAAAAACCCCAACAACAAGCTTTTGAAGAACTTAAGCGAGCCTCGTATAACGCGCTAATACTTAAGATGTTCGACACTACTAAGCTAGTACAAATAGAAACTGATGCCTCGGACCTCGCGATCGGCGTATGCTTTATACAGGAACACGAAGGAAAGAGACACCCTATCGCTTACTATTCCAAGAAAATAACGCCGGCAGAACAGAATTATAACATCTATAATAAAGAGTTACTTACTATCGTTGCAGCTCTTAAACACTGGAGAGTATACGCGGAAGGAGTACCCGCACTAACTATCTTCACGGACTATAAAAACCTCTTACACTTTACGACTACTAAGGTCCTCGGACGAAGACAAGTGCGATAGTCGGAAGAACTAGGACAATATAAGTTCGAAATCCGATATATACCTGGACGCGATAATAGGAGAGCCGACGCTCTTAGTAGACGAAGTGACTATATAGAGGATAAAGAACAGATACGACACAATATCCTCAAAATTAACAAGGATAGTAGCCTAAGCGTAAATATAAAAGAATTCAACTACGTTCTTATAATCCTATAAGACACAAACGAGGAGTTTCTAGTTCATAAAGGGAAACTCTATATTAAACCGCAAAACGAACAAGAGTGTATTAAGTAATACTATAACGACAAATTAAGAGGATACCTAGGAGTTAATAAAACAATAGAACTTATATAACGAAACTTCACCTTCCTACTAATACGCTAAAAAGTCGCTTAGTATATCAAAAAGTATATACTATATTAACAAAATAAAGCAGCTAGATACGCTAAATACGGATACATTTAACTGAATACACTACTAGCTTAGCTATAGGACGAAGTAATAATAGACTTTATTGTCAAACTTCCGCTATTAAGCGATTACGTTACTAAAGAAGTCTATAATTTAATCCTTATAATTATCGACCGACTTACGAAATACACCTATTTTATCCTATATAAGGAAGCGTATACCGCCGAATAGCTCGCCTAGATAGTAATCGACCGACTTATACGATACTATAGAATACCCTCTTTATTTATTATAGATAGAGATAAACTTTTCACTTCAAACTACTAGAAAACTCTTATTATATTTAACGGTATTCGATATAAGCTATTAACCTCGTTCTACCTATAGATAGACGGTTAAACAGAACGAATGAATTAGACGCTTAAAGCGTACCTATAATACTATATTAACTATATATAAGATAATTAGGTTTCCTTACTACTAATAGCTTAACTTGCACTTAATAATATAAAGAGCGAATCTATATAATATATACTATTCTTTTCTAACTATAGGAAACACCCGAATCTCTTTATAGAACTACGCAATTACCTAAATGTACAAAGAGCTCTCGTCGCTTTAGGGGAAATGCGGAGTCTCTATAACGAACTCTGTATATATATTTAAAAGATCTAATAAAGAATAATTACGGACGACCGATTAAAATAGGTACCTTAGCTAAAAAAGGGGGATAAAGTATACTTACTTACTAAGAACCTAAGGACAAAAAGAAACTCAAAGAAACTGAATTATATCAAAGTCGGACCATTTTTGATCGAAGAATAAAGGGGACTAGTAAATTATCGGCTTGCACTCCTAAAAGACGCAAAAATCTACCCTATATTCTACGTCTTATTATTAGAACTAGCAGACCCGGAAACACCGTACCAAAACACCTTCTATTATAAGGAAGAAGAGGAAAACGAGTTCGAGGTTGAAAAGATCCTAGAACAGAATAGTTAGAACTACTTTATTAAGTAGAAAGGATATCTAGACTCGGAAAATACGTAGGAACTATATATAAATCTCACGAACTGCCGGCTACTTCTGAAGAAGTTCTACTAAGATTAAAGGACTAATCGACACTAGCGAGATCAGCCTACTAAGAGGGACTTATTATTAGACGGTCGTCGAAGGGCTAAGGGGGACAAGTAGGGAGCTCAACCTCCACCGGCTCGGAAGAGGAAGCAAGCAGCAATCTTTCCTGCTCTTCAGCCTCCTCGATAGAAGCTAGCTCCTTATCAAAAGCGGCGCCTTCTTGTCTCTCGGAAAAGCGAAGTTATTTCCGAAGCCGACGTATCCGAGCTTACTACGTACGAATCCTTATAAGTAACGCCTCCTACTCCTTAACCAACTTCTCTTCCTTATCCTCTGCGCGCTCTAACTGCTCTTTTAGCTGTAACCGTATCGAACGGAGCTTATTAAACTCAGTATAAGTAACTACTAAGTCGCATTTTCGTATACGGTAAACGCACTCCGCACAACGACTAGAGCGAAGATCTACCTTACAATCGAGCTAGTAGGATTTGCAATAGGCGTATAGGGTTAGCATTGTGATTCCGTTACGCTCAATATACTAAGCAAAGTACTTCCGACGAACTAATAATAACCGATAGTAATAGAGAAGCATTACGAAAGAAAGGTGATTCTAGAAAAGGTATTACTACGACGCTATATTAGCCCGAGACGGTACTAACTAAAAAGGGGGGATAGTGTTACGGGTCGTAACAAACAAGGAAGGTTTACCGAAGCCCCGCCTTATAAGTAATAGCGAAAGAAGCTGGACTAATTAGGAAGCGAACACTGTAATCACTATAATCACCGGATTATCCTCGGAGTGATCGCAGTAATTAGGGTAATTATACGAACTACGAGCAGTATATAGGAATCGAAGGTAGAAGCCTTAAGCTTCGACTTCGTATTCAACTCAATTGTTAATCTCATTGGTTGGAATAACAACTTCTGCTTCCACTTCGCTGCCTTGACACTCCTCTTCAAACGAGTACCAACCACGTGACTCCAGGTCATCTGATTACCACGTGACCAACGGAGCCATAACAGGACGGTAATTGGAGAGAACGGGAAGATACCGGTCTTCCGGAAGCCGGAGAGGATTAAGAAGCGTCGAAACGCTTCCTCTCGAGCCGTTATATAAGCCGTAGTCCACTCTACTTTCGAAACCCGACCGGGATTGAAGCATAAGAGCCGGTCAGTTTTACGGGTAAGATATGTCTTTAGCGGGCTAAAGACGGCAATGTCGAGAGGTTGTAGGATATACGACGAGTATAGTAGCAGTATAATGAGGTCAATAGCCTTCTTAAGGCAGAATGCGATAAACCTAGCTGTAATATGCGACGAATATCCGTTAGTAAAGAGAAGATAGCGGCGAGGGGCCGAAGGCGCCATTTCAGGCTCGAAAACCGTAGTAAGCTACTCATATCCAATAGTATCCGATGTCTAACCCTTAGAAGTCGACGAGAAGCGCCAATTTTGCGGTGTAGACGCCGGGATCCAACCAGTGTTTGTATATTTGCCCGTATAAAGAAGAAGCGGAGGAAGCGGTCTTCCTCTAGCGCCTATCCCTTCAATAACGGTAATCCACTCTTGCCGGCCGGGTACCTTCTTCGGCGTCTTCCTCTTTGAGCTTATAAGTACTCTCGTCGATTAACTCGTCCCTAACGAGAAACCGGTCTTATCAAAGTTATATATATCGTCGGGGAGGTAGGTATTCTCGAGGAAGAGGGTCGAAAGCGCTTCAAAATAGGCCGCTATAATTGTATAGTCTTGTTACGGGTCGTGACAAACAAGGAAGGTTTACCGAAGCCCCGCCTTATGAGTAACAGCGAAAGAAGCTGGACCAATCAGGAAGCGAACACCGTGATCACCATGATCACCGGATCACCCTCGGAGTGATCGCAGTGATCAGGGTGATCATACGAACTACGAGCAGTATATAGGAATCGAAGGTAGAAGCCTTAAGCTTCGACTTCGTGTTCAACTCAATTGTTAATCTCATTGGTTGGAATAACAACTTCTGCTTCCACTTCGCTGCCTTGACACTCCTCTTCAAACGAGTACCAACCACGTGACTCCAGGTCATCTGATTACCACGTGACCAACGGAGCCATAACAAGTCTGTTCCTACGACTCTTCCAGCCTCGAGTTGTCTTGTATATACGCTCTTTATTACCGGGTATCGGCGGCGTAGTCTATCGACAAAGTGTAGACCGGGGAAGGGAGGAGGAGTCGTTGAAGCCGAAGCCTTTTCTCGAGAGAGGCGGATTTCGTAGGCTAGATTTCGAGTAAATACTAGCGATACCGGATTACCGAAGCTATCGAGGCGAAGGATATACTTTATAAGTACCTTGTCCTCGGCGGGAGAGAGGTATTGCTTGGAGATGTGACTTATAGCGTGTGAAACGCCGCCGGAGAGGTAGCGTCGGAGCGTTGTAGGCAGGAGAGAGTATGCGCGTGCTGTCGCGCGTACCGATAGATATTCGTGATTACGATAGGCAGTAAGTGCCTTAGGTATATTCGGCGCGAGATCCATAAAGTAGAATAAAGAAAGAGGAAGATGGGCGCGTAAAAAAGAGGAGATAATGCGAAATATACATGTCGGTGTGCGCCACTTCACCGTCTGCGCCGCTTCACCGTCAGCTACGTTAGTCTTCTTTAGCATTTAAAGGTTCTTCCAAATCTTGTTTCTAGAGCTAGTATCCTCTTAATAAACCTCTGTAACCACTTTATACCAACTCCTAGGCCCCCTCTTACTTTGCTGATTGTATCTGCTATTTCTCTTACAATACAGAGAGAGGGTGAAAGATCTTGAGAATCCAGCTTTAATATATCCCTAACAAGCACCTCCTCTTCGATCTTACTGAGTCTCTTATTGGTTGGTGTGTAATCTTCCCTAGAAGGTCTTCCCTGGATTCTATTAAAGAGGGTGGATTTGGAGACATTGTAGGCCTTTGCAGCTGCTGATATACTGTCGCATTGGCTGGAATTGAAAGCTGACATTGCGAGCATAATCCTGCCCTCATTTTGGCTAATTTGGGCACGATTTGGCGGTAGCATGGTGGGTGTCGAGAGACAAGATGAAATTCAGCAGCAATCCGTCCGGCGTGCCCGTCCGTCCGACGCCCTGATCCCCCGCGATAAAGGAAATGTCCGATTTTTATTGGGTAAAAAAAAAAAAAAAAAAAAAAAACCTAAGCCATTAAGTCTGCATGTTATTTCATACTTTCCTTTCTGGGGCAGTAGTTATACATCAGAGGCAATGCAGCGGCAAGAGGCTTAAACGGAACGGCTGGGCTACAAGACTAATCATTACCCCGACTGGCTCGACTGGCTTGCATTCGACACGGCCAAGACGGTGCAAGAAAATATAATATATAATAGAGCGATGAGGCAATTAGCAAGAGTGCTTCGAACTCATTACTTAGATCTACCGGTAGGAATAGGTTCTCATCACATGCTATCGCTGATTTTCTGCCTTTAAATTCTTCTTCAACCAATTACCAACCCGTGATCTCACTTGCATAGGTCATAACATGCTGGTTATATTCAGCATAAATTGAAAACTCGAAGGCCTGACTTGGTTGTACAATATGTATGATAAATTTCGATCATCTACTTCCACAGATCTTTGTAAATCCAGAACGTGTTTATGCCTTGTCGCCGTCCATCTGCTGCCTCTCCAGAAATGATGTGTTACCCTTAGCCGCTTCGACGTCATCAATATCACCATGATGGATGCCCAGCGCGAGCTCCAGCTCTTTTGCCGCATTCCCCGCCCCCTCGTCAAGACCATGAGACAAGAGTTTGCGTTTTGTTCTGGCTTCTTTGTCAAGAAAAACGAACGCGGTACGATTAGGCAAGAACAGTAGCTCAAGCTCCTCCAGCGAGCGGTTGCTCGTTTCTGGGAAAAAGAGGTACGACACCAGGGAGATGCAAATGCAAATACCTCCGAAAATGTAGTAAAGCTTCCATGAAGCTTCGTTCAAAGCCGTGGGGATATACAATCCGAACCAAAAATTGCAGAACCAATTTGTTGCCGTACTCAGTGCCGTACCACGCCCGCGAGCTTCAACGCCCCATACTTCGTTTGGGTATGTCCATGGCACAGAAGAGTAAAAGCCGCCAAAAAAGACTTCGTACAGAAACATGAAGGCGATTGCGGCATGGCCGGCCGAGGCATTCTTGAATGAAAAATTGACGCCTTGCGTCACCGGGTCGAAATAGGGAGAGCCGTAACTCACAAGCATTGACCCCACGATGATTAGGCAGACGCCCATGGCGAATGGGCCGAAGATAAGGGGCTTACGCCGGCCGTAGGTATCCATCATGATGTTAAGGTGGAGGGTGGCGGCGAACAAGAGGGCGGAGCCGATACCATTGGCGAGGAGCGTAGCTTGCGTTCCACTGGCGCCAGTTTGGGCGAAGACTTTAGAGGCGTAGTACAAAACGATATTCGGGCCTGAAATTTGTTGGAGGAATTGAGCGCCCACACCCAACGCGGTACGCCGGCGGTACTTCTTGCCGAAAATTAATTGTGGATATGATGGCGTGGAAGCCTTCATTTCGCGCTCATATTCTACCGCCACAAGGATTTCTTGGAACTCCGTTTGCACAAATGAGTTCTCCGTGTCGCCCTTTCCATGGAGCTTCGCTAGAACTTCGAGCGCTTCGCGCGAACGATCATGACGGACAAGCTGAGTAATGAAGTCAGATTTCGAATTCCTGATGATTTTCGAAGATAATTGACTTACCCAGCGTGGCGATTCCGGGCGGAAGAACACCTGGATGGCGACGATGACCGCCGGCACAATTTGCAGGCCCAAAGGCAAACGCCAGGCCGCCCCGCCGCTGAGGTTTGAGGTACCGTATTGGACCCAATATGTTACAAGAAGGCCAAGTCCGATTCCGGTGTTCAAGCACGCCGTCATTTGACCGCGGATCTGAGGTGGAGCGATCTCGGCTGTATACCTGAATGTCACATATGGTCAGCTCCTATGCCGTATCACGGACAAGCGTCAGAGTACCTACAAGGACATCGTCTGGAAGAGGGCGCCCGCGCCAAAGCCATTGATTACTCGCGCCGCTATGAACTGCGGTTGTGAGACCGAGGCAACAAGTATGACCTGGCCAACAAGATATATCGCAAGTCCGATCAAGATTGTGCGTCGTCGGCCCAGACGGTCTGCAAAGAGGAAGCCAAGGATGAGAGAGCCGCCGAACTCACCGGCCTGCAGGCCAGCAGTCAAGACGCCCTGTCGAAAGGCACTGGGGTTGCCAAAATAGTCGAGAAACTCTGGTTTGGTCGGATCAGCAGTGTAGCGGCATCAGACGCATTTTATCGGGTTTGTCCGTACGTGGCATTGCCAGAATTCCGCCCAAAGATCCATTCTCCCAACCATAGGCGAAGCCGGTGATGAGGATGGGAAGAGCATAGTATACGTAGTCTTTGAGGGAAGCCTTGAGTATTCCCATGGTGCACAAGGGAGGAAAGCTCTCACCAGACTAGACGGTTTGGGCTCTGCAATCGAGATTGGTGCTCAATGTATAGAGACGGATGCCGGAACAGAGTTGATCCTCCCTCAGCAACCACGCATGACCATGAAAAAAGAGATCCCGGAAAATACCCTAGATCTCCGCAAGTCGGAGACCCCACATTGAGGAGAACTGCCCCCCTGAAATGCTTCGTCATGACTCGCAAGTTGGGATAATAGGTTTTCGTGGCAATCAATCCCTCGGCAGAATGTTCATCATTGGGCTCGGGGGCGAAGGCGTGGCATTCAAACGGCTGTCGCTGTCAATTTTGCGAGCAATATTTGGACAATCTTCAATGTCACCATCCCACAGATGGTCTGATCAATCGCTTCATTTCGAATGGCGGCCAAGGAGCCATTCAAAGATGGGCCAAAATTTGGGGATACGTATGCATCATTTAATTCGAAGAACAAGCATTTTCCAATCTGCAAATAACCACTGTTGCCCGGAGCTCGACCAAAGCTTGATCTCTATGGCTGGCAGATAGATCCATAAAGGTGTGGGTTGATATCGATCTATCCGTTTGAGCGGAGCTACTCCGGATAGCGGTAGCAAGTTCTGCGGATGAATCAACTTCCGAACAATTGTAACTGACTGGTGGGTACTGATAATTGCCGTTAGTTGCCTCTCCAGCCTAACCTAGCTCTTTCGGAGAAGATGATGGCACCACAATTCCCGGTCGTGCGAAATGGGACATCGGAGATGTAACGGCCACTACACGAAAGCGATTCTGAGAAGTTACGGATGTCGTCGTAAGTGGGAGAAGTCAAACCCCCCACCCCCCCCCCGGCCCCCTGGGAGAAGTCAAACCCCCCACACCCCCGCCCCCCCCCCTTCTGGGAGAACAGTTGCGAAGTGTCGCTTTCCACTTTCAAGTTCTCAATTGAACCTGCCGGATCCCGGAGCGGCGTTCATTACCAATCCAAGTAGATGCATCAAGAGTGCCAAAGGCCCAGAAAGATTCTCAAACGGTCTGTACGTTGTAAACCCTGGGTTCTTCTTGCTGGATACGAAGCAGAACGAATCGATAGAACAGCGCGCTCGGAACGTTCCTCGGCGAAGCATACAAATGATGTTAGAGGATGGCTTTGATAATGGGGGAGATATCTACTCACTGAATCAATCGGGGTAAGATTCAGTTCTTGAAAGTCGACCTTCAATTTACCTCCATTTTAGATCATGAGCTTGTTCGACGTGGAAGATATGAGACATCGGAAGAGTCCAGAGTACTATTCAGCCTACTTGGCAAAGTCGAGAAAGTGTTTGGTTCAACCTTGTTCATATGCAAAGCCATGATTATACCCTGCCGCACAGATACGGGTTCACGAACTCTCACGACTTCCATCATGCGCTCTGGATTGCTCGCAGTCTCAAATGGATCAGCATCAACCAACGCCGTGGCGAAAGGCGGCTTTGCTCACTTTTTTGGACTAGTCTTGGGTGGAAAGGTTTTAAAACGGCGCGGTCAAGAAACAAGATATTTCTTACAATTCTGACTGACCAGGTAACTGAAAACCAGAGTGTAAGTGGCAGAGAATAGGATTTACATCAATTTGCAGATTCCGGTCTTTGTCTCTTGTCAGCTTGATTCAGCGGCTTCTGTAACCGCGCACGAGGTGATTGGCAAAGAATTACTAACATTAATGCATGGCCTGAAAGATTTAACATCCAATATTTGCTCCCGGCGACAAGAAGTTCGTATAAAAGGAACATAATATACATATGTATATATCTATAGTGTGCATAGAACCGAGCCATCGCTATGCACCAACCCAACAGTTGATACTTACCCAATTCCATCGTCAAATCCGTGACATTTTGCGTAGCTAATCACCCGGCCCTCGGCAAAGACAGGCCACCACACCAGCATGGCCCGTCAGATTCCCGTTCAACCTGTATGACGACAGCCATCCCTCGCTCACGCATGAATTCATCTACTCGCTCCCGAACATCGTCCAGATCTGCGGCATGGGCAGCAATAACATGGATCGCACCCATGACCTTTTGATGAGGATTGTGCTCCGCATGTGAATGATGATGCTCGTGGCCACCGTGCCCGTCAACGGCGGATCCTGCCTCGTCAACCCAAAAACGAGGCGCTGCGTAACCAGCAACACCGCGTAGCTCCCCCAGTTCTTGCAGCGTATTCTTCACTCCGTATTCCAAGTCCTCCGGAAGAACCAGGAGCAGTTTCTGCCCAGAGGATGTCACGAGGGGAACAGCAGCGGCAAATATTAAAACAGCGATAATAATGGTCGCTAAAGGGTCCCAAAGGTGCCAAGGCTTCCACAGGGTTAACGCCGTAGAGATGATAACTGCCAACGAACCCCCCGCATCTGCTGCCACGTGTAAGTAGATGCCGTGCATGTTCTCGTTGTGGGGGTTGGCATGCGGGTGTGCAGAAGTTGCGTTGTTGTATGTATGGTCATGAGAACAACCTGAGCTGGGAGTGAGGCTATTGGCAGTGTGGTGGGCCTGTCCGTGATGGCTCTGGGGAATGAGAGTGCCCATGTGAATGACCATGGTCATGTCCAGCGTGCGAATGCCCAAAAGCAAACAAGCCAACCAAATTGACCAGCAGCCCAGCCACCGAAACAACGAGCAGCTCTTGGACGTGCCGCAAGTGCTTGTGCTCCACAATTCCCTCAATAGCTTCCCACACAAACTCCACACTCACCAGCATCAAGAAGACGCCGTTGCCAAATCCTGCAAGCGTGTTCAGCTTGCCCCAGCCATATGGTTTTTCCGCGGTTGGGGGCAGCTTGGAAGCTACGGCCGCGCCAAGGCCCACAACGAGGCCCAGACAATCGAAAAACATATGAACAGTATCGCTTAGTAGGCCAAGTGATCCCGACAAATATCCATAGACTCCTTGGACAAACATGAACCCAAAATTGAGGGTGGTAAAGTAGAGAATGCGGCGTGAATCTCTTTCGTTCAGGATCTGATGGAGAAGAGATCCAGGCTCGCATCTGTTCAGTATGAGCGCCGTAAATTTGGAATGCGCATTTGGGGAGGTACTGGTTAGCCCGTGATCATGAAGATGATGATCATGACTGTGGTGGACATGTGTGGCCATGAGTTGTACATTTTGCGGAATGTTATCCTCCAGAACGGTGTTGCAATCGTACAAAACGCCCAAAAAGGACAAAGCCGTCAAGCCGCCGTTGCAAATAGTACCAGGCCAGAGAGATGGCGAGTACAAGAACGCACAGCATGCAGTAAAGACACATCCAAGGCCAAGACCAGCCTGGAACTCACTGTGGAGGGCCGCGGGATTACCGAAGAGTATTGTGGCGCTCATAGCAGCGACTGATAGGGTGCTGAATATCATTGCAGAAGCTCCAATAGATGGTGCAATAGACCAAATCATGGACATAGCTATCGACATCATCGATAGGAAAAGGCCGGCGAGCAGTGTGACGTTAATGTCTGCGGGTGTAGCAACCAACCTTGAGATCGCGCCAGAACCAGCAAACACAGATTTGGACGTGCTTGCGTGGCTGACAGGGGAATCTTGCGCTGACATTGGCAAAGGCACTACCAAGACTGAAAGCATCAGAGCCGCATAGCCTAGAATCATATCCGAAAATGGAGCATGAAAGGTCCAGCCCATGAAGTCTAAGATCATGCTTACTGTAATAACCGTTAACGTTGCTGCCCGTGAGGATAGTACGTGCTTCCACTCGGGAACTGAGCAGCTGAGCGACGTTCCCGGGGGTTTAAGACAGCCGCCTATTGCCACTAATATGACCAGGCCTGTTCTCAAGCCTCCAATTTGCATCGCGGAGTAGAATGGTAGGCCAATGCTGACGACATTTACGGCCATGGATCTTGCTGTTGACGCAGTCAGAAGCATCTTGGCTGAAGAATCTTTCCGCCGGTCGAGCACTTTCTGGGTGGGTATTATCTTTGCGAGGATCCCGACAAGTAACAACGTCCCCGATGTCAATGTGCAAGCTTCCATGAGGCCAGAGTCGCTACTGAACTTGCGAATTGACAGCTTTAAGCCATCCCAATCGTTGCCATGCGACAGTTGCGTGCCGCCACCTAATTCCTCGCCAGAAATGGACGAATAGGCCGCGCTCGCAAGCATATACGGCAGAGGGATCAGCAAGCCGGTCATCGCCTCAGGCAGAGAGATCCATCTTGTCACATCAGCTGGCGTGTCACTGTCTAACCTCCCTAACGTCGGTCGATACACGGCGCTGTGCGGATTTGCTGGTCGTCCCAGATCCGATTCTCCTCGCGCTCTACCACTCTTCATTGGGAACACAAATGCAGAAGGGCTCTTTGCATGTCCATTCGGCGAGTGCGAGTTATTGTGATGGGAGGACCAAGAGTGTTGCTCGTACGGCGTATTCAAGCTCTGCTTGTAGAAGCTGCGCGAGGGAACTGGGCTGGTCTCGCGGCTCGTCTCGGCGTGCGTGTAGAGATCGTTGGCGGAAACGGCCTTCTTAACACCGCCATGCCCGTTTGCACCTGCGGTGGACGGCGATAAGAAGCAGGTGCTGTCAGAGAAAGAGTGACTTTGAGCATGTTGGTGCCGGTGCGAATGGTGGCTGCCTCGATTGGTGGTGGGAACGGTGAAGTCTGCCTCCATGGCCCTCGCCGAAATGAGGATGGACACGCCGCGGAATGGACGACTTCACATTGAAATGTGATCAGTCCAATGCCTCCGCGCCGGCTGACTGTCGCCGGGGGTGGAAGAGGCGGGCGGAGACGACGTAGGTGGTCGAAGTTGCACAGATCTCTTTGTTGTCCCGACGCCCCTTACTCCTCCAAGCCGGGTTTACCAGAGTGCACGCTATGGAGAGTACGCCACATTGTGGCTGGTGCCCTGCCCCGCCAAATTGCGGAAAATAAACAACAACTCTCAAACGATCATTATCTCTTGTTATTGACTCGTGGCGGGAGACAAGGAAGTAGCGAGCATGTCGAGCGGGTGGATGTTGCTGTGGGAGGCCTCTCTAACCATCGCAGTCATCATCTCAACCGCCGTCACCGTCTTCATCTTCACACTCCCTTCGACCTATAATCATTTTCACCCTCGCCAGTTCCACGAATCTGATTTCACTGCGGAGGACAAAAAGAATCCCGATCAATCGGGATATGCTTACTATCAAAAACACCGAAATGGTTCGGGAGTATTAGAATGTCCTGCATCCGTGCAGGTAGTGGTGCTCGGAGACATCGGCCGTAGTCCCCGGATGCAATACCATGCCCTGAGCATCGCCAGACACGGCGGTACCGTCGATTTGGTTGGCTACGTCGAATCCGATATCAACCCTGATGTTCGAGCTCATCGTCTGATTAACGTTGTTCCCCTGGTTCCGTCGCCATTCCAGACAGGAAACCGCTTGCTCTTCTTGCTATACGGGCCGCTGAAAGTACTTTGGCAATTCCAAACGCTCTACCACGCCCTTGGCTACAGAACGAAGGCTACGAAATGGATGCTCGTTCAAAATCCTCCGTCAATTCCCACCTTAGCTGTGACGCAGCTGATATGCTTCTTCCGCAACACGAGACTGATCGTCGACTGGCACAACTTCGGCTACAGCATCCTCGCACTGCGTCTTGGCCCTCGTCATCTGTTCGTCAAACTCTCGGAACTGTATGAAGGATTCTTCGTCAAAGGTGCAAGCGCACACTTCGCCGTCACCAATGCCATGTGTCGAGTTCTTAACGAAAAGTGGAGCCTGAATGCTCTGCCTTTGCATGATCGCCCCACGGAACTCTTCCAACCTATGTCGGATGAGCAGAAGGTTGAGTTCCTCAAGACCAGGCCAGAGCTCGAAGATCAAAAGGTGGATCTGCACGCCCGATCCTGGCGTCTAATTGTCAGCTCAACATCCTGGACATCTGATGAAGATTTCTCCATTTTGCTCGATGCACTCGTGGAATACGCAGCGGCAAGAAAAGAGGATGATACTCTTCCCAATTTGTGGGTGGTGATCACCGGAAAGGGGCCACAGCAAGAATATTACAAATCTCTCTTGAGGCAGCTCGTACGTGAAGGAAAACTCGAAAATATTATCATTAACACCGCGTTCCTTCCCATTGCTGAGTACGCACGGTTGCTTGGTTCTGCGGACTTGGGAGTCTGTCTCCACACATCATCTTCCGGGGTCGATTTACCAATGAAGGTGGTAGATATGTTTGGCACTGGACTACCAGTGGTCGGTATTAAGTTTAAAGCGTGGCCAGAGTTGGTGAAAGAAGGTGAAAATGGTCTTGGCTTTGAGAATGCGAAGGGTTTGGCACATATTTTGCGGGACTTATTTGGCGAGAACAGGCGGTTGTTAGAGCAACTGAGGAGAGGAGCAATGCGGGAATGCGAGAGAAGGTGGGAAGACGAATGGATGCCTGTGGCTGGGCAGCTTCTAAAACTGAAGGCTTGAAACTATATGTGGCTCGTTCATATCACGGATTCGTAAAAATATTGCAAATAGACGTATCTAGATAATATTGTTGAGAGAATTTTCGCATTGGACAAATTAAGATGAAGGATCCTAGAAGTAAGAGATTGTGGCAGTTGGGCAACAGTCTTATATTAGTCCAATGTCAAAGCTGCAAATTCATATCGGTTAATAAGCTTAGCGCAAAAATTTCCACTGATAACGTTTGTTTAGCACGGAATAGACCTTGAGATCTTACAATTTCTCTTGTTAATTGATATCTTCATAAATTTGACCGAAATGCCCGCCTAAATATTATTGTGAAAACTTAATTTTCAAACTCTCAGCTACACCCCCTTCGCTTAACCCTATTTTCATTATCACTTGTCGCAAAAACTGACGATCGTAGAGGCTTTCCTATCTCAAAAGTAGCTAAACTTAACTTTGCTGTTAAGGTAAGAGTTTAACGACCCTGGTATGGTGCTCTAGTAGCCCATGCAGGAAAATTGCACAATGTATAATATATTTCGATAGGAAATCATAGAGTGAAAAAGATATAATTCCTACCCATTTCTTTCCTCTATAATATCTGTCAAGAGTTGGCAGTTCGAAGATCAGTGGGAGTATGTCTGAGTGCTAGTTACGGACCCGATGAAAGTAACAGAAATGATTCGCCAAGAACAGCAAAGAAAACGAGACTGGAAGCCCATCGTGAGCAGGACGGTGCTCGACGGCGACCGAGGTAAGCATGCTCACGCTTGACGGTGGACAAGAATGCACGCACAGATCGAAGATATATAAGGATCCTAATGAGAAGGTTTATCCTTTACATTGAATTTAATCGTTAAATCTCCTGTTTGGAATAAACTCACATCATCTGCTATCTCGAGTCCGTCTCCCTTGACACTCTTCTACTACTGAGTAAAAACACGTGATATTCTTCGAGTAGATCCCTAACACTGAGGCATGCATTTGGTTTGTTGGCAAGAAAACTTGTTCCATCTTTCCAACTAAGCCTTCTTTCCTTTAATCAATCAACATGACTTCCTATAACAAATTACATATCTTACCGTCGCTCAAGCCTCCACCGTAATGTTTAGTCACCCATTTTCAACCGTGTTTATATCAAAAAAGTTTAGATGATTCAAGGCCTTATAGTAACTAATCAAGTAGATATAAATGTCTTGAATTTGAGCACGTATTTGAAGGCAAATCAATCAAATAATCGAATAATACTTGGTTGTGCACAAGTCTGCAGGACTGTATGAGAAAGCCAATACGTACAGTAGACCAGCGGGCTCCCGCTAATAGCTCGGTAGGCAGTTACTCTTATTATATTGAATGATCTACCCACAATCAGCACGTACGGCCATAGGTCACAGAGAACAGAGGATCCCGTCCGTACTAGACTGTTCAGCGATGGCTATGGCCGTGGATGAGACGTATCCCCGGAATGTGAGGACTGAATTGCAGAAGTGGCATTGAAAGAACATTAATTCTGGTGTTTTCATGTCTCCAGTTCCACACTTCCGGACCAAAGACGCAGTTCTTATTTCCCAGTTCCCGCTTCTGCCTTTATTGACCATCAATTCATCCTCTCAATACACCCGTAGCTAACCCCAAACGCACAGCGACCCCCCTAAAGAACCGACCAGCGGCGTAGTGGTGCCTGTCCTCTCGCCGGACAACGGTTCGCTGCGCTTTGTACAAATGATGAACAATCTGCAGCATATCTACTCGCGCTAGCAGATACAGGACATTAGCACGTCATTTGGCTTCATTTGCCTGCTGCACCTAGCTAACGAGAAAGGCTTGGTAATCGAGAACGTGCCAGGCTAGACCGACCTAGTTGTACGCAAGGATTTTGCAGCTATAAATGTTTATTGAGCAGCAAAAGGTGCTTCCATTAGGAAGTGGTATTTCACTCCTAAGTGAGCGGTAATTGGCTACTAGTGTCGTGGAGTAGGACGTCCTGAGTGTCCGTCGTCCTGGAAGGGAGCGTATCACGCGTAGGTCGAGTAGGCAACCAGCTCAGTAGATTAGTGAACGTCGCATTAGCATATGATATAAGGCCGGCCTGTCTGGCTGTCTGGCTGTCTGGGTGTGCGTTTGTGTGTAGGCTCTTCTGGGTCATGCATGCAGGTCTGAAAGGTGAATGATGACACGTGTGTGTATCTACATGTACAAGAATACAAAATATGTCAATGTCTGTGTGTCTGTCTGTGTCCACTGTGTAACTGTGTGTGTGTGTGTGTGTGTGTGTCGGAAAGCTCAGCTACCGTGGCAGGTGTGCCACGACCGCTTCCGCCTGCCGCCACAACCCAACCTGCCTGCGGTCAATCCCCACGACACTAGGCGAAATATGTGCGATATCTAATTGATAGAAGTTCAATCCAAGTCTTAGTATTTCTGCAATGAATTTCACAATCATTGAACTCTCCTTATCGCAAATTCCTAACCTTTCTCAGACGTAAATTACACTGCCTCGAAGCTATTTTAGAAGTTGCATCCTAAACTATATTACTTCTCTAGCCGTCTTCTACGCTCTAAGTCAGAGTTCTAGGATCTTCAACGTCTTACCTACGTCTGAAATTACGGAAACTCGAAAGTATGAAGTTCAACAAGATAAATTTTCGAAGTTAGGGTAAGGTTATATAGATGTTGTCCCCGCGTGCCGCTCCGTATCACGTGACGCTCGGATTTTCCATTTTGTGTCCATCTTGCCATTGATACCACACCTTAACCAAAAATCCATGGATGCTGCTATTGCTGAGGCCCTTCAATCTGAGTCTCCTTGTTATGCTGAGATAGCCAGAACTCACGGTGTAAGCAGACATACCCTCTCTCGGCGCTGCCAAAAGACTTAAGGAACCAAGCGTCAAAAGGATGAAAACCAGCAGCTACTATTACCAGTACAGGAGCTGGTTCTAATAGAGTATATTAACCGCCTTTCAGAGCTTGGATTACCACCAACGGCGGCTACAGTATGCTACTTTGCCTTCGATATTAGTCAAAAGATGCTAGGGAAGTCGTAGTGTAGCCGGTTCTGTAAGAGATGGTCCTATCTACTTGAAAGCAGATATCTTAGACCACTTAATGCTGCAAGGACGAAGGTGGATTCAGAACACGAGTATAAAGGATACTTCGACTTAGTATTGCAGAAGATCTAGCAATACAACGTACAGACAGCCAATATCTACAATATAGATGAAAAGGGCCTCCTCCTTAGCTTCCTTACTAAAGCTAAGAGGATCTTCTTAAAAGCTGCCTTTGAGAGCAAGAGATTGATTGGAAATCTTCAAGATAGCAACCGTAAATAGATTACTATAGTAGCAGCTATCTACGCCGATAGTACTTCTCTTGCGCCAGCGCTGATCTATAAAGCTATAACTGGAAACCTTCAAGACTCGTAGCTTTAAGATCTTAGCTAAGACCAATTCGCCTTCTTTGCTTCTTCACCAACTAGTTGGACTAATGATGAGCTTGGTTTTGAGTGGCTAACTAAGGTCTTTAACCGACAAACAAAGCTAAAGGCTCGTAATAGAAGGGACTAGCGCCTGCTGTTCGTAGATGGCTATAGTAGCTATATCAACATGAAGTTCCTTAACTGGTATATTGACCATCGTATCTTAGTGGCAGTATACCTACCATATTCAACTCACCGGCTCCAACCTCTCGATGTTAGCTTATTCTCACCACTTAGCATCTACTATAGCTAGGAGCTTGATGCTTTCCTTCACCGCAGTCAAGGCCTTACTTCAGTAACAAAGCGTAACTTCTTTAGGCTATTTTGGCCAGCTTATAAGAAGGCCTTTTCAGAAGCCAATATCCTTTCAGGCTGGAAGAAGACTGGTCTCCATCTATACGATCCTTTAGTAATACTTCAGATCTTTCAAACCACCAATGAGATAACGTAATCGACGGTCAAACGAGCCACCCCGCCAAGCGAGCCACAAAATTCCCACTCATCTACTTCAAGACGACCTTGTAGCCGCCACAGCGATGCAGTCGCTATCAGAATCGCTAAATACAATCTCAATATCCTCTTCTTTGTTATCCTCAATTATTGTGGCCTTAGCTCGCTTTTTCCCCTTCTTCTTCGGCTTCTTCTGAGCTGCTTCAAGCTCAGCCTGCTTTGCAATATCGAGTACTTCTTGAGTGCTAAACACAAATTTACCTTTTAAGGCTATCCTCTTCCCTTTTTTACGCTGCTTGCGAGCCTGTAGAAGAGATTCAGCATCAGTGAGCCGCTTCCGAAGTAAAGCAACCTCACTTTGCGCTGTTTCAAGCGCACGGGTTATCCGCTTTGTGTAGCGCTTAGCAGGTGAAAGAAGCGGTTGCTCTTTATCTAGCTCAGAGTGCAAGAGAGCATTAGCCTCACGTAGCTCTGTACCATCTGGTGGTGAGCTTGCTAAAAGTGATAGATCGAGCGGGTGCGAGACCTGCTCTTGCGGCGGAGGAGGTCGTGTTTGCGGTAACTGCTTGATCTTATTAAGGACTTGTATCGGGCTCAAGGGCCAGAGGCCAGTCGCTTTCCAGCCACTTTGGATATTCGCTTGCGTAATCGCTTTGTCTCGAGCGCGGATATACGCCCCAGTCCATTCGACTCGTAGTATACGGCCCTGGTCAAGGCAAGTGAGCTTGTCTGTTTCTGCTGCAAGAGCCTTTTTTAGCGGTGAGAATATGCTTACGTCAAGCGGCTGCAGCGCATGCGAGCAGTGCGGCGGTAAGATGAGGATATCTATCGCATTATCCATACAGAAGGCGATAAAATCTGCAGTGATGTGGCTACTATGGCCGTCCATAGTAAGCAGCCGGCGCTCCTCAGGGCTCGCGGGCCTCGTACAAGGCTCGAATACAGTTCGTATCCATTCGAAAGCATGGCTATTTGATGTCCAGCCGCTATTGCTCGTACTGAATCGCCATCGAGCGGCGCGCCTACGGGTATCCAGCTCGTATTCGTATACTCGGCCTTAAATATCAGAAGCGGTGGAATCGCGTACCCAGCAGCGCTTACGCACTCAATTGCAGTTATCCACTCCTGACGCCCTTTAATCACCTTCCAGCTTGATCTCTCTCGAATATTTACTAATACTCTTGATGACTGGCTAGCACCAATTGCAAAGCCTGACTCGTCCATATTATATATCCGTTCAGGTAGGTACTGGTGTTGGATATAGAGGGCCGTAACTGCGTCAAACCAGCCTTGTACGGTCGCAGTATCAAGAGCGGTATATCGAGCGCTCTCAATCTGTCGCGTCCAGACACCTTGTATCTCTGGATATCGTGTACGGAAGCGGTCTAGCCAGTGCTTGCCAATAGGCCGCCGGTAAGGCGCCTGCTTGGAGAGCTGGTAGCGCTGGCTTCGGATAGTCTCAGCCAATTCAAGAGCCAGCGCTGGCGATATAGGGTACCCAGTATGTGTGAGATGAGTGATCCATTTGATGAGAGTCCTCTCTTCAGCGCTCGAGAGTATCTGCTGAGATTCGCGTGAATGCTGGTGAGAAGCGCGACCGGCCATTCGGTGTTGTAAGGTACTTCTAGGAATCGCAAATGCGTATGCAGTAGCTCGAATCGACGAATAGCGCTTAGCACGATAAGCAGTAATAGCCTCTTGAATTATAGATTCAGAGAACGCGTAAGAATCGCGTTTAGACACGTCCATTGTAAAGAGAAGACGTGTCGAAGTAGATAAGAGGGAATTTCGTGGCTCGCTTGGTGGGGTGGCTCGTTTGACCGTCGATTACGTTACCACCTACTAGCAGGCCTACAAGCTCTGGTAGTTCAGCGCTGTCTGCCACTGACTGGCGGAAAATCCGGGCCCTTCTAAAGGATGTGGTCTCTAAGGTAGCTTCTGAGAATCAGAAGAAGGCCAATAAGCTCAACAATACTATAATAGCTATAACTACTGAGCCCCTAGGGCTCTTAAGCCCCACAATTTCCTTATCTACATTTGGCGTTATAAAATGGGAAAAATATAAACCGCTCTGGGATGAGCCGTCTTTCATAGTCATAGACTTCTATAGGACGTTAAATGGAATAATCAATCAATCAATCAATATAACTACTGAGATTGCTATTCTTAAGACTCAGAATCAAGGGTTCAAGACAGCTCTTCTTGATGAGAAGAAGCGTAGGAAGCGTGGCAAGGGCCTCTTTGAAGAGGTCAGAGCTCAAGATGGCCGTGGAGCTACATTCTTTAGTCCTATGAAGATACTGTCGTGGAGTCGGACGGCCTGAGTGTCCTTCGTCTAGGCGAGAGCGCTCCCAAAAGGAGAGGAGAGAGTAACGGCAACCAGGATCGCGATGAGGACTGATGGGCCTAGCAGGTTCGCATGGTGTAGAAGGGAAATGGGGCCGTGGTTGCCCTCTGTCTGTCTGTCTGTCTGTCTGTCTGTCTGTCTGTCTGTCTGCCTGTCTGCCTGTCTGTCTATTAATCCTTCCGCCTTGTGTGCCAGTCTGCTTTCATGTCTGTCTGCTTGCTTGTCTGTGTGTGCATGCGTATCTCGGTACACATATGTGTCTACCCTTGTCTCGCCCCCCATCTCGAGTCATGTTAGATTATACATTCTGCGACCCCTGTCAGGCATCATCTCCACCTGACACCAGGGCATGCGCCCGCCCTGCGTTGGGCCAAACCCCACTACACTAGGCATCGGGATTCTAGGAAATTTTTTGTAGGTAATATATTGATTGATTGATTATTCCATTTAACGTCCTATAGAAGTCTATGACTATGAAAGACGGCTCATCCTAGAGCGGTTTATATTTTTCCCATTTTATAACGCGAAATGTAGATAAGGAAATTGTGGGGCTTAAGAGCCCTAGGGGCGCGGAGCGCAATCAATCTGTATCCTCCTCTTCTTCCCTAGGTAGCCTGCTGAGGTGCCAACCCCTAGTAGCTATCCTAGTTGCATCTATAAAGTGACGCGTAAGCTTTCCGCCTTTTCTAGTATGTAGTAGTAGGGGAAGTGTTAGCAGTTTGACGTTGAGAGCGTCAAACTCCTTCCGCTCCTCCTTATATAACCTGCATTCTAGTAGTAGGTGTCTAGGTGTCTCTTTCCTTAAGCACCTACACAAGTCATTCTCTGTATGTCCAAGCTTATTTAAGTATCCTTTAATGTATCCATGCCCTAGCTTAAGCTAGAAGAAGGCGCTATTAACCTGACGGCTTACTCCCTGAGGTCCTAAAGAAGGCTATAGGGTTAGCTTCCAATCGTAAAGTCGGCTGTAGCTTAGCGGGTTGCCCTTAGGATCTGATATCTGTTTTGCCTTATATATATCTAGTAACCTTTTCCAATCGGCAACTGCCCAATTGTTAATTAGACGAATAACTAAGGTTCGAGCTTAAGTAGGTATAGGTGTAGGTATAGGTGTAGTTCTAGGCGGCTAGGGCTCGCTAAGCTGTCTTTGTCCATTTAGAGGTCCTCTAGGTTTCGGGGGTTCTATGGGCTCTTTCCAGGGAGGGTCATAATGGGGGTTAAGCCGGGTGATATAGTAACAGAGGTCATCTTTATCCAGATAGTCTAGGTCCTCTATTAGCCTCTGAAGCTGTGTTGGTTTAGAGGATCTGTTAGATGCTCTAATAGCCTCAATCCGAGTCGTAATAGGGTGTTGCTGATGTAGTTGTAGGCAGCGTAAGGCGTATAGGTATCGGGACCTAGTAAGCCGGATTGAGGGTGGTAGTAGGCTGGCCTCTACTTCACACGGTTGTGATGGCGCCGTCTTAAAAACTCCTAGGATTTTCTTAGTGGCCGCGTTTTGGATAGCCTGTAAGGGCTTAGCTTGTTCTGTTAATCCGTTAGACCATATAGGGGATCCATAGTCGGCAATACTGATAATGTACGCGCGGTATAGTTGCCTTAGAGCTTTAGCGGATAGGCCCCTTCCGGTGTAAGCTAGTCTCTCTAGTCTCAAGAATGCTTGTCTTACCTGTGATACTCGTATTCGGATGTGTTCTTTAAAGGTTAAATAGGGGTCAAACCAGATCCCTAGCCAACGTACTGGTTTGAGCGATGGTTGAATAACCTCGTTGTTTGGGAGGGTAATAGGGGTATCCGATCCTTTCCCTTTTGTAAAGTGTAGGAGTTCGGTTTTCGCTAAGTCAAATTCAATAGCGTTCTCTTGCCCTAAGGTGTATAACGTTTGAGTAGCTTGCTCTAACAGTTTGGTATTCTTCCTTAGGCTTGATGAAGCCGCAATAAGGGCTATATCATCAATATAGGATATAGGTTTAATTCCATCTAAATATAGGAATAAGTCCCTTATATAGATAAGGAATAGGATTGGCGATATAGGGCTCCCTTACGGTATTCCTATATTGATTGGCTTTGTATCTTCCGTGTTTCCGTTAAATAATAATTTGAGCGTCCTCTTACTTAGGAATGACCGAGTCTATAGTATTAGGGAGGCTAGTAGTCTTAGCTAGTGCATGATCCCTAGCAGTTGTTCCTTAGCTACGTAGTCAAATGCTCCTTTAATATCGAGGAATAGGGTAGAGGTTTTAAGCCCTCTACTCCTATTAGCTTGTACTTCGTCCGTTAGTATAAATGCTGCATCTATAGCGGACTTCTTCTTACGGCCCCCTAACTGCGAAGGATGTAGAAGGTCGGTAGTCTCAGCGAGGTATCCTAACCGCCTCGCGAGGATTCACTCGCTTACCTTCCCAAGGCAGTTCAGGAGGGAGATAACCCTGTAAGCCTTAGGGATGGAATAGTCTGGTTTCCCTGGTTTCTTAAGGATAGCCCTAATAGCTTGTTTCTACGCTCTCGGATGTATTCCTATATCTAATAGCGAGCTATAGATATTGTAGAATATCTCGGGAATAGCGGCGTATGCCCTCGCAATTATTTCTTGTGTTATTGAGTCTAGCCCTAGTGTCTTGCCTTTAATAGCTGTATTGCTACAAGCATCTTGAAGTTCCTTAGATAAGAGCTTAGGCCACTTCTACTTAGGACTAGCTTTATACCTTTTCTACCGTATAGTTATACTAGTCGTAGGGGGATTTGGGAATAGTGCCGTCCTAAGGGCTTCACACTTGCCGTTAAAGGAATCCTGTCCGCTTATTATCGGTATTAGGCTGTTTTAGTTATCTTTAGTATAGGATATAGCCTTATATATAGTTGTAGGGTCCTCTCCCTCTAGGAGTTTATTCCAGTGGTTCTATTTAGCTGCTTTAATCGCTTAGAAGTAGGAATTCCTTACGGTCTTATAGGATTCTCTATACTGGTTATTCTCAGGGATATCCTCCAGGTGCTTAGAACAGCGCCAAAGGGCTCGGTAGGCCTTGTTATACGCCTTTCTAAGGTCTTTTAGTTCGCTGTTCTACTAGGGCTTTGATCTTAGGCTTATCTTCAGTAAGGGAATACTCTTTGTTAACGCCGTCTGAATAGCCTTAGTAAGGGCCGAAGCTGCTTTGTCTAGGTGTTCTAATATAGGATATGCTTTTCCTTCTAGCATTTCTTCAGGCCGTATATTGCTTGTTACTATTGCTGCTCTAAGGTAGGGGCTCTTAACAGCCTCCTCTTTAAGGGTTTCATTAAAGAGTATCCAATCTGCCTTTTTAGTATTGAATCTGTTGCCTAGGGACGTCGTATAGAGGCAGTTAGAGTCCTTAGACCCCCTTATTGTGAAGGTGATCCCTAGATGGTCTGATCCTATATTTGGAGTTATTTGCCAGTTTATAGTCTCGATCCCTCTTATAAAGGTAAGGTCTAGGACGCTCCCTCTCTCTAGATGTGGTCTAAAAAAGGTCTCCTCTCTAATCCTATTAGATAGGTAAAGGTCCTTACTATCTAGCCACTCTTTAAACAGTTGAGCTCTAGGACTAGGGCTACCCGTACTAGGTTCCCAAACTGGATAGTGTATATTAAAATCCCCTAGAAGTATAGTGCTCTTAGGTATAGGGAGCTTATAGAGTGTTCTGTCTAATATCCAGATATTATTCACGTCCCTTTCATTATAGATATTTAGTAGGGTTAGCTAGTTCCGCTTATCCCTAATGTCTATAGACTGAAGGTCTAAGTCTCCGAGGTCTTTTTATACTAGCTCTAGTCCTAGGTCTCTCCTAAAGTATAAGAGGGTTCGGGGCCTTGTACTCGGGCTCGTAGGACTTGGTACTATACAGTTATAGCTCGGGTGCGTTATAGAGCGAGCTTTTCTATAGTCGTTTCCGTTATCGCCAGTTGTTATCTAAGGCTCTTGAACTGCTATAAGGTCTATATCCAGATCTCTAGCGTATTCTAGAGCCCCTTCCGTTGCTAAGGAGCTCCGGTTCACGTTTATTTGAAGGATTTTAAGATTCCTTTCTAACATTTCTAATAGTTAGGTAGGTCTCGTAGTCCTTAGAGTCCGCCGTATGTTTGCCGCTACAGTTGAAGCACCTAGCCTTTATATATTGGCATAGCTCGGTTAATCTATAGGCTCCGCATTTGTGTTGTTTAGAGCTATGTTCCTCGGCGCACAGGCGGCATTTAAATGCCTTACGGCATTTAATGTCCCTATACCCGAAGCCTAGGCACCTAGAACATTGCGAGGTTCTAGGGGTCCGTAGCATCTTCTCAGCTTTAAGGCGGAGACCGGCAATTAATATACTATGTCGTATAACGGTGTTAGCCTCTTTTTCGGATTTAAAGGCTACTATAACTGTGCCTGCTCGTTGGTTTTGCCGGCGTTCTTTGGATGTAAGCTAATAGGGAACCCCTACTGGCTCTAAGCCCTAGTTGAATGTCTTAATCTCGTCTACGATAAGGTCCATTCCTCCTTCAGTATTGAACACTAAGGTAGGGGCTCTGTGTATTAGCACTTTATGCCAGTTAGTGTTAGCTATAGCACTGTCGGCTATTAGAACACTCTACCACTTATTAAAGCTTTCTAGCACCCTACTGGCCGGGTACTCGTGTGTGAGGGTGAGGATAAGGTTTGGCTTCTCCTTATTTAGGGTCCAGCGGATAGAGGTAACTGCCGGTCCTCCTATCGCCTTATTTACCCTGTTCCTTAGGTTGAAGAAGTCAGCGCCTATATCTTTACTAGCTTCCCCTTTTAGGGAGACTACAATTGACTCAGTTTTGGACGTCTCCTTAGGGCTTGTTCTCTCGGCTTAGGATTGGTTGCTCCTCCCTGCCTGTTGTATTACCGGATTGACGCCTAGCTTAGTTCCAGCCTTTACTACGTTAGCGTATGTAGCTGTTTAAGTATGGATAGCGCTAGTAGCTGCCTTAGCAACTGCCGTAAGTTCGCTTGCTCTATTAGCAATAAGCTTAGTACTAGAGAGTACTGTGCCTTGCTCCGTATATTCCCTGAAGATATGTACGAGGTTAAGGAGATTAGTCTGTTCTTAGCGATTTTTGGTAAGGCTTGCTGCCTTAACGATAAGGTCTCTAGCCTTATAAATAAGGCTTGATACCTCTTTTTCTTTCTCTCTGTTGATTTCCTCCTCTTTCTCTCCCTCCTTTTCCTCCTCCTCCTCCTCCTCTTCCTCATTACCTTGCTCCTCTTCCTCTGAACTGTCTTCTTTATTTTGTTTAGCTTGCAATAGGGTCTTTTTGCTCAGTAAAGGTATTGCCGGTATTAGTTGACGTCTTGCTCCATTAGCGCGGGGGCGCTGTAGGGTTTCAATAGGCCTTTTACAGCCTATAATTCTTTTAGGAGTGGTAGGTCCCTCGCTGTCAATCTCCATTTCCATTCTTGTACCTCTCTGGCTGTTAGGTGAGGTCATATTTGGTGCCTTAGGCCCTAAGGGTCCAGTACTCAAATTTCAGGGTCCAAGGCTTGGCAACACCTCAAAAATTTTTGTCTGGTTTCTGGTGAGATGGAGCTATCAAAAGCTCGATGGATAACGCCGGCGGCGCGCCGTGCGCTTGGCGTGTAGGTGTACGTCGCGAGCGCTTGAATTTGGTGTAATCAGCTTCGAATTTCGTCCGGTTTTGGTCGAGATGTGGGTGTCTGGGCATGTCATTGAAGACCTTAAGGAATACCTGTACGAGGAAGGGTGTTAACCCTGTAGAAGAGTGAACCGAGTTGTTGTACGCAAATTCGGCGGTAGTTAAAAGGCTAGCCCAATTGTCTTGCTCCTCTGAGCAGAAAATGCGGAGATATTGCTCTAAGACTTAGTTTTGACGCTCAGTCTGACTATCTGTTTGCGGATGGAAGGCAGTGCTAAGCCTGCGCTTCATCTGCGTCTAGTAACAGACTTCCGTCTAGAACGCTAAAGTGAAGACGGACCCGCGGTTACTAACTATACCTTTTGGCGTCCTAAACCTGCAGATTACGTTTTGAAAAAACGCGTCCGCAAGGTCTCTTACATCCCAAGATTTCTTTACTAGGATATAAAGCGCCATTTTCGAGTAGCGGTCGACAATTATAAGGATCGCATTATATACGCACTCGTTATATTTTGAAGGCGGCAATCCTGTAACAAAGTCTATAGACAATTCTTCCTATACGTTATTAGGGATTAGCAGCGATGCTAGCTAGCTATACGGCATATGTCTAGGTGCTTTAGCCCTCTAGCAAATTGCATACGTTCTTATATATAAACGGATACTTTGTTCAAAATTATTCCAGTAGTAGCTATAGCTGATTAGCTCTTATGTTCGAGCTACGCTAAAGTAGCCTACTATCTTGGAATCGTAGCATTAAAGTAAAACTTCCTGCTTAATGCTTTCTACACTATCCGGGATAAATAATCGGCCTAAGTGCCGAACTAGTCCCGTCGAATCAATACTCCAAACTGGAGACCTCCCGCTATGAGTCTTGCGCATTCCCTAAGCTACGCGGGCGCGTATACTGCGTACAAAGGGGTCAACCTTCTGCAGAGCTAGTAGCGTACGAGCTAGTGCGCTGTCGTTATCTCGTACGGTTTCGCCGGCGAGCAATACTCTCGCTACTTAGCGTAGTACGTACTGTGTGTACCTAGTAGCACTAGCAGTAGGGTCCGGCACCGCCGCGCTGCGTATGCTCTCGATAGGCGCTTCGCCTTCGATGTCCAAGCTCTGCTTGGTCGTAGATCCTCTCGCTCCACTCGCTATACAAACCCTAGCAATCTCAGCGTGCACCTCTCCGGGTAGCTAGATTTCGCCTACTAGCCTCAATCTTTGCTAGAGAGTAGGTAGCAAAGTGCGTACTGCACCATTTTCTGTAAAGTAGTTAGGCCTTCGAGAAGGTCTATCCGCCGGGTTCAACTTACCCGTACGGTAGTAGATCTTAAAATCGAAGCCTGTAAGAAAAGTTGCCTATCGCGCTTGGCGCGGGTTCAACTTTTGCACGGCGCTTATACCGCGCAGATTATTATAATCAGTATATATCTGAATAGTATACTGGCTTCCTTCAAGATAGTATCTCTATTCCTTGAAGCAGTACACTACAGCAAGTAGCTCTTAGTCGTATACTTCGTAGTTTCGTTCCGCCGGTTGCATCTTCCTAGATAGGAATACCACCGGATGCTATTGGCTATCTGCAAATAGCTAGTTTATGATCCCGGCAAGGCTATATTAGGAGGCATCGGTTTCCAACCTAATAAGTAGTGTAGGGTCGAAGTGGCGTAGGATAGGCGCACCTATAAAGTATGTCTTCAGCTTTTTAAAGGAGGTTTAGGCCGCGTCCGACTACAACCAGTCTCTATCCTGCTTCAGTAGATCCGTTAGTAGGATTATTACCGCCGCGTAACGTGCGATAAACCTGCGGTAGAAGTTCGTAAATCCTAGGAACGATTGGAGTTCCTTTACCGTAGTAGGCGTAGGCTAAGACGTAATAGTCTCAATTTTAGATAGGTCTGGTTTAATACCCTGAGTTCCAATAATGAATCCAAGAAAGGAAACTTGTCTTACCGCAAAGGTACACTTCTTCAGGCTTAAGAATAATTGGTGCTGTCGGAGCCGAGCAAGTATTGCACGTACAGCATACCAATGCTGCTCAATATCCTCGTAATGAGTATAAATAAGGATATTATCTAAGTATACTACGCAAACGTCGTCTAGTAAACTAGCTAGGGCGCGATTAATGTAAGCTTGGAACGTAGCAGGAGCATTAGTTAACCCGAAAGGTATAACCCTGTATTCGAAATGTCCATAGCGGGTCCGGAAGGCGGTCTTCTACTTATCGCCTAAACGGATACGTATACGATAATAAGCATCCTTTAGGTCTAAGGTCGTAAAGTAGCGCGCGCCTCTTATACGGTCCAATGTCTCGTTAACTAAAGGGAGAGCATATCGGTCCTTTATAGTGACGGAGTTAAGCGCCCGGTAGTCGACGCAAAGGCGGAGGGTGCCATCCTTCTTAGGTACAAAGAGGATCGGTGCTCCGGCAGGACTGGTACTGTGGCGGATTAAGCCTTTAGCAAGGGCGTCGTCAAGATAAGTGCGGAGCACTTAGAGCTCACGTTCAGAGAGGGCATAGAGCGGGCCATACGGCGGCTCCTTGCCGTCTTGAATGTTGATAGCGTGATCTGTTACGCGATTGGGCGGAAGGACCGCATCCTTTGGTGGGTTACTAACGTCGTCGTACTTACGTAAGGCCTCCGGCATGCGAAGGTCCTGTACCTCGTCTGCGCTCTAGACCAAAGCGATACGATTTCCTAAGCAAGAATTCCAGTATAGTATCCTAATGAAATAGATCTGTTCAGGCGCTGCCTCCAATTCTTCTAGACCAATAAACTCGATACGGGTCTTGTTTGAGATGCCCCAGCGCCACGTCTGGCTGCCACAAGCAATCTCAATATCGCCTGCTATGAGATCAGGGTTCCCTAGTAGGATTTCTGGGCCACTCTTGTCAACCCCACAAGCAATTATATCAATCTCTCGAGTCGCACTATAGTCGTCGGTAAGGCGCAGTTGCAGCTTATATACGCTATAAGGAGTGTCCAGATCGGACCTGTATGTCGACAGGGTCGGGGCTTAGAGGTGGCTTCTCCTGAGTCCTAGCTGGGCTACAAGCTCTTGACTGACAGGGCTGACTGCCGCTCCGCAATCTAGGGTGACTCGGATAGGGTAGACCTTGTTTAGGTTATAAATCACGTTGCACCTTCGTATAATGCTTAGCACAACTTCGACTCTCTTACGCCTCGTAGTCGCCGAACTCTCTACGAGGCCAATCCTTTTCCCGGCCCGCGGATAGGGAGGCGGTTTAGATCAAGCGACCGGGGTTTCCCTTTGCCTTCTAGGAGGCTTAGGCAGTCGGGCTTTTTATGTCCTAGTTTATTGCAGTAGTAGCAGCGAATAACTAGATATTCGTCTCTTAGTCTTGTCGCGTTTTTCCCGCTATCTTAACGTATATTCTGCAAAGGATGCGGAAAACTGTCCCTATTATCCTTCTTTTTCCTTCTATTCCGATCTTTATTACGTATGTAGTGCGCACCCGGGGCGCTTGACCTGCTCAGGTTTCGCTCTAAGGTGGAGGCTAGTACGACAAGTTCCTCTCGAGTCGCTAGCATAACGTGGAAATTGGTAACCGCGCGCTATATCTCCGGTCGGAGCTTCGAGTATAAATGTTGTACTCGATGGGCCTCTGAATATGGAGGGAGGTCCGACTCTAAAATCTCGAGGTAAGTAGCAAAAGCTCTTACTGTCTGATCTAGCTGTTGAAGGGCCCTTTGGTGCTTTGTAGCCGCCTGAAGGCCTCGATTAATAGGATCCGCGAGTTGATCTTTAGTAAAACTGCAGAATTCCGTCTATATTGGATTGTATATAGGCCGTATGCGTTCCCACTGCGTGTACTAGGCGTCGCGCGGGTCGCCCTGCAGGAATTGCATCGCCCACATAACCTTATCTTTCTCGTTAGGAAAGTTCTCTAGGGTGAGGTCAAAGGCATTCTCGCATACGCGTATAAATTCGCGGTGTGCACGTAGGGAAGAGCCCGAATATAGTTCTAGGTCCTTTAGGCGAAGTGTACGTTTTGTTAGATACGCGTATTGCGACCAAGATGCGCCCCTCTTGCGACCCGACGCACTGCTTGCATCTGAGGTGTGCGTATTCCTCTCGCTACTGCCGTCATCTTGGTCGTTTCCGACATCTGATGCGGTCTTCCGTTCGAGGAGGGCGCATTCATCCTCGATTCTTTGTAGTGTCGTGGAGTAGGACGTCCTGAGTGTCCGTCGTCCTGGAAGGGAGCGTATCACGCGTAGGTCGAGTAGGCAACCAGCTCAGTAGATCAGTGAACGTCGCATTAGCGTATGATACAAGGCCGGCCTGTCTGGCTGTCTGGCTGTCTGGGTGTACGTTTGTGTGTGTAGGCTCTTCTGGGTCATGCATGCAGGTCTTAAAGGTGAATGATGATACGTGTGTGTATCTACATGTACAAGAATACAATGTCTGTCTGTCTGTCTGTCTGTGTGTCTGTCTGTCTGTGTTCGCTGTGTAACTGTGTGTGTGTGTGTGTGTGTGGGAAAGCTCAGCTACCGTGGCAGGTGTGCCACCACCGCTTCCGCCTGCCGCCACAACCCAACCTGCCTGCGGTCAATCCCCACGACAAATCCTCCCCATCCAGATAATCAGAGCCGTCCCCTGGCTCTGCAGTATGAAGAATCACCATTCTGTGCATCTAATCCTCGTCCAGGGGCTTGAAAACAATATGATTGCGTTTGCAAGAAAGAGAAGAAAAAAAAGAAAGATAAAAGAATGACATGCTCCCTTGCATGTAGGTCCATCCACAACTCGCACGGGAGCGTCCGATATCCGCGGAATAACGCCATTTGATTGGCCAGCTGATAACCACGGCGCGCCGTGGTTATCGGGCGGCTGCTCCCGTCAGCCGTTGCCGCTATGAATATGCCTTCGCAGTTCAATCTCGTTCACTCCGTTAATCCGGTTTTCTGTTCACCGAATTATTTGACCACTGTCCCTTAGTGGTACTCTCCATCTAAATTGCCATCGATGTCATCATCATCTGAGAAGTACTGGAACTCAGCTGGGTCAATTTCCGGTCTCGGAATGACAACTCCCTGCAACGCACGTCGTACAACTCTCGGCGTGACGTTCTGCGTCTCCTCGCGGTCTGGAATATCTGCAGCGATATCACTGTGACCACTTCGCCGGTGAAACCTTTTTAATAATCGACCAGGATAGCTGCGCTCATGTCGGGTGCCATCAAGCTCTTCCAGTCCGGACGTCCTCCTGGCGTCGAACCGTCCGATTCATGCGAATCCGCCGGGCGGACCTTCTCCGCCTTCCGTTTGTACATGGCGCGAACCTGGCCGTAATGATATAGGTCCGACAACTCGCGATTCCGTAACAGGAACTCATTCTTTGACAAAGTATCCGAGCAGAAGAGCCAAGGATGTTGAATAGACGGGATGACGGTCCCGGGTGGTATCGTGCCCATAGCCACGGCTAGCCGTGGATATGGAGCGAGTGCCCCCGCCTCTCTCAGTGGGCCGCCGCTACCACCTTCACCACCACTCACCGGACATTCAACCATGTTAATAGCGAACTCAGTGCCAGTAACTGGTTTGCCTAGTCTTTTCCCACTTCATCAGCGTTGCTCTCTTCGCGACTCAATCGATCAATTCCGGGCGATGCTCTAAACATAACAGTACGACTCCTATCCTCGCTGGTTATCGTACAAGTCACCTTACTAGAAGGTGTACGCTAAGTGTTCAATAAAGCTCGATATGCAAAGGTCTCGCTAAGGATACATAGCTACGCAAGCTTGTCTATAATAAGGAGTGGTGTTTGTATACTCACATTACCTATCTTGACCGACGCACCTATATATATACCTAAGAACTTTACCGCTTCCTTATTAGCCACAAACATCCGGCCTTTCGCAAGAGGCGGCGGCAAACTTGATATGGGAAGGGATGCTGCCATCGTATCACTTATACGAATCACGTTGATGTCAGCACCGGAATCAAGAAGACATCGCATGGTAGCGCCAGCCGGTCCCACCTCCGCGACAACCGAAGGCGAGTCATTACGATAAATAATGTTAGAACCTATAATGGCATCCACTTCACGCGCGGTAAGGGTAACTGCAGCTACCTATAGGCCACCTTTCGCTGTTGCCTCTGCGGCTTTTTCCGCTCTTCGTCGCTCTAGGAGCGCTCGCCTCACTTCAGCTCGCTCATCCAGTTTGGTGCGTATAGGATCGGCTAATTCCTCCGGAAGGGGTTTGAAAAGAAGTTTACTGACCCCCGGCATCTTCGCACAGCAGTCACCTACCGTTACTAGTGCCGGTAGTGCCATGATGCGCTGCACAATATCTTGGTCTGGGGTCTGGTAGTCCTGCAAGTAATCCATGATCTTCACCGCACGCTGCCTCTTCTTCCGGCCCTTATCTGTAGGAGCTTCACGCTCGAAATCATTCATACCCGCCGGTATCGTAGGTGCCGGTGTCACACTTAGTCGCTCTGGTGTGAGCTCACGGGTCATTTGGGGGTCACCTGGAGCTGGCACCCCATCTGCAGGGATAAAGTATTGTAGTGGGGTTTGGCCCAACGCAGGGCGGGCGCATGCCCTGGTGTCAGGTGGAGATGATGCCTGACAGGGGTCGCAGAATGTATAATCTAACATGACTCGAGATGGGGGGGGGGTGAGACAAGGGTAGACACACACATGTAGAATACAGACAAGCAGAAGACAGACATGAAAGCAGACTGGCACACAAGACGGAAAGATCATTAGACAGACAGACAGACAGACAGACAGAGGGCAACCACGGCCCCATTTCCCTTCTACACCATGCGAACCTGCTAGGCCCACCAGTCCTCATCGCGATCCTGGTTGTCGTTACTCTCTCCTTGTCACAGGCAAGGCCTATACTATCTGGACTCAGCTCAGCTGCCTATGAATCAGGGCTGAAGCCCAAGTGTGGAGTTATGACTCAGGGAGGAACACTATTTCTTCTGTGCAAATTCTGATCCTTTTGTAACCCCTGGAGCTACCTCTTGTCAGTATAGGTACACTGTATACTTGTTGATCTGCCAGTCATCTCAGTTTCCTCAGTTGCAGCTATACCAACATCTGCCTGTCTGCCTGACACCCGTGACACTCCTCTCCTTTTGGGAGCGCTCTCGCCGGGACGAAGGACACTCAGGCCGTCCGACTCCACGACAGTATCCCGGTCGATTAGTCCTTACTCGCGGATTGATTGATTGATTATTCCATTTAACGTCCTATAGAAGTCTATGACTATGAAAGACGGCTCATTCTAGAGCAGTTTATATTTTTCCTATTTTATAACGCCAAATGTAGATAAGGAAATTGTGGGGCTTAAGAGCCCTAGGGGCGCGGAGCGCAATCAATCTGTATCCTCCTCTTCTTCCCTAGGTAGCCTGCTAAGGTGCCAACCCCTAGTAGCTATCCTAGTTGCATCTATAAAGTGACGCGTAAGCTTTCCGCCTTTTCTAGTATGTAGTAGTAGGGGAAGTGTTTGCGGTTTGACGTTGAGAGCGTCAAACTCCTTCCGCTCCTCCTTATATAACCTACATTCTAGTAGTAGGTATCTAGGTGTCTCTTTCCTTAAGTACCTACACAAGTCATTCTCTGTATGTCCAAGCTTATTTAAGTATCCTTTAATGTATCTATGCCCTAGCTTAAGCTGGAAGAAGGCGCTATTAACCTGACGGCTTACTCCCTGAGGTCCTAAAGAAGGCTGTAGGGTTAGCTTCCAATCGTAGAGTCGGCTGTAGCTTAGCGGGTTGCCCTTAGGATCTGATATCTGTTTTGCCTTATATATATCTAGTAACCTTTTCCAATCGGCAACTGCCCAATTGTTAATTAGACGAATAACTAAGGTTCGAGCTTAAGTAGGTGTAGGTGTAGGTATAGGTGTAGTTCTAGGCGGCTAGGGCTCGCTGAGCTGTCTTTGTCCATTTAGAGGTCCTCTAGGTTTCGGGGGTTCTGTGGGCTCTTTCCAGGGAGGGTTATAATAGGGGTTAAGCCGGGTGATATAGTGACAGAGGTCATCTTTATCCAGATAGTCTAGGTCCTCTATTAGCCTCTGAAGCTGTGTTGGTTTAGCGGATCTGTTAGATGCTCTAATAGCCTCAATCCGAGTCGTAATAGGGTGTTGCTGATGTAGTTGTAGGCAGCGTAAGGCGTATAGGTATCGGGACCTAGTAAGCCGGATTGAGGGTGGTAGTAGGCTGGCCTCTACTTCACACGGTTGTGATGGCGCCGTCTTAAAAACTCCTAGGATTTTCTTAGTAGCCGCGTTTTGGATAGCCTGTAAGGGCTTAGCTTGTTCTGTTAATCCGTTAGACTATATAGGGGATCCATAGTCGGCAGTACTAATAATATACGCGCGGTATAGTTGCCTTAGAGCTTTAGCAGATAGGCCCCTTCCGGTGTAAGCTAGTCTCTCTAGTCTCAAGAATGCTTGTCTTACCTGTAATGCTCGTATTCGGATGTGTTCTTTAAAGGTTAAATAGGGGTTAAACTAGATTCCTAGCTAACGCACTGGTTTGAGCGATAGTTGAATAACCTCGTTGTTTGGGAGGGTAATAGGGGTATCCGATCCTTTCCCTTTTGTGAAGTGTAGGAGTTCGGTTTTCGCTAAGTCAAATTCAATAGCGTTCTCTTGCCCTAAGGTGTATAGCGTTTGAGTAGCTTGCTCTAATAGTTTGATATTCTTCCTTAGGCTTGATAAAGCCGCAATAAGGGCTATATCGTCAATATAGGATATAGGTTTAATTCCATCTAAATATAGGAATAAGTCCCTTATATAGATAAGGAATAGGATTGGCGATATAGGGCTCCCTTACGGTATTCCTATATTGATTGGCTTTGTATCTTCCGTATTTCCGTTAAATGATAATTTGAGCGTCCTCTTACTTAGGAATGACCGAGTCCATAGTATTAGGGAGGCTAGTAATCTCAGTTGGTGCATGATCCCTAGCAGTTGTTCCTTAGCTACGTAGTCAAATGCTCCTTTAATATCGAGGAATAGGGTAGAGGTTTTAAGGCCTCTACTCCTATTAACTTGTACTTCGTCCGTTAGTATAAACGCTGCATCTATAGCGGACTTCTTCTTACGGCCCTCTAACTGCGAAGGATATAGAAGGTCGGTAGTCTTAGCGAGGTATCCTAACCGCTTCGCGAGGATCCGCTCGCTTACCTTCCCTAGGCAGTTCAGGAGGGAGATAACCCTGTAAGCCTTAGGGATAGAATAGTCTGGTTTCCCTGGTTTCTTAAGGATAGCCCCGATAGCTTGTTTCTACGCTCTTAGGTGTATTCCTATATCTAATAGCGAGCTATAGATATTGTAGAATATCTCGGGAACAGCGGCGTATGCCCTTGCAATTATTTCTTGTGTTATTAAGTCTAGCCCTGGTGTCTTGCCTTTAATAGTTGTATTGCTACAAGCATCTTGAAGTTCCTTAGATAAGAGCTTAGGCTACTCCCACTTAGGACTAGCTTTATACCTTTTCTACCGTATAGTTATACTAGTCGTAGGAGGATTTGGGAATAGTGCCTTCCTAAGGGCTTCACACTTGCCGTTAAAGGAATCCTGTCCGCTTATTGTCGGTATTAGGCTGTTTTGGTTATCTTTAGTATAGGATATAGCCTTATATATAGTTGTAGGGTCCTCTCCCTCTAGGAATTTATTCCAGTAGTTCTATTTAGCTACTTTAATTGCTTAGAAGTAGGAATTCCTTAAGGTCTTATAGGATTCTCTATACTGGTTATTCTCGGGGATATCCTCCAGGTGCTTAGAACAGCGCCGAAGGGCTCGGTAGGCCTTGTTATACGCCTTTCTGAGGTCTTTTAGTTTGCTGTTCCACTAGGGCTTTGATCTTAGGCTTATCTTCAGTAAGGGAATACTCTTTGTAGACGCCGTCTGAATAGCCTTAGTAAGGGCCGAAGCTGCTTTGTCTAGGTGTTCTAATATAGGATGTGCTTTTCCTTCTAGCATTTCTTCAGGCCGTATATTGCTTGTTACTATTGCTGCTCTAAAGTAGGGGCTCTTAGCAGCTTCCTCTTTAAGGGTTTTATTAAAGAGTGTCCAATCCGCCTTTTTAGTATTGAATCTGTTGCCTAAGGACGTCGTATAGAGGCAGTTAGAGTCCTTAGACCCCCTTATTGTGAAGGTAATCCCTAGATGGTCTGATCCTATATTTAGAGTTGTTTGCCAGTTTATAGTCTCGATCCCTCTTGTAAAGGTAAGGTCTAGGACGCTCCCTCTCTCTAGATATAGTCTAAAAAAGGTCTCCTCTCTAATCCTGTTAGATAGGTAAAGGTCCTTACTATCTAGCTACTCTTTAAATAGTTAAGCTCTAGGGCTAGGGCTACCCGTACTAGGTTCCTAAACTGGATAGTGTATATTAAAGTCCCCTAGAAGTATAGTGCTCTTAGGTATAGGGAGCTTATAGAGTGTTCTGTCTAATGTCCAGATGTTATTCACGTCCCTTTCATTATAGATATTTAGTAGGGTTAGCTAGTTCCGCTTATCCCTAATGTCTATAGACTGTAGGTCTGAGTCTCCAAGGTTTTTTTGTGCTAGCTCTAGTCCTAGGTCTCTCCTAAAGTATAAGAGGGTTCGGGGCCTTATACTTGGGCTCGTAGGACTTGGTACTATACAGTTATAGCTCGGGTGCGTTATAGAGCGCGCTTTTCTGTAGTCGTTTCCGTTATCGCCAGTTGTTATCCAAGGCTCTTGACCTTACTCGCGGAGGACGCAACTGTTTCTTATGAACTCTTGCATTTTTGTCCATCACCGGGGTAGGAGTTCGCTCTTTTACTGTACCGGCTACAAAGTATTGATCCTATTCCTCGTCGGTTAACAAGTCATCCGGGCTATCCTCAAACTGAATGCTAATATTGCCTACTGCAGCACGCGCTCGTCGCTTACGAAGCATTTGCCGGATTGCTTCTAGTCTGCTAGAGCGTAGCAACCCTACAAGCTCACTGCCTGGCTTGTCCTGTATCCCCTAACAAAGTCGATTCGCTAGTCCCTAATGTAGGACGCTGTTATTAATAAGCTAATTCAAGCCTGGACAGGCTCGCACTCCATAACCGCGCTCCCTATACATGTAACATTCCATTGACGTTACTCCCTAGTATAAGGTCTGCTAAACGGAGCCTTGCTGATTGGAGGTGCTATAGCGAGGCGTAGTGGTTATAGTGTCGACAGTAGCTAGTATAGACGCTCGGGCTACAATTGTCGTAAATACTACACTACTAATTCTAGCTGCCTGAACTACGGGCCCTAGCTGCACTGCACTTAACCGTAAAGCTCGGAAGTGCTCTACAAGCTCGTCTACTGAGTCCATCCCCTACTGACCAGCACTAGTACTTGCAACTTGGCGTAGTGGACTTAGTGGTGACCTAGGGATTTTCGGCGGTTTATATAGGTCTTTGGTCACTGGCTCCGGTATACAAAGTTGGTTAAGCACACTGACTCCAGAAAGTGGCGAATTGAGCAAATCGAGCGAACGAGTCTTACGAGCTAGGCGCTCGGTGTATTGCACTGCTTTAAGGTACTAGTCGGATCTCGGACATAACGGACTAATCCCAACCTTGCTAACTACTCGGCGCTGAACATCGCGAGGTAATCCGCGAAGGTATTGGCGGACCACCTAGGCTCCATCGATAGGGGTTCCTACTTCTTTAGCCCTACGCACGATCCTATCAAACGCACGCGAGTATTGGATAATATCCACCGGCCCCCGTCGGAGCACCTCCTCGACATACTGCGTAAGGGCCTCGATTGTCCCTAGGTACTGTTCCTTGTCAAACTGCGAAAATCGCTCCTTCATAGCATCCGCTAAGGCGTAGAGCGTCGGATAATCTTCCTGCAACGCTCGAACTTAGGAAACGGTCCCCTCATCGCAGTAAGCTTCTATTAGCATCGCTACGCGATTATCCGGGCATCTACAACGAAGTATTATGCGCTTGTAATTACGCAAGAAAGACGTAATATTATCCCCGGTAAAGAACAGCGCCTCGGAACTGCCTAGATAAGGCAGAGGCGTTATAAACACTTATATATAGTTTATCGGTTCGATAGGGGAGCGAAAATATAGCGTCGCTGTCGTCGTAGAGGTGCTAGTGTTTGTCGGGTCGGCACCTAACTCGCGGTTATCCTGATAAGGTACTTCGAAACCGGTATAACTTCTAGAAGCAGCGGTAGGCGATATTGCAGAAGTAAAAGTTTGTCGCTAATAAGATACTGCGTCGTTAGGTTCGTACGAGTAGAATTAAGAAGAAAAGGAATGTCGGAAATCATACGACTAGTAATTAAGCTACGGGTACGTCTATAAACAAAACTGTCAAAAGGAGTGCTACTAATACGGATACTGCTGAGCTAGATTCTGCTGAAATGAGAGTTAATTAAGAGAGTGTAACGATACGCATATAAAATTAAGAACGAGTGCAGCTGCTTTCTTCCTCTGCCGACTGTTTAGAGCGAAGAAGATCACTGTTGTTGTTAGGAAGGCTACGACACTCTACGGTGTTATTATGCATACTATACTAGCGCTCTATATTACGAATAAAGCACTAGTAACTACTTCCAACTTTGAGGCATAATTATAGCGTTGGCTAGCAACGGCGCTATAATCTCGGCTCCCTATCTGCCGTCTGTAGTACTAGTGACATTGTCCTAGCGCGCGCCTGCGCGCGTGTCTTCGGACCTATGGCTTCCTCAGCTGATATACCATTCTCCTATGTCGCGGTCTATGTAGCTCTAAGGACGCGCGTTAGGGGTTGCTTGCTAGCAGAGGGGGTCGTTGCTGTCGCCCTCTGTAAGTGTCTAGATAGCAATTGTCGGTCTATAGAAGCTGCACCATTAATTGTCGTGGAGTAGGACGTCCTGAGTGTCCGTCGTCCTGGAAGGGAGCGTATTACGCGTAGGTCGAGTAGGCAACCAGCTCAGTAGATCAGTGAACGTCGCATTAGCGTATAATACAAGGCCGGCCTGTCTGGCTGTCTGGCTGTCTGGGTGTACGTTTGTGTGTGTAGGCTCTTCTGGGTTATATATGCAGGTCTTAAAGGTGAATGATGATACGTGTGTGTATCTACATATATAAGAATACAATGTCTGTCTGTCTGTCTGTCTGTGTGTCTGTCTGTCTGTGTTCGCTGTGTAACTGTGTGTGTGTGTGTGTGTGTGGGAAAGCTCAGCTACCGTGGCAGGTGTGCCACCACCGCTTCCGCCTGCCGCCACAACCCAACCTGCCTGCGGTCAATCCCCACGACAGTAGTTCTCGCTCTTTTACGAGACGGTCGCGCTTCTCTCGTGCGCGTTGTAGGCGCTCATCAAGCGTCTCAGCTGCAAGTTGTTCGCGTTCCCCTGAGCTTTTCTCGTTCATAGGGACCGGTAAGGTCGTAGTGATATTGTTACTCATACTACACTTATGTCCCAACGGGCCACCAACCAAAGGGAGATGGATTATACTGTAAGGGGTGTCCAGCCACACTACCAGGGAGTAGCTAGCAAAGACGGGTTTTTGGCAGCGTGAAGGGACACAGGTGTAGTAGAGGCAATACAGGTAGTGATACGTCTGATAAAATCAATTGATACAATCAATAATCAATGAAAAGGATCAAGTGCGCTGCGCATGTTAAGCCAGGCTGGTCACCGAACAAACGAACGGCGAACGAGGTACTGTTCGTTTGTTCGCTTCTTATAGGTCGTTTGTTTGTTCTATTCGCCTTATAAAGGTGTTCGTTTGTTTGTTCGCTTATTTATAACTGCCTAATTGAGTATCCATTGCGGTTAACGTATTAGCGGCTCTGTTGCTGATGCTGAAGCTGCCGCAGCTGCTAACGGCGGTGTTGTTGCTCGCAGCACTTCCGCAGCACTCTCATTATCCAATAGATCCTGCTTATACTAGCTCTTCAAGCACTGATAGGCCTCAGCTAGTGAGTCAGAGGTGTGCCAGCGCTCGTCGTTCAGTACATGGCCTGCCTTGCTAAAGGTCCGTTCGTCAGCAGCGCTGGTTGCTAGTACGGCAAGAAGGTCAAACGCTATATATCGAAGAATCGGAAAGCGATACTTATTCGCTTACTACTATTATAGCGGATCGACCTTATAGTTTGGCTTAATCGGCTCGCGTAGATACCGCTCGAAGTCGTTTAGTATAGCGGAGTCGTCGCTAATAAGGTTATATTGCTCAAATTCATCCATCTTACTATGCTGCGGTGAGCTTGAGGAAGCCGCAGCTACTTCATCACTGAAGCGCCGCTTATATCTATAAAACGACTCTTGAATAGCCTTCTTTGCTGTACTGATCCACTCCGGATAGCTACTACCCCAGTGTTTATTAAACTACTCTATCTTGCAGTGGGGGTGGATAAGGATTGCTGCTCGGTATGCTGATGTAGAATCGCTAAGCCGATAATATTTATCCAGCTTCTTCCAGCTAAGATTGATATAGGCCTTAAAATGGCTATATAGCTAATATTGCTGCTGCCGCTTATAGTCTTCCAGCTTCGTCATTAACTAGTCGATAGCCTGAAGTAACTGATACAGACTTCTATAAGCTAACTAACTAAAGTCGGACTGCAGAAGGAGTAACATCTTCTTCATAGGCGCAAGCAGCTAGCGCAGCAGGCTAAGCTCCTGCCAATCGTCTGCAGTAAGGACGTCGTTATCGAGCGGATCTTCAGCAGTTTAGCGGTGATGGCTCTAATACAGGTCAATAGCGTCCTTTAGCTTAAATGCACGTTCCAACATATCGTGTGCGCTATTCCATCTAATGCCGCTATTGATGACGAGCTCAAACAGCCGTGGACCCTCGTCAACCGCGACCTCACGCTGCTTGCTTATAAAGAAGTGCCGCTGCGCTGGTGTAGCGCGAGCATGAGAAACAATGTTATAGAGCTTACTAAGCGGTCCTTTCTTCCGCTAGGCTCGAAGTATTACTTGCCGGTCCTTCGTTCGAAGGATCTGTTCAAACTGAGTAACGGAAGGTGTACTAAGGTTATCGTTCTTATCCGGATTGTTAGCAGTACGGCAAACTTCAGATATATAATCAGTATCTACGCTATAAAGAATAGCCTTGCAGACAAGGTTTACAACGTGAGCGGCGTAGCATAGTCGCTGCTAAGCTAGATTAAGGTCAATATGCTTAGCTAACAGCTTAAGCGCCTTATCGTTGTTGCTAGCACTATCGCTAATAAAGAAGCCGATCTTGCTCGTTATTTTGTACTCGCGGAAGACTTCAAGAAGATAGTGCTTTTGCTCTTCACTACTCTTACTGCTAAAGGTGTTACGGAGCGTAAGTAGCGCTACCCTCGCCTTACAGTTGCTGTCGATCTGATACGCTATTACCCTAAGATAATCGACCTCGGTACCGCTCTTCTATCTATTAAAGCTAATAGTAATGCTGCTCTTAATATACGCGAGGCTTATAGCGACCTTTAGCTTTATCTTAACAAACGTACGAAGGATCTAGTTTGCGACAGTATTATACGATTAAGGTACTACTGCTTCGATAAAGCTGTTCTAGTAGATTAAGAGGCTCTTATAGCGTTCTGAAGCTACTCTTCGCATACTAATATCATTAGTAACGACCTAACTAATAAAAGCGGCCTAGAAGTGCTTATAGTCGAAGGTGCCTTATTGCTCTTGGTCTTACTATTTAAGGCGCTTGAAATTCCGAAGATCGCTATTATTAAGAGCTAACCGCTTCGTATTCTAGCGCTTTAATCCGTCTTCATTGTAGCTGTATATTGCTATATAGCGCTATACTTAGGTTGTTAGTATAGTACGCGCAGTAAAGACAACTAGCGGCGTTTAAGCATAGCAATAGCGACAAAGCTATACCCGCTTTCCGGTCTTCTTTACAGATACTGCCTCGCTATAGACCTCATACTTATCCTTCCAAATCTACAAGTGAGGCGGTCGCTTACTTAGGGATGTTAGAACGAAGTTGATAAGCAAGGGGCTATTGAGTAAAAACCTAGTACTTGTATACCTTAACTAGTGTGACGTTAAGAGCTAAGACGCTTCGCAAAGCTCCGTAAGGTTATTATATAACGTCGGTAATGATTCAGTAGCTATTAGACGGATAAGATAGTAATATAGTAATAGTGTTATAAAGTTCGCAGATAACGCGTACTATAAAGTTTCACGTTCTGGATGCCTAAGGCATTAGAGCAGCTCTGGTACTGTTCTAATTGGCTGGATCAATGCGGAGTGCAGCGGAAGCGCGGTAAGCGCCGGTCCCGCACGCCTCTGATTCGCTCACTTATTAGGGTTAGGGTTAGGGTTAATTTATAGTGAATAGCAACAGGGATATATGCATTAGAAGACGACGTTCGCGAACAGATGAACGAACATGGAATATTGTGCGTTTGTTCACGAGATATTGCTTATCTATTCGTTTGTTCGTTCGCTAGCAAACGATGCGAATACGTTCATATGTTCGTTCATTGACCAGCCTGTGTTAAGCGCACCTTAATCCTATGCCAAGCTCATGTGAGGCATAATTCATATCACGTGGGGATTTACTGCTCTGTTGTGCAGTAACACCTCACATCAATTGGGTGAGGCATTGTAGTATTCTCCCATTTTCTGGTTATTAGGGCTTGGAATGATCTTGCCTTCATTTTGGCTGCTTGTTTGATCTAACATATTGTTGCCCATGATGGGTGGTTTCCTTTGCAGTTGCTGCACTTGCTTGTTGTGCTCTGGCAGGTGTCTGTTCTGTGGTCTCCTGAGCATTTCCCGCAGATGGTCTTTGCCCTGCAGTGTTTAGCAATAACGTCAACCGCGGGGAAGCTGCCCAGACGGTGAAGCTGCGCATCTACGCCGAGCGTGCCAAACTATTCGCACTCAGGACTTGCAATACGTAGTTTGTGATATACTATTCGCACAACTAAATCAGCATATAACCGTCTTTGTCGGCAACGCCAAAGAGTAAGAGAGCATAGTAATTATGAATCAATATAAGGAGTCTGTAGAAGCCTTCTATCAAGCGTTAGAGAGAATAGGTCCGCTCTCACAAGCGTCAGAGCAAAAAGTTTGCCATATTGACTGGCAAGACGAGGAGGAGAGTGCAAAGAAACAGGCCGCCGTAAGATGCAACAACAACATATTCTAAATCCAGAAATCGCGGAGGAGATAGAAGAAGGCATCTAGAGAGCTGCTAGCTATTTAAAAATTCATTATATTACAGCTGCATGGAGAAAAAGTCGTTTGTAGAAAGTCTTGGCAATTTCTATGCGCAGCTTCACCGTCTGCGCGGCTTCCCCGCGGTTGACGTTATGGCTGAAGAGGCCGCAGTTTAGGCATTGGGTTGCTCTTTGTTGTGGTTGGAACTCCTCTGCTATTAGGAGTGTCCCATTGTGGACCGGCCCTTTTCTCACCAAGTCTCTGACCTGCTGTGCACTTTGGACAGATAGTATGAGTGATGAATGGGTTTTCCCCTCTCTTGCTTTTTGGCTCTTTAGCCAGGATGCTCTTGTCACCTTCATGTTGGGGTAGAGCCTTCCATTTTCTTCTTAGATCTTTTGGAGGGCTTGTAGCTGGGCAGGGTTTATACCCCCTGCAATCCTTACTCCATGGACAATTGCCTGGTACTAGGGTATGCTAGGGCTTGCTGATGGGTATTGTTCTTGGATCCATCTCTGATCTTCTAGCAGTTTGGTCTTTGCAGCTCCAGATCCTGCAAAAATTCTGATGTCCCCACTCTCCAACCTCTTCACTGCTATTACCTGGGGGTTGCTAAGCTCTTCTAGGATCTCCTTGTTTGTCTTTGCCCTTATCTTGGTTCTGTCTTCCTCTCTTTCTATCCTCATAGTGATGGTGTTGCTTTCTATAGGGGTTAGGAGGGGTCTTAGCAATGTTGGTTGGTGTTGGGCAGCTACCTAGGCCTAGGTGTTTGTATAGGGTATTGTCTGTTGTCTTTTGAGTGTGTTTTATATCTTAATAAGCGCTTAGGAGATGTTTTGGTCTTATGCTTGATAGGACAGGCAGGCATGGGCTCTTTGGAGGATAGGGAGGAGGGACTGGACTTCAGGGATTTTGCATGCCTGGTGGGTGGCTAGGGCTGTCTGGATATCATTAGTGAGGGTAAGTAGGGTCTTTTGTTTGGCTGAGATCTCTGTCTGCTTGTTTGGCTTTGTGGTGTGGCCTCTAGGCCCTTTTTGAGGGGGGTGGGTGTCCTTGTGGGAGCCCTTGGGATTGGGGGTGGCAGCCTCCATCCCTTGGTCTTCCATATGCAAGGACTGTTTTTTATATATTATATATTGTGGGGGCAGTTCAGTCAGTAAATTTTCTATTTGATCGCAGTTTATATACCTTAAGGAAATATATAAGACTGCATATTTGCCTTTGTAGTTAAAAGAATCAGGTAGGCGTAGACATCTTAAACACCACTTTTCCAACACCTGCCAAAGCATGAGACAACGCTGTCAAGCAGTAATTGATACTCAAGGTGGCCATACAAGGTGGTGAGGCGGCAGCAGTACAATTATCTCTATGCAGTTAGTCAGGACGACAGGGGTTTCAAAGATTTGTGAACCCCTCTGTAAAGGTGATGTGCAATAGGTGAGAGCACATGAGTGAAGGTAAATAACGGGAGGAGCCGGCATGTTCTACGCGTTGATTGGAGTATCGGGTAAATTTCCGCTGATTAGATGGACGGATTAGCCTAATGGGGAAGGACTGTCGAGCTGACACCGCTCTATCCACCTCCACCACCCTAATAGATATCTATACATATATTGTTTGCGAACAGATAAACAAACAAGCCAAATTTATTCGTTTGTTCGTAGGCGCTGTCCGTTCTTTGTTCGTTCGTTGACAATGCTGCCGCTATGTATCGTACTCCTTTCCCGCCAGAGCTATACGACAATACATCCAACGCTCAATTGACTCTACATACACAACAATATTCACAGCATTGCATCTCGTCGATCTCCGTCCTCGTCATCTTAGCCTACTCGTTGATATCTGCCACTTCCACTGCCATTGTCACCATTATTGTTCTTGACGAGATTGCCAATCCAACCTCTCGCCCCTTCTCGCTCGCTGGAAGTATCCTTCGTAAGGGTGGGCTTACCATCTTGAATTTTCACTTCCGGCGGCTGAAGATCCATATCAGGCGGCTGCTCCTGACCAAGGCTGAATGATGGCACAGGCGACCGTTGGCTGGAGAAGAGGGATTCTGCTTCTGCAAGAGTGGCTGGAGTTGGTGCTGCGGTTGTAGCGTCCCCGAAAATAGAGTTCATGTCTTCGAGACGGATGTTGGCGGTTTCTGGGTAGATGAACCAGACTAGATACAATCAGCATTGGCGCAACATCAGAGATTCTGCTTGTATACTCACCAACAACGAAAGAAACCGCGCAGAAAAACGCATGCAGTAGATACAACCTCCACTCGATGACCTCTTGTAATATCGGTGTCATCTCACCAATCAACCAGTTAAAGGCCCAGTTCGAAGCAGTCGATAGACTTGCTCCTTTCGCTCGAATGCTTAAAGGTAGAATCTCTGGCGGGTATAACCAAGGTATAGGACCCCAGGAGTATCCAAAAGCGGCGTTATAAATCATGACGAAGATGACAACGAGATTTGGCGTAGCGGCGATTTTGATGTGGATGAAGTAAGATATTGCGGAGAGCGAGATCATCATGGCGATTGCTCCAGAGAGAAGGATGAAGCGTCGTCCCAGCCGATCAACGATATACCATGGTGGGATAGTAGATAGCAGATATGTGATCGCGTTGATGCCAGTCATTAAAATCGCATCACGGCCGTCCCATTTAGCTTGTTTGAAAACCAGTGGTGCGTAGTAGGAGATGACGTTGATGCCATTCAGCTGAGCTAGGGCCTGCGCAGACATGGCAATAAAGACACGCTTGTAGTAGCGTCTGAACATATCCGAATATGATCTTTCACCTTCCTGCCGTTGCAGCAGAACATTCATCTTTATCTCTCGATATTCGTCCCGAGCCTTGGGGTTGTGAATGTCGCCTTTGCCGTACAAATTGGCAATCACCACAATGCCTTCTTCATCGTGATCTTTGTCCAGTAGCCATCGAGGAGACTCGACGATCAGAAAGCTCCCTACCGCGAGCAGCCCTCCCATGACTACTTGCATAAGCAGCGGCAACCGCTAGGCCCAATGACCATCGATGAAACTGCAGAAGTAATCCATCCAAACACTGCACAAGTATCCAAAGATGTTTCCAGAAAATTCAATACAAGCCAGCTTGCTACGATTATGCGGCGGACTGATCTCGCTCTGATAAACCGGGACAATGGTACTCAACGCACCAAAGCCCAATCCAGCAATAATGCGTCCCAAAATCATCATCGGTATGCCCATAGCAAAGGTCTGACAAGCACCTCCAATCACAAATACTACAGCCCTATAGAATATCGTCTTCCTTCTCCCTAACAAATCTCCTATCTGTCCCACCGACAAGGAAGATATAAGCGCCCCAATCTCCAGAATGGCAATTATAGTCCCAATCTCCCCCGGACCGGGTTCGTTGAAATAATCCCGGAAATACAAGCCTGTGATAATGCTAGACATGACGCCTTGATCGTAACTAAATAAAAACACTCCCAGTGAAACGAATATACTTAAAAAGTATATCAACTTCTTCCCATGCAAACCGTGCATTCTGGATGGTCCATCACCAGGCATGATGAGCAGAGCAAGCGTGCGCTCGCCCCAATTCAGTCGCGGCCGGGGCGGATTGGGGATAGGAATCTCCTCCTTCGAGATATGGAGGCCAGCGTGTTGTTGCTCTTTCTCCTCGCCGTCCGCGTGCCTCACCCTTCTTCCTCTCCTCCCTAGCTCCGTACTACCTCGTTTTAGGGCGAGTAGATCTTCCTCTGCAAGCTGATCGACAAGATCACCCGTATCACTCCAAAGACTGAAATCCGAGCGCTCGGCGTCCGAACAGGATCCAGAGCGACGCAGGCGTGCAGTAGCAGGGTCGTCTTTCTCGTCAAAACTACTGCTACTACCAGTGTCGAGTCGATACCTGCTTTGGTGCAGGTGATTTTGGCGCGAGGAAGATCTCAGGGTGTGCAGCGGGATGTTGGCCGGCTTGCGGGTGCTGCTCCTGGAACTGAAGAGGGAAGGAATGGTGGGCGAATGACGCTGTGGATGGAGCAGCTGCCCTGCTCTCCACATGCACATATGTGTAGGTTGTTGGGTGGGTGGGAGAACGATGGTGGAGGCCCGTGAGTACGGAGGAATGTAGTTTGAAAGATTGACCTGGGATACCTGCAAGTAACGTAACTCCTGGCTTAGTCGATCACCCCGCTTAGTCGATCACTTCACCACTACACCGCTATCTTCTATCACTCCGCGTATTAGCTACGACAATGCAATCGCTACTAGAATCGCTAAGGTCACTATTCAAAAGATCTTCTACCTCGTCTTCAATTTCTAGGCTAATTAGCCTTGCCTTCCGCTTCCTGCCAGCCTTCTTCGCTGCCGTCGCTTCTTCCGCCTCCTTCGTAATTTGGAGGACTTCCGCAGTACTAAAGACAAAACGCCCTTTAAGCTTCACTCGTTTACTAGTCGTTCGGTTCTTTCGCTTCCGGAGAAGCTCTTGTTGTTCAGCTAATTGCTTTTGAATCGTTATAAGCGTGCTTTGTGTTGTTTCAAAAGCACGAGTTATACGTTCCGTATAGCGCTTCGCTGGTGTTTGAAGGCCCGTATTATAGGAGTAGAGGCCTTAAAACCTCTACCCTATTCCTCGATATTAAAGGAGCATTTGACCACGTAGCTAAGGAACAACTGCTAGGGATCATGCACCAACTGAGACTACTAGCCTCCCTAATACTATGGACTCGGTCATTCCTAAGTAAGAGGACGCTCAAATTATTATTTAACGGAAATACGGAAGATACAAAGCCAATCAATATAGGAATACCGCAAGGGAGCCCTATATTGCCAATCCTATTCCTCATCTATATAAGGGACTTATTCCTATATTTAGATGGAATTAAACCTATATCCTATATTGACGATATAGCCCTTATTGCGGCTTCATCAAGCCTAAGGAAGAATATCAAACTATTAGAGCAAGCTACTCAAACGCTATACACCTTAGGGCAAGAGAACGCTATTGAATTTGACTTAGCGAAAACCGAACTCCTACACTTCACAAAAGGGAAAGGATCGGATACCCCCTATTACCCTCCCAAACAACGAGGTTATTTAACCATCGCTCAAACTAGTGCGTTGGCTAGGGATCTGGTTTGACCCCTATTTAACCTTTAAAGAACACATCCGAATACGAGCATCACAGGCAAGACAAGCATTCTTGAGACTAGAGAGACTAGCTTACACCGGAAGGGGCCTATCCGCTAAAGCTCTAAGGCAACTATACTGCGCGTGCATTATCAGTATTGCCGACTATGGATCCCCTATATGGTCTAACGGATCAATAGAACAAGCTAAGCCCTTACAGGCTATCCAAAACGCGGCCACTAAGAAAATCCTAGTGTCGTGGAGTAGGACGTCCTGAGTGTCCGTCGTCCTGGAAGGGAGCGTATCACGCGTAGGTCGAGTAGGCAACCAGCTCAGTAGATCAGTGAACGTCGCATTAGCATATGATACAAGGCCGGCCTGTCTGGCTGTCTGGCTGTCTGGCTGTCTGGCTGTCTGGCTGTACGTGTGTGTGTGTAGGCTCTTCTGGGTCATGCATGCAGGTCTGAAAGGTGAATGATGATACGTGTGTGTATCTATATGTACAAGAATACAATCTCTGTCTGTCTGTCTGTGTGTCTGTCTGTCTGTCTGTCTGTGTTCGCTGTGTAACTGTGTGTGTGTGTGTGTGTGTCGGAAAGCTCAGCTACCGTGGCGGGTGTGCCACCACCGCTTCCGCCTGCCGCCACAACCCAACCTGCCTGCGGTCAATCCCCACGACAAATCCTCCCCATCCAGATAATCAGAGCCGTCCCCTGGCTCTGCAGTATGAAGAATCACCATTCTGTGCATCTAATCCTCGTCCAGGGGCTTGAAAACAATATGATTGCGTTTGCAAGAAAGAGAAGAAAAAAAAAGAAAGATAAAAGAATGACATGCTCCCTTGCATGTAGGTCCATCCACAACTCGCACGGGAGCGTCCGATATCCGCGGAATAACGCCATTTGATTGGCCAGCTGATAACCACGGCGCGCCGTGGTTATCGGGCGGCTGCTGCCGTCTGCCGTCTACCGTCCGATATCCGCGGAATAACGCCATTTGATTGGTCAGCTGATAACCACGGCGCGCCGTGGTTATCGGGCGGCTGCTCCCGTCAGCCGTTGCCGCTATGAATATGCCTTCGCAGTTCAATCTCGTTCACTCCGTTAATCCGGTTTTCTGTTCACCGAATTATTTGACCACTGTCCCTTAGTGGTACTCTCCATCTAAATTGCCATCGATGTCATCATCATCTGAGAAGTACTAGAACTCAGCTGGGTCAATTTCCGGTCTCGGAATGACAACTCCCTGCAATGCACGTCGTATAACTCTCGGCATGACGTTCTGCGTCTCCTCACGGTCTGGAATATCTGCAGCGATATTACTGTGACCACTTCGCCGGTGAAACCTTTTTAATAATCGACCAGGATAGCTGCGCTCATGTCGGGTGCTATCAAGCTCTTCCAGTCGATACGAACCCAAACCTTCCCTTGTTTCCGCCACTCGAAACGGCCCTCTCCATCGCGGCGCCAGCTTACGAGCGGAAGACATGTCAGTATCTCGTCGTGAATCAAAAACCAGAACAAGATCTCCCACCCGAAGCTCTTCAGGACGGATATTTCGGACTGCATCAAAATACTCCTTGTTCCACTCTCTGTGGCGGCGGAGTCGAAGCATGGCCTCCGCTACATCCTCATCCCTCCGATCCAACTGTGCCGCCCGCGCTGCCAGTAATTGCGCAGTCGTCTGGATGCCGTCCCAAGCGGTCACCCTCTACGTAGGGAACAGCAGCTCTACAGGGAGTGTGTGATCTTGTCCATACATGACCGCCGCCGGCGTCATTCCAGTAGCGGCCCGAACGGTGGTGCGATTAGCCCATAATACTCCATGGAGACGTCTCGGCCATAGCCGCAAAGTGTTGCTTTCCAACTTGGATAATGCGTCGACTACGGGCTGGTGCCTACGTTCGACTATGCCGTTCGCCTGAGGGTGGTACGCGGATATGCGGACATTCTGTATGCCGTAGGTTTCTATAAGGATCTCGGTCTAGAGTCGGTTCTCAGGGCCTCCGTCGTTGACGAGGTATCGGCATACACCATAGCGACAGATGACATCCTCATATAGAAATCGAGCCACTGACCTAGACTCAGTGGAGCGAAGGGATTGCCCCTCAACCCAGCCTAATGTATCTTCCCGCGCAAGGACCAAATGATTATATCCTTCTGCCGAGGGTATATGCACCACGTCTACCGCCCACTTGTCTCCCAGCGTCGACGTCTACGTAGGATGCAAGGCCTCCTCCTGTCGGCGAAGCGTCCGAAGCTGGTATAGCTAGTACGTCTTAACGTATCTTGCTACATCTTTGAACATACCATCCTAGAAATACCTATCGGCAACCTTTCGATACGTCCCTTCGCGGCCACGGTGTCCGCTCTCATCGTGGAGGCGTACTAGGATCTCCTCACGCCCTCTTACGTCATCTATAACCCTCACTAATAGGACATTCTTAGACTGCTTACGGAAGAGCTATCGATCGCGGACCACATACCGCATAGCGCTCCGCTTGAAATTCCTAAATTCCGATCGTGTTATCTAAGTAGGCCGGCGCATGGTCAGGAGCTATCTAGCAATCTGCTGTAATTGCTCGCCGTATATTCCATCAAGTAGGGCATCGCTATCTTCGCCGGTAGGTGAGGCGGAACCGTCGCCCGATAGCTGCTACACTGCAATAGGCCGCACATTAATATAGACTGCGTCAAGGTGATTATTGACCTAGTTATCCAGTTCGCCATCTTCGTCCGCTATAGGTCCTATCGGCTTCTAGGATAGCGTATCAGCTACTACATTCTTCTTTCCTAGAACGTGTCGAACGTTAAAGTTAAATATCTAGATCTACGCGAGCTACTGTATAACTATAGTATTAGGAAGATCTATTGCTGTTCGATTAAGCTACGCTACTAGTGTATTTACGTTAGTCTCTACTACAAACTGTACGCTATATAGGTACGGTCGTAGCTTCTTCAAGGCCTAGAGTAAGGCGCGGCATTCCAACTTAACCGCGTCGTATTTTCGCTCTACACTCGTCTATAAACCGCTATTATATTGTACGGGATACCTTATCCCATTATTACTAACCTATACTAGTACGACTCCGAAGCCTATACTGCTAGTATTAACTATTACAATAATCTCTCCGGCATTTTCGCTATAGTCTAACGGCCTTAGCGCGGGTGCTGTAGTTAAGGCGACCTTAAGGCCATCTATCGCCTGCTGTTGCTTAACTGACTATATAAACTCGGCATCCTTACGCAATAGTCGGAAAATAGGCTCAGTAATAATCGCAAAGCGGAAGATGAACATCCGATAGTATATACAGACTCCTAAGAACCCTCGCGCTTCTTTTGCATTGCGACAATCCGGCTAGTTAAGTATAGCGGCTACTTTCGACTGTAACGGCCACCTGCTATTTAGCCCGCACTCGTAGCCCACTACCTCTAATCGCTAAGACAAGAAGTGGGACTTTCCTCCCGCTATCGTGCATCCGGAACGTTCTATATCGGCTAATACTCTATCTAATCGTATTACGTAGTTAAGCACCGCTTGCTGCACTCCTAGTATAGCTATATCTTTTATTGATTAGCCGCGCGCATTTTTCACTACAATATTATCTATATACGGGGACGCTTTCTCCGGAAGATAATCTTTCAAGATCCGAAGAACTACTCGGATAAATTGCACCAGCGAATTCGTTGCTCCTTATAGTAGCGTAGTCTACCTAAGGAGGCTTAGTAGCGTTTGTACGGCCGTTATGTCTCTGCTCTCTTCATACAATGTAATGTTATCGTATCTAGAAAAGATATCTATAAGCGATATAAGTAGCCGTCTAGCTACATCCTTAGCAAACTTATCTATATTAGGCGGAATTAATATATCTCGGATCGTAACTCTATTTATATAGACAGCGGAATTAATAAACCGATATTTACTATTCTTCTTTTTTACTAGGAACTACAGATTCCGGTAAGGGCCGTAGTAAGGCTTAAGAATCCTAGTATTAATCCGTTCTTGCAACATTTCTACAAGCTCCTGCCGAAGAGCCTAAGGTACTGAATACGTAGGAACTTACTAAGCTTAATATTTAACTGTTCGTATTTTTACTAGCAGTTATATCTCTAGGCTACACCTTCCAATTTCTGAGAAGTCCTATAACAGCGCTAGCTTACGCGCAATAAGTATAGCCTTAAAAATATGCCTCTCTAGGGCACTAAGTTCAATTCTAATAAGTACGTCCTTTAGACGCTTTAGAGTTAAGCGGTAACTAATAGGCTTTGAGGTATACCTAGGTTCAAATAGATAGTCGTACGGCCCCAGTTCTCTTACTAGCACTATCAGTAGCTGTCGTCGTATAGCGCGCTCCTTCTAGTCCGGACGTCCTCCTAGCGTTAAACCGTCCGATTCATACAAATCCACCGGGCGGACCTTCTCCGCCTTCCGTTTGTATATAGCGCGAACCTAGCCGTAATAATATAGGTCCGATAACTCGCTATTCCGTAATAGGAACTCATTCTTTAACGAAGTATCCGAGCAGAAGAGCTAAGGATGTTGAATAGACGGGATAACGGTCCCGGGTAGTATCGTGCCTATAGCTACGGCTAGCCGTGGATATGGAGCGAGTGCCCCCGCCTCTCTCAGTAGGCCGCCGCTACCACCTTCACTACTATTTACCGGACATTTAACTATATTAATAGCGAACTTAGTACTAGTAACTAGTTCGCCTAGTCTTTTCCTACTTTATTAGCGTTACTCTCTTCGCGACTTAATCGATCAATTCCGGGCGATACTCTAAACATAACAGTACGACTCCTATCCTCGCTAGTTATCGTATAAGTTACCTTACTAGAAGGTATACGCTAAGTGTTTAATAAAGCTCGATATGCAAAGGTCTCGCTAAGGATATATAGCTACGTAAGCTTGTCTACAATAAGGAGTAGTGTTTATATACTTACATTACCTATCTTGACCGACGCACCTATATATATACCTAAGAACTTTACTGCTTCCCTATTAGCTACAAACATCCGGCCTTTCGCAAGAGGTAGCGGCAAACTTAATATAGGAAGGGATACTGCTATCGCATTACTTATACGAATTACGTTAATATTAGCACCGGAATTAAGAAGACATCGCATAGTAGCGCTAGCCGGTCCTACCTCCGCGACAACCGAAGGCGAGTTATTACGATAAATAATGTTAGAGCCTATAATAGTATCTACTTTACGTACGGTAAGGGTAACTGTAGCTACCTATAGGCCACTTTTCGCTGTTGCTTCTGCAGCTTTTTCCGCTCTTCGTCGCTCTAGGAGCGCTCGCCTCACTTCAGCTCGCTTATCCAGTTTGGTACGTATAGGATCGGCCAATTCCTCCGGAAGGGGTTTGAAAAGAAGTTTACTAACCCCCGGTATCTTCGTATAGCAGTTACCTACCGTTACTAGTGCCGGTAGTGCTATAATGCGCTGCACAATATCTTAGTCTGGGGTCTAGTGGTCCTATAAGTAATCTATAATCTTCACCGTACGCTACCTCTTCTTCCGGCCCTTATCTATAGGAGCTTCACGCTCGAAATCATTTATACCCGCCGGTATCGTAGGTACCGGTATTATACTTAGTCGCTCTAGTATAAGCTTACAGGTTATTTAGGGGTTACCTGGAGCTAGCACCCTATCTATAGGGATAAAGTATCCCGGTCGATTAGTCCTTACTCGCGGAGGACGCAACTGTTTCTTATAAACTCTTGCATTTTTGTCTATTACTAGAGTAGGAGTTCGCTCTTTTACTATACTAGCTATAAAGTATTGATCCTATTCCTCGTCGGTTAATAAGTTATCCGGGCTATCCTCAAACTGAATACTAATATTGCCTACTGCAGTATGCGCTCGTCGCTTACAAAGCATTTGCCGGATTGCTTCTAGTCTACTAGAGCGTAGCAACCCTATAAGCTTACTACCTAGCTTGTCCTGTGTTCCCTAACAAAGTCGATTCGCTAGTCCCTAATATAGGACGCTATTATTAATAAGCTGATTTAAGCCTAGATAGGCTCGCACTCTATAACCGCGCTCCCTATATATATAACATTCCATTAACGTTACTCCCTAGCATAAGGTCTGCTAAACGGAGCCTTACTAATTGGAGGTACTATAGCGAGGCGTAGTGGTTATAGTGTCGACAGTAGCTAATACAGACGCTCGGGCTACAATTGTCGCGAATGCTATACTACTAATTCCAGCTGCCTAAACTACGGGCCCTAGCTGCACTGCACTCAACCGTAAAGCTCGGAAGTGCTCTACAAGCTCGTCTACTAAGTCTATCCCCTACTAACCAGTACTAGTACTTGCAACTTAGCGCGGTAGACTTAGTAGTAACCTAGGGATTTTCGGCGGTTTATATAGGTCTTTAGTTACTAGCTCCGGTATACGAAGTTAGTTAAGTATACTAGCTTTAGAAAGTAGCGAATTGAGCAAATCGAGCGAACGAGTCTTACGAGCTAGGCGCTCGGTATATTACACTGCTTTAAGGTACTAGTCGGATCTCGGACACAACGGACTAATCCCAACCTTGCTAACTACTCGGCGCTGAATATCGCGAGGTAATCCGCGAAGGTATTGGCGGACTACCTAGGCTCTATCGATAGGGGTTCCTACTTCTTAAGCCCTACGTACGATCCTATTAAACGCACGCGAGTATTGGATAATATCTACCGGCCCCCGTCGGAGCACCTCCTCGACATACTGCGTAAGGGCCTCGATTGTCCCTAGGTACTTGTTATAACTGTCGGTCACGTGATAATCAGATGACCTGGAGTCACGTGGTTGGTACTCGTTTGAAGAGGAGTGTCAAGGCAGCGAAGTTGAAACAGGAATTGTTATTCTAACCAATAAGATTAACAATTGAGTTGAATACGAAGTCGAAGCTTAAGGCTTCGTCTTCGATTCCTATATACTGTTCGTAATTCGTCTAAGCACCCTAAGCACTTCGAGGGTGCTCGTGGTGCTCGTGGTGCTCATAGTGCTCACGGTGCTCACGGTGCTCACTTCCTGATTGGTCCACGTTCCAACCACCGCTTCGCAGGGCGGAGCTTCGGTAAACCTTCCTTATTTGCTATGATCCGTAACAGTACTGTTCCTTATCAAACTGCGAAAATCACTCCTTTATAGCATCCGCTAAGGCGTAGAGCGTCGGATAATCTTCCTACAACGCTCGAACTTAGGAAACGGTCCCCTTATTGCAGTAAGCTTCCATTAGCATCGCTGCACGATTATCTGGGTATCTATAACGAAGTATTATACGCTTATAATTACGTAAGAAAGACGTAATATTATCCCCGGTAAAGAACAGCGCCTCGGAACTGCTTAGATAAGGTAGAGGCGTTATAAATACTTATATATAGTTTATCGGTTCGATAGGGGAACGAAAATATAGCGTCGCTATTATCGTAGAGGTACTAGTATTTGTCGGGTCGGTACCTAACTCGTAGTTATCCTAATAAAGTACTTCGAAACCGGTATAACTTCTAGAAGCGGTAGTAGGCAATATTGTAGAAGTAAAAGTTTGTTACTAATAAGATACTACGTCGTTAGGTTCGTACGAGTAGAATTAAGAAGAAAAAGAATGTCGGAAATTATACGACTAGTAATTAAGCTATAGGTACGTCTATAAACAAAACTGTCGAAAGGAGTGCTACTAATACGGATACTACTAAGCTAGATTCTGCTGAAATAAGAGTTGATTAAGAGAGTGTAACGATACGCGTATAAAATCAAGAATAAGTGCAGCTGCTTTCTTCCTCTACTAACTGTTTAGAGCGAAGAAGATTACTGTTATTGTTAGGAAGGCTACGATACTCTGCAGTGTTATTATGCATACTATACTAGCGCTCTATATTACAAATAAAGTACTAGTAACTACTTCTAACTTCGAGGTATAATTATAACGTTAGCTAGTAACAGCGCTATAATCTCGGCTCCCTATCTGCCGTCTGTAGTACTAGTGATATTGTCCTAGCGCGCGCCTGCGCGCGTATCTTCGGACCTATGGCTTCCTTAGCTGATATGCCATTCTCCTATGTCGCGGTCTATATAGCTCTAAGGACGCACGTTAGGGATTGCTTGCTAGCAGAGGGGGTCGTTGCTGTCGCCCTCTATAAGTGTCCAGATAGCAATTGTCGGTCTACAGAAGCTGCACTATTAATTGTCGTGGAGTAGGACGTCCTAAGTGTCCGTCGTCCTGGAAGGGAGCATATCACGCGTAGGTCGAGTAGGCAACCAGCTCAGTAGATCAGTGAACGTCGCATTAGCATATAATACAAGGCCGGCCTGTCTGGCTGTCTGGCTGTCTGGCTGTCTGGCTGTCTGTCTGTACGTGTATGTATGTAGGCTCTTCTGGGTCATGTATGTAGGTCTGAAAGGTGAATGATGATACGTGTGTGTATCTATATGTACAAGAATACAATCTCTGTCTGTCTGTCTGTCTGTGTTCGCTGTGTAACTGTGTGTGTGTGTTTGTGTGTCGGAAAGCTCAGCTACCGTGGCGGGTGTGCCACCACCGCTTCCGCCTGCCGCCACAACCCAACCTGCCTGCGGTCAATCCCCACGACACTAGGAGTTTTTAAGACGGCGCCATCACAACCGTGTGAAGTAGAGGCCAGCCTACTACCACCCTCAATCCGGCTTACTAGGTCCCGATACCTATACGCCTTACGCTGCCTACAACTACATCAGCAACACCCTATTACGACTCGGATTGAGGCTATTAGAGCATCTAACAGATCCGCTAAACCAACACAGCTTCAGAGGCTAATAGAGGACCTAGACTATCTAGATAAAGATGACCTCTGTCACTATATCACCCGGCTTAACCCCTATCATAACCCTCCCTAGAAAGAGCCTACAGAACCCCCGAAACCTAGAGGACCTCTAAATGGACAAAGACAGCTTAGCGAGCCCTAGCTGCCTAGAACTACACCTATACCTACACCTATACCTACTTAAGCTCGAACCTTAGTTATTTGTCTAATTAACAATTGGGCAGTTGCCGATTGGAAAAGGGTACTAGATATATATAAGGCAAAACAGATATCAGATCCTAAGGGCAACCCGCTAAGCTATAGCCGACTCTACGATTGGAAGCTAACCCTACAGCCTTCTTTAGGACCTTAGGGAGTAAGCCGTTAGGTTAATAGCGCCTTCTTCTAGCTTAAGCTAGGGTATAGATACATTAAAGGATACTTAAATAAGCTTGGACATACAGAGAATGACTTATATAGGTGCTTAAGGAAAGAGACACCTAGACACCTACTACTAGAATGCAGGTTATATAAGGAGGAGCGGAAGGAGTTTGACGCTCTCAACGTCAAACCGCTAACACTTCCCCTACTACTACATACTAGAAAAGGCGGAAAGCTTACGCGTCACTTTATAGATGCAACTAGGATAGCTACTAGGGGTTGGCACCTCAGCAGGCTACCTAGGGAAGAAGAGGAGGATACAGATTGATTGCGCTCCGCGCCCCTAGGGCTCTTAAGCCCTACAATTTCCTTATCTACATTTGGTGTTATAAAATAGGAAAAATATAAACTGCTCTAGAATGAGCCGTCTTTCATAGTCATAGACTTCTATAGGACGTTAAATGGAATAATCAATCAATCAATCAATCAATCAATAGCTTAACTTGCACTTAATAATACCAAAAGCGAATCTATATAATATATACTATTCTTTTCTAATTACGGAAAACATCCGAACCTCTTTTTAAAGCTACGTAATCACCTAAATGTACAAAGAGCTCTCGTCGCCTTAGAGGAAATGCGAAGTATTTATAACAAACTCTATATATATATTTAAAAGGCCTAATAAAAAATGATTACAAACGACCGATTAAAATAGGTACTTTAGCTAAGAAAGGGGGATAAAGTATACCTACTTATAAAAAACCTAAGGATAATAAGAAATTCAAAAAAACTAGATTATATTAAAGTCGGACTATTTTTGATCGAAGAATAAAGGGGACTAGTAAACTACCGACTAACACTTCTAGAAGACGCAAAAATCCACCCTATATTCTACATTTCATTATTAGAACTAGCAGATCCGGAAACACCGTACTAAGAAACCTTCTACTATAAGGAAGAAGAGGAAAACGAGTTCGAGGTTGAAAGGATCCTAGAATAAAGTAGTTAGAACTACCTTATTAAGTAGAAAGGATACCTAGACTCGGAAAATACGTAGGAACTAACGTGTTTCACAAGCGAGTTGCGCACCCAAGCGAGTTGCGCACGCGTCACCGGCGTCACACCTTCGCGACAACAACACGAGATGTCTCAACAACAACATATTCTAGCGCTATATACCGAAGCAAATCTACAGCTTGCTATCGCTTCTATCTCGTTAAATCAAATTCCAAGTGTAAGACGCTCTGCAGCAATATTCAACACGCCTGACAACTTACATCACCTTTGCTCTTCTTGATGACACATCTCGACCAAAACCGGACGAAATTCGAAGCTGATTACACCAAATTCAAGCGCTCGCGACGTACACCTACACGCCAAGCGCACGGCGCGCCGCCGGCGTTATCCATCGAGCTTTTGATAGCTCCATCTCACCAGAAACCAGACAAAAATTTTTGAGGTGTTGCTAAGCCTTGGACCCTGAAATTTGAGTACTGGACCCTTAGGGCCTAAGGCACCAAATATGACCTCACCTAACAGCCAGAGAGGTACAAGAATGGAAATGGAGATTGACAGCGAGGGACCTACTGTTACGGGTCGTGACAAACAAGGAAGGTTTACCGAAGCCCCGCCTTATGAGTAACAGCGAAAGAAGCTGGACCAATCAGGAAGCGAACACCGTGATCACCATGATCACCGGATCACCCTCGGAGTGATCGCAGTGATCAGGGTGATTATACGAACTACGAGCAGTATATAGGAATTGAAGGTAGAAGCCTTAAGCTTCGACTTCGTATTCAACTCAATTGTTAATCTCATTGGTTGGAATAACAACTTCTGCTTCTACTTCGCTGCCTTAACACTCCTCTTCAAACGAGTACCAACTACGTAACTCCAGGTTATCTGATTACTACGTGACCAACGGAGCTATAACACTTTGAACACCCTTAAGAATGAGTAACTCAGGCATGCATAGGACTCCTACTCCTAGTGAAGCAGGCGGTCCGATACGCCCTCGCCCAGATAACAACAGTGCGTCTAAGGTTGCTAAGCCGGACTTCTATTACGGAGATCGCTATAAGCTTGGTAACTAGCTTAATCAAATGAACTTGTACTTCTTATTCAACGACATCACTAGGAATAAGACACTGTTCGCCACGACGTATCTGCGGGGAAGGGCTCAGCACTGGATTAAACCGTACCTTAATAAGTACCTCCGCTAGAGGGAGGACGAAGAAGGAATCTTCGCGGACTTTAAACAATTCAGTAGAGTTATCGAATCTATCTTCGGAATCTACAATAGTAAGGAAGTTGCTATACGCGTTATACAACACCTAACTTAAAAGACCTCGGCCTCTGAATACGCTGCTAAGTTCCAAGAATACGCCTAGGTTACGGGATAGGACGATGACGCCTTAATAGTTATATTCCGACGAGGCCTAAAGGACAGCGTTAAGGATAAGCTTATACGCGACGGAAGGACGAACAAGGACCTCGACGAATTAATTAGAACTGCTATCGACCTTGATGATAAACTTTACGAGAGAAACATAGAAAGACGCTACGATACTCGAGTAAGAGGAAGCGCCGGATATATACCCCGACGAAGCTGGACTACGAAGGGAAATATACCGGTTAACAAAGGCGATCCGATAGAACTCGATATAACCTAGAAGGTTAAGAAAGGGTCGGACAAAAAAGGGAAAACCTACCCTATAAAAAAGCGAGAAGGACTGAAGTGCTATACCTATAGCAAAACGGGCTATATAGCGAAGAACTATCGCTCGAAAAACAAGGTATAGCGACGATAGTTTAATATAATAATAGGAACCGGTACAATAGAACTAAGGGAGCGAATACAACTCCTAAGGAACCTCCGAAACTTACTTTTCGTACGAATACGCTAAGAGCAAACCTTGAGTATAGAAGCTCGAAGAAAAGGACAGTTCCGGAAAGCGGATATATACGGAGAACAAATCGCTAAATTATATAATCGAATCCTTATAATTAACTAGAGAATTGAAGGACTCGAAAAGGAAGTACCAATATACGAAGAAATCTAGTTAAATATAATACTTAAAGAGTCGGATAATAGTTACTATTCTTAAAGAAACGAATGTAACGAAGATAGAGAGACACCGCTATAGGAGGAACAATCGCAGAACGAATCCGAACTCGGAAATAGGGAACTAAATATTACTAAAAGACTCGATATAGATCAATTTCCTAATAATGAAGATTACGAAGACTCCGATACTTTAGAAGAGTCGGAAAGGGAAACACTAACTATAAACCCAGTAGAACGGGCCTTACTAGAAGAAAGTTCGGGGAGCGAAGACTTAGAAGAAGAAGAAGGTAAAAGTGTGCTAATACACTTTACTATAATAGGGCACCGGGAAATCTTGCAAATGTTCTACGAAATCGCTAGAAGATACGAAGAAGCCTTTCCTTTAGTAAACGGAAGAAGACTACTTTATAGAGAAAACTTCGACCGGATATTAGATTAGTTACGATCTATATTCTAATAATACCTACTTATACCTAACTAAGGAATTTGTATAAGGAAGTTTATCTAGGAACGACTACCTATTAGAAGTATGTTCCTTCTAGGAGGATATGTCGCCCTAGATAGGACCTTCATTCCGTAAAGAATAAGGGGCTTAATACTGCGGGTTAAGGAATAACTGGACAAGATATAGGATATCTAGCAATAGAAGCGAACTATCGACTACAATACTACCGGACCTGAGGAAATAAAGTAAGAACGAGAAAGGCTTAACGCGAACCGATGCTATAAGATTAAGGAACGATGTAACGTATTAGAAAGACACTTCGCATCTATAGTATACGAATAGTAAGAATTCATTAGAGATCTTTTAAAAAACTAAATAATCCTGGAGATAGGAGCGATCGACGGGAAATCAACAATATATAAGCTCTAGCATTATCAGTACCAGTATTCCGCACTAAGATACGAATAAATAGTAATATAGATATATACGCTATAATCGACTCCGGAGCTAGTAGGAACTTCATATCGAAGAGGCTCGTCGATAAATACGGGATCGTAACCCGCAAGAAAAAGAAGGGGTATAAACTGATCGCGGTAGACGGATCACCCTTACCCGATATTGATAATAAGACGATACCATTGTCGATAGCTATTTAGCGGCACTACGAGGAGGTTGTCTTAGATATAGTGGAAATAGCCAGATACGACATCGTACTAGGCACCCCTTAGCTGAAGCAGCACAACCCAATCATCGATTGGAAGATAGGAGTACTCGACTTCGAGAGATGCGACTACGTAGTCGACATTAATCCTACGTGCCGATAGAGGACGACGGTAGATAAGAAAAGGGAATTGAACGGAGTATAAGACTCTAATTCCAGATCGAACTAGAGGTTTCAAAGAAACCCCACCTCCGCGGACACTGCTAAAGGTTTAGCAGGTCAATAAGCGAGAGTTAGAAGTGGAAGTTACGCCCTACTTAGATACCCCGAAGAGTACAAAGAATACGCGCAGCTCTTTAAGGAAGAGGTTGGCAAAGAAGCCTTACCTAAACACTAACCGTAGGACTACCGAATTAACCTCTAACCCGGAAAGGAACCCACATTTAGACTAATATATACGCTATCAGAAAAAGAGCTTCAGGCTCTAAGAGAATAGTTGGACGAAAACCTTGCTAAAGGATTCATACGACGATCAGAATCCCCGGTAGGAGTACCAATTCTGTTCGTACCTAAAAAGAATAGGAAGCTACGACTCTACGTCGATTACCGGAAGCTTAACGCTATTACTATCAAAAATCGATACCCCCTCCTAAACATCAGTGAACTCTAAGACCGATTAGCGCGGGCGCAGTGGTTCACAAGCATCGATCTACGATTAGCATATAACTTAATCCGAATAGCCGAAGGAGACGAATAGAAAACCGCATTTCGAACTCGATACGGACACTTCGAAATGCTTGTAATGCCTTTTGGACTCACCAACGCACCAGCAACCTGCCAAGAACTAGTAAACGACACCCTTAGAAAATTCCTCGACAAGACAGTTATCGTATACCTTAACGACATCTTAGTCTATACTATAGGAACCCTACAACAACATATATAAGACGTTACTAACGTATTTGATAAACTAAAATAACGGAACCTACAGGTAGTACCAGAAAAGTGCGAATTCTATAAGAAAGAGGTTAAGTTCTTAGGATTTATTATAGGAACTAACGGTATTAAGATCGATCCGGATAAAATACGAGCAGTATAAGAGTAGCTAATACCTAAAACGGTTAAGGAAGTATAAGCCTTCTTAGGATTAGCAAACTACAACCGTAAGTTTATAAAAAACTACTCAAAGATCGCCGAGCTACTTATACGCCTTACTAAGAAAGAAACGGTATTTCAGTAGGAAAAACCCCAACAACAAGCTTTTGAAGAACTTAAGCGAGCCTCGTGTAACGCGCTAATACTTAAGATGTTCGACACTACTAAGCTAGTATAAATAGAAACTGATACTTCGGACCTCGCGATCGGCGTATGCCTTATATAGGAACACGAAGGAAAGAGACACCCTATCGCTTACTATTCTAAGAAAATGACGCCGGCAGAACAGAATTATAACATCTATAATAAAGAGTTACTTGCTATCGTTGCAGCTCTTAAACACTGGAGAGTATACGCGGAAGGAGCACCCGCACTAACCATCTTCACGGACTATAAAAACCTCTTACACTTTACGACTACTAAGGTCCTCGGACGAAGACAAGTACGATAGTCGGAAGAACTAGGACAATATAAGTTCGAAATCCGATATATATCCGGACGCGACAACGGGAGAGCCGACGCTCTCAGTAGACGAAGTGACTATATAGAGGATAAAGAACAGACATAACACAATATCCTCAAAATCAACAAGGATAGCAGCCTAAGCGCAAATATAAAAGAATTTAACTACGTTCTTATAACCCTATAAGACACAAACGAGGAGTTTCTAGTTGATAAAGGGAAACTCTATATTAAACTGTAAAACGAACAAGAGTGTATTAAGCAATACTATAACGACAAATTAAGAGGATATCTAGGAGTTAACAAAACAATAGAACTTATATAACGAAACTTTACCTTCCTACTAATATATTAAAAAGTCGCTTAGTATATCAAAAAGTGTATACTATATTAACAAAACAAAGCAGCTAGATACGCTAAATACGGATATATTTAACTGAATACACTACTAGCTTAGCTATAGGACGAAGTAACGATAGACTTTATTGTTAAACTTCCGCTATTAAGCGATTACGTTACTAAAGAAGTCTATAATTTAATCCTTATAATTGTCGACCGACTTACGAAATATACCTATTTCATCCTATATAAGGAAGCGTATACCGCCGAATAGCTCGCCTAGATAGTAATCGACCGACTTATACGATACTATAGAATACCCTCTTCATTTATTATAGATAGAGATAAACTTTTCACTTTAAACTACTAGAAAACTCTTATTGTATTAATCGGTATTCGATATAAGCTATTAACCTCGTTCTACCTATAGATAGACGGTTAAACAGAACAAATGAATTAGACGCTTAAAGTGTACCTACGACACTACGTTAACTATATATAAGATAATTAGGTTTCCTTACTACTAATAGCTTAACTTGCACTTAACAATACAAAGAGCGAATCTATATAATATATACTATTCTTTTCTAACTATAAGAAATACCCGAATCTCTTTATAGAACTACGCAATTACCTAAATGCACAAAGAGCTCTCGTCGCTTTAGGGGAAATGCGGAGTCTCTATAACGAACTCCGTATATATATTTAAAAGACCTAATAAAGAATGATTACGAACAACCGATCAAAATAGGTACCTTAGCTAAAAAAGGGGGATAAAGTATACTTACTTACTAAGAACCTAAGAACAAAAAGAAACTTAAAGAAACTAGATTATATTAAAGTCGGACTATTTTTGATCGAAGAATAAAGGGGACTAGTGAATTATCGGCTTACACTCCTAAAAGACGCAAAAATCCACCCTGTATTCTACGTCTTATTGTTGGAACTAGCAGATCCGGAAACACCGTGCTAAAATACCTTCTATTATAAGGAAGAAGAGGAAAACGAGTTCGAGGTTGAAAAGATCCTAGAACAGAATAGTTAGAACTACTTTATTAAGTAGAAAGGATATCTAGACTCGGAAAATATATAGGAACTACGTACAAATCTCACGAACTGCCGGCTACTTCTAAAGAAGTTCCACTAAGATTAAAGGACTAATCGACACTAGCGAGATCAGCCTACTAAGAGGGACTTATTATCAGACGGTCGTCGAAGGGCTAAGGGGGACAAGTAGGGAGCTCAACCTCCACCGGCTCGGAAGAGGAAGCAAGCAGCAATCTTTCCTGCTCTTCAGCCTCCTCGATAGAAGCTAGCTCCTTATCAAAAGCGGCGCCTTCTTGTCTCTCGGAAAAGCGAAGTTGTTTCCGAAGCCGACGTATCCGAGTCTACTACGTACGAATCCTTATAAGTAACGCCTCCTACTCCTTAACCAACTTCTCTTCCTTATCCTCCGCGCGCTCCAACTGCTCTTTTAGCCGTAACCGTATCGAACGGAGCTTATTAAACTCAGTACGAGTAACTACTAAGTCGCATTTTCGTATACGGCGAACGCACTCTGAACAACGACTAGAGCGAAGATCTACCTTGTAATCGAGCTAGTAGGATTTGCAATAGGCGTACGGGGTTGGCATTGTGATTCCGTTACGCTTAATACACTGAGCAAGGTGCTTCCGACGAACTGATAATGACCGATAGTAACGGAGAAGCATTACGAAAGAAAGGTGATCCTAGAAAAGGTGTTACTACGACGCTATATTAGCCCGAGACGGCGCTAACTAAAAAGGGGGGATAGTGTTATAGGTCGTAACAAACAAGGAAGGTTTACCGAAGCCCCGCCTTATGAGTAACAGCGAAAGAAGCTGGACCAATCAGGAAGCGAACACCGTGATCACTATAATCACCGGATTACCCTCGGAGTGATCGCAGTGATTAGAGTGATTATACGAACTACGAGCAGTATATAGGAATCGAAGGTAGAAGCCTTAAGCTTCGACTTCGTATTCAACTCAATTGTTAATCTCATTGGTTGGAATAACAACTTCTGCTTCCACTTCGCTGCCTTGACACTCCTCTTCAAACGAGTACCAACCACGTGACTCCAGGTCATCTGATTACCACGTGACCAATGGAGCCATAACACCTACCACTCCTAAAAGAATTATAGGCTGTAAAAGGCCTATTGAAACCCTACAGCGCCCCCGCGCTAATAGAGCAAGACGTCAACTAATACCGGCAATACCTTTACTAAGTAAAAAGACCCTATTGCAAGCTAAACAAAATAAAGAAGACAGTTCTGAGGAAGAGGAGCAAGGTAATGAGGAAGAGGAGGAGGAGGAGGAGGAAAAGGAGGGAGAGAAAGAGGAGGAAATCAACAGAGAGAAAGAAAAAGAGGTATCAAGCCTTATTTATAAGGCTAGAGACCTTATCGTTAAGGCAGTAAGCCTTACCAAAAATTGCTAAGAACAGACTAATCTCCTTAACCTCGTACACATCTTCAGGGAATATACGGAGTAAGGCACAGTACTCTCTAGTACTAAGCTTATTGCTAATAGAGCAAGCGAACTTACGGCAGTTACTAAGGCAGCTACTAGCGCTATCCGTACCTAAACAGCTATATACGCTGACGTAGTAAAGGCTAGAACTAAGCTAGGCGTCAATCCGGTAATACAACAGGCAGGGAGGAGCAACCAATCCTAAGCCGAGAGAACAAGCCCTAAGGAGACGTCCAAAACTAAGTCAATTGTAGTCTCCCTAAAAGGGGAAGCTAGTAAAGATATAGGCGCTGACTTCTTCAACCTAAGGAACAGGGTAAATAAGGCGATAGGAGGACCGGCAGTTGCCTCTATCCGCTGGACCCTAAATAAGGAGAAGCCAAACCTTATCCTCACCTTTACATACGAGTACCCGGCCAGTAGGGTGCTAGCAAGCTTTAACAAGTAGCAGAGTGTTCTAATAGCCGACAGTGCTATAGCTAACACTAACTGGCATAAAGTGCTAATACACGGAGCCCCTACCTCAGTGTTCAATACTGAAGGAGGAATGGACCTTATCGTAGACGAGATCAAGACATTCAACTAGGGCTTAGAGCTAGTAGGGGTTCCCTATTGGCTAACATCCAAGGAACGCCGGCAAAACCAATGAGTAGGCACAGTTATAGTAGCCTTTAAATCCGAAAAAGAGGCTAACACCGTTATACGATATAGTATATAAATCAATCAATCCGCCTTAAAGCTAAGAAGATGCTACGGACCCCTAGAACCTCGCAATGTTCTAGGTGCCTAGGCTTCGGGTATAGGGACATTAAATGCCGTCTATACGCCGAGGAACATAGCTCTAAACAACACAAATGCGGAGCCTATAGATTAACCGAGCTATACCAACATATAAAGGCTAGGTGCTTCAACTGTAGCGGCAAACATACGGCGGACTCTAAGGACTGCGAGACCTACCTAACTATCAGAAATGTTAGAAAGGAATCTTAAAATCCTTTAAATAAACGTAAACCGGAGCTCCTTAGCAACGGAAGGGGCTCTAGAATACGCTAGAGATCTGGATATAGACCTTATAGCAGTTCAAGAGCCTTAAATAACAACTGGCGATAACGGAAACGACTATAGAAAAGCGCGCTCTATAACGCACCCGAGCTATAACTGTATAGTACCAAGTCCTACGAGCCTAAATACGAGGCCCCGAACCCTCTTATACTTTAGGAGAGACCTAGGACTAGAGCTAGCACAAAAAAACCTTAGAGACTCAGACCTTCAGTCTATAGACATTAGGGATAAGCGGAACTAGCTAACCCTACTAAATATCTATAATAAAAGGGACGTAAACAATATCTGGATATTAGACAGAACACTCTACAAGCTCCCTATACCTAAGAGCACTATACTTCTAGGGGACTTTAATATACACTATCCAGTTTAGGAACCTAGTATAGGTAGCCCTAGCCCTAGAGCTCAACTATTTAAAGAGTAGCTAGATAGTAAGGACCTTTACCTATCTAATAGGATTAGAGAGGAGACCTTTTTTAGACTATATCTAGAGAGAGGGAGCGTCCTAGACCTTACCTTTATAAGAGGGATCGAGACTATAAACTAGCAAACAACTCCAAATATAGGATCAGACTATCTAGGGATTACCTTTACAATAAGGGGGTCTAAGGACTCTAACTACTTCTATACGACGTCCCTAGGCAATAGATTCAATACTAAAAAGGCGGATTAGACACTCTTTAATAAAACCCTTAAAGAGGAAGCTACTAAGAGCCCCTACCTTAGAGCAGCAATAGTAACAAGCAATATACAGCTTGAAGAAATGCTAGAAGGAAAAGCACATCCTATATTAGAATACCTAGACAAAGCAGCTTCGGCCCTTACTAAGGCTATTCAGACGGCGTCTATAAAGAGTATTCCCTTACTGAAGATAAGCCTAAGATCAAAGCCCTAGTAGAACAGCAAACTAAAAGACCTTAGAAAGGCGTATAACAAGGCCTACCGAGCCCTTCGGCGCTGTTCTAAGCACCTGGAGGATATCCCCGAGAATAACCAGTATAGAGAATCCTATAAGACCTTAAGGAATTCCTACTTCTAAGCAATTAAAGTAGCTAAATAGAACTACTGGAATAAATTCCTAGAGGGAGAGGATCCTACAACTATATATAAGGCTATATCCTATACTAAAGATAACTAAAACAGCCTAATACCGACAATAAGCGGACAGGATTCCTTTAACGGCAAGTATGAAGCCCTTAGGAAGGCACTATTCCCAAATCCCCCTACGACTAGTATAACTATACGGTAGAAAAGGTATAAAGCTAGTCCTAAGTAGGAGTAGCCTAAGCTCTTATCTAAGGAACTTCAAGATGCTTATAGCAATACAGCTATTAAAGGCAAGACACTAGGGCTAGACTCAATAACACAAGAAATAATTGCGAGGGTATACGCCGCTATTCCCGAGATATTCTACAATATCTATAGCTCGCTATTAGATATAGGAATACATCCAAGAGCGTAGAAACAAGCTATCGGGGCTATCCTTAAGAAACTAGGGAAACCAGACTATTCTATCCCTAAGGCTTACAGGGTTATCTCCCTCCTGAACTGCCTAGGGAAGGTAAGCGAGCGGATCCTCGCGAAGCGGTTAGGATACCTCGCTAAGACTACCGACCTTCTACATCCTTCGTAGTTAGGAGGCCGTAAGAAGAAGTCCGCTATAGATACAGCGTTTATACTAACGGACGAAGTACAAGCTAATAGGAGTAGAGGGCTTGAAACCTCTACCCTATTCCTCGATATTAAAGGAGCATTTGACTATATAGCTAAGGAACAACTGCTAGGGATTATACACTAACTAAGACTACCAGCCTCCCTAATACTATGGACTCGGTCATTCCTAAGTAAGAGGACGCTTAAATTATCATTTAACGGAAATACGGAAGATACAAAGCTAATCAATATAGGAATACCGTAAGGGAGCCCTATATCGCCAATCCTATTCCTTATCTATATAAGGGACTTATTCCTATATTTAGATGGAATTAAACCTATATCCTATATTGACGATATAGCCCTTATTGCGGCTTTATCAAGCCTAAGGAAGAATATCAAACTGTTAGAGTAAGCTACTCAAACGCTATACACCTTAGGGTAAGAGAACGCTATTGAATTTGACTTAGCGAAAACCGAACTCCTACACTTTACAAAAGGGAAAGGATCGGATACCCCTATTACCCTCCCAAACAACGAGGTTATTTAACTATCGCTCAAACTAGTGCGTTAGCTAGGAATCTGGTTTGACCCCTATTTAACCTTTAAAGAATACATCCGAATACGAGCATTATAGGTAAGACAAGCATTCTTGAGACTAGAGAGACTAGCTTACACCGGAAGGGGCCTATCCGCTAAAGCTCTAAGGCAACTATACCGCGCGTGCATTATCAGTATTGCCGACTATGGATCCCCTATATAGTCTAACGGATTAACAGAACAAGCTAAGCCCTTATAGGCTATCCAAAACGCGGCTACTAAGAAAATCCTAGGAGTTTTTAAGACGGCGCCATCACAACCGTATGAAGTAGAGGCCAGCCTACTACCACCCTCAATCCGGCTTACTAGGTCCCGATACCTATACGCCTTACGCTGCCTATAACTACATCAGCAATACCCTATTACGACTCGGATTGAGGCTATTAGAGCATCTAACAGATCCGCTAAACCAACACAGCTTCAGAGGCTAATAGAGGACCTAGACTATCTGGATAAAGATGACCTCTGTTACTATATTACCCGGCTTAACCCCTATTATAACCCTCCCTAGAAAGAGCCTACAGAACCCCCGAAACCTAGAGGACCTCTAAATGGACAAAGACAGCTCAGCGAGCTCTGGCCGCCTAGAACTACACCTATACCTACACCTACACCTACTTAAGCTCGAACCTTAGTTATTTATCTAATTGACAATTGGGCAGTTGCCGATTGGAAAAGGTTACTAGATATATATAAGGCAAAACAGATATCAGATCCTAAGGGCAACCCGCTAAGCTATAGCCGACTCTACGATTGGAAGCTAACCCTACAGCCTTCTTTAGGACCTTAGGGAGTAAGCCGTCAGGTTAATAGCGCCTTCTTCTAGCTTAAGCTAGGGTATAGATACATTAAAGGATACTTAAATAAGCTTGGATATACAGAGAATGACTTATATAGGTGCTTAAGGAAAGAGATACCTAGACACCTACTACTAGAATGCAGGTTATATAAGGAGGAGCGGAAGGAGTTTGACGCTCTCAACGTCAAACCGCTAACACTTCCCCTACTACTATATACTAGAAAAGGCGGAAAGCTTACGCGTTACTTTATAGATATAACTAGGATAGCTACTAGGGGTTGGTACCTTAGCAGGCTACCTAGGGAAGAAGAGGAGGATACAGATTGATTGCGCTCCGCGCCCCTAGGGCTCTTAAGCCCTACAATTTCCTTATCTACATTTAGCGTTATAAAATGGGAAAAATATAAACCGCTCTAGAATGAGCTGTCTTTTATAGTTATAGACTTCTATAGGACGTTAAATGGAATAATCAATCAATCAATCAAGCACTAATAGGCCTTAGCTAGTAAGTCATAGGTATACTAGCGCTCGTCGTTCAGTACATAGCCTGCCTTGCTAAAGGTCCGTTCGTTAGCAGCACTAGTTGCTAGTGTCGTGGGGATTGACCGCAGGCAGGTTGGGTTGTGGCGGCAGGCGGAAGCGGTGGTGGCACACCCGCCACGGTAGCTGAGCTTTCCGACACACACACACACACACAGTTACACAGAGAACACAGACAGACAGAGAACGCAGACAGACAGAGAACACAGACAGACAGAGAACACAGACAGACAGACACACAGACAGACAGACACACAGACAGACAGACAGACAGACATTGTATTCTTGTACATGTAGATACACACACGTATCATCATTCACCTTTAAGACCTGCATGCATGACCCAGAAGAGCCTACACACACAAACGTACACCCAGACAGCCAGACAGCCAGACAGGCCGGCCTTGTATCATACGCTAATGCGACGTTCACTGATCTACTGAGCTGGTTGCCTACTCGACCTACGCGTGATACGCTCCCTTCCAGGACGACGGACACTCAGGACGTCCTACTCCACGACAATTAATGGTGCAGCTTCTGTGGACCGACAATTGCTATCTGGACACTCACAGAGGGCGACAGCAACGACCCCCTCTGCCAGCAAGCAACCCCTGACGCGCGTCCTTGGAGCCACATAGACCGCGACATAGGAGAATGGCATATCAGCTGAGGAAGCCATGGGTCCGAAGACACGCGCGCAGGCGCGCGCTAGGACAATGTCACCAGTACTACAGACGGCAGATGGGGAGCCGAGATTATGGCGCCGTTGCCAGCCAACGCCATGATTATGCCTCGAAGTTGGAAGTAGTCACCGGTGCTTTAATCGTGATATGGAGCGCCAGTGTGGTGTGCATGATAACACCGCAGAGTGTCGTGGCCTTCCTAACAACAACAGTGATCTTCTTCGCTCTGAACAGTCGGCAGAGGAAGAAAGCAGCTGCACTCGTTCTTGATTTCATACGCGCATCGTTACACTCTCTTGATCAACTCTCATTTCAGCAGAATCCAGCTCAGCAGTATCCGTATCAGCAGCACTCCTTTCGACAGTTTTGTTCACAGACGTGCCCGCAGCTTAATCACCAGTCGTGTGATTTCCGACATTCTTTTTCTTCTCAATTCTACACGTGCGAACCTAACGACGCAGTGTCTTGTCAGCGACAAACTTTTACTTCTGCAATGTCGCCTACCGCCGCTTCCAGAAGTCATACCGGTTTCGAAGTCCCTCATCAGGATAACCGCGAGTCAGGTGCCGACCCGACAAACACTAGCACCTCTACGACGACAGCGACGCCGTATTTTCGTTCCCCTGTCGAACCGATGAACTATACACAAGTGTTCATGACGCCTCTGCCTTATCCAGGCAGTTCCGAGGCGCCGTTCTTTACCGGGGATAATATTACGTCTTTCTTGCGTGATTACAAGCGCATGATACTTCGTTGTGGATGCCCGGATAATCGCGCAGCGATGCTGATGGAAGCTTACTGCGATGAGGGGACCGTTTCCCAAGTTCGAGCGTTGCAGGAAGATTATCCGACGCTCCACGCCTTGGCGGATGCTATGAAGGAGCGATTTTCGCAGTTTGACAAGGAACAGTACCTAGGGACAATCGAGGCCCTTACGCAGTATGTCGAGGAGGTGCTCCGACGGGGGCCGGTGGATATTATCCAATACTCGCGTGCGTTTGATAGGATCGTGCGTAGGGCTCAAGAAGCAGGAACCCCTATCGATGGAGCCCAGGTGGTCCGCCAATACCTTCGCGGATTACCTCGCGATGTTCAGCGCCGAGTAGTCAGCAAGGTTGGGATTAGTCCGTTGTGTCCGAGATCCGACCAGTACCTTGAAGCAGTGCAATGCACCGAGCGACTAGCTCGTGAGACTCGTTCGCTCGATTTGCTCAATTCGCCACTTTCTGGAGTCAGTGTGCTTGACCAACTTCGTATACCGGAGCCAGTGACCAAAGACCTACATGAACCGCCGAAAATCCCCAGGTCACCACCAAGTCCACCGCGCCAAGTTGCAAGTACCAGTGCTGGTCAGCAGGGGATGGACTCAGTAGACGAGCTTGTGGAGCACTTCCGAGCTTTACGGTTGAGTGCAGTGCAGCTAGGGCCCGTAGTTCAGGCAGCTGGAATTAGTGGCGTGGCATTCGCGACAATTGTAGCCCGAGCGTCTGTGCCAGCCACTGTCGACACCATGACCACTACGCCTCGCTATGGCACCTCCAATCAGCAAGGCTCCGTTCAGCAGACCTTACGCCAGGGAGTAACGTCAATGGAATGTTACATGTGTGGGGAGCGCGGTCATGGAGTGCGAGCCTGTCCAGGCTTGAATCAGCTTATTAATGACAGCGTCCTACATTGGGGACCGGCGAATCGACTTTGTTGGGGGACACAGGACAAGCCAGGCAGTGAGCTTGTAGGGTTGCCACGCTCTGGCAGACTAGAAGCAATCCGGCAAATGCTTCGTGAGCGACGAGCGCGTGCTGCAGTAGGCAATATCAGCATTCAGTTTGAGGATAGCCCGGATGACTTGTCAACCGACGAGGAATGGGATCAATACTTTGTAGCCGGTACAGCAAAAGAGCGAACTCCTGCCCCGGTGATGGACAAAAATGCAAGAGTTCATAAGAAACAGTTGCGTCCTCCGCGAGTGAGGACTAATCGACCGGGATACTTTATCCCTGCAGATGGGGTGCCAGCTCCAGGTGACCCCCAAATGACCCGTGAGCTCACACCAGAGCGAGCAAGTGTGACACCGGCACCCACGATGCCGGCGGGTATGAATGATTTCGAGCGTGAAGCTCCTACAGATGAGGGCCGGAAGAAGAGGCAGCGTGCGGTGAAGATCATGGATTACTTGCAGGACCACCAGACCCCAGACCAAGATATTGTGCAGCGCATCATGGCACTACCGGCACCAGTGACGGTAGGTGACTGCTGTGCGAAGATGCCGGGGGTCAGTAAACTTCTTTTCAAACCCCTTCCGGAGGAATTGGCCGATCCCATGCGCACCAAACTGGATGAGCGAGCTGAAGTGAGGCGAGCGCTCCTGGAGCGACGAAGAGCGGAAAAAGCCGCAGAGGCAACAGCGAAAGGTGGCCCACAGGTGGCTGCAGTTACCCTTACCGCGCGTGAAGTGGATGCCATCATGGGTTCTGACATTATTTATCGTAATGACTCGCCTTCGGTTGTCGCGGAGGTGGGACCGGCTGGCGCCACCATGCGATGTCTTCTTGATTCCGGTGCTGACATCAACGTGATTCGTATAAGTGATGCGATGGCAGCATCCCTTCCCATGTCAAGTTTGCCGCCGCCTCTTGCGAAAGGCCGGATGTTTGTGGCCAATGGGGAAGCGGTAAAGTTCTTAGGTATATGCATGGGTGCGTCGGTCAAGATAGGTGATGTGAGTATACAAACACCACTCCTTGTTGTGGACAAGCTTGCGTGGCCATGTATCCTTGGCGAGACCTTTGCATGTCGAGCTTCATTGAACACTCAGCGCACACCTTCTGGTAAGGTGACTTGTACGATAACCAGCGAGGATGGGAGTCGTACTGTTATGTTTGGAGCATCGCCCGGAATTGATCGATTGAGTCGCGAAGAGAGCAACGCTGATGAAGTGGGAAAAGACTAGGCGGACCAGTTACCGGCACTGAGTTCGCTATTAACATGGTTGAATGTCCGGTGAGTGGTGGTGAAGGTGGTAGCGGCGGCCCACTGAGAGAGGCGGGGGCACTCGCTCCATATCCACGGCCAGCCGTGGCTATGGGCACGATACCACCCGGGACCGTCATCCCGTCTATTCAACATCCTTGGCTCTTCTGCTCGGATACTTCGTCAAAGAATGAGTTCCTGTCACGGAATAGCGAGTTGTCGGACCTATATCATTACGGCCAGGTTCGCGCCATGTACAAACGGAAGGCGGAGAAGGTCCGCCCGGTGGATTCGCATGAATCGGACGGTTCAACGCCAGGAGGACGTCCGGACTGGAAGGAGCGCGCTATACGACGACAGCTACTGACGGTGCCAGTAAGAGAACTGGGGCCGTACGACCATCTGTTTGAACCCAGGTATACCTCAAAGCCTGTTGGTTACCGCTTGACCCCGAAGCGTCTGAAGGACGTGCTTGTTGGAATTGAACTTAGTGCCCCAGAGAGGCATATTTTTGAGGCCATGCTTGTTGCGCGCGAGCCAGCGCTGTCATGGGACTTCTCAGAAATTGGAAGGTGTAGCCTGGAGGTACAACCGCCAGTAAAAATACGAACAATCAAACATCAGGCTTGGCAAGTTCCCACGTATTCAGTACCTCGGGCTCTTCGGCAGGAGCTTGTGGAAATGTTGCAAGAACGGATTAATGCTGGGATTCTTGAGCCTTGCTACGGCCCTTACCGGAATCCGTGGTTCCTAGTGAAAAAGAAGAATGGTAAACATCGGTTCATCAATTCCGCCGTCCACATGAACAGAGTTACGATCCGAGATGCATTAATTCCGCCTAATGTAGATGAGTTTGCTGAGGACGTGGCTGGACGGCCACTTGTATCGCTTGTGGATATCTTTTCTGGATACGACAACATCACATTGCATGAAGAGAGCAGAGACATGACAGCCGTACAAACGCCACTGGGCCTCCTTAGGCAGACCACGCTGCTGCAAGGAGCAACGAATTCGCCGGCGCAATTCATCCGAGTGGTTCTTCGGATCTTGAAAGATCATCTTCCGGAGAAAGCGTCCCCGTATGTAGATGACATTGTAGTGAAAAATGCGCGCGGCCAATCAATGAAAGATATAGCCATGCCAGGAGTGCGGCAAGCGGTGCTTGACCACGTGATACGATTAGATGGAGTGTTGGCCGATATAGAACGCTCCGGATGCACGATAGCGGGAGGAAAGTCCCACTTCTTGTCTCAGCGATTAGAGGTGGTGGGCTACGAGTGCGGGCCAAATGGCAGGTGGCCGTCACAGTCGAAAGTAGCCGCCATACTCAACTGGCCGGATTGTCGCAATGCAAAAGAAGCGCGAGGGTTCTTGGGAGTCTGCACATACTATCGGATGTTCATCTTCTGCTTTGCGATTATTGCTGAGCCCATTTTCCGGCTATTGCGCAAGGATGCCGAGTTTGTATGGTCAGTTGAGCAACAGCAGGCGATGGATGGCCTTAAGGTCGCCTTGACTACAGCACCCGCGCTGAGGCCGTTGGACTATAGCGAAAATGCCGGAGAGATTATTGTGATGGTTGATGCCAGCGGCACAGGCTTCGGAGTCGTGCTAGCGCAGGTTGGTGATGACGGGATGAGGCATCCCGTACGATATGATAGCGGTTTATGGACGAGCGCAGAGCGAAAATACGACGCGGTTAAGTTGGAATGCCGCGCCTTACTCCAGGCCTTGAAGAAGCTACGACCGTACCTGTACGGCGTGCAGTTTGTGGTGGAGACTGACGCAAACACACTGGTGGCGCAGCTTAATCGAACAGCAACAGATCTTCCTAATGCCATGGTCACACGGTGGCTCGCGTGGATCCAGATGTTTGACTTTGACGTTCGACACGTTCCAGGAAAGAAGAATGTAGTAGCTGATGCGCTATCCCGGAAGCCGACAGGACCTATAGCGGACGAAGATGGCGAACTGGATGACTGGGTCGATAATCACCTTGACGCAGTCCATGTTAATGTGCGGCCTATTGCAGTGTGGCAGCCATCGGGCGACGGTTCCGCCTCACCTGCCGGCGAAGATAGCGATGCCCCACTTGATGGAACATACGGCGAGCAATCACAGCAGATTGCCAGATGGCTCCTGACCATGCGCCGGCCTGCTCAGATGACACGATCGGAATTTGGGAATTTCAAGCGGAGCGCCATGCGGTATGTTGTCCGCGATCGACAGCTCTTCCGTAAGCAGTCTAAGAATGTCCCATTGGTGAGGGTTGTGGATGACGCAAGAGGGCGTGAGGAGATCCTAGCACGCCTCCACGATGAGAGCGGACACCGTGGCCGCGAAGGGACGTATCGAAAGGTTGCCGATAGGTATTTCTGGGATGGCATGTTCAAAGATGTAGCAAGATACGTTAAGACGTGCCAGCCATGCCAGCTTCGGACGCTTCGCCGACAGGAGGAGGCCTTGCATCCCACGTGGACGTCGACGCTGGGGGACAAGTGGGCGGTAGACGTGGTGCATATGCCCTCGGCAGAAGGATATAATCATTTGGTCCTTGCGCGGGAAGATATATCAGGCTGGGTTGAGGGGCGATCCCTTCGCTCCACTGAGTCCAGGTCAGTGGCTCGATTTCTGTATGAGGATGTCATCTGTCGCCATGGTGTATGCCGATACCTCGTCAACGACGGAGGCCCTGAGAACCGACTCTGGACCGAGATCCTCATGGAAACCTACGGCATACAGAATGTCCGCATATCCGCGTACCACCCTCAGGCGAACGGCATGGTCGAACGTGGGCACCAGCCCGTAGTCGACGCATTATCCAAGTTGGAAAGCAACACTTTGCGGCCATGGCCGAGACGTCTCCATGGAGTATTATGGGCTGATCGCACCACCGTTCGGGCCGCCACTGGAATGACGCCGGCGGCGGTCATGTATGGACAAGATCACACACTCCCTGTGGAGCTGCTGTTCCCCACGTGGAGGGTGACCGCTTGGGACGGCATCCAGACGACTGCGCAATTACTGGCAGCGCGGGCGGCACAGTTGGATCGGAGGGATGAGGATGTGGCGGAGGCCATGCTTCGACTCCGCCGCCACAGAGAGTGGAACAAGGAGTATTTTGATGCAGTCCGAAATATCCGTCCTGAAGAGCTTCGGGTGGGAGATCTTGTTCTGGTTTTTGATTCACGGCGAGATACTGACATGTCTTCCGCTCGTAAGCTGGCGCCGCGATGGAGAGGGCCGTTTCGAGTGGCGGAAACAAGGGAAGGTTTGGGTTCGTATCGACTGGAAGAGCTTGATGGCACCCGACATGAGCGCAGCTATCCTGGTCGATTATTAAAAAGGTTTCACCGGCGAAGTGGTCACAGTGATATCGCTGCAGATATTCCAGACCGTGAGGAGACGCAGAACGTCACGCCGAGAGTTGTACGACGTGCGTTGCAGGGAGTTGTCATTCCGAGACCGGAAATTGACCCAGCTGAGTTCCAGTACTTCTCAGATGATGATGACATCGATGGCAATTTAGATGAAGAGTACCACTAAGGGACAGTGGTCAAATAATTCGGTGAACAGAAATCCGGATTAACGGAGTGAACGAGATTGAACTGCGAAGGCATATTCATAGCGGCAACGGCTGACGGGAGCAGCCGCCCGATAACCACGGCGCGCCGTGGTTATCAGCTGGCCAATCAAATGGCGTTATTCCGCGGATATCGGACGCTCCCGTGCGAGTTGTGGATGGACCTACATGCAAGGGAGCATGTCATTCTTTTATCTTTCTTTTTTTTCTCCTCTTTCTTGCAAACGCAATCATATTGTTTTCAAGCCCCTGGACGAGGATTAGATGCACAGAATGGTGATTCTTCATACTGCAGAGCCAGGGGACGGCTCTGATTATCTGGATGGGGAGGATTTGTCGTGGGGATTGACCGCAGGCAGGTTGGGTTGTGGCGGCAGGCGGAAGCGGTGGTGGCACACCCGCCACGGTAGCTGAGCTTTCCGACACACACACACACACACAGTTACACAGAGAACACAGACAGACAGAGAACGCAGACAGACAGAGAACACAGACAGACAGAGAACACAGACAGACAGACACACAGACAGACAGACACACAGACAGACAGACAGACAGACATTGTATTCTTGTACATGTAGATACACACACGTATCATCATTCACCTTTAAGACCTGCATGCATGACCCAGAAGAGCCTACACACACAAACGTACACCCAGACAGCCAGACAGCCAGACAGGCCGGCCTTGTATCATACGCTAATGCGACGTTCACTGATCTACTGAGCTGGTTGCCTACTCGACCTACGCGTGATACGCTCCCTTCCAGGACGACGGACACTCAGGACGTCCTACTCCACGACACTAGTAACGTAATTCATGGCTTAGTGACGCACCCCGGTTAGTGACGCACAAAAATCCGACTTCACTATCTTCAACTCAACTTTCTAGCTGCAACAACAATACAGTCAGATTCACACTCGCTAGATACACTAGAGGGTGCCTCATCTTCAATATTCTCAACCTCTATAGTGATAGGCTGGATTTGTCGCTCCTTATTACGCTTTTTTGCTGCTATTGCCTCCTTAGCTTCATTTGCAATTTGTAGCACTTCCTAAGTACTAAACACAAACTTCCCCCTTTAATGCAACCCGCTTCCCTGTTTTCCGAGCCTTACAGGTGTATAGAAGCTGCTCTGCAAAGGCGAGCCTCTTACGTGTTGTTATAAGGTCACTTTGTGTTGTCTTAAAAGCGGAAGTTATACGCTAGGCATAGCGCTTTACTAGAGTCCGAAGGTGCTTAGAGTCTTGAATCTCAGTATTAAATACTGCATTTGCTTGTCGTAGCTCTATCCGCTCCGGAGGTGAGCTATTAAGAAGTAAGAGGTCGAGAATATGCGAATCGCTTGCTACACTTAGCTGTAGAGTATATGTTTTGTATATAGTAGTGTACTTTTCAAGCACTGTAATTAGGCTTAGAGGGACAAGACCAGATGCTTTCTAACCGCTTTGTATATTTACAACTGTGAAGGCTCTTGCTCTAGTACGGATATATATCTCAGTCTATTCAACCCGTGAAATGCGCCCTGAATCAAGCTGTAAGACTGCATTAGTCTTAGCTGTAAGTGCACGCTTTAGCGGAGCAAATATACTTATATCTAGAGGTTGTAGTATATGCGAACTATACGGTAGAAGGATAAGCATGTTAATAGCCTTATCTATGCAGTATGCAATAAAATTTGCAGTGATATAGCTACTATAGCTATCTATAATAAGAAGCCGTCGTTGTATTGGGTCCAAAGGTCGGGTGGTAGGTTCAAATACAGCTGTTAGCTACTTATATCTATAACTATTAGATGTCTATCCACTATTGCTTGTTGAGAATCGCTAGTTACTAGGTGTTTGAGCCGGAATCTATGCGGAATTGGTATGCTTGGCCTTGAAAATGACTAGCGGTGGTAGAGCAATGCCAGAGGCACTAACGCACTCAATCGCAGTTATCCATTCCTGCCGCCCACTTACTATCTTCTAGCTTGACTTCTTACGTATATTTACTAATACTCTTGACGACTGCGATATACTAACTGCAAATCCTGACTTATCTATGTTGTATATGCAATCTAGCTAATAGTTGTGCTGTACAACTAACTCAGTAACAGCATCAAACTATGTCTCTATAGCTTGACGGTCCATTGCACTATGCCGAGCGCTCTCGAGCTGTCGTGTCTAGACACTCTGAAGGGAAGGATATCGTTTTCGGAAGCGGTCAAGCTAGCACTTGCTAATAGGACGAAGAGGTGCTGGTGAGCTTGACAGCTGATAGCGCTGCTGCTAGATTTCTTTAGCTATATTCACAACAAGTGCTGGTGATGCAGGGTATCCAGTTACCGTCAACCGCGTTATCCATCTTACTAGTGTCTTCTCTTCAGCATTTGAAAGGATCTGCCTATGCTCGTAGCCTTGAGCTCGTGAAAGGTGTCTAGCCATTCGGCGTCGCAGAGTCCGCTCTGCTAGAGAATACGCTATCGCAGTAGCTCGTATTAAGGAATATCGCTTTGCTCGATATGCCGCAATAGCCTCTTGTAATGTAGATTCAAATGACGCGTGTAGTTCACGTAGAGACGCGTCCATTGTGTAGAGTGTATGGGTACAAAGCAGAAGTGGTGGGTGATGGTGCGTCACTAACCGAGGTGCGTCACTAAGCCATGAATTACGTTATAGCAAGAAGGTCAAACGCTATATATCGAAGAATCGGAAAGCAATACTTATTCGCTTACTACTATTATAGCGGATCGACCTTATAGTTTAGCTTAATCGGCTCGCGTAGATACCTCTCGAAGTCGTTTAGTATAGCGGAGTCGTCGCTAATAAGGTTATATTGCTCAAATTCATCCATCTTACTATACTGCGGTGAGCTTGAGGAAGCCGCAGCTACTTCATTACTAAAGCGCCGCTTATATCTATAAAACGACTCTTAAATAGCCTTCTTTGCTATACTGATCCACTCCGGATAGCTACTACCCCAGTGTTTATTAAACTACCCTATCTTATAGTAGGAGTAGATAAGGATTGCTGCTCGATATACTGATATAGAATCGCTAAGCCGATAATATTTATCTAGCTTCTTCTAGCTAAGATTGATACAGGCCTTAAAATGGCTATATAGCTAATATTGCTACTACCGCTTATAGTCTTCTAGCTTCGTCATTAACTAGTCGATAGCCTAAAGTAACTAATACAGACTTCTATAAGCTAACTAACTAAAGTCGGACTATAGAAGGAGTAACATCTTCTTCATAGGCGCAAGCAGCTAGCGTAGCAGGCTAAGCTCCTGCTAATCGTCTGCAGTAATGACGTCGTTATCGAGCGGATCTTCAGCAGTTTAGCGGTGATAGCTCTGATACAGGTTAATAGCGTCCTTAAGCTTAAATGCACGTTCCAATATATCGTATGCGCTATTCCATCTAATACCGCTATTGATAACGAGCTCAAATAGCCGTAGACCCTTGTCAACCGCGACCTTACGCTACTTGCTTATAAAGAAGTGCCGCTACGCTGTGTAGCGCGAGTATGAGAAACAATGTTATAGAGCTTACTAAGCGGTCCTTTCTTCCGCTAGGCTCGAAGTATTACTTACTGGTCCTTCGTTCGAAGGATCTGTTTAAACTGAGTAACGGAAGGTGTACTAAGGTCGTCGTTCTTATCCGGATTGTTAGCAGTACGGTAAACTTCAGATATACAATCAGTATCTACGCTATAAAGAATAGCCTTATAGATAAGGTTTATAACGTAAGTAGCGTAGCGTAGTCGCTACTAAGCTAGATTAAGGTTAATGTACTTAGCTAATAGCTTAAGCACCTTATCGTTGTTACTAGTACTATCGCTAATAAAGAAGCCGATCTTACTCGTTATTTTGTACTCGCGGAGGACTTTAAGAAGATAGTGCTTTTGCTCTTCACTACTCTTACTGCTAAAGGTGTTACGGAGTGTAAGCAGCGCTACCCTCGCCTTTAGTTGCTATCGATCCAATACGCTATTACCCTAAGATAATCGACCTCGGTACCGCTCTTCTATCTATTAAAGCTAATAGTAATACTGCTCTTAGTATACGCGAGGCTTATAGCGACCTTTAGCTTTATCTTAACAAACGTACGAAGGATCTAGTTTGCGACAGTATTATACGATTAAGGTACTACTGCTTCGATAAAGCTGTTCTAGTAGATTAAGAGGCTCTTATAGCGTTCTGAAGCTACTCTTCGCATACTAATATCATTAGTAACGACCTAACTAATAAAAGCGGCCTAGAAGTGCTTATAGTCGAAGGTGCCTTATTGCTCTTGGTCTTACTATTTAAGGCGCTTGAAATTCCGAAGATCGCTATTATTAAGAGCTAACCGCTTCGTATTCTAGCGCTTTAATCCGTCTTTATTATAGCCGTATATTGCTATATAGCGCCGTACTTAGGTTGTTAGTGTAGTACGCGCAGTAAAGACAACTAGCGGCGTTTAAGTATAGCAATAGCGACAAAGCTATACCTACTTTCCGGTCTTCTTTACAGATACTGCCTCGCTATAGACCTCATACTTATCCTTCCAAATCTACGAGTAAGGCGGTCGCTTACTTAGGGGTGTTAGAACGAAGTTGATAAGCAAGGGGCTATTGAGTAAAAACCTAGTACTTATATGCCTTAACTAGTATAATGTTAAGAGCTAAGACGCTTTGCAAAGCTCTATAAGGTTATTATATAACGTCGGTAATAATTCAGTAGCTATTAGACGGATAAGATAGTAATATAGTGATAGTATTATAAAGTTCGCAGATAACGTATACTATAAAGTTTCGCGTTCTGGATACCTAAGGCATTAGAGCAGCTCTAGTACTGTTCTAATTGGCTGGATCAATGCGGAGTGCAGCGGAAGCGTAGTAAGCGCCGGTCCCGCACGCCTCTGATTCGCTCATTTATTAGGGTTAGGGTTGGGGTTAATTTATAGTGAATAGCAACAGGGATATATATATTAGAAGACGACGTTCGCGAACAGATGAACGAATATGGAATATTGTGCGTTTGTTTATGAGATATTGCTTATCTGTTCGTTTGTTCGTTCGCCAGCAAACGACGCGAACACGTTCATATGTTCGTTCATTGACCAGCCTGACTACAATTGACTCAGTTTTGAACGTCTCCTTAGGGCTTGAGCTCCCGCTTTGAGATTGGTTGCTCCTCCCTGCCTGTTGTATTACTGGACTGACGCCTGGCTTAGCTCTAGCCTTTACTACGTCAGCGTATATAGCTGTTTAGGTACGGATAGCGCTAGTAGCTATACTAGCAACTGCCGTAAGTTCGCTTGCTCTATTAGCAATAAGCTTAGTACTAGAAAGTACTGTGCCTTACTCCGTATATTCCCTAAAGATATGTATAAGGTTAAGGAGGTTGGTCTGTTCTTAGCGATTTTTAGTAAGGCTTGCTGCCTTAACGATAAGGTTTGATTGATTGATTGATTGATTGATTATTCCATTTAACGTCCTATAGAAGTCTATGACTATGAAAGACGGCTCATCCTAGAGCGGTTTATATTTTTCCCATTTTATAACGCTAAATGTAGATAAGGAAATTGTAGGGCTTAAGAGCCCTAGGGGCGCGGAGCGCAATCAATCTGTATCCTCCTCTTCTTCCCTAGGTAGCCTGCTAAGGTGCCAACCCCTAGTAGCTATCCTAGTTACATCTATAAAGTGACGCGTAAGCTTTCCGCCTTTTCTAGTATATAGTAGTAGGGGAAGTGTTTGCGGTTTAACGTTGAGAGCGTCAAACTCCTTCCGCTCCTCCTTATATAACCTACATTCTAGTAGTAGGTATCTAGGTGTCTCTTTCCTTAAGTACCTACACAAGTCATTCTCTGTATGTCCAAGCTTATTTAAGTATCCTTTAATGTATCTATGCCCTAGCTTAAGCTGGAAGAAGGCGCTATTAACCTGACGGCTTACTCCCTGAGGTCCTAAAGAAGGCTGTAGGGTTAGCTTCCAATCGTAGAGTCGGCTGTAGCTTAGCGGGTTGCCCTTAGGATCTCATATCTGTTTTGCCTTATATATATCTAGTAACCTTTTCTAATCGGCAACTGCCCAATTGTTAATTAGACGAATAACTAAGGTTCGAGCTTAAGTAGGTGTAGGTGTAGGTATAGGTGTAGTTCTAGGCGGCCAGGGCTCGCTAAGCTGTCTTTGTCCATTTAGAGGTCCTCTAGGTTTCGGGGGTTCTATGGGCTCTTTCCAGGGAGGGTCATGATGGGGGTTAAGCCGGGTGATATAGTGACAGAGGTCATCTTTATCCAGATAGTCTAGGTCCTCTATTAGCCTCTGAAGCTGTGTTGGTTTAGAGGATCTGTTAGTGTCGTGGAGTCGGACGGCCTGAGTGTCCTTCGTCCCGGCGAGAGCGCTCCCAAAAGGAGAGGAGAGAGTAACGGCAACCAAGATCGCGATGAGGACTGATGGGCCTAGCAGGTTCGCATGGCGTAGAAGGGAAATGGGGCCGTGGTTGCCCTCTGCCTATCTGTCTGTCTGTCTGTCTGTCTGTCTGTCTAATGATCTTTCCGTCTTGTGTGCCAGTCTGCTTTCATGTCTGTCTTCTGCTTGTCTGTATTCTACATGTGTGTGTCTACCCTTGTCTCACCCCCCCCCCCATCTCGAGTCATGTTAGATTATACATTCTGCGACCCCTGTCAGGCATCATCTCCACCTGACACTAGGGCATGCGCCCGCCCTGCGTTGGGCCAAACCCCACTACAAATCTTCCCCCTCCAGATACTCAGAGCCGCCCCTTGGCTCTCCATCATCCGACGGGCTTCCCCCGTCGGATACCCCTAAGTAGTGTAAGTCTGCAGGCTCCTGGTCCTGCACTTGATCTTCTTCCGGCTGCCGCGAGAAGTCCATGGCGTTTGTGAAGAATGACTTGCTCCCGTACGCCTGCTGCTCTATATGCACCACCGCCTCCCATTTCTGCCTCATCCTAGTGACGGCCAGCTGCCTCCAGTTCTGGAGATACCGCTTAAGCTTTGTGGCGGTTGATTCCGGATGGAGTAGAAGATTGAAGACGAGAAAGCTCACTTCCGGATCAGTCCACTGTCTGCGGCCGATGAGAGCGTCAGATATAGGCCCTAGTCCGTCAAAATATACGTTGGCGGCAAATGGGGTGTCCATCTTCCTATACATGTTTGGGTGACCTAATGGCGAACGCGGCGGCGGTGTAAAGGTGGCATAGGCGTGCGCGAGCTCCTCACGTCCACCGGCTTCCTGGACTTCTATGTCGCCGTCCTCATTTTCAGCAACGTACTATGGCAAGATTGTCCTTCTAGGCCGTACGGCGGGTCCCAAGGCGCCGTAGGGAATGCGCGGGTCTGTAACGCGGATCTCGCCGGCTTTACAGGGTACCGGCACCCATCTGGTCCCGTACTTTTCCAGGTCTTCTTCCGTCAGGGTATCACCCTCAATCGCCTGGATGTACCCGTGACTCGCAAGTCTGCGCTGGTGGAGGGTGCTGTACCAGTCCAAAAGGTGTCGGTGCATTCTAGGGACGATTTCAGTACAGTCATCAGCATATTCGTCGTCTAGGGACAATAAGCCTTGAATCTGTCGAACTCTACGGCCGGCGGCTATACTCTCTATATTATAGTCGATGTATCGGAATGCCGTAGGGTCCCTAGGTTACTATGATTTAGTGTAATATAGGTAAGATATCAGCCGATAAGAGTAGTCGCTCCGTAAAAGTGTGTATACTAGCCAGTACCCCGGGTCCTGTCGTACGAGTTGCTGAGTCAAGCTATACATTATGTTACGCATCCAGCCCCTATTGCTTCGGCCGTCTATTATCCGGAGGTGCTATCGGTACATTTCAAAATCCAACCCGGCAATGTTTTCCACGGCGTTGTCTTCCTATTTCTAGTATTCGAAGAGACCCCCAATATTGACGGACCTATTACTAGTCCATCGTATCAACATATCCGGCGGCAGGTGAAGTGCAGTGATAATCATAGCCAATGCTGACTAGGGAAGTGACGCAGAGTTGACGAGTTCGTAAAGAGGCGCGACCGGAAAGTATCGCAGTAGTCCGAGTCTGTCTGCGGGCAGAGGATCCCGGTACTCTCGTCTGAACTATATGCCGACTGACGGTTGGCTGCGGAAAGCCCTCAACGACTTTAGTGCTGCCGCCATTTGCCTAAGTCGCTCTACTAGTGTAGGAGTGCGCGTATTAACCACTCGGAGTCCTATTTCTTAGGCAAATTGTTATAAGTAGCCCCGGCAGTAGTTCCTAGCCGAGTTCGACTAAATGCTTCGTACGAACTTTTAGAGGAGGGCCTTCTGCGCCCTTTCGGATGCCGGCCTTTTACCGCGGTCGATGAGGTGGTCAAGTATATCGGCACTTGCCCATCGCGTGTCGCATCCACATTCTCGGCGGGTCTGCAGTTCCGGAGGTGGATGTCGAAGGATCACCTCATCTACGCTACTAAGCGTACTGGCAATGGAGGTAGCCGGAGAATGGCAAGATTCGTCCGAGTTCCGTTCCGGGCGACTGTTATAACACATCTCTGCGCCCGGCAGAGATACGGGGCTTTGTGCCGCGAATTGCGCGGTATCTAGTGTTCGGCGTAGACTCGGAATAGCGCCGTGAGCATCATCATTCTCGGCACTGGTGTCTGGCTTCCTGCACAGCCAGCTATCTTTGCCTACTATTAACCCCGCTTGATCGGCCAGTATTGCAATTCCTTCGCTCTCAGTTGCTATTAATAACAGGCTCGGGTCGGCCGCCTTAACGAGATCATCGGCGAGGAAATCCTTATCCTTACGCGACTGTCTACTCGGCGGGTTGTGAAGGCGCCGGAGAAGAAATACGTTGGCCCGGTAGCGGCAAGATTCATAGTCGTATCCGGATCTGGCGAGGGCCGACATCTTTGATGCTAGATTTTCGGAGCCGCTTAGAAGACGGACGACGGTGTACACCTCAGCGTCCCGGCCTTAGCGTTAACGTACAGTGTTCTAGTATCCGGCGCGATTGGTGCGGGATCTCTTGCCTTTCAGTGCAGCTTGATAGATGGCCGGGTATACCTCTTCAAGTATAGCAGTGAGTCCTGTTTTCTAAAGTAGCTCTTCCGTCGCCTAATCCGATAAGTCCACTATAGCGTCGTTAAGGTCCTCGATGTGTCTGCTAGCGGCTTCCAACAGCTACACCTGCGCCCGTTTGCGGTCTTCATAATTGCTAATGCGCCTAATCTTAGCGAGAAACTCTGGAAAGCTTATAGATGATATTGCAATGTTAGTAAGTTATCGGTCGTTATAATTGATTATATCTTGTTTAATAAGCGTAAGAGCTCGGTCGGCGCGGAGTAAGGATATAACGACGCTTAATTCTGCTATATTATTTTTCTTATTTCACCGTTGTCGTTATACTTATTGTTTCTCGTTTCTTTACGCTGCATTCCGTTCGAATAGTCCTGAGGAACTACTACAAGTTTGGCCGATATTGCAGACTTACGCACTTTCGACTACGACCTATACTTATCGAATGTCTGCGAAACTCCGGCAGATATATCTTAGGTCGTATTATTGTTTCTTTATTCATTTTGTTACCCCGGCAGTAATATTGTTGTTATGTAAATGTTGCCCGTATTCCCGGAAGAGGTAGGTACGACTCGGTTGATCTTACATATTTCCCTGAAATTCTGAATTTTGATTAGCTGGTTAATAGCTACGGCGCGCCGTAGCTATCGGGCGGCTGTTCCCGTCCTTTCCGTCGGCTTCCTGCTTTTAATTAGTCAGTTGATAACCACGGCGCGCTGTAGTTATCGGGCGGCTGCTCCCGTCCGCCGTTGCCGCTATAACTACTTCGAAGATCGATCTTGGTTACGTTATTTACTCGAGTTCTCTCTCCCCCGTCGGATTATTCGACCACTGCCCCTTAGTGGTCGCCTTCGCTATCACCGCCGTCATCCGAGAAATATTGGAACTCCGCAGGATCTATCTCCGGTCTCGGAATGACTACTCCTTGGAGCGCGCGTCGTCGAACTCTCGGCACCTTATCCTGTGCCTGATTACGGTGCGGCGACCTTGCGATGCCGTTATCATCACCAGTACGCCGGTGAAATTTCTTCAACAATCGGCTAGGATAGCTCCGCTCGTGTTGCGTACCGTCAAGCTCCTCCAGCCGATACGACCCGAGTCCCTCTCGTACTTTAGATATTCGAAACGGACCTCTCCATCGCGGTGCCAACTTTCGAGCGGAAGCTATATCATTATTACGTCGAGAGTCAAATACCAGGACGAGATCTCCTGCCTTCAGTGCTTCGGCACGAATGTTCCGCGTAGAATCGAAGTACTGTCACAGGTAGCAGGTAGGCAGGCAGGTAAGAGTGGATATAGCTGCAGACAAGGTATTTCTCAGAGTTAACAGAACTATACTAAGTAACTCACAGACAGGAGGTGGCTCAAGGAGCCACAAAAGGATCAGAATTTGCACAGAAGAAATAGTGTTCCTCCCTGAGTCATAACCCCACACTTGGGCTTCAGACCTGATTCATGAGCTGTTGAGCTGAATCCAGTTGGCACAGGCCTTGCCTGTGACATTACCCCCCTCCTTTAGGTTGAGCTCCGCGAAACCGATATCCTACCAGATCTGCTAATGTACAAAGTCTGGCCGAGGCTTATTTGGGTAGCGGCGGTGGAAATTCCGGACCAGGTCAGGTACATCTTCCCAGATTGTGTTGGCTGGTTCCCTAGTAGGTATATCGTACCCCTTCCACTTCACCACATATTTTACCCTCTGTTTCCCGCCCTGCCCCCGGCGGTCTGTAATAGAATCCACAATATCCTCTACTTCCCATTCTTCTACCCCATCTACCTCAACTGGTGGTGGTGGTGCCTGGGACTGGTAGGGTAGCGCATCATTGCTAACAGGGTGCAGCAGGTGAGCATTGAATACAGGGTGGATCCGTATAGGTGCAGGGAGGTCGAGCCTATATGTATAGGGTCCTAGAACTTGTGCAATCTTAAATGGGCCCAGATTTTTCCAATCTAACTTCTTTACTGGACGAAGTGTGCGGATATTTCGTGCGTCTAACCAGACATACTGGCCTACCTGGTATCTAGGGATAGTCTTCCGGTCTTGATTGGCATATTCCTCATATCGGCTCTGGGATAACAGCATAGCCTCTTGTAGGTAGGCGGTAATGTTAGACATATCGGCAGCAAAGTCTTCTGCATCGCGGCTCTCAGGTTGTCGGGTAGTATCAATTGGTTCCACTCCAATACGCGGGTTAAATCCATAATTCGCAAAGAAAGGGGATACTCCAGTAGTCTCGGAAGGCAGGGAGTTGGCAGAGAACTCAGCTAACGGTAACCATTCTACCCAGTCGTCCTGTAAATAGGCTACATAACTCCGGAGGTGGTCTTCTAGGATTGCGTTTATCCGTTCAGTCTGGCCGTCTGTCTCGGGGTGATAGGCTGTTGAGAGTCGTGCTGAAGTCTTCCAACGAGCTGTAATATGCTTCCAGAAGTCTGAGATAAACTGAGGTCCCCGGTCTGAGACAATTGTTTCTGGAAGGCCATGGTATCTAGCGATGTACTTAACAAAGAGCCGAGCAAGTTCTTCTGAGCCGTCAGTACTATAACATGGTATATAGTGCCGCATCTTTGTTAGGCGGTCTACTACTACCCAAATAGTATCAAAACCCTCAGATTCCGGAAGCCCTACTATGAAATCCATAGAGATATCCAGCCAGGCCTTCTGTGGGACGGGCAAAGGTTGTAAATGGCCTTGGTACCCTACACGGAAAGATTTGGTTCGGCGGCAGGTATAGCAGTTCCGAACCCAGCGGCGGACAAAGGAGCTCATTCCCTTCCAGTAATATTCCCTTGATAGCAAAGCGTAGGTTCTCGCTCGTCCGGGGTGTCCAGCGGCCGGGTCCTCATGGCAGAGGCGGACAATTGCAGCCCGGAGTTCATCGTCGTCCGGGACATATAGCCGATCCCGATAATACAGGAACTCATTCCGGATTTCACACTGGCTAAGTTGCAGAAAGGGGTGCTTAGACTTCCCTTGTCGAAGAGCCTCTAGGACCGAGAGCAGGTTCTGGTCATGCTGGTATCCATATATAAAACGTTCCTGGATAGTGTCTGGGAGCAAGATAGCTGCGATACGCACTCGGGTCAGAGTTGCTATCTCCTGTATATCAGTACTAGTTGAGTTGCTTTTGCTATCTTCCAGGGCTTGTATATTATCAGGAAGTTTGAACCGCACTCTTTTTCCAGTAGTAGGCTGCGGGTCTGTTACAAAATTCTCCCTCTTTAAGACTACTTGGCTTTGGTGCCTTAAGCGTTCGTCCCCCTCTCTAGGGAGGTCTTCAGACCTCCTTGTAAGCGAGTCAGGCTTCTGTCCTTGTTTACCAGGCCGGTACTGAATACGGAAGTTAAACCGAGATAGGAACTCAGACCAACGGGCTTGACGGCGGTTTAGTAGCTTAGATGTAGTAAAATACTCCAGGTTCCGATGGTCTGTTAAGATCCTAATAGGGTGTTCTGCTCCTTCTAGTTCAGGCCTCCATTCCTCAAAACAGCGGATGATAGCAAGTAGCTCCTTATCATAGATCTCATAGTTGCACTCTGTCGCAGAGTGTTTCTTAGAGAAAAAGGCTACTGGCCTCAGGGCTCCATCATCTCCATACTGGGAGAGCACTCCTGCTGAGACATAGTCCGAAGCATCTGTTTCCAGTATAACCTCCTTAGTCCAGTCAAAGGGCATCAGAATAGGCGCAGAGGTAAATGCATCTTTTAAGCGGTCAAAGGCAGATTGGCAGGCTGTCGTCCATTCAAACTTAACATTCTTCTGTGTAAGCTGAACTAAAGGCGAAATGATCTTTGAGAAGTCCCGGATAAAGCGGCGGTAAAAGTTCGCAAATCCGATAAAGGCCTGGACATCTGTAAGGCAACTTGGAATTGGCCACTCCTTTATTGTCTTAACCTTTTCTGGATCCATCTGGATACCATCCCGTCCAATAATAAGCCCTAAGAACTTAGTCTTCTGGACAAAAAACTCACACTTTGAAATCTTTGCAAAGAGGCCAGCTTCACGTAATTGTATAAGGACCTTCCGCACGTGTTCTATATGCTCTTCTCGTGTCTTGCTGTAAATCAGAATGTCATCCAGGTAAGCTGAGCAGAACTGGTCTAGGTACTGGCGGAGAGTATCGTTAATAAACCTCTGGAAGGTTGCCGGGGCACCTGTTAGTCCAAATGGCATAACTAAGGACTCAAATAGGCCAAAACGGGTACGGAAAGCTGTCAGATACTCCTGCCCCTCCTTCATCCGGATATTGTTAAAGGCGGATACAATATCGATCTTAGAGAAATATTTCATACCCTGTAGGTTGTTCAGAGTCTCCTTAATGAGCGGTAACGGGTACCGGTCTTTTACCGAGATGTTGTTAAGAGACCGGAAGTCAATACAGAGTCGTAACCCTCCTCCAGGCTTTTTCACAAATAGGACCGGAGAAGCAACGGGTGAAGAACTAGGGCGTATAAATCCTTTCTTCAGGTTTTCGTCTAACCACTCCCGAAGGGCCTTAAGCTCATCGCGGGACATTGAGTATAAAGGCCCAAAGGGTAAGTCCTTCCCGGGGAGCAGGCGGATTTCATGGTCATATGGACGGTGGGGCGGTAGGCGGTCTGCTTTTTTTGGTGAGAACACATCTGCAAAGTCTCGGATTTCTTCAGGTAGTTGTTCTAGGACCTCAGATTCCGGGCTAGGTTGGCTATTTTTGTCTAGAATCTCATCTATATCCTCAATTGTTGCGATAAAGATATCACACCCTTGGTGCGCAAAACGGCGGCAGGCGTCTAGGCTAACAGCGGCGATATTAATAGGCCGGACTCCAGAAGGCCGGTCTGGCAGGTACTTAGGTGTTGTCTTTTCTGGTTGATTGATTGATTATTCCATTTAACGTCCTATAGAAGTCTATGACTATGAAAGACGGCTCATTCTAGAGCAGTTTGTTTATATTTTTCCCATTTTATAACGCCAAATGTAGGTAAGGAAATTGTGGGGCTTGAGAGCCCTAGGGGCGCGGAGCGCAATCATTCTGTATCCTCCTCTTCTTCCCTAGGTAGCCTACTGAGGTGCCAACCCCTAGTAGCTATCCTAGTTGCGTCTATAAAGTGACGTGTGAGCTTTCCGCCTTTACTAGTATGTAGTAGTAGGGGAAGTGTTAGCGGTTTGACGTTGAGAGCGTCAAACTCCTTCCGCTCCTCCCTATATAACCTGCATTCTAGTAGTAGGTGTCTAGGGGTCTCTTTCCTTAAGCACCTGCATAAGTCATTATCTGTATGACCAAGCTTATTTAAGTATCCTTTAATGTATCCATGCCCTAGCTTAAGCTGGAAGAAGGCGCTGTTAACCTGACGGCTTACTCCCTGAGGTCCTAAAGAAGGCTGTAGGGATAGCTTCCAATCGTAGAGTCGGCTATAGCTTAGCGGGTTGCCCTTAGGATCTGATATCTGTTTTGTCTTATATATATCTAGTAATCTTTTCCAATCGGCAACTGCCCAATTATCAATTAGACGAATAACTAAGGTTCGAGCTTGAGTAGGTGTAGGTGTAGGTATAGTTCTAGGCGGCCAGGGCTCGCTCTGCTGTCTTTGTCCTTTTAGAGGTCCTCTAGGTTTCGGGGGTTCTGTAGGCTCTCTCCAGGGAGGGTTATCATAGGGGTCAAGCCGGGTAATATAGTAACAGAGGTCATCTTTATCTAGATGGTCTAGGTCCTCTATTAGCCTCTGAAGCTGTGTTGGTTTAGAGGGTCTGTTAGATGCCCTAATAGCCTCAATCCGAGTTGTAATAGGGTGTTGCTGATGTAGTTGTAGGCAGCGTAAGGCGTATAGGTGTCGGGACCTAGTAAGCCGGATTGAGGGTGGTAATAGGCTGGCCTCTACTTCACACGGTTTTGATGGCGCCGTCTTAAAAACTCCTAGGATTTTCTTAGTGGCCGCGTTTTGGATAGCCTGTAAGGGTTTAGCTTGTTCTGTTGATCCGTTAGACCATATAGGGGATCCATAGTCGGCAATACTGATAATGCACGCGCGGTATAGTTGCCGTAGAGCTTTAGCGGATAGGCCCCTTCCGGTATAAGCTAGTCTCTCTAGTCTCAAGAATGCTTGTCTTGCCTGTGATGCTCGTATTCGGATGTGTTCTTTAAAGGTTAAATAGGGGTCAAACCAGATCCCTAGCCAACGCACTGGTCTGAGCGATGGTTGAATAACCTTGTTGTTTGGGAGGGTAATAGGGGTATCCGATCCTTTCCCTTTTGTAAAGTGTAGGAGTTCGGTTTTTGCTAAGTCAAATTCAATAGCGTTCTCTTGCCCTAAGGTATATAGCGTTTGAGTAGCTTGCTCTAACAGTTTGATATTCTTCCTTAGGCTTGATGAAGCCGCAATAAGGGCTATATCGTCAATATAGGATATAGGCTTAATTCCATCTAAATGTAGGAATAAGTCCCTTATATAGATAAGGAATAGGATTGGCGATATAGGGCTCCCTTGCGGTATTCCTGTATTGATTGGCTTTGTATCTTCCGTGTTTCCGTTAAATGATAATTTGAGCGTCCTCTCACTTAGGAATGACCGAGTCCATAGTATTAGGGAGGCTGGTAGTCTCAGCTGGTGCATGATCCCTAGCAGTTGTTCCTTAGCTACGTGGTCAAATGCTCCTTTAATATCGAGGAATAGGGTAGAGGTTTTAAGGCCTCTACTCCTATTAGCTTGTACTTCGTCCGTTAGTATAAACGCCGCATCTATAGCGGACTTCTTCTTACGGCCCCCTAACTGCGAAGGATGTAGAAGGTCGGTGGTCTCAGCGAGGTATCCTAACCGCCTCGCGAGGATCCGCTCGCTTACCTTCCCTAGGCAGTTCAGGAGGGAGATAACCCTGTAAGCCTTAGGGATGGAATAGTCTGGTTTTCCTGGTTTCTTAAGGATAGCCCCGATAGCTTGTTTCCACGCTCTCGGATGTATTCCTATATCTAATAGCGAGCTATAGATATTATAGAATATCTCGGGAATAGCGGCGTATGCCCTCGCAATTATTTCTTGTGTTATTGAGTCTGGCCCTGGTGTCTTGCCTTTAATAGCTGTATTGCTACAAGCATCTTGAAGTTCCTTAGTTGAGAGCTTAGGCCACTTCCACTTAGGACTAGCTTTATACCTTTTCCACCGTATAGTTATACTAGTCGTAGGGGGATTTGGGAATAGTGCCATCCTGAGGGCTTCACACTTGCCGTTAAAGGAATCCTGTCCGCTTATTGTCGGTATTAGGCTGTTTTGGTTATCTTTAGTATAGGACATAGCCTTATATATAGTTGTAGGGTCCTCTCCCTCTAGGAATTTATTCCAGTGGTCCTGTTTAGCTGCTTTAATCGCTTGGAAGTAGGAATTCCTTACGGTCTTATAGGATTCTCTGTACTGGTTATTCTCAGAGATATCCTCCAGGTGCTTAGAACAGCGCCGGAGGGCTCGGTAGGCCTTGTTATACGCCTTTCTGAGGTCTTTTAGTTTGCTGTTCCACCAGGGCTTTGATCTTAGGCTTATCTTCAGTAAGGGAATACTCTTTGTTGACGCCGTCTGAATAGCCTTAGTAAGGGCCGAAGCTGCTTTGTCTAGGTGTTCTAATATAGGGTGTGCTTTTCCTTCTAGCATTTCTTCAGGCCGTATATTGCTTGTTACTATTGCTGCTCTAAGGTAGGGGCTCTTAGTAGCTTCCTCTCTAAGGGTTTTATTAAAGAGTGTCCAATCCGCTTTTTTAGTGTTAAACCTGCTGCCTAGGGACGTTGTATAAAGGCATTTAGAGTCCTTAGACCCTCTTATTATAAAGGTAATCCCTAAGTGGTCTGATCCTATATTTGGAGTTGTTTGCCAGTTTATAGTCTCGATCCCTCTTGTAAAGGTAAGGTCTAGGACACTTCCTCTATCTAGATGTGGTCTGAAAAAGGTCTCTTCTCCGATCTTATTAGATAGGTAAAGGTCCTTATTATCTAGCCATTCTTTAAATAGTTGAGCTCTGGGGCTAGGGCTACCCGTACTAGGTTCCCAAACTGGGTGGTGTATATTAAAGTCCCCTAGAAGTATAGTGCTCTTAGGTATAGGGAGCTTATAGAGTGTTCTGTCTAATGTCCAGATATTATTCACGTCCCTTTCATTATAGATATTTAGTAGGGTTAGCTGGTTCCGCTTATCCCTAATGTCTATAGACTGAAGGTCCGAGTCTCCGAGGTCTTTTTGTACTATCTCTAGTCCTAGGTCTCTCCTAAAGTATAGGAGGGTCCGGGGCCTCGTACTTGGGCTCGTAGGACTTGGTACTATATAGTTATAGCTCGGGTGCGTTATAGAGCGCGCTTTTCTGTAGTCGTTTTCGTTATCGCTAGTTATTATCCATGGCTCTTGAACTGCTATAAGGTCTATCTCCAGATCTCTAGCGTATTCTAGAGCCCCTTCTGTTGCTAAGGAGCTCCGGTTCACGTTTATTTGAAGGACTTTAAGATTCCTTTCTAACATTTCTGATAGTTAGGTAGGTCTCGCAGTCCTTAGAGTCCGCCGTATGTTTGCCGCCACAGTTAAAGCACTTAGCCTTTATATGTTGGCATAGCTCGGTTGATTCGCAGGCTCCGCATTTGTGTTGTTTAGAGTTATGTTCCTCGGCGCATAGGCGGCATTTAAATGCCTTACGGCATTTAATGTCCCTGTGCCCAAAGCCTAGGCATCTAGAACATTGCGAGGTTCTAGGGGTCCGTAGCATTTTCTCAGCTTTAAGGCGGAGACCGGCGATTGATATACCGTGTCGTATAACGGTGTTAGCCTCTTTTTCGGTTTTAAAGGCTACTATAACTGTGCCTGCTCGTTGGTTTTGCCGGCGTTCCTTGGATGTAAGCCAATAGGGAACCCCTACTGGCTCTAAGCCCTGGTTGAAGGTCTTGATCTCGTCTACGATGAGGTCCATTCCTCCTTCAGTATTGAACACTGAGGTAGGGGCTCCGTGTATTAGCACTTTATGCCAGTTAGTGTTAGCTGTAGCACTGTCGGCTTTTAGGACACTCTGCCACTTGTTAAAGCTTGCTAGCACCCTATTGGCCGGGTACTCGTGTGTGAGGGTGAGGATAAGGTTCGGCTTCTCCTTGTTTAGGGTCCAGCGGATAGAGGCAACTGCCGGTCCTCCTATCGCCTTATTTACCCTGTTCCTTAGGTTGAAGAAGTCAGCGCCTATATCTTTACTAGCTTCCCCTTTTAGGGAGACTACAATTGACTCAGTTTTTAATGTCTCCTTAGGGCTTGTTCTCTCTGCTTGGGATTGGTTGCTCCTTCCTGCCTGTTGTATTACCGGATTGACGCCTGGCTTAGCTCCAGCCTTTACTGCATCAGCGTATGTAGCTGTTTGGGTACGGATAGCGCTAGTAGCTGCCTTAGCAACTGCCGTCAGTTCGCTTGCTCTATTAGCAATAAGCTTAGTGCTAGAGAGTACTGTGCCTTGCTCCGTATATTCCCTGAAGATGTGTACGAGGTCAAGGAGATTGGTCTGTTCTTGGCGATTTTTAGTAAGGCTTGCTGCCTTAACGATAAGGTCTCTGGCCTTATAAATAAGGCTTGATACCTCTTTTTCTTTCTCTCTGTTGATTTCCTCCTCTTTCTCTCCCTCCTTTTCCTCCTCCTCCTCCTCCTCTTCCTCATCACCTTGCTCCTCTTCCTCTGAACTGTCTTCTTTATTTTGTTTAGCTTGCAACAGGGTCTTTTTGCTTGGTAAGGGTATTGCCGGTATTAGTTGACGCCTTGCTCCGTTAGCGCGGGGGCGCTGTGGGGTTTCAATAGGCCTTTTACAGCCTATGATTCTTTTAGGAGTGGTAGGTCCCTCGCTGTCAATCTCCATTTCCATTCTTGTACCTCTCTGGCTGTTAGGTAAGGTCATATTTGGTGCCTTAGGCCCTAAGGGTCCAGTACTCAAATTTCAGGGTCCAAGGCTTGGCAACACCTCAAAAATTTTTGTCTGGTTTCTGGTGAGATGGAGCTATCAAAAGCTCGATGAATAACGCCGGCGGCGCGCCGTGCGCTTGGCGCGTAGGTGTACGTCGCGAGCGCTTGAATTTGGTGTAATCAGCTTCGAATTTCGTCCGGTTTTGGTCGAGATGTGGGTGCGACTGAGAGCGTCTTGTGCATGTGTCTTTTCTGGTAAGTGCCTAAGCATATGCTGTTTCTGGGGTCTATTTGGCATATTGCAGTGCTTCTGGCAGTAGTTGCTAGTAAACGCAACAGTGCGGCCTCCCCAACTAATCTGGGGGTCATGCTTCTCTAGCCATGGCTCTCCAAGGATAGTATGATAATGGGCTAGTGGTGTCGCAAACATAACCATATTCTCTTCAACGTGATCTCCAATACTAAAGGTGCAGGAGGCGTAGTGTCGTACTATACGGCAGTCCTTTCCTTCGCCATCATATCCAGTAAGTCTAAATGGCTTCTGGAGCGGGTGTAATGGAATGCCCTTCTCTTGGGCCCAGTCTAAATCAACAAAAGAATACCCCTCACACCCGCTATCTAGGAGTGAATATGTGCTGATTTCTTCTTGTCCAATACGGATTGCGGATGGTAAGATAGGTGCGCTAGACCTCTGGAATTCCTCTTCAATAGGGATTCCATGTATAGCGGCATTAGAGATTCTCAGGGTATTAGGGACATCTAACAATAGGGCAGATTCCCTAGCGTGTTTCCTTATGGCTGTCTTACGCGGGTTTTCAGCGGGTCTTTCAGCAGGTTTCTCAGCAGATCCTTCGGTAGGTCTCTTAGCAGGTCTCTCAGCAGGTCTCTCAGCGGGTCTTCCTATACAGGTATTGGTAGAGCTGGATAACGGTGCGCAGCCCCCTAACGCCTGGAAGCGGCTTAATCCAGGCGTGAGGCGTTTTCCGACGGAGGCGGGCTAGCAATTGTATGAGTAGCAGTGGTCGGCTCTGAACCGGTTGACGGAGGATGCTGAACAGATGTTGACGACGGGGAATCAGTATGGATTCCCCGAATCCGGGAATGGCCAGAGGTTGGGCTTCCCGTCCTGGAGGGCTTAATGCGAGTGTCTGGGTGAGGGCACTGTCGTACATAATGGCCTGGTTTATGACAGCGGAAGCAGTTTCCGGTTTCCCTATCAGATACTCTATATCGGCGCTGAATTCCTAGGTCCATAGGTTCCCCCCCAAAGGAGCTGCTAGGGCTAACAGGGTCTTGAACAGGCTTAATATTTTGGCGTGCTCCAGGGTAGGGCTCAGCTGCGGCTACAGCTGCATATGATCTAACTGGGGCTGGGGAAATAGCCGGAATATAATAGCGGTGGCGGTTCTCAAGATCTTGAAGGTGGCTAGCAAGAGCCAGATATTGTCGGCTAGGTGGAGGACTGTGAACTAGCATTCCCTTTATCTCCTTAGAGACAGCTTGCTCCAACAGTGTAGCTAAGGACTCATCAGTCATTTCTGCTTCGAGGCCTAGTCGCTGGAACTCAGCAAAGAAGACAGAGAACTCCTTATTAGCTTGCCTTAACCGGAAGAGCTTTGTGCGAGCAGTATTAACGCAATTAGGGTCCCCGTATGCACGCTCCAAGATATCTAGGATGTCTCCATAGTCCGGGAGGCAGCAGGCTCCATCCTTGATATACGGTAGTATCTGCGCATAAGGAGTACCAGAGAGGCGGCTTGTAACATAGGACATACGGGCTAGTGGCGTAGGGAAGCGGTCCCTATTAACCAGCATCTTCTCGCGTATTTGGGAGACAAAGCGGCGGAGATCACTCCTATCTCCTGCAAATTTATCTGGGTCCGGGAGCCTCTCGGAGAGGACAGTGTTTGCGGAAGCCAGAGGGGTAACCGTAACAGGAGTATCCTGAGTATTAGGGGTCGAAGTAGCCAGACCAGGAGTCTCCAGTCCAGTAACGTAATCGACGGTCAAACGAGCCACCCCGCCAAGCGAGCCACAAAATTCCCACTCATCTACTTCAAGACGACCTTGTAGCCGCCACAGCGATGCAGTCGCTATCAGAATCGCTAAATACAATCTCAATATCCTCTTCTTTGTTATCCTCAATTATTGTGGCCTTAGCTCGCTTTTTCCCCTTCTTCTTCGGCTTCTTCTGAGCTGCTTCAAGCTCAGCCTGCTTTGCAATATCGAGTACTTCTTGAGTGCTAAACACAAATTTACCTTTTAAGGCTATCCTCTTCCCTTTTTTACGCTGCTTGCGAGCCTGTAGAAGAGATTCAGCATCAGTGAGCCGCTTCCGAAGTAAAGCAACCTCACTTTGCGCTGTTTCAAGCGCACGGGTTATCCGCTTTGTGTAGCGCTTAGCAGGTGAAAGAAGCGGTTGCTCTTTATCTAGCTCAGAGTGCAAGAGAGCATTAGCCTCACGTAGCTCTGTACCATCTGGTGGTGAGCTTGCTAAAAGTGATAGATCGAGCGGGTGCGAGACCTGCTCTTGCGGCGGAGGAGGTCGTGTTTGCGGTAACTGCTTGATCTTATTAAGGACTTGTATCGGGCTCAAGGGCCAGAGGCCAGTCGCTTTCCAGCCACTTTGGATATTCGCTTGCGTAATCGCTTTGTCTCGAGCGCGGATATACGCCCCAGTCCATTCGACTCGTAGTATACGGCCCTGGTCAAGGCAAGTGAGCTTGTCTGTTTCTGCTGCAAGAGCCTTTTTTAGCGGTGAGAATATGCTTACGTCAAGCGGCTGCAGCGCATGCGAGCAGTGCGGCGGTAAGATGAGGATATCTATCGCATTATCCATACAGAAGGCGATAAAATCTGCAGTGATGTGGCTACTATGGCCGTCCATAGTAAGCAGCCGGCGCTCCTCAGGGCTCGCGGGCCTCGTACAAGGCTCGAATACAGTTCGTATCCATTCGAAAGCATGGCTATTTGATGTCCAGCCGCTATTGCTCGTACTGAATCGCCAATCGAGCGGCGCGCCTACGGGTATCCAGCTCGTATTCGTATACTCGGCCTTAAATATCAGAAGCGGTGGAATCGCGTACCCAGCAGCGCTTACGCACTCAATTGCAGTTATCCACTCCTGACGCCCTTTAATCACCTTCCAGCTTGATCTCTCTCGAATATTTACTAATACTCTTGATGACTGGCTAGCACCAATTGCAAAGCCTGACTCGTCCATATTATATATCCGTTCAGGTAGGTACTGGTGTTGGATATAGAGGGCCGTAACTGCGTCAAACCAGCCTTGTACGGTCGCAGTATCAAGAGCGGTATATCGAGCGCTCTCAATCTGTCGCGTCCAGACACCTTGTATCTCTGGATATCGTGTACGGAAGCGGTCTAGCCAGTGCTTGCCAATAGGCCGCCGGTAAGGCGCCTGCTTGGAGAGCTGGTAGCGCTGGCTTCGGATAGTCTCAGCCAATTCAAGAGCCAGCGCTGGCGATATAGGGTACCCAGTATGTGTGAGATGAGTGATCCATTTGATGAGAGTCCTCTCTTCAGCGCTCGAGAGTATCTGCTGAGATTCGCGTGAATGCTGGTGAGAAGCGCGACCGGCCATTCGGTGTTGTAAGGTACTTCTAGGAATCGCAAATGCGTATGCAGTAGCTCGAATCGACGAATAGCGCTTAGCACGATAAGCAGTAATAGCCTCTTGAATTATAGATTCAGAGAACGCGTAAGAATCGCGTTTAGACACGTCCATTGTAAAGAGAAGACGTGTCGAAGTAGATAAGAGGGAATTTCGTGGCTCGCTTGGTGGGGTGGCTCGTTTGACCGTCGATTACGTTAGCAGTAGAGATAGTGGCCCTTTCCTTAGACACTACAGCGGTTATTACTTGTTGCTGTAAGTCCTTAAACTGCTCCTTCTGGAATTCGATAATAGTAGAGAGCTGTTTATTCTTATCTTGCACTGCTTGAAGCTGGTCCCTCAATTTAGACAGTTGTCCCTTCTTATCTTGTGCTGCTTGGAGCTGATTCTTCAGTTCAAAGATATTTTTCTTGTTCTCTCCTAAGGCTATTGCAGCAGCTCCACAATATTGATACCAAGCAGAGGGGTTAGCCTTAACATGTTCCAGGAACTCTTCCTCAGAAGAAGGTACCAGAGGCAGTTCAGGGGTTAGGTCAGCCATATCCAAGGAGGAGCCACCTAATGTCACAGGTAGCAGGTAGGCAGGCAGGTAAGAGTGGATATAGCTGCAGACAAGGTATTTCTCAGAGTTAACAGAACTATACTAAGTAACTCACAGACAGGAGGTGGCTCAAGGAGCCACAAAAGGATCAGAATTTGCACAGAAGAAATAGTGTTCCTCCCTGAGTCATAACCCCACACTTGGGCTTCAGACCTGATTCATGAGCTGTTGAGCTGAATCCAGTTGGCACAGGCCTTGCCTGTGACAAGTACTCCTTATTCCATTCCCTGTGGCGGCGGAGCCGGAGCATCGCTTCCGCCACGTCTTCATCTCTGCGATCCAGTTGAGCTGCTCTCGCGGCCAACAGCTGCGCCCCTTGTCAGGACGCCGTCCTATGCCGTCATTCTCCACGTTGGAAAGAGCAGCTCGACGGGAAGCGTATAGTCATGTCCATACATAACCGCAGCCGGCGTTATGCCTGTGGTTGCGCGGACGGTGGTGCGATCGGCCCACAACACCCTATAGAGGCGTCTTAGCCACGGCTGCCGGGTGTATCCTTCCATCTTGGCTAACGCATCGATCACCGGTCTGTGTCCGCGCTCGACCATACCATTCGCTTGTGGATAATACACAGATATGCGGACGTTCCGAATGCTATATGTTTCGGTGAGGATCTCGGTCCAGAGCCGGTTCTCGGGGCCTCCGTCATTAACTAGGAGTTGGCACACGCTATGCCGGCAGATGACGTCCTTATAGAGGAATCGGGCCACCAACCTGGACTCAGTGGACCGGAGCGGCCGGCCTTCCACCCAGCCCGAGACATCCTCCCGTACTAGCACCAAGTAACTGTAACCTTCCGCAGGCGGCATATGTACTACGTCCACCGCCTATTTGTCTCCAATCGTCGACATCTACGTAGGATGTAGGGCTTCTTCCTGCCGGCGATACGCACGCATCTGGTACGGCTGACATATCTTAACGTAGTTCACCACATCGGTGTACATCCCTTCCCAGAAATACCTGTCGGCCACCTTGCGATATGTTCCTTCGCGGCTACGGTGTCCGCTTTCATCATGAAGGCGCGCCATGATCTCTTTACGGCTCTGGATGTCATCTACGATTCTTACCAGCGGCGTATCCTTAGACTGTTTTCGAAACAACTGCCTACCCCGTACTATATGCCGTATAGCAAGGCGCTTGAAGTTTCGGAATTCTGCGCGTATCATTTCAACCGGTCTTCGCATAGTCAGCAGCTACCGGGCGATTTGTTGCGATCGCTCGCTATATATGCTGTCGAGCGGGGACCCGTCGTCGGTCGCACCGGCTCCTTCGGCGGCCTCGATGTCAGAGATAGGTTGTATAGTTATGGGGCGCACATGTAGGTGAACGGCGTCCAGCTGACTATCAACCCAGTCGTCTAAGTCGCCGTCCTTATCTAGGACGGGCCCGTTAGGTTTTCTTGAGAGTACGTCCGCCACGACGTTCTTTCTGCCCGGGACATGGCGAACGTCAAAATCAAACATCTGTATCTATGCCAACCACCGCGTAACCATCGCATTAGGGAGGTCAGTAGCCGTGCGGTTGAGCTGCGCCACTAGCGTGTTGGCGTCGGTTTCCACAACAAACCTCACTCTATAAAGGTACGGCCTTAGCTTCTTTAGCACCTGGAGCAGAGCGCGGCACTCTAGCTTGACTGCGTCGTACTTCCGTTCAGCACCTGTCCACAATCCACTATCGTACCTTACGGGATGTCTCATTCCGTCATCGCTAACCTACGTCAACGCCACCCTAAAGCCAGTGCTACTAGCGTCAACCATAACAATAATCTCTCCGGCTCCTTCACTGTAGTCCAGCGGTCTAAGTGCGGGCGCCGTAGTCAGCGCTACCTTGAGTCCGTCTATTGCCTGTTGCCGCTCGGTCGACCATACAAATTCAGTGTCCTTCCGCAGGAGTCGGAAGATGGGTTCAGCAATGCAGGCAAAGTTAAAGATAAACATTCGGTAATAGGTGCAGACTCCGAGGAATCCCCTCGCTTCCTTCGCATTCCGACAGTCCGCCCAGTTGAGTATGGCGGCCACCTTCGACAGAGACGGCTACCTTCCTTCCGGGCCGCATTCATATCCAACCACTTTTCCAATCGCTGAGACAGGAAGTGGGACTTGCCTCCGGCTATCGTACATCCGGAGCGTTCAATATCGGGCCAGTACTCCATCCAGCCGGACCAGGTGATCAAGTACCGCTCGTCTAACTCCCGGAAGGGCCATTTCTGCCATCGACTGGCCTCGGGCGCTTTTCACCACTATATCATCCACGTACGGAGATGCCTTTTCGGGGAGGTGATCCTTCAAGATTCGGAGTATTACCCTAATAAACTGCGCAGGCGAATTCGTAGCTCCTTGCAACAATGTCGTCTGCCGGAGAAGGCCGAGCGGCGTCTGCACGGCCGTTATGTCCCGGCATTCCTCGTAAAGAGTGATGTTGTCGTACCCAGAGAAGATGTCCACGAGCGATACGAGTGGACACCCGGCTACGTCTTCTGCGAATTCATCAATATAGGACGGAATCAACGCATCTCGGATCGTGACCCTGTTCATGTGGACCGCGGAATTGATAAACCGGCGTTTACCATTCTTCTTTTTCACTAAAAACTAGGGATTTCGGTAAGGGCCATAACAAGGCTCGAGGATTCCGGCATCGATTCTCTCCTGCAGCATTTCTACCAATTCCTGTCTAAGTGCATGGGGAACCGGATACGTCGGGACTTGCTACGCCTAGTGTTCGATCGTCCGTATCCTCATAGGCGGCCGCACTTCCACACTGCACCGTCCTATCTCTGAAAAATCCTAAGACAGTGCGGGTTCCCGCGCAACAAGCATTGCCTCGAACATCTGCCTCTCTGGGGCGCTAAGCGTGATGCCTACCAGAACGTCTTTCAGGCGCGCCTGGGTGAGGCGATAGCCGGCGGCCTCCGAAGTGTATCTCGGCTCGAATAAATGATCGTAAGGTCCCAGTACCTATGTCGGCATAGCAAGTTTTTGACGCTGCATAGTACGTTCCTTCTAGCCGGGACAACCTCCTGGAGTCGAACCATCAGACACATGCCTGTCTACCGGGCGGACCTTATCCGCTTTCCGTTTGTAAATGGTATGGACCCTGCCATGGTGATACAGGTCCGACAGTTCGCTGTCCCGCGACAAAACACCGTGCTTCGACGAAGTATCCGGGCAGAATATCCACGGATGTCGAATGAATGGGACGGCGGCCTTAGGCGGAATCGACCCGATATCCACGGCCCGCCGTGGATATCGGCCGGGTGCTCCCGTCAAGCGTAGTGGGTTCCCATCCCTCGTACCGCCGCCAGCCGGACATTCAACCAGGTTAACAGCGAACTCGGTGCCGGTGACTGGTTCGCCTAGTCTTTTCCCACATACTCTATGGTACCTTCTTGACGGCCCAGACGGTCAATTCCAGGGGAGGCACCGAACGTGACCGTATGTTCGCCATCTTCGCTGGTTATGATGCACGTCACCTTCCCTGAAGGCGTGCGCTTTGTTGCCAGCGACGCGCGACATGCAAACGTCTCCCCAAGGATACATGGCCATGCAAGCTTGTCAACAACAAGGAGGGGCGTCTGAATGGTAACGTCACCATGCATAAGCCCAGGAACTTGACCGCTTCTCCGTTGGCTACAAACATACGGCCTTTTTCCAACGCCGGTGGCAAGCTCGACATCGGGAGGGATGCGGCAAGCGCCTCGCTGGTCCGGATCACATTAATGTCAGTGCCAGAGTCGAGAAGGCACCGCATGGATGCACCCGCCGGCCCAACCTCTGCCACTACCGAGGGCGAATCGTCCCCTTTCGCGGCTGGTTGCTCGGGAGCCAAACATTGTCGACTGGCTGCTCATGTGTGACTTCTGAAACCTTTTCCGGGATATGAAGCTAGTCGAGAACACTGGTTCCAGAAAGTGGCGAGTTGAGCAGTTCGAGAGAGCGAGCTTCTCAGGCCAGGCATTCCGTATACTGTAACGCTTCGAGATACTGCTCTGCCTTAGGGCACAAAGGACTGATGCCCACCTTACTCACAACTCGACGCTGCACATGACGGGGCAAACCGCGGAGGTATTGGCGGACAACTTGCGCCCCGTCGATGGGCGTTCCTGCGTCTTGTGCCTTTCGCACAATCTATCAAATGCCCGGGAGTACTGAATGGTGTCCACCTAGCCTCTCCGGAGTACCTCCTCGACGTACTGCGTAAGAGCCTCGATCGTGCCCAAATACTGTTCTTTATCAAACTGCGAGAATCGCTCTTTCATTGCCTCTGCCAAAGCTTGGAGTGTCGGGTGCTCCTCTTGTAATGAACGGACTTGGACTGCAACCCCCTCGTCGCAGTAATCTTCTATCAGTATTGCTGCACGATCATCCGGGTATCCATATTGAAGCGACATCCGCTTGTAGTTATGCAGGAAGGATGTAACATTGTCGCTGGTGAAATGCGGGGCCTCCGGACTTCGTGGGAAGGGAAGCGGCATCATCACTGTAGGCATAGTGTTCATCGCAAAGACCGGTGGGTTGCGATCTGATGTCGCTATTGTCGAATCGTCTTGGGTAGCGGGTATAGGTAGCCGATCGGTATTCAACGCGCGCTGGCGTCGGGCGTTGTCTACATAGTTGCTAGAGCAGCTACAGCGCAACCGAGGATGGTAATATAACCGGAAAGACTGCCGTCTATGAAATTGTCGGCGTAAATATCTCCGCAACGGATGGCGTCTAGGTCGACGCCGCTGAGATTAAAGCGGGTGAATCGAATGCTGTCGAAATGCACAATGTACTCTGCTAAAACGCTCAATTACAAGCTCAAATATACTAGCCGCTGTACTAGTGTATTTGTCCTGTTTCCGCTGTCTGACTAATAACACGAACGCTGCCGTAAGGATGAACACGATGCCCTGCAGCAGTGCTGTATATATTGCGGCCGTAAGCTAGGTTATGATTACTATATTGGCCGCCAGGCTCAATCTCGGGGCCTTGTGGTATTGGTAGCCTGCTTCGACGCCATAATCTCGGCTTAATATCTGCTGATTGAAATAACGTTGGCGTCGCCCTAGCGTCTGCCTAAGTGCAAACCTGCGAGCCTGCGCCCGTCGTAGGTAAGGCATCATGTTGCCCCGTCTCTCTCCGTCGCTCGGGGGACGTGCGTCGGGGGGTGGTGCTCGCTGGCGGTGGGCAGTCTACCGCGCCCTCTGAATCCCTAGCGGCTATCGTCCAGGTCCAAAGAAGCTGCACCGGAAATATGTCGCGGAGTCGGACGGCCTGAGTGTCTTTCGTCCCGGCGAGAGCGCTCCCAAAAGGAGAGAAGAGAGTAACGGCAACCAGGATCGCGATGAGGGCTAATGGGCCTAGCAGGTTCGCATGGTGTAGAAGGGAAATGGGGCCGTGGTTGCCCTGTCTGTCTGTCTGTCTGTCTGTCTGTCTGTCTGTCTGTCTGCTGTCTGTCTGTCTGTCTGTCTGTCTGTCTGTCTGTCTGCCTGTCTGTCTGTCTGCCTGTCTGTCTGCCTGCCTGCCTGTCTGCCTATTAATCCTTCCGTCTTGTGTGCCGGCCTGCTTTCATGTCTGCCTGCTTGTTCTGTATGTACCTGCGTCTCTCTGTACACATATGTGTCTACCCTTGTCTCTCCCCCCTCATCTCGAGTCATGTTAGATGATACGTTCTGCGACCCTTGTCAGGCATCATCTCCACCTGACGCCAGGGCATGCGCCCGCCCTGCCTTGGGCCAAACCCCGTTCGGCTCCTCCCCACTACACTAATACTTCTCGTATACTTCACCGCTGCTCTTCCGATTGACAGACGGTATTACAGTGGCTGTGAGAGAGTGCAGCATGCGATACATAGTCTGAGATTAGACAAGAAAGTGCGCGCCAATGACGTGATGAATGGTGATAGATCCTTATTGTGAGGCTCGCAGGACTCAGCAGCAGCCTCTCTTCTGATTCCTTTTCCTTCCTTCCTTGGTGGAGAATCTTTGTCCATAGCACTGTATGGATATTCAACCCATGTTTCACCAGTCGTGACACTTATAGGATTCTCGAAATGCAAAATGTACAACGCCGATCTGGGCGACAAGATGGCCCCAGCTTTGATTTCAGAGCCAGGCTCGGCCGAGTCGGTTAACAGCAACACAAAAATACCCAGGTCCTCCGAGCTTTCGGCCCATGCAGATATCATTCGATCAACTGCTAAACACTGCAATGGCGTCAGCACGCCCTACATTACCGCAACGTCGGTTATCTCATATAATAATTTACGAGTCAAGCTGTCTGTAAATCTGTGTTTCGACCCTATTGAAGCCTGCAAACGTGCTACAGTTCGACCGAAAGATTTAGCACTACGCTGACAATGCACTTTGACGGCGGGTACACGGTCGCGCAACGCTCCATCTAGCACTAAAATAGGCGGGGGATTGTGAAAAGGACCTGAAAAAAAAAAAAAAAAAAAAGAAAAAAAGAAAAGAAAAGAAAAGCCAGCCAAGCGACTGGCGAGAGTCGAAGCGTATGGCCAGGTATGGTCAGTGTGATGTTCTGGTGTCCTGGGGCGGGGTGCGTCCCGTGTCGTAGGGACGGACGTTAGTTATTTAATCGACGCTTCTGTGTTGTTAAGGGGTATGCGCAACAACAAGATAGTACACTATAGGAAATTCGTAGAATCTGTTAAAAGGTAGGTAACTCTCCAGAGTTTGATGGAAGCTTGAACACCAGTAAGATGTGGAGTGTGTTATAGGAACCAACCGTGATGGATTGATTGATTGATTGATTGATTGATTGATTGATTGATTGATTGGAGAAGGGAAAGCTAACTAGACAGGATGGAACAAGATGTCTTGCCAAGACATCAAGTGCATGCCTCAGGCATCCTCCCACTGTCCTGAAGAACTGCCAACTCTCAACACATCTTACCATTGTTCAAGCCTCCACTGTAATACTAAATCGGCTATTTTTAACAGTGTTTATATTAAAAGAACTTAGATTATTCAGAGTCTTGTAATAACTAATTAAGTAGATATCGATGTCTTGAATTTGAGCACACCTTTGAAGGCAAATCAATCAAATAACCAAATACTACTTGGTTGTAGACAAGTCTGTAGGACTGGTATGAGAAAGCCAATGCGTACAGTAGACCGGCGGGTTTCCGCCAATAGCTCGGTTGGTAGTTAGTCTTATTATATTGGACAATTCTGCCGTCTTCAGCACGTACGGCCATAGGTCACAGAGAACAGAGGATCCCGTCCGCTCTCCTGTACTTAAGCTGTGAACCGGTGGATTAGTACTACGGTGGGTGACCACGTGGGAATCCCCACTGCTGTACGTTTTGCTCTTTTCTTTTTTGTTTTCGGCCTCCAGAATGTTGTACCCACAGGCGTGATATAGCAAAAAATGTTAAAAATTGTCAGTTACTCAGGATAGTGGGTGAATGCCTGAGGCAAGAACTTGGTGTCTTGGCATCACGACCTGTTCCGTCTTATCTACTTATTCTTCTCTCCAGAAATCAATTAATCAACATTGGTTTCTATATCACATTCCATATCTTTCTAGTGTTCCAGCTTTCATCGAACTGGGAAAAATCAATTATAATTGGTTCCTATAACACATTCTACACCTTACTATTTTTCAAGCTTCCACCGCATTGTTTAGTCGCCCATGTTCAATACAAACAGTCACATGGAGTGGAGGAGTTCAACGTGGAGGTTCAGCCCATAAGTTGAGGTTATTATAAACAAACTTCCTTCCTCTCTGATCTGGCTATCTCGCCATCTGTCTAATCTGTTGGTCTGTTGGTCTTGTCCGTCAGTCTATTGGCTTCTTCCATCCTAGTTCGACTGCATGAGCGCGGCCCTTAGTTAGACACGTAACTTCCTTTCTTGCTCCGGCGCGATTCATTAGCTCTCGCTTGCTCGCTTCTTGTTCTTCCCTTCTCCCTGCTGTTGAGCCGCAATTGATACCGGACACCTCCACCAAGGCATCTCGCAGCCTGGACAGGTCCCTGACTAAACAGGTCAGTACGAGGTAGAAGCGTTTGCTGCATTTCTTGTTGCTTCCATGTTTTGCGAAAGAGTTATCAGAGCGCCAAGCCACCAAGGCCGGCAAACGTGATCATCTTGTTTTCCATCAACGGATATCACTTGACCTTCTATAACACCAGGTGTAGAGGACTTCTATTACTCAAGAATGGAGTATTTCTTGTGGATTCTAGTCCTTCATATGAGGAGTTTTGGCGCCTAATGAGCAAACTATATTTCTTAACTCCTGGCTTTTCTGCCATACAAGAAGTCGCCTGGGATGTTGCTTCAATCTTGATCTTCATGTGCCAACACAATAAGTCATAGTCAATGCTTTGTGTATTCCAACCTCGAACAAGTTATGATAAATATATATGTGTGACTGCCAACAACTAAGAGGAGGCAATAACATGCTTGGATTAGAGCTATCAAGAATCACACACAGTATGGCCCCCTTTCATCTACACCTTCTGTTCCGCAACCTCCGCTGTGTCCTCAATCCTATCTACTTCGATGTCCTCGCCTTTGATAGCCTTTCTTCTAACAGCCTCATTGTCGAATGCTGCTTTGCTGTGGAAGATAGCCTCCATCTCCTCCAACGTCTTGTTCTTGGTTTCTTTAAGGAACAAGAATGCTAAGGTGGCCATGATCAGATCGAGGATGGCATAAAAGATGAAAACATAAGTGCTCCAAGCCCTTATCATGTAAGGGGTCGTAAGAGAAAAAGTGAAGTTGAACAGCCATTGTGTGCTCACCCCCACGGAAGTCCCAATGGCGCGAATGCGTGACGGGAAAATCTGAATGGCATTTGTCAATAGAAGAATGCGTTTTCTGATCGCTTGAAAAACACCGACCTCTGCAGCATAGACCCATGGAATAGGGCCCCAGCTAAACTGGTAGATGGAGTTTGTGATGAAAGTCATTGCAACAGTAGCAATACCTGCTGAAGTCGGATGTCCACGCTTCGGCGCAGGAGTAGTCTTGTTGACGACCTATCACGCACGTACATGGGAGGATCACTAAAATACTCATGTTTTTTTCCGTCTAGTGAAGATCTTACCGTGACGATCATGAAGCAGATAGCCATCAGCACAGCCGAAATCCATAGAGTCGGCTTCCGGCCCCACCAGTCTGCGAAGAAGAGAATGTAAATGCCAACGGTGACAAATTTCTCGGCACCGAAGAGGCCAGTGATGAGAAGATCTCGACTACCGCTGCCGACTAGAAGTTTGAAAAACTGAGGGCCGAAATAAGCTAGTGCGGTCATTCCAGTACCTGATGGTATGAGCAAGAATTCATTCTAGACACTATTCAATAGTCTTACACTGTTGGCCCAAAAAAATGCCAAATGCAAGAGCAAGTCGTTTACGGTTGGCAGGCTCCAACAGCTCTCTTTTTTTGAAACCTTCCGTAGCACGCACTTCTTCGGCGATGCCGACTTTAATCTCTGCGAACTCGGCAAGGACTTCAGGACCTATTTTGCAGTTATAAATCAGCTCGGCGATCTCCTCAAATGGGCAAAAGAACAAATGCACCGTCATCTGCGCGAATCCAACATAGATTCTTCCACGCTTCGTCTTCTCGACCTTTCCGTACCAACCATCTCACACTCTCCTTTTGCGTAAGGACACCCAGACCTAAGACGGTGGCGGGAACGAGCTGCAAACCGACTGGAATCTGCCACTGTTTGGTTGATTCTGGAAGGCCAACATCGACGGCATAATCGATCCAGTACGAGATCATCACTCCCGCTCCAAACATCAATTGCATGCCCGACATGAGCATACCGCGTATCTGTTTCGGCGCCATCTCCGCGTTATAAGATGGTGCAACGGCAGTGGATGCCCCGAGCCCGAGGCCCGCGACGACTCGGCCGATATAGAAGCAGACCAACGAGTGAGAGGGAACTACCTGAAGGACAACCCCAACAGAAAAGACAGCCATGGCGATGACGATGGTCTTTTGGCGTCCAAGCCAGTCCGAGAGAGGGAAGACGAACAACGCGGCCAGGAAAGCCCCAGCATTTTGGAGACTGACCATGACGGCGTCCACGGTGGTTTCATCATGGTAGCGGAAGTCGCGCTTGTAAGACTTCAGCGTCAGGACGCCACCTTCAACAAGAATCAATATCCTGTTCTGGAGAGTGGAGATACGACGCGCCCACATACCTACAATCCCCGTATCATATCCGAACAGGAAACCTGCACTACAAATGAAAAACCCAAAGAAGTAGGCACGGAAAGCACCCAAGTTTGTCCCTCCAAGTTTACCCATTGTGTTTGGGCCGTTCGCAGGGACGTTGGGGATGGTTGTATGATATTGAAACGTAGAGAGCTGGTCAAAAGCTTCAAGGTCGTGAGAGTGATCAGCAGGGCAGGCTCTCGCCCTGCTAAAGTACACACTTAGCTGAGGTACATATGATAGTTACACTAGCATTTGCTTCCCCTCTCTTGCTTAATGCACGAGATCCATGATAGCAGCCACATGTACGCCACCCTTCGCGCACCTATTCAGAACGGCTCTCGCACGTGTGCCCGAACACATGTTGCAGTAATTTCCTAGCATGCACAGCTCGTTCAAAATCTCGGATTATCATGTAGCACTTTGGCAGATTGTAGAGCCAGATCTTTAGCAATGATGCGTAGAGATTTGTAGAAATTCCGGATGCCTCTCTTCTATTCCGTCTGACTTTTAGTCGGCACGTCGCGTCCGGTATGTCGGTTGCCGGCCGATCGCAGACCGGAATATCGCTCTCTGCTCTGTCTCGAATGAGGAAATTTTTTTGTCAACATGCCTGAGCTGACATTTCCTCTATCTTAAGAAGTAGTCTGTGGGCTAGTTAGAAAAATAAGCCTTCTTTGTCAAGGCCGAACACCGTGATTCTCGGCTACGCAACTATCGATACGATCATGAGTGCAGGTGACATATCTTTGAACGGTATATTCCACTCTCACTCGCAGGTGTCTATAGTAAAGTCGGTAGGAGAGGTGGTAAAGCCCATGTGCATTCATCTGATACCATATCTTGGACTTTGATTCGCCCCTCCAGAGTGCTGACACCATATCCATGACGATTCTTTACGATGAAGTCACGGTGATTCGAAAGTCACAGATTGAACTTTGGCACATTCGGAACCAAGCAGCGGTCTTGCCAAACGTATTCAACATTCTTGCTGGAGCATGGCGGTCGTTTCTCCATTTTGAGCATAGTTTCACCAGTGAATGAGGTCAGCTTCAAGTGATGGCCGTCGTGCGACTGCAGGAACGAGGTAGCAGCAGTTTGGGAGAGAAATAAAATTAAAATTTTATAAAAATTAAAATTATAAAAAATATCAAGAGAAAAAAAGTAAGACAGTAAAAAAAATAAAAATAAAAATAAAAATGGACTACACACTCCGCAGAGTCCAGTTTTATAAGTCACATCTGAAAGCTGCCCAAAGCCTGAGTATTCGCAACTACGTTGCAGATTGTATGAAATAGAGAGAGCACCTTGCCTGCTTGTGCTGTGTTGCTTCATATAAGCAAAGAGGATAACCATTCCAAAAAAAAAATAAAAAATAAAAAAAATAAAATAAAAAAAAAAAAGAGAGAACCCAGCTTCATAAAAAAATGTACATGGCCTGTATTTCGGTCTGGACATATCCCGCCCATCCGCCCTGGCTAAATCCAGGATTATTCGTGCGCGCAATCCTCTGCATGCTGCTTTGATCTTACATATGAATCAGAATTCCATTGCCTCCGCGCCACCATTTGCCTCTTCTTCCCTACCTCTTTTTCCCTTGGCCTCTTCTTTCAATAAGTTCGACACATGTCCTCGGAAATACTCGATATACGGTTTCAAACTCGTACGTTGCCAATCCGCCACCTTAGCCTTTTCCTCATTGCTCAAGCCGCTGTTCTTCGCATCCCAATCATCAATTTCCTGCAACAGCTGTGTGACCGTCGGGACGCCGAGGGGGTCGAATGCCTCCAGATTCCGCGTATCGATGGGCACACAGACCCTCCCCGTGCCCGGATGAACGACGAAGGGTGATTTGAGCAAGTGGTTAAGCTTCTTTGATACTTCCGCATCAAGACGCGGATATGTGTATTCCAATCGAATATCCTGCTTCACCTCGACCAACTGCTTGGCGGATAGTGATGACAGATTCCCGGCTTCCGCCACTGAGTCGATATCCGACCATTTTTGGGCGGACGAGCGGTGTGGCGTGCTGTCCCACTTCTTCTGCAGCGCGGTTATCAACTTTTGATCCGGGAGGAAGGCGAGGAGTTTTTCCGCTTGACTTCCGGATAGCCACGGGTCCTGATCGGCCAGGACTTCGGTTTGGAAGTAAGGGTTGAGGATCTTGAGACTGCGGTCAACATGTGGGTGCAGAGGACGCTTGATATTCATTTTCTTGCCATGTTCATTCCCGGTGACGAGGACGAGGTAGTTAGCGAGCGCTTTGCGACATGAATCATCCATCTCCCGTGCCCGCCGATCACTGATCCAGGCATGGGCACCTCTCCGACCGGAGTAGACCCACAAGATGTGCTGGAATCCGAAGTCTTCCCGCAACGCAGCATCGACGACCTTGATGGCCATTACGATGAACCGCCAGCACTTGTGGCAAATGGAGGCACCGGAACAGCAAGTACGAATGGGGTCGTAGTCGGTCATGTCGATATCAAAGACCAGCTCCTTCATTATCGGCCGAAAAGCGCTCGCCTTGCGAATTTGCTTTCGATCGCGTGGGTTCACCGTGTACTGCGGCCCGATCTCGAAGCGCTCGGGGGTCATCTGCAAGCATTGCTTGCGGAACAAGTCGGCGGTCGGGAAGGACTGATAGCGAATGTATGCGCCACCAGGCAAGACGAAGGCAAATTCACGGTTCATGAAGTCGGGCTGTGGTGTCGGGGCGTGATTGAGCCATTGGAAGAGAGGGCGGAAGGGGAAGAGGCGTTGGTAGAACTGGCGCAGCGTGTCGGGCTCGGCGTACTTGGGCTTGGAGGTGGAGGTCGCGTCGGCGGCGGGGGCAGGAGCGCTGGATGAGAACTCATCGCTATCTGCTTTATCGTCGTCGTCGTCGTCACTGTCGTCAAACCTATCTTTTAGCTGGGTGGAATAGCCGCTGCCTGACCTTTCCGCTTCGCCTTGAACGCCGTGGCTTGTCGCAGGCGCATCGAGCATGTCACGGTCGTGAATATTCGCCGCGGTCTCCGCCCCTGAGGACGGAGAAACGGCGTGAGGCATCGTATGTCGGTCAGCGAAGCCCGATATCCTTATACAATTGGCAGCGCGTGGTCGATGGGACGCGTCGAGAGAGTGGAGGACGCGTTACTGCCCCGCGCTCTCGGCCCCCGGGAAGCTGAGCCGAAATGGGCCTTATCGCCTTATGAGGCAACATATCACGTGAGGTTCCCATTTGGATAACAGGCTGAATGCTTTAATAGCTAGATTTGATGATTTCGTCAACCAATTTGATGGGTGTGTCTCATTAATACAGTCTTTGTTGTGTTGTGGTTCCTTTGAGAAATGGCAGCCGTCGACTTCGTCGAAGGTAACGGCTGGATCTCGGATGATTCAGACTTCTATGGTATGCACATCTCCCCTAGCTAGGAACCTGGATAGTATATAGCAGCAACTAAGATTCATCTCAGGCAACAACAAAGTGCGTCTCCAACTGGAGAGGGATACCGTTCAGTCCATGCAGCGGCCGGCCGTGTTTGCACTCAGTCAATCGAAGGCAAAGAACCTGATCGAGCAAAAGCCAAGCGCGAGCGAGCAACCGATGGGTTTGAATGACCCAGATGATGCACAGGATTGCAATTCAGCATCTTGGCAACAACGCTCCGAGACAGTCGTTGAATTCCTCCGCAGGGCGCCCGTGTCGGACCCAAGAACGGCAAATCTAGGTCCGTGGCTCTGGGTTTACTGTCCAAAATCTATGGCCAACTCGAAGCAGCGCTTCCAAATAGGGAATGAAGTGTCATTCATGAGAATGGGGCAAGAACTCATCAAATCATACGACGCCCAGCAAGCCAATGTCGAGGCGTCAAACCATGAGAAGGCGCCCGGAATGATCGCCAGGAATATGAATTCGCATCGCAAGCGGCTAGAAGAAGACATCATCACTCTCGCCGTGAAATCGGGAATGACTTGCGGGAAAGGGATGCTCTTCCCTAACAAATCCGAACTGCCTCGTTGTTGGCAGGCGGTTGCCGAAGCGACATCGCAAGGCAGACTGGGCCCGGCGTGCAAAGTCGCCACGCCTAATCCATTAAGCGGAAAAGTCGACACACTCATTTGCGTCTACACGTACGACTTCACCGATGAGGCTGATGTACGCCGGGTATTGAATGAACTGCTGGAGTTGAAACTAGGTCCCTGCCGCGTGGACAGCCGCCCAATATACTACAAATGCGATGCCTATACTCACCTAGAAATCGAGTCCGGCAACAGGTTCAAGATCCGTGCGAGCCTGTGGTCGAGCGACGAAGTGCTGGGCAAGAATGGAAAGAAGATGGTGTATTGCCCGGTGGCACGGGTGCAAAAGAAGACGGGAAGGTGCTGACAGATTCTTTGTTGATGATCTGATGTAATGGACGACGACGAGATGGTGATGCGTACGGTATAATACGCTGAATTGAGCAGTAGAGATGACGTCTATGATGGTATAAACTCTTCAGATTACCCATACAGCACCGTATCTGTTCCTGGTGCTTGTGAGGCCGGCGCCACCCGAAACGAAACACCAAGCACGCCCACGACATCGAAACTCGCGAGGTCACCGATGGCTGGCAGCATGGTTGGAGAGCAATTACGTCCAGCAGCCTATGTTCGTGAGAGCATTTCCGAAGAGACACTAATGTTACGTAGCCATCCATGGTTGCCATCGAGTAATGATTACTCGACAGGAACCGCTTAGCTTTGACCGCCGGCCACCCTAATGTTGACTAGCGAAGAAGATTGATATTGTAGTTGGCATCCCTTCCAGAATGCCATTTGAAGAGGCAAAGAAACTCACTGCTATTAACGGAGGGTCGCTGACCCCATATTGTACCATACCCAGGCGTTCACAAACCCATATCGGTATCCAATCCGCCCAACCTTCAACTCGAATGCACGATCACGTTAATTGCATCTCGGAAGTCCTGCGGCTCGGCTAGGCCGGAAAGGTACGGCCAGGCTTATCGGCCCAACGACCTCTTGCAACCTCTTCAGCAACGACAGGGCGATAACGGCGTATCGATTAGTTTTGATCGAGTAACCGTCTACAAATACCCATCGTCAACCGCGCATTGCACACCCTTTGACCAGCTCTGGCAGTCCGTCGGCCACCTCCGACGACTGGCACGCTGCCCATTCCGTCTGGTCAACGTAGGGCCGCCTACTTCTGTGATGCGGTCATCCTGTGATTCCTTTTGGTCTCTTTTGCTTATCTTCACATACTACCCCAGATTAAATGAATTTTCCTTCGTTGGGTCTCCATTCTGCTCCTGACGCTCCCTCGTTTCCGTCCAGTTGTCATACATTTTTCCTCATGCATTTCACGGCACAAGAGTCGACGTACGTGCAGTAAAGACGAGTATAAGGGCGATATATTGTCGGGACAGCGTCCTGGATGGTCGGAAATACATCCTCACAGCATGGCCCCCTTCGCAACCGGCAGCATCACCCCGCACTCCATTGGCGACTCTTCCTCTCCGCATGTGGCATCCACCACAGATATCACGGTCCTTGCCTCATCTCGAGCCGTAATAGAGGACCGCTTGACGCCAGCCACCCTCGTCGTGTCAACTTCTACGGGCAAGATCACCTCCATTTTCCACTCCGTCCTTCCCGCTTCCGCCTTTCCAGTGGGAACACCGTACGCCGACCACAGCCCACATGTCCTACTCCCGGGGCTCGTGGACGCACACGTCCACCTCAACGAGCCCGGACGTACAGAATGGGAAGGATTTTGGACAGGAACAAGGGCGGCGGCCTTCGGAGGTGTGACAACAGTTGTGGACATGCCCTTGAATGCCATCCCGCCGACAACGACAGTCCAGAATCTTGAAGAGAAGGTCAAAGCGGCTGAAGGCCAGTGTTGGGTAGATGTTGGATTCTACGGTGGATTAATACCTGGAAATGCGCAAGACTTGAAGCCATTGGTCCGCGCGGGTGTAAGAGGATTTAAGGGGTTCCTGATCGACAGCGGTGTGGAGGAGTTCCCAGCTGTGAGTTCTCAAGACATTGCGCGTGCGTTCGACGAGCTCAAAGACGAGCCCACAACGGTCATGTTTCATGCGGAAATGATCCCACCAATCTCCGAGAGCGTCGGGGACGACGTGCAGTGGTCCCTCCCCCCCCTTGAACCCTCAGGGCCCTTGGATCGGTACCAAACGTTTCTCGACTCCCGTCCGGCTTCATTCGAGACATACGCCATCCTTGAAATCCTCAGCTTGGCTCCTCTTGCCCCCAAGCTACCCTTACACATCGTGCACCTTTCGGCTATTGAGGCCATTCCCCTTCTCCGTGCGGCCCGCGCCCTCGGGGTGAAGATCACGGCCGAAACGTGCTTTCACTACCTCAGCCTCACTGCCGAACAAATCCCAGAAGGCGACACGCGGCATAAATGCTGCCCGCCGATCCGGAGCCAGTCAAACCAGGATGGGCTGTGGGAGGAGTTGCTGAAGCTGCCCGCAGACGAGAGCGTCATTAAGACCATAGTGTCTGATCACTCGCCGTGTACTCCGAACTTGAAGCTCCTGCCACCTCATGTTCCTGGCGCGGTCGCTGACGATCCACAAAAGAAAGATGAGTCAAGCAGAGGCGATTTCTTCAGCGCCTGGGGTGGTATCTCATCGGTGGGTCTGGGTCTCTCGATCCTATGGACGGAATCCCGGCGTCGTGAGCTCGATCCGGACATCACACTTCTCAACATCGCACGTTGGTGCTGTGGTGCTACAGCTAAGCAAGTGGGACTGGAGAATCAAAAAGGCACGTTAAAGGTGGGCATGGATGCGGATATCACCATTTTCGATACAGAACAAGAATTTGAAGTACAGGGTGACACCATGTTGTTTAGAAACAAATGCTCTCCATATCAGGGAAAGATATTACGAGGGGTGGCACGCGAGACGTGGCTCAGGGGTCGCAAGGTTCATGAGAGAGGCGCCGTGGGATTCGGAAAGATGGGGCCGAGAGGGGAGTTGTTGTTGGAGCCTAGAAAGCAGGTATGGAAGTGAGGATTTGACTTACAATGGTGGACAGATCTAGTGCGCTCCCAGGGAGCTGGCATCAAATCCAAAAAATTTTGAACTCAATCCCATTGGAGAGCGAAGTGCTGAATCTCTTACATGATTGGAAGCACCGGATGGTAGCATGCCCACAGTCGAGTCTACCGCATATGCTAAGTTTTATAACGTAATCCTGAACTGTCACCCACATGATCAACCGATTTTCCTACTATCACGTTCATGTTGATGAAGTGACGCCAATGATTTTTTTGCTTCACCGCCAGCTAATGCCATATCTATAACATAGGGCCGGTGGCAAACCTTCGCGGTCTATCTGAGTGAAGTTCTGCATTGGCTTCAATGTGGAATGGACGGAAACGGAGGTATAAATTGAAACCTAATTGGCCTGTTGGGAATATGATGACGATATTTGATCATGGCTCTTGGTAAGTACTTTGCTATTCACATTCCGTGTGTAACAAATGCCGGCTGACTTCTCTCCGAAAGAAATTACTGCGCCAACAACAGTTCCTCTCAACTAATCAAATCACGCATATCAAACTCAACGAACTAATGCAGTGTGTGCTTGCTTTCTGTACCATTCTCTATATTTTAGTATATGGTGAGTACATTTAATCCACGAGTCTTGTTGTAACCTTTTGTGAATGGCCAAGAATTCACTCGCCAGGCATATTGCGGACGGTATTCTACTAATTTGCATTGTGATGTCGACAACCATCCCCATCAGCAGTGTGCTGCAGGTTTTTAATATTAGCATAGTCCAGTCCATCCTTAGAACATGTTCAGATTCAGAGCTCAATATAATCTACTCTCACATTCCCGTGCTGGGTATCTTGCTGCGTCAGAAGTGCGAGGGCAAGCACTTTCTGGTACTGATGTTCCTGGGTACAGGGTTTCTTTATATTCTCCACGGCAGCTGGCGGAGGATCTGCTGAATTGGATGATATGGGAAGAGAAAACTGGACAGATGCGCAGTATCAGAAAAATTTTTGGAGACAACCTCACGTTCAACAGCATTAGCTTTGAAGAGACTCTTCAGCTGCAGAATGGTAATATTCGCGCACATCCTTAGTCTCGGTTGGCAAAAAATTCCCAATAAAAATTTCAGAACAGGCCTTGCCTCGATGATAAATCATCCCTAGTATATTTAGCCCATCGCGAATAGTCTTTGGGAAATTCAAATTAAATCAAGCCAACTGGGGGTACCATACATTCATTGACGATTAAGCAAAATCAATAAGCGAGTTTGGGCTGACGTTATTGCTTAATTTTTGCTAGCAAACCTCACGGATTCAATGACCCGCACCTGCGCTATCAACGGGACTCTCTTCCCAGCCACCTTTTAGACGGCTTCTTTTTCTTATGCGGATGTCATTGCTGTGATTATGAAGGAGCAAGTGGCACAAGGTGTGCATTGGCCGCTTTCTCCAGAATTGGATATCGAGGACGACCTCAGGAATGGGCGTGTGAGAGAGATATAAGCTTTTCGCATTTGTTGCCTTCTCAAAAGCTAACTGTTCAATATAGGTACGGACGATATCCGTATATGAATTGAGGATTTGCCTCCATGTACGGCCAGAAGAAGCAAGGCAAAGGTGCAAATGGCTTCGTTGAGGTTGCAACGATAGTGAAACACTGTCTCTATCGGCAGACCTGGAGTGGAGTAAATTTGGGCAGAATGTGCAGACACATCAACCGCATGTGAAATTCGGTCGTTTTACCATATCTTATAGTAATTAATGAATCCAAGACTCTGGTACTCATGATCTCTTACGCGGGTGTCGACGGAATGCCGGTCACTGGAGACGAGCACCTCCTTCAAAAGCTGTTGAGAGAGTCCATCGGATTCGACGGTGTCATTATATCCGATGCGTTTTCAATAGGATGGCTCTATCAACATCACATGGTTGCAATCTCTCTCAATCAATCTGCCTCATGAGCCTTGAAGGCTGACTTGCTAATGGAACTGGGACCTGGCAGTCCTGCAGCATTTACCACCCTGTTTGACGCTGATACCGATAGCACTCTTACTTCTCTCTTCAATGAAGGAGTAGGAATTCTAACAGTCAATCGCTATGAAATCAACTCCCCGATCTCTACGGCCAAAGATGCCGAAGTGGCGATTCTTATACTCAGGTCGTTGTCCACCAACATTGAAGGCTGTCTATGGATCGAGCGTACCGATGGTGAGTTCAACGCCGAACTCATTGCAATAACTCATTACCAAATTTTTCATTTCAAGGGAGTCCTTTTCCCACGCAAATTTCTCCTTGTTGGGATTACAGCAAGGCCTTTGGATAGTATCCTTGATAGTTGCGTACCAACTACTCTAGTTATGAGCGGGACAACCGTTTGTTCTTAATAACTCCTCCCTCCGCGCAAATTCGACTATGCATTTATTCTGAGGGCGGAGAACACACTGTTCATTCGCTCGTGAGGATTCTTTTCACTGAAAGCAACCCTAGTGGTGAGCTTCCATCTCGCTGTCACAGGATTCAGCGGCTTTTTCAATGGCTTGCCACTTTATGCATGGCGATATTTGTGGAGGACCAGGAGGTGGCTATTCGCCGTCTCACTGGCAATCACCAGCCCTGTTTGATTTAATCGTGCATCCTCCAGCACCGAGAAATGCGATGGAAAAGTGAACTGCGCTGTGAACACGACTTTGATAGTCCACAAGTGGGTGTGGGTGACTGCCGACGGACTGACGTATCCGCAAAGGGAAGGCACACCGACAGCCGACCCGACAGCCTTGGGCTAAGCTTGTCCATGGGGCCATTAGGTACTGCTACTTTGTTCGAGAGATAACTTAATTGAATCGAATACATCTTCACTGTCCTCATACCAATTATAATTGCATATTGTGACCCTTTCTGCTGCAGAATCAATTCCTCCGAATTGGCTTATTGAAGAGACCTTTTCGTCCTGCATTTCCTCGACCACTTCGCCACCTCACTGCTTCATTCACCCTTTTCTTTTCATTTTTTTTTTTGAAAATGCACCAACCACCAAACATAGTCTTCATTCTTGCTGATGACCATGCTGCCAAAGCCATCAGCTGCTATGGGGCGGGAATCAACCGAACTCCGCATATCGATCGCCTTGCAGCTGAGGGAATGCTTTTCAACCATTGTTACGTCACCAATTCAATATGCACGCCGTCGAGGGCGACAATATTGACAGGCATGCACAATCATGTCAACGGGGTTTTAACTCTGAACAGTAAAATCAATAAGCATTTACCAAACGTCGCAAAGCACCTTCGCACTGGAGGTTATCAAACGGCCATGGTAGGCAAATGGCATTTAGGAGAAGGGCGACCTCACGAGCCCACGGGGTTTGACTATTGGAGTGTGTTGCCGGGCCAAGGCGATTATTGGGACCCCCAATTCATCGAACCGAACGGCTCTAGGAGAGAGCCCGGTTATGTTACCGATATTATCACGGATAAATGCCTGAGCTGGGTGGAGAAGCGAGATCCGGAAAGGCCATTTTTTTTAATGTGCCACCACAAGGCACCTCACAGGTCCTGGGAGTGCGACAATAAGCATAAAAGTCTTTACACTGACCCAATTCGAGTGCCCGAGACCTATTCGGACGATTACAAGAACCGTGCCAAAGCCGCAAAGGCGGCGAAGATGAGGGTCGCAGAAGACCTCACGTATTATGATTTAGTAAGCACTATCATACGGGAACTTTGCAGACAGTGCTAACTGCTATGGCTACTATGCACAGGGCCTTGTACAGCCAGATGGAGGTGTGCGTGTTGGACACCCTATGTTCCAGGAAGATCAGTCGAGAGAGCGCAAGGTTCCCTCCACCGTTATCGGGCTCAAGCTCATTGACAAAGATACCGGTGAAGTTTTCACTTTTCAATCGGACAGCGAACTGTCTAAATTCAAGTATCAGAGGTACATGCAGCGATATCTCAGAACAATTCAATCAATTGATGACAACGTTGGGCGGATGCTTGACTACTTTGACGAAAACAAACTCAGGAATAACACCATCGTAATTTATTCATCCGATCAGGGCTTTTTTCTTGGAGAACATGGTTGGTTTGATAAGCGGTTTATGTACGAAGAGTCATTCCAGATGCCCTTCCTGATCAGGTATCCGCCCGAAGTACATGCTGGATCTGTTTGCAACGACATCATCTGTAACGTTGATTTCGCACCAACTTTTCTGGATTTTGCCGGTCTACGGACACCTACGTATATGCAAGGCGTCTCTGTTCGTCCTCTTTTACGGGGAAAAACCCCGAAGAATTGGCAGCAGGTCGCTTACCACCGTTATTGGATGCATAACGACATAATACACCATGCGTACGCACACTATGGAGTCAGAAATCAGCGATATAAGCTAATATATTGGTATAACGAAGCGTTGGATGCTCCTGGTGCAAGACCGGGCGGAGAGGAAAAAGAATGGGAACTTTTTGACTGCCAGGAAGACCCTCTCGAGCTTTTCAATGTTTATCATGAACCACAGTATCAAGGTGTCGTCCGGGATATGACAAGGCTATTGGAAGCAAAGATGGAAGAGATCGGTGACGAGCCAGTTCATTCGAGGCGCGGAAACCACAGAAGTCTTTCTTCAGTAACTTAGAAAATTGACACCTCGAATTGCTCTCCAAAAATATAGCGATTAGAAAAGAGCAACCTTAAAAGCTGCTTCCAAATATCTTGCACAGCGGAAAAGCTCTGTCTATGTCAAGTGTCCACATAATCAACAGCTAGTAGCCTACCCGTATAAATATATATGTTATGGCTATATTGCGTTTGTGAGCGAAATTTGTTATTTTCTAGTAAAACTCGGCTTCCGTTTTCGAGCATGCCCCACCTCTCTCTCTTTCAAACGTACTCTACCCACATATATCTACGTGTGAATCGCAATAATCTCTGATGAATGCGCCATGATGGATCCTCTGATAGGATGCTTCAAGTTGAACGACTCGGCCAGACGGACTTGCAGTCAATGCCGTCACCGGAAAGTGAAATGCGATGGAAATTCAAGTGGTTGCCGGAATTGCTATCGACTCCAATTTCGTTGTTCATTTCTTCAGAACGAAATACTGGAGCTCGAAAAACCCCAGAGGTGCCGAGCTCGTAAGGCCTGTCAATTGTGTCGAGAACAAAAGGTACGATGTTCTGGCTCTTCACCTCAGTGCTCCAACTGCCAAAGTCGAGGAGAGGCTTGCATATATGCGGCACACCAAAGCCAACGCCAGCGCGGGAATAGAACGCATGAACCACGCGAGATGAGGAAGAATAAGGGGCCATATACTGTGAACTCCGACAGAGTTCAAAATTTACGGTTAAACACTGACCAGATCAACGGCAATAAGGTTGTAAGATCTCTTCTAACGCTGGAGGAGTCTCTACACTCTGTCGAAACATATTTCTCAGAACTGTATCCTTTACCTTCGTATTCTTTCCTCCATCCCCAGACAACGATAGCCCGATGCAAATCTGGAAACTTAGAGCCTCTACTCGTGTATGCATTGCACGGAGTCGTGTGCTTGCACACCAATAGAAGCACAGAGCATGGCGATCAAGGCGATCGATGGATTCAAATAACGGAGCAAGCTCTGTGGCAAGAGCTTGAAAAGTTGTCCGTATTTCGTATTCAAGCTTTGTTACTCATCATACGTTATCAAATGGAATCTGGTCGGTTTCAAAAAGCCTTCACACTCATCGCGGTGGCTGCAAGATTCGCGGCTGCTATGAGGCTGAACCATGAGCAGACGGGTTCAAACTCTGTTGCACGCGAGGAATGTCGCCGAATTCTTTGGTCACTCAAGCTCATTGAGAGATATTTCTCAATTGGACTACCAGAATTTGAAGTGTTGCCATTTGAGTCGATATACATCCGACTTCCTTGTTCTGAAGATAAATTTGATGATGCTGCACTTGAAAATTCTTCTTCGGTGAAAATATTCAGCGATTTGGGGGCACTTGGGCTCTGTATGCGACTCGAATCGATCAGAAGAGACATTATGAAAGCCAGTCGAGGTCTGGCACTTTGTGAAGACGGCTTCCCACAATTGCACAAATTGGTGCTTGGGTTCCAAAAAGAATTGGAAGGAGTAGGATCACAAATGGGTTCGGATCTGGACACGGCCGGATCAATAATTTCGAACTCCCTTCCAAATCAGTGGTTATGTAGACACCTGATGCTTCGTCTGTCATGGCATCAGTCCCATTGTGACCTCTACCGCCTCCTGCTTCCAGGATACCAAGAAGCAGCGCCAGGTAATGTCCTCGCTACCATTACACAGGAACAGAAGGATGCTGCAAAACTTCAGTGCTTGAAGCATGCTCTGTCCATAGTCCGTCTGGTTGCTTCTTTGGACGAGACAAGCTGGAACCCACCGCCTCTGGAATTCGACACAGCGATCTGCGTGTACCACGCAATTCGGCTGATAGTATTCATTGCACGCTTTCATCAAGGGACCGATGATCTCTCACCAGAGTTGGCTAACGGTAAGGCCATCTTATGCCTCGCGGCACTAAGACGCCTTTTCCGATCATCTATCCTCGTACAGCCAATCATTGACGAGGTCCAACGATTGATAGATGCGTTTTCCTCCCAGGATACTTCCAATTTTACGTTTGCGAGCGCACCCAGCTCAGATGAGCGAAGAAATCCTGCCCGGAAGATTTCACCTATCGCAAAAGTACAGCAGCGCCTGGCCGTCCACAGCTTACTATCGCGTGTTGAGCTCGAGAATGAAACCGACGCAGAAAGCCACATTCCACCACATGTTCATGACTCACAAAGAGTTGAGGCTTCTGTCGAGGATTGATTTGAACATTTATGCGCCTTTAGAAGCCGTCGATGCTGGCATGGGACGTGGTCAAACGACCGGCGTTCGTGAAGCGATGAGTAGCATTCGTTCATGTTCCCCTATTCAGCCAGACTAGCTTCCGTTTCCTTTGAGCCCATGGCTGAGATAGTCCAATGGTTCTTCGCGTGTTACACGGCCAACAACACTCGACTCCAACCTTGGGTCCCCCCATACCTACGAGCTAGAAACGACAAGGCGAAATGACCCATGCAGACTCCATGCACAATGTATTAATGCCAGTCAAGAGTCGTGCTCAACGGTGCATACAGCACCATTTCGGTCACTTCTGGGCAATACCCTCCTTAATATGAGTTCAGGAGATACCAAACAGGACAACCCCCTTCCAATCAATCTCTGACGGGGCCCGAGCACAAATTGGACATGCTTATGTGGCTAATACGGGTCAGAATGAGGAACACATATCGATTGCACCATTGATCCTGAGCCCTTGGGTCTTGTACGTAGACTCGATAACGCCCTTTACCGCTCTCCTCATCTTCTCCCTGCCTCCTCAACATCCTAGTCTCTCCGGTAAGATCAAGCGAGCCGTTACAAAACCTCCCATCTCAGAGAGGCGTCTCCCGGCTGGTGGCGACCATACTCGCGTGGCACGGGCTCGGGAGGCCGGAAGAATCCTGACCATTAGTCTAATACACTATAGCCAAAAACCTAGTCAGTCCCGATCAGCCTAACCTCCATTTCGGGCCAGGTGAATTTGCGCCACGAGGCACAGGCGCGCGGGAGGAGGACCGAGTGACTGTGCCATCATCGTGCCGTCGAATCCTCTCAGTCTCGTACCCCAGTTGTTCGCGTGTCTGTAAGCAATCCACCGCGTAATTCGACATAGTGATTCGCTGGCCAAAAATAATATCGATTGAGATTTGGTCGAGGACAGAAAACACAGTAAACAACCCCGCCAGCTACGTCTAGCCTGCGATGTGAACTTTGAGCGTCGGGATGGAGCACTGAAAGGAGACGGGCAGACAGGCGCTTGCTTGCGCGCGCCCCATCCTCGCATACAACACCGCATTGGAGAGCCGTTGGCTGCCCATGGCTCAAGGTCAACCATGGAGAGAAGTCGAAGACCCATACCGCACTCCCGCAAGTCGCCCGCTAACGTTGCGCGGGAACGCGCCGACGCCAGGCGAGAGCAAGAGCAAGAGCAGACACCCCGACCGACGTCTGGGAAGATCAAGAGTGCGAAGGACAGCAGTGAATTTGTAAGAGTCCCGCGAAAACCAGCCGACCATGCCAACCCTGCTGAGAGGCCGAGGACGGGCGAGGATGCCAACTCACGGCATTTCACGGTTACGAATGTGGGGGCAGGAGGCACATTATATCTCAAGCCAAGTCGTATGCCACCGCAGTCGTTTGTGCAATCTCCAGCCACTCCCCCAAGCACTTCGGATGGAGATCGTCGACGGGATACCGTTTGGCCAGGATTACGGCAAAGTGCTGCTTCCGGCGCATGGACTCCGCGGCTTCAAGGACAACGGATAGGCACTTATGACCATACGATCCCGGTGCCGCCGTTAAGCCTGGCCAACATGCAACAAAAGCGACGGACCCGTTCTCACTCGTTCTCCACCGTCAGCGAACGCGATCCTCACGAACGCATCAGGTCCCCGACCCTGGACTCGAACGAATTCCAACTTCTGATCAATGGCAGAGACAGCAGTCGGCCCAAGAGCTCGATCGACCTGACCGGAGGGTTCTTGGACTTACATATTCCTCACTACCGCATTGGCACGCCTCGATTCAGCGAGCGAGGGACGGCATATCTGCACAACTCCACCTACACGACCACTACCGCCGACGACTTGCGTTCTTCGGTGGTCTCCAGGGCTGAATATGACAAGCTATTCCCAGCCCCGCCTGGTCGAGCACATGCTCCCCTTGCTTCACGAAATAATTCTTCTCCATATTTACATCCTTCATCTGCAACTCACTCGCTGACGCCATCCCACACTCCCCCAACACCGCCCCCGAAGTCTCCCATAAACGGGGAGATCATCCCATCCATTTACAACCGAATCGAAGCCATGCCCAATGACCCGACGCTGGTGCAATACAGTGCCGTGAACGGCAAGATTGCGGCGGCAACCCCTGCTAGGCTGATCGCGCAAATTACATCTCCCATATTCCTGGACTACGAGCTCTTATCCGACTTTTTCTTGACGTACCGCTGTTTTCTCCTGCCACGCGATCTTCTCGAGTACTTGCTCGCTCGAATGAAGTGGGCCATGGGCAACCGGACGGATGCGGGACGCATCGTTCGCGTCCGCACGTTCGTTGCCATCCGTCACTGGATTCTGAACTATTTCGCGGATGATTTTCTCCAAGATATCAATTTTCGACGGCGCTTCTGCACGCTTGTGAACGAGCTCACTGCGTTGCTTCGCCAACGGGTTGATCGCGGAGGCAGCGATGTCAACATCATCGGCGAGCTAAAGAAATGTTGGAGGCGCACATGTGCAATGTTTTGGCCGTCAGTGGACGCCATGAACACTTCTCCCGACGCCGACATCCTGCCTTGTGGAGATTCAGAAAGTGACACGGACATATCTAATCCCAACCCTCCCTTACCTCTCCGATCGCAACCATCCAAGGCCGACTTTCGGCGCCTTTCGGAGCCCGTACATGTTCCCATCCAAGCGACGCCAGGTGCGCCGAACGCGTTGGACGATACAATCCAAGATGTCGGTCAAGAAAGCGTGGTGACAATGCGAAAAGCGAGCATACCGACCTCCCCCATGAGCGAAGCCAGCCTACAGGTTCTGTCGTGCTCTGTTCCTTTTCTCCGCAACATCCGACCTTCTGCCAAAGCCAGTGATAAGCATGGAATTGCAAGACCCCCTGGACCCCAAAGGAATCCACCGCACGTTGGATCAACGGCTCGGAATCACAAACGCAGTGGGAGCTTTACAGATGCTTTGCGTGATGGAAGAGCGCCATTGCCCTCCAACAAAGGAGACAGCGTGGATATACGCACTTTAACCACCATGACCGTCACCGGCGGTCTTGTACGCGGTCTTCTTCTGCAGCCCTCACCGGCGAAATTGAACGTTATCGTTCCACGCAGCCCGACCGAGGCACGCGATGTTTATCACGAAGGCCTAGGCGACAGTCACTTTCACGATCGGTCCGGGCAGAACCTGGGTGTGAAAAGACTGGTTGGCGATATGAAGCGTGCGCTCAGTGGGCGTAGACCTCACCCTGGGTCCCCAACCACGAGTCATCGGTCGACCGATTCTTCTGATTCTCGCAGTTCTACGAATCTGGTCTCCCAGATGGAAGGGAAGCAGAACCAACCATCGGCTTGGCACAAATTGAACGGGCAACCCAGAATTGACCTTTTGGGCGCGCAGGTCGGAGAATCATATAAGGAAGCGTTCCATGATGCGAATCTACCAAGCCCTGGGGATGAACAAGCAGAACAGCAGTCACCAAACGGACCACAGAATGAATACTTTGGCCCCCCCCTACACGTCCCACGCGATGCGCAGCGTCTGAACAGCCATGTCACCACTGGCAGTCGTTCAATCGTCATCATGGACGATACCGGGTCTGCTAGATTGCCAATGGTGACCGGCGCTTTGCCATCCGTAGAGTCGTTGCCAAGCTCAGTGGTACCCCGGCCATTGTTTGGGAAAACCGAGGAAGAGTTACGTGATTTCGGGAAGCAGAAATATGCGGCCGGCAAGCACAATCTCACTCAGAGAAAGTCTCTGGTCAAAAGGAATTCATGGGGCGGAAGGCGTTCTTCTGACATACCCCTGCATGATTTGTTGACTCCTGATGCATGGAGAAGCAGTGGTCCTGATGAGGCGGTTGATAGCTTAGTGCCGCCACCAAGCTCACAAGGAAGGGCATCCTCAAATGTCCACCCTTCCGGCATGATTATGCCTCCGATCCGCAACCAGCTGCGGAGGCGTCCAGGCGGCGACCTGAAAGCTACTGAGCACGTTCATGAGCTAGAGCCTCTCCCGCGGCCTCATACGTCCGGTTCTTTTTCCACCACCTCATACTCACATCAAGCTTCTGTCGCATTAGACCTGAGTGGCACTCATTTTTCTGGGCAGGGCTTTTCGTCTTTCAAATTCCCACCTTCTCAAGATCTAGATCGCCAGCAGATATCTCTTATAGCAACGCACTCCTCCCATCCAGACCTAAGGCCATCATACGAGGAGGAAGTGTCCAAACTGGCCAAACTTCCAGACGTAAATTCAACTGGGGGTGTCGAAGACGCGCTCATGAAGCTAGAGGGCAGAACTAGCGGACCCGTTGAAACTCACGTGTCCAGCCCTAGAGCTGACACAGCAACACTTCACCGACAACCTTCCAGGCCTAGTCCTTCGTGCAGCCCAGACCTAGACGGATCTACAGCTCGCTCCCTGCCGATGGATACCGCTCATCCAATCAGCCCACGGACAGAGACTCAAGGGGCTAGCATCTATCACCTGTCTGATTCGGATGCTGTAGTTGACTTAAGATTCCATTCAATCGGGTCAAGTGAGCAGTATACCTACTCCGAAGCGAAAGATTCAGCAGCACCTATTATACCTATATCGCCTAAAAGCACTGAAGGCGTACGCACGGATCTACCTTTGCAGCGACCAGGCTCCCCTAGAACCGTTGCATTTGTTGAAAGCGGTGTCAAGGAACCTACATTCTCCAGTCCGACCAAATCCGATAGCGCGAACAAGTCCAGCACGCAAGGATCATTCTTGCTGGATGACAACGAAAGCTTGAGCGACATATCTACGGAAATCGCAGATCAGTCCGGCGATGACAGCTTGGGTGTGCGGAGCTTTTTCTTCGATGATACTCTCGACGAGGATGATATACTTCCGCGGCCGACGTTCAAAGCCCCACCGACCCCCCCATCCACGGTGGAAGCGCTTTTTGATCAGTCCCCGGAACAAAAAAGCGGCCATCCTTTGGTGCAGGCGCGGACGGTGGAGGTATCAAAGCCACCTCATCTCAAAGAAGCCCAGAGTGCGCCAAAACTTTTGTCGCCGAACATGGATAGGCAGCGAATGCGAGACCAAAAGGAACGAATAGCCATGCCTATGGCCCAACCACCACATTTGAGAAGAGTGCAAACATCTCAAGGCTCTCGAGCCGGCATTCACATGCCATTTGTGTTGGCATTTGAGTCTGAGGTTATTGCTGAGCAAATGACCATCATTGAGAAAGACGCGCTCGATGAAGTCGACTGGAAAGACTTGATCAGTTTAAATTGGCATCAAACGCCACCTCAAGTCCGAAATTGGGTCGAGTTTCTGAAGAAGAAAGATTCGACCGGTGTTGATATAGTCGTGGCTCGCTTCAACCTTGTGGTCAAATGGGTCATCTCCGAGTGTGTACTGACTGAAATTCCCAGTGAGCGGGCGATGTGCATTACGAAGTACATCCACATTGCCACGCACTGTCACCGCTTCCGCAACTACGCGTCAATGTATCAGATCACACTCGCTTTGCTGTCTGCAGATTTGGCACGCTTGCAACGCACATGGGCTTTAGTATCACTCCCCGATAAGCAAAAACTTGATCGACTTGAGAAATTGTGCCAGCCCCTGCGCAACTTTCACAATTTACGCACAGAGATGGAATCGATTACTGTCAATAGTGGCTGTATACCTTTCATTGGCCTATATACGCACGACCTCATGTTCAACGCGCAAAAGCCAGCTCGTCTTGATCCTCCGTCGCCCGGAAGAGAGCAGCTTATTAATTTCGAACGATACCAAACGGCCGCAACAATTGTCAAGAGCATGCTGCGATTAATCGAGGCCAGCTCAAAATACGTCTTCCATCCGCACCCAGAGGTTTTAAGTCGTTGTTTGTGGCTTGCTGCCTTGGAAGATTCGGAGATTAGTAGGCGGAGTAAGATGCTCGAGCCATAATCATTGTTTTCACAATTCTGAAATGATGGCCTTCCCGCCACTCATTGTTTTGTCTGTCTAATCTGCGTTCTAGCGATGGCGTTTTGAAATTTGTGACGATGGATGACAGCATAAGCGTAATTGGTATATATGCATTTGTTTTATTTACGATCTCGAGCTCCAATTAATCCAGCATTATTTATCAATTGAATGGGCATGGATCACGTAAAGTAATGTGTTCCAAAATCTGGTGATCTGTGTAAACCCTAAGTGGGTTTTTGGACAAATCAAACTGACACGGGAAATACTAGATGTACTGAATATGGCTGGATTTGAGCCATACTGGCCGTTAAATATTGCTCAGACGCGACCTTACACACGGAGTGAAGTTTTCTTGCCGCTGCCTTCGATTCCTTTTGGGCCCGCGTTTTTGCCCAAGTCAACACTGGTCGCGGCAGTTTCACAACAGTAGAACAGTCCAGAAGGAGCATATTTCATGATGTGCTCACTTACTTCATGAGGAGATTCATTATTGGTTTTCCTAAGCGTTTCCAATACTGGATCAACGACATTCCTGATCTGACGACCAACAATCTCTCATATTGTCTAACTGACGAGCTCTTTTTCGTTTCCACATACTCTCTAACAAACAAATAGCAAGTTATGCGCCAAGAAGGGATGGCATTTCGTACCATCGGCAGATAACGTAAAGGAGTTGGAGACACTTACGGCAAACAGATTTTGATGACATTGTCAGTCTAAACGGATAGTGGTTGAGTGTTGGAAGGAGGTTGATGTGAAACGTGGGCATTATCACTTGCAAAATGCAAGGCGCGTGATCTGTGTGGTAGGGAGCAAGCACATCGAAGGACTCAACGACTACAACACAAGCTCGGGGACCGAACTCTTACAAACGACAGTCCTAAGTTGTCGTCTTTCTCAATCCGCATACGCGCAAGAGCCTCCATCCTTGTGATGCACCACACCCACCAACTTCCATGAGGGAGGACGGAGGGTACGACTTGGATGGTGCTATTCGAGGAAGAAAATGCTAAAAAAGGTATGCTAGCTGAGGGATAGAGCTCCAAACGTTTTCTTTGATCGTAACATATTGGTGCGGTATTTCGTATGGCTCAAGTCGGGTGAACATCGCGTGCGGAAATTTGGCGATGCCCATACCTGTCCGTCGTTTGCAGCTCTGGAGTCAAACACCGTGACGAAGTAATGTCTCTGACAGATCACGGGAATACACATTGACACCGGGAACTTATGATACGTGGCAAACTCCTCTCATCGGCGCAATCTGCAGCCCGCGCTTGGTCTATGATTTTGATCAATTGCTCTCCTCACCAAAAATCAATGCATTTCAATATAAATGGTAAAGTTATCATCATTCAATCCGTTGTGACATAACGACTATTCGTCTTGGATTCCAAAAAGATCATAAAGCGTTCAATACAATACATCTAAATCAGAGACCATACCTTGCTCTTGATTGATATCTTAACGCAGTTCAGGGTTCAAACACATGGTGTGGCAAAATCGCAGCCGAACAGTCCTATTGATATAATGATGATGATGATGATGATGATGATGATGATGAAGATGAAGATGAAGTGATAAATCTGCTGATATCGCATATGAAACCCGAACTCCTGTATCACTTGAATCAGATACGTTTCCTCTTAATATAGTAAGCTGGGTATGCGAACCCTACTTAAACGCCATAACTTTATCTGTCTATTGGTTTGTCGATTGATGGACCGTCAGAGATTTCAACCAACAATCAAAATTTAGCATTGTGAAACTTAAGCAATATTCGTGACTAGCTTGCCAGCTTCCGATGTATCAATGGCAAATTCTGCGGGAAATGAGGCGAGATTGAACCGGCCGGACAAGTTTCAGATCTCCATTCCAAAGGTTCTCTTCACCAAGACGCGTTGGTCACTCAGTCGTGTCACAGACCTAGCGCGGGAGAGTTCTCAATGCTGTGTTCTGCAGAGGATCTATTTCGATGGCCAGAGAACAGGAGGCGCGAACTCTAACAATGCACTTGGAAGGGACATCTACCAAGTTAATAGAGTGAGCGGCAACCTGCTGCACCACGGCGTAGTCTCGTGACAGGCCATCTCAGTTGCTCTCAACTCATGCAAGATATTATCGCTCGCGGGAAGTCGAAGATCTGCGCATGCCCACCGAACTGTCTTGCTGCGCTCCGACTGCAGAATTTTTGTTGATTGACAACCAGCGCCGACGCTATGCACATCACTCGAAACATCTCCACACCGCCAGAGACTGATACCATGGTGTGGTTCAATCGATTAATCCTCCCGTTATCATCATCGGTAGCATTGACCAGTTTAATACGATCAATTGTACTCTGCTGAAGACCCCAATAAAACGCTGCTGTGACCATCGCATCGTTCAGGTCATATGTTGACTCCGGGACCTTTGTCCGTCTGCGCCTTCGAAAACTGATACAGCATTCCCAAAACACCGGCGTTGCCTACCTGATCTCCATCCTCGTCAGCTTCGGTGTCGCTCGTAGCTGACGCCTTCTCCGGAAGTTCTGCATCTCGCAAGTCGTCATCTTCGGCCATCATCCGACTCTCGCTGATATCTTGTAAGGGCGGCGGCGCGGGACGCAGGCCCGTCCGACTCGTCGCAACAGCCTCAGCCCGGCGTACACCTAGCGATCGCCCATCTCGAGAATGGCGGGACGGGCCCTGTTTTGGTGATTTCGTATAAGTTTGTTGCCGCGGTTCGAGCAACCCAGAACGCTTCCCACTAATGCTGTGCGACTGTAGGGCATTCCTCCCGTCTTTGGCCTCTTCGGTCAGCACCGGAGGCGACAATAATGGGGGCCATGCTGGTGGGGGCTGCCAGTGCGGATGTCGTCGTCCGCCTAGCTTGCGATTGTAGTGGCTGACGTGGCTGTAGTAATTCGCGAAATTTTGAATCGATGCCACCATCTTGTCGTCTTTCAACCCATAATAGTCATCTCGGAGGCCGTCATTTTCTTGCAGGACGGCACTTGGATCCTCAGCGTTAGGATCTTTCTTGAACCCGAAGACGGCAAAATTGCACTGGTACCCGACACCATCAACATGCACCGTGTGTTCTCTGAAGAAATCGATGATACGCTCACAGCGCGTTCTAGCATTCCGAAGCAAAATCCAGGGTGCTACAACCAGACTGAGAAGTTCCTCAACAAAGATAATCACCCTCATCTGATATAAAGCAGAGAACTCTGAGCGCACCTCACTACTGTGCAGTCGTCCCGTCCAATGCTTTGGCTTGTAGTTCGTGTACATTAAAACGTCGTTGAGGTGCCTCACAGGGTCGTGGACTTCATTTTCCTCCGGCAACATCCCGTGAGCTATTCCAAAAATGCCGACCATTACGGTGAGCCAGAAGACGGCGGTGTGCCCAGGAGTGATTTCGAAGCCGAGGAAGAGCTGAGAGTCGAAAAGGGTTGCAAGAGTCAGCACGGCCGCGATGGCGCCGCTGACAAACGCGATGAAGCGGCAAATTTGGTCCGTTTTGTCCTTTGGGAACTGCTTCAAATATTCGTTTGCAAAGGGCATCGCCTGTCTCATGCGACGTTGGAAAAGATGGTCCAGCTCGTTAAATTGTCGAATCTTCCATTCAGCGAACGGAGTAAATGCTCGTGCGCTCACTTTGGCAGGATTTCTCGTGAACTCGGTGTAATAGCGGAAGAAGAACATGATGCAGAAGCGGATGATGTTGAACGGGGCGACAAGAACGCTTGTCAAAGCGGCGAAGCGCAGGCGTGTTTGCAAAGCTGAGACGAGAGCCTTTCGGTTCTTCACGTCCAGACAGAATGGTCGGATGCTACCTTGCTCATCGAAGATGAAGTTAGTCAAGCAAAAATCAATACACCACTCGAGACTCTTGGAGTAGAATTGCCGGCTACCAACGAAAGGAAGGGGTAACGTAAAGTCTAAGATCTCCTTATTGTAGATTGCAATGTAGTAATTGTCCTGCCGCATGAGCCTGTTCGCGATGCTCTCGGCATCCAAACGTTGTTGCGGCTTGCTGTACTTTGTATACTTGCGCACAGAAGGATCAGGCTTCGCAGTGGCGATATTAGCGTTTTGAAGCTTGACCAAACCATCGACGACTCTCGGCCAGGTGACGGTCTGAATGTCTTCATCAGCGATGCCAAGGACATGCTGGAAAAAGTCGTGCATCCGCAACAGCCTTCGAACGTCACCCAAGTGCGTGACGAGCCTGGAGAGCCAGTATATGACGAAGAAGAAGAGTGCTGCATTCTTGAGCCACGAAGCGTTCGCCATGCACCTGGGAATCATCACCTCTGACATCGACCTGCTCGACGGCACCAAAGTATAGTCAATGCAGGTTGTGAGAAACATGGCGAAGCTGAATACGAAAAGTTCCGTCAGAAGACCAATCACCCTGTTCAAGATGATGGACCAAACGCCATGCTCGACATAGTATTGGTACACCTCCAGCAAGAAGGCATCTAGGTTGGTGGCGTTGGTGTACATCCACATAGCAGCAGCTTGTGGACTTGACAGTGCAGATGATGGAGCGCCCACTTGGGCGTCGGGCCTTGCCGCAGTTCTTTTCACCTGATGTGGAAGTCGACTGGTATCATGTAGTCCATGCCGCTGCTGTGTTGCCCTCCATTGGACTTCTGTCCGGTCGTGGGCAGCCGGTGCGTTGGATGCAGCTTTAGCTCCTGGCTCGAGCAACAGCGATTCTGGGACGTCCTCGTCGTCTTCTGGCCTTCTCCTTCTGCCCTGCCGACCCCATCGGTCCGCTGCCGTAACCTCTGGACTGGCCGTCGCACTCGAGCTAGGCTCTTGACCATGCTGCGCGTCGTAAAGGAGTGCTTCTGGATCTTCCTCATCGTCGTGGAACGGTTCTACACCCGCGAGGTGTTGACCTTCGAGGTCTCTCTGTCGGAGGGGATCGTGGCGCCGTAGACTGTCGTACACCGACACGTCACCTTCCGCAACAGGCAGCAGCCGTGACAAAACTCGCGAAGACATCATGATGTGCAGTGCACATAGTGAGTCCCACAGATGTGTGGCCAAAGGACAGGATCACTTTGTCAAGCTCAAGCAGCGGATCCAGATAGGACCCCCAGCTCGAGGAGGCGACAATGAGACGTTCCGGCAAGCGTTGCCAGCACCAACAAGAGGGATGAACATCCACCGCTTTACAGTTGAGCGGCAATGCAACTTCCAGGATGTCATATAGGACACACTGGACGACGCAAGAGGGAAGGGGAGCGGGAGGCAGGCGTTATGTCTACTCACGCGGTCTCAGGCATGTGATCGTTGCCTTGGATAATCGATAAGCTTTTGCGGGGAGTACCGACGGCCCGAGCCGCATGTGCGATCTCGGAAAACAGGGTGAAGCGGCGAAAGAGGTCACTCCTCGTAGCTGTGTTAAAACCTATCGCCTCAAGCAATTCGCGGATTTGACGGTGCTACCTCTTTCCGGACTTATCGTATCGGAAGGTATCATAGTATCACCACCATATTGCCATGCACAAGGAGCCAAAACGATATCGCAGGAGACCGCGGGAGTTGTATTCCTTCCGCAGAGCGTACGCCAGGCCCGAAGGCAATTGCTATGCCTCGGAGCTCGTATTGCACCGCAGCGCGTTCGGGTTCATCCCAATGTCAATTAGACCCAAGAATTCACAGACACGGAGTCGGAATTGAATGGACATGTTCAACTTCCAGTAGCATATGCCACGTCCGCCCTTCTCCCCCCTTCAAACGCCCCCCCCCCCCCCCCCTTCGAACAACCCCCCAACCAAAAAGCTGATTAGCCAGCACCATGTCCGCTGCTTTTGATAACAAAATTCGAATAGAAGATAGTAGCTGGAGTTCATTCGCTAAATCTACTCCAACCCGTGCCGGTTTTGCGCCAGCTGGGAGTGGGATGCATAACTTGTGAGTTCAAGAAAATCGTCAAGCTGCGTCGCCTGGACTCTCCTCTGACCGTATTGAAACTTGCATGGGTGGGGAAGGCCGGGAATGTGCACCACTCGGCGTAATGTGGTTGGTATCGACTATGTCGATGTTTTGAGTAATGGGACTGACGGGATTCGCATGCCATAGAAGCATATATCTAGTTTGGAAAATCAGCCCGGCCAAAGTCATACATGGCCCCACGGCTTATCTGCCAGCGAAGGGGACGTAGACGGTTCGGACAGATTGGAGTGGAGTGGAGTGGCGTGGTGTGGTGTACGGCCCGCTACAGCACGCGATCCACCTCGAGATTTTATGTTGGGATCGCGATGAATGACGCTTTATTGATAAGACACGGGACTGAACGGAAACAAGGGTTGAGAGGTACATGTTGACTTGCCGCACACAAGGTCACAGACCTAACGAGGCCCCGATTTGAGTGAGCATCTCGCTGCGACGAAACCGCACCCATCTCGCGCATGGAAGTTTGTCCGGGTCGCTCGCCGTCGTTCAACACCTTCCTGTGCGGCGCTTTATCGACCCGGTGGAGAGGCTCGTCCTGGGCCACAGCGGTGTTGACTTTTCCTGTCCAACTTCAAACAGTATCGATGATACGAGCGTACGGAGACTGCTCGGTCACCGAGCTGGGCGTCCCCAATGACTATCATCAAATCCATTGTCTCCGCTCTCGCTCGGGGAGGATGAGATTGTTTCGTAACCCTCGGGGCCCGACGATGATCCAGCAGACAGATACGGCCAATCCGGGAGGCGTTTTGGCGTGCAGATTAGCTATCGCGCATCATGACGCATGGAGAGCTCAGTAGTCCGGTACTTCAATACCATTCATGCGCATGATGTGGCGCTGCCGTCGTTGACAAGCAGCCCGCTGACACTCAGTCAGAAAGGGGCTGGTGGTCGCATGCGGTGGAACGTGGTCGCTGTGTAGAAAATATAGATATGGCAGCGTTGAGCGGTAATTCTCATTTTTGTTTTGTTCACGCTCTCGATAATGACGAGCTCTGAGGGGCAACAAGGCTAGTGTGTCCGTTACAGCTTGCCCGTGCAGCCGCTTCAGGTAACTCAACGCCGACCAGCGTATCCATATCGCCGACGGGGCTACTTGTGCGAGCTACAAGGTGATCGTCTGACAGCTCTACTCCCTCGACCACCGCTCCCTTGTTGCGGCTCTGGCGGTGGTTACCGTCGTCTCACAACACCTCCCTCCCGACTCCTCGCACGCCCTCTGCGTCCACATCACCTGACCATCTCCGCATTCCCTTTCCAACTCATACAGACCACGCGCAAACCGGCGGATGAGCGGCGCGTGATTCGCAGCGAGCGCACGACAGCTAGGCTGGCTCGGGGGTAACATCACGTCCGCCGACGAGATCCGCCGTAACGGTGGTTCCGCAGCGGCCGGCCGGACCCAACAATGGCATTCCAGCAACCTCAGCAGCGGCCGCAGTCGGTGCGGCCGACATCATACAACGGACAGAATCATGAGGCCCAGGTGCCGATCAGGGCAGGGCAGCGGCGTAGCACAATCGAGGCGTCTCAGGAATGGATCCTGTTCAGCCCGCAGAGCGACGGACAGTCGTGCTCTTCACATACGCCACGAACCGCGACCGACTTCGGCTCGCTCGAGACGCATATCCGGTCGCAGCCGGTGGGAATCGACAGCGCTGAAGAGGCAACATGCCAGGGCACGGAAATCGACGATGAAAATGCCGAATTGGACAGTCTGGACGACGGGTTGCATGCTTTTCACCACCACCCATTCTCTTCATCATCACACAACCCTCTCGACCAAAGCGGAGGGAGCGTGCTCCCGCGGCATGACGGCCTGGGCGCGTTCTCGTCGGGGGCGTTGCAGGACCAGCTGTGGCAATTCGAGCGGTACAACCCACATCGACGGCGACATGCGCGGCGACGCAGCAGTCTCCAACGCCAGCTTGACGAGGTGGAGGAGGATGAGGAGATCGACGTAGAGGACGAGCGAACCGCACGAATCGAGAAGTGGCGTCTCGAACAGAGCCGCGCCGTCCTCGAAGAGATCGAGCGGGAGACGCGGAGACGGCGTAGGCGAATGAGCCGCATGAGCGGAGTGAGTGAGTCGGTGGGCGACGGGCGACCCGAGCGTCAGGCGAGCACCATCGTTGGGATGGAGTCACGCATGGGCTCTCTGACCGCCGAACAGTCGGAGACTGTGAAGAATGACGAGCAGTCGAGTGAGTCTTGGTGGCAAAGACTCACAAGGCGAGTGATCCAGGATCTGATCGGTTTGGATGAAAAGACCCTTTCTGTGATCTTTGGAGAGCAGCTGCCCGACGATCCGTCACCCACGCCAACCGAGCCATCACCGTTGGCCGCGGCCGTGAGGCAAGAGTCACGCGTTGCTTTTTCAGACAGACATGCTAGTTGGGAGTTGAAGCTGCTCGATCGAATTGCCCGCGAACTAGGAATTCTCGTGCACGAGCTAGCCGAACATGACGGTGCATTCAGCACTTATCAGCGACGGCAGGAAATGCCCGAGTATTCCGGCTTGCCCACCTCACCGGCGCCGCAGAGACAACCATCATTACGACAGCGGCGAAGGAGGTCGAGTGAACAGTGCCAGCGGCTACCATCTGATGCACTCTTCACCCCGACTTTGCCGCCAGCGCCAATCTCGCCGGTCGAACACGCAGACACTTCGTTATGGGGCATCGAGGAGGAGCCGACCGCTGCGGACGATGAGCTTGCGGCCCGCCTTCAAGCCGACAGGGACTACTGGGAGCGCGAGGTTGACGTCAAGATGATCTTCTCTTATCTCAAACGTCGCTTTTCCTCCCATTCCACCGCGGCTCCGCCCCAAGTAACGCAAGACGGCCCGCTGCCAGCGTCATGGGCCACGGGGAACTTCACCTCCGCTCTCGGGACCTCTCCCGAATCCCTCCGCCGGGCGGAAGTCATCCGGCGTCACCATCCCCTCGTGTCCCGCGCGGCGGCGGTGCAAAGCCGCCGACGCGAGTCACTACTTCGACGGCACCCCACGCAGATCCTGACACAGAAGCGACCTAGCGACAGCAGTTGTGCAAGTCAGAGCACAAAGCGCAGTCGGCGCAGTGGCGGCAGCTCTAGACATTTTTGGGATATTGGCGGGAGCGTCGGAAGTGTTGGCAGCGGGCCTGCCATAAGTTCGGGCTTGGGAGGGTGGGGGGAGGTGTGATGAAGTGATACGGGATACGGTTGATTTGCTGTACAAGTAGAAGACTGCCGTTGTTAGATTCCTGTTTCCCTATTCACTCGGAAGTAGACGCTATTAGCAGACAGGTATGTGGGGTGGGGGAAAGGGGGTCCTCGAACCTGCGAGTGAATCCACAAGCGCGGCTATAGTAGATCACGGTACATGATACATGACTTGCCAGATAGCAAAGCATAAAGACACGGCTTCATATTTGACAACATTTGGATCATTTACTTTGATGAACCTCCCAATGGCTGCGGAAGGTCAGAATTCGCGGAAAGAAGGGGGTTGGGAAACACAATAGCTGTCTCTACTCTTGCAGGAACACCATTTAGTAAAATATCATGTCAAATGTAGCTTCATCTCAACGGGGAGGCGAGATTTCAATGATATGCCTGCGCACCCATTTGCACTAATTTCGCATCTTTTCTCCTCACGTCTGCCTCCGACTCGGCCATATATTTCTGAACCTTGTTCCGAATATTTATATCGCCAACTCCCAGAATCCTTGCCGCCAGCAGCGCCGCATTGACGCTGTTGTTGACGCTCACCGTTGCCACCGGCACCCCTTTAGGCATATTACAAATGCTGAGCAAGCTGTCCATCCCATCGCCGACGCTCGGTTTGACCGGGACGCCGATAACAGGTAGTGCTGTATAGGCCGCCGTCATGCCTGGGAGGTGTGCTGCCCCGCCCGCGGCGGCGATGATGCATTTGATACCCGTCGCCGCAGCGGAAGATGCATACTCTGCCATCCACGACGGCGTGCGATGGGCCGAAGTGATTCGTGCGGTATATGGAATGTCGAATTGCGCTAGGATCGCAAGGCCAGGTTGTAGCACGGGGAGATCGGAGTCTGAGCCCATCACGACTGCCACGACAGGATCTCTTCGAAATGTAATTGGAGCAGATTTAACGGCTCTGCCATTTTCTCTGTCGATATAATCCACGAGAGGTTGGACAATCGCCTCTGCGTCCGACATGGTCGGGGCACACACGGTGACATGTCCCATCTTCCTTCCTTTCCGAGCCTGTCCTTTGCCATACAAGTGAATTTTGGTTCGGCGATGCTTGAGCGCTTCGGCGGCAAATTTGCGATGTGAGTCTGCTTCTTTGCCGCCGAGGATGTTGAGCATGATGGCCGGTTCACGCAGTTGCAAGTCTTCCTGATGCAGTGGGAGATCCAGGATAGCCCTCAAATGCGCCTCGAACTGCGAGACAGGACACGCCTCAATAGTGTAATGGCCGGAGTTATGCGGACGCGGAGCAATTTCATTGACCAGGAGAGTGCCATCGGCCAGCAAAAACATTTCCACGCCGAAAACACCTTTGCCCCAAAAGCATGCCACGGCCTTCCGCGCAAAAGCTTGTGCCTTCTCATTAACGATTTCGCTTACACCTCGTGCAGGAGCGTATGTCAGCTTGAGAATACTGTCCTCGTGGATGGTTTCCACCGTGGGGAAAGAAAGCGTTTGATCTTTAGTCTTCACCACCATCACCGCCAATTCCATCGAGAAATCTGCCCATTTTTCTGCATAAAGGCCTTGATTGGAACCCAACGCGTTCAAAGCGGGCTCAAAGTCCTCTCTCGTCCTCACGGGGAAATTGCCTCGGCCGTCATACGCCTCCCTACGCGATTTCAGCATGAAAGGAAGCCCCAGAGCTGTACATGCCTTTTCCAGCTCCTCCATCGAAGGCGAGGCGAGAGGAAAAGACTCGGCGGTAGCCACGCCATGAGCGTTCAAATGTTCCTTCTGCAAATACTTATCCTGAATCATGCGGATAGTCTTCCAGCTCGGTTCGACCTCTGTCGAGCCAGCGATCGCTTCCAATATCTCTGTGTTGACATGTTCGATCTCGACCGTGACCACATCAGACTTCGCCGCGAGCTGTTTGACAGCGGCGGGGTCTTTGAAAGAGCCATCAATGTGATCGCCGTGATTGCTGATTTGCTTGGCGGGAGAGAGTCCGCTGTCGAGGAATTTTACATTGATTTCGAGAAGATTGGCCGCTTCTACCAACATGCGGCCCAACTGGCCACCCCCGAGCACTCCCACCGTCTTGTCCATGTCTTCAGGGCTACTGCATTTCAATACAAACACCTGAAAAAAAAAAATCAGTGTAAGCTTCGGATTTTGTTGTGGAAATTTTGCTGGAAGTTGAAAACCTACATGTGGGGGGATTGGATTTGAAAATTTCAAATGCTCCAGAGGTATTTTGGATGGAAGTGGAGTTTTACATTAGAGGCTTCCATACATGCTTTACCAATTAAACCTCATCATTTCCAGAATTATTATTTAGTGAGAGATTTTCTAAGTTAACTATGGGTCTTTTGGGTAACACAACAATGACAAGCGTGCGACTCAATTGTAAATTCAACTTATAACACGCCAGACGCCACGAATCGAATCAAGATGATAAATTTGCACATGGGACAAGTAATTGTGTTCTTTGAAAAAGCCTTCGCGGAGACGCATAATATCTCATGTCGCTACTTGCAAAGCCCATATTGCAACAACGCCGCCCGCCCTGCCATGCAGCACAAGGCTGCCTTTGCATCTCAGCGGTTCCCGTGCTTTCGACAGCCAAAAAGTAGCAGACGAAGGGCCGCCGTATGTCCGTTTCTCCCATTCTCTGCCCTCCAGTCTTGTACGCATCTCTCTTAGACCTTGAAACCTCGAGACCTTCTCCGACCACGAGCACGCTCGAACTTCCGGCCTTTGCTCTCGACATATGGTTTCTATAACATTGGTTAGGGCAGCCGTAAAAAACATCGGCAGAACGACATCAGACATACCTTGTGCGAGTGTGGGCCAAAGCCAAAGTGCTTCACGGCCTCGCGAGCATTCTTGGGGCCACGGAGCAAGATGACATTGGAGCCGGTTGGGGCACGCATGGCCAGCTGGTCGAAAGTGAGGCACTCACCGCCCGCTTTCTCAATGCGAGCACGTGCGGTAGATGTAAAGCGAAGGGCACAGATGCTCATCTTCGGCACCTCGTGCAGGCGGTTGTCATCGGTAACGGTACCGACCACCGCGCGGATCTTGCCCTCGGTCATCTTCACGGAGCTGGGGTTGTGCGAGACAGCTACAATCTTGGAGAGCGAGATGGGGGGCTTGTTGATTTTCGACGCCATAAGACGACGGAGAATGGTTTTGTTGAAGTTGCTGTCGGTGCGGCGGGAGAGGAACTTGTAAAGCTTCACCAGCAGTCTTCCCATCCGTCAGTATGTGCCATAAACGAAACATTCTCTAATCATTGGGTTCCATGCGTACCTCAAGTATGGATTCTCGCTCTTTGGGGCCTTGCGATGGCCGCTGCGCACTGCGCACAATATATCAGCACTGTTTCTCCCATCCAGAACCACAGAAGGCTATATCTTCGTCTCAACCGTTCTGAACTCATCGCTGGCTCACATACCGTGGTGCTTGTCCAAGTCGACACCCATTTTGACGGTTTTGTCGTGGTCGAATGGCGGGTATGTTCCTCGCGTGTTCAGCGGTGATGGTGCGCATTTCGACGAAAAGTTCGGCTTGGCAGCGGCACTCGTGTCGGAGGTTTATGTTTTTCCGAAGCCCGACAGCTCGGCGTCCTGTCCCGCATTACTTCTCCAATCTAGGAAGCTTATATTACTTGCTTGAACCGAGTCGAGGCGACGTCGGTGAGCTGGAGAATTGGCCTTTGACTACATTAGCAACTCCCGCATCTTTTTGTACCTTTTACTATTCAACATGTCTTCAGTTCGGCCCACCTCTCGATCCATTGGCTCTCTCACGTGCTGGGCATGCAAGCGGCCGCTTCGCCATGCGAGGCAACCTTTCCACGGCGTTCGTGCTCTCAGCACAGACGGGCAGCAGAAAGTGCGCACCCTTAAATGTCCGTCCCAAAGCATCTACTGATTTCGTTCTCAGCTGTTGAGTGCACACCTTGATGAAGCCGATCCGACCGTCTTCGAGATCATCCGCAAGGTATCAAGCCACCAGGCCATGTAGAGAGAACAAGGGCCTGACAGCTTCTTAGGAGAAACGGCGGCAGAAAAATTTCGTCAATCTTATTCCTTCTGAAAATTTCACTAGCCAGGCAGTTCTAGATGCATTGGGCAGCGTCATGCAGAATAAGTACTCCGAAGGATATCCGGGGGCACGATATTACGGCGGCAACGAGTTCATCGATGAATCGGAACGACTATGCCAAAAGCGAGCCCTCGAGACGTTCGGGTTGAAGGAAGCTGAGTGGGGTGTCAATGTACAGCCCTTATCCGGCTCACCGGCCAACCTTTATGCGTACTCGGCACTCCTCAATACTCATGACCGGCTAATGGGTCTTGATCTTCCCCACGGAGGGCATCTATCGCATGGCTACCAAATACCTACGAAGAAGATCTCAGCTATCAGCAAGTATTTTGAGACGCTGCCATATCGCCTGGACGAGAAGACCGGCCTGATTGACTATGACAAGCTCGAGGAGCTTGCGCTACTCTACCGCCCTCGTCTTATCGTTGCCGGCACCAGCGCATACAGCAGACTAATCGACTACGCCCGATTCCGGCAAATTGTGGATAAGGTTGGCAACTGCTACCTCTTGAGTGACATGGCACACATTTCAGGATTGGTCGCCGCTGGAGTGATCCCGAGCCCGTTTGAATATAGCGATGTTGTCACGACGACCACACATAAAAGCCTGCGGGGTCCACGCGGTGCCATGATCTTCTACCGCAAGGGTACGCGTCGAGTGGACAAAAAGACCGGGGAAGAGGAGAAGTACAACCTTGAGGGGCCTATCAACGCATCCGTATTCCCTGGGCATCAAGGCGGTCCGCACAACCACACTATTACTGCGTTATCGGTAGCACTGCATCAGGCCCAACAGCCCGAGTTCAAACAATATCAGCGGACTACCTTGGAGAATGCGAAGGCTTTGGCATCGAGGCTTGGCGAAAGCAAAGAGAAGGGCGGGTTGGGATATAACATTGTGAGCGGTGGGACGGACAATCACCTCGTCTTAGTGGACCTGAAGGATAGAGGCGTCGATGGTGCGCGGGTCGAACGGATATTAGAGTTGGTCGGCATCGCGGCTAACAAGAACACCGTTCCTGGAGATAAGAGCGCGATGAAGCCGGGTGGTTTACGCATGGGTACTCCAGCAATGACAACCCGCGGCTTCCAGCCCGCCGACTTCATGCGTGTAGCGGATATCGTGCACCGCGCGGTGAATATTACGAAAATGCTGGATGCCAAGGCCATCGAGGCAGCGGAGAAGAGCGGAAGGAAGAACCCGAACAGCGTTAATGCGTTTCGGGAGTATGTAAAGGAAGGCGAGGAGTGCGTGGAGATTGTTGAGCTGAGGCGGGAAGTCGAGGATTGGGTAAGTCTGAGAATTCAACTACGTGAAAATCGATGACGGCTGATACAAACCGCTGCTAGGTTGGGACATTTCCTCTGCCGTGGGATAAGGCATCTTAGGTGGAGGCGTTCCTGCGCCGCGAAAGTCTGCATGAGTTACGCGAGGCATGAGCTCGGCGTTCAGTCAGTGAATGAATAATGCGTACGGGGTGGTATCGTTTCGGCGCGTTCCCTGTGTACACACCTGCGATTTTGGATAAACTCCTTTTATTTGGAACATTTATGCATCACCATCCTCGGCAACGGGATTTTTCAAATTATGCGCATCTGAAGTCGATTTAAGCATAATTCACGCGTTCGTACCTGCCATCGGTCTCTTGGGGTCGCGCCTTCCGTCTTCAGAACAACCCCGCAAACAATCCTAATCACCTCACCTTTTTGCTCATTTTCTCGCCAATCCATGTCCATCCGCTAGCAAAATGCTTTGTGGAATATATTCCCTCAAGAAAATAAACTAGATTCATACCTCATCCGATCAAACACAACCCTGTACGAAAATGGCAACATTGTCGTTGCAACCGTCCCTTGACATGCCCTCCCACACCGCATCCAGGGCCGTCCCGACATCTCCATCACTTGACCCCAAACCAACTGAGCATATCAGACCAACCCTCGCCAACATCTGTAGCGACTACGACTGCCAAGTTCCCGGAATCGCTCCGGCAACGTTGACCGATTGGCAGTCCTCCTCTGCATTACAGGCAACAGGCACGATGACGAGCAGTAACTCGATACCCGGATTGTTGTCGTATGGTCCGACGTCTCCAGATGGACCCTGGTATCGTCAGCCTTGGACAGTGCCAGTGGGATGGGGTTTGGCCATGTATTCAGTTTTTTCGATGGCAACGTTCGTAATTCTCGCTCTGAACAACCGGATGGATTGGAGGCTGAACGTGAGAGGCTCTGACAAACGCGACCGAGTCTTTGTTTTTCATGTTGACGGGACGGCAGTGGGTCTCCCGTCCCATCACTGAGCGCGAGTGGGTGGCTGGCCGCGTCCAGGAGGCGAACCTCCCGTCTCTGACCACGCCCCTCTCCCTCCTAAATCCGACTTCGCACTACCACCACCACGTCTCTCGAGTTGCAAGTCAACCGGCGGCACTCATCAGCAGTGCAAGTCTTGTCGAAACCGAGCTCGGCACCGAATCCGTCCACCGTACCCCCTTCCATCCAGTCGATATAAATGGTGACATGGAGATGCGTGTGCTGGCTCGCGGCTCTGTGCATCATTATATGACGCCTATTTCTAACGACGCCGATCTGGAAGTCCCTTCAATCATGCACCCTGCCACGCGTTTCCCTACGAGATGGCAGAGTTTGATTCACTCAAATCAGCATTTACTTGAAGATAATTTCGAAATGCAGCCAGACAGACAAGAACTGCCCCGACGTCGGGAGATGCTTTCCATAGATGAATATCCCGGCGAGATTCGTCTAGGAGTGGCAGCTCGGATGCTTCGAACTGCGGCGGCGGGAAATCCCTTTGACATGCTTCCAAGTCGAGAAAGCACCATCCGCGAAAATCAGGTAAGCACTGACAATCACGGTTCCTTGGCCCAGTCGCGCATTCATGATCTTGATCTGATTGAGTAGGGTATGATGAGAACTAGGTTTTTCTGATCCATATAAGATCTCTCTGTGAGGTTAGGCCTCCATTTGTATGACTTAATAAGACACTAGAAGTGTACGCACGGTGATATGGCTTTTTTTTTTCCTCGAGTATTATTCAAGCAGATAAGACGGTGAAAGGTCGCAAAAATTATATTGTGAGGGGACTTTCCCAAATGCCATAACGCTGTTGCTGTGTGAACAGCGCACCTACCAAGCTTATATGAAGTGATTATGTGGGAGTATGTATATATCAATTTATCCATTTGACACTCGAAAGGAATAAGAATATGGTGTTCGACCAAACGTAAACTGCCTTTCAACAATACAGAGTTCCTATAACTAGAAGTTGCTTGTCAGCATGGAGAAACGGTTAAATATACTTCGCCTGGCGAAACCAGTTCCCTTTAGGAAATAGGGCAGCACAACCGACCACATGATTGTGAGTAATTGAAGGAATATTTCTACTAGCAAAGCCAAGATCTCATCGTTAGACTTGCTTTACTGAGCTCCAATAACACTCCAGACGGCTCTAATGGGTCCCATCGTTTCATTAACCCAAGTCTGGGTGATCGTACAGCTTACCGCCAGTACCAGACACTCGTATGGCCGTGCGAGTTGGCATAGTAAATCTTTCCATACTGTACCATCAGCCAGTAGACGTATTTATGACATTTTAACATTCATCTGAGTACTTGGAACGCGAGTCGTGCATTGCCATCAGCAAGTCTTAGCTCTAGATTATCAACCTCATGAGCATTGAAAGAACACGAAAGATCGTGCCAGGGCATGAAATGTGCTGCTGAACTCTGCAATGGTGCTTTCATACGATTAGCCATATGTTTATGCCATTACGACACCACGAAATTCATCCACTTGATCGTTAACGACTATCTAATCAAGTATCAGCATGTTCTCGCCGCAATTTGACTACAACAGGGCAAATATCCCTACGCAACCGACACCCCCAAGACAGCATACTTCTCCCACTTCGGGTTCCGGAAACGAAACGAGACCCTGCGCAGCCAGGAGCGGAACATCGATCTAGGATGATTTAATCAGCCGAAATTCACTCTCATCTTGAATTGCGCAGGCTGGTTGAGGCGTGGGAGAAGAAGTACGCATATGGCAGAAGATCAAACACCGGATTGGTCGGCCCAAAGCGTCATTCATAATGACTGCAGGGTTGCGACACCCGGGCCATCGGCATTGAACCATGATGACGGTAGTTTTGAACGGCCGAAGAGATCAATTTTGTTGAGTGCTTCGCGTATGTGAGAGTGTTTGTTTACGTGTGTGCCAACTTATGTTAAAGGCCCTTCTTTAGTTTGCAGTTAGAGCCCGAAAACCATGATTTGCAGGACACGAGTGAAAATGATTTGAAAGGATATAAGGAACAATCGAGGACCTGAGTATGAGGAATTAAACGGCGGGAGACCTCTAATTTAGCAATAGCCATCTGACGTGTCCCAACTCTGACCGGGGCTGGAGAGGGTATCGGTCGACGACTGTGGTATAGCCTGAAGGGCTACATTGAGCACGCTTCTGCGAGTTGAAGTTGCACCGAACCTGCCCTGGCCGCTTGGTCGAACTCACCTAGATATCCCCACTGAAAATACAGGGGAAAAGCCAGTCTAGTTTCTCAGAAATGTGTCAGACGACATTATCTTGTGCAAGTCGTCACACGCCCCCAAACGTCCGAGTGGTGGCAAATGGTAAGCATGCTCAATGTTCCCTGCTTTATTGCTGTGGGGGGGCTTGCAAGCTCAACGATTGGAGGACAAAGCTGTCCTAGCGACGTGGTGAACTGATGCAAGGCTGCGATACAAGGCTGGGGAAAAGAAGCCCGTCGCAAGGACATAAGACGGACACTAACGACCACGAAAGATGGTGCTTTGCGTTTAAGCGATGTGAGGTGATTGGTATGGCGATGAGAGAGGCTTGAATCGGAGTCGATAGAGAGCTTTTCAACTGTCAGGGGACCGGATAATTGAAAACATCGGACCGCGATTTCCCAAATGCGTCGTCGCTGAAGCATCGGATAACCCATCTGCACCCACCGCTACTGTGATATGAGGTCGATTGAGGTATTTTATCCAGGATCTGATGAAATAACACACCACTGCTGTGCCAATGCTACCGCTTCGCTGTCGTTTCGTGACAGTATTAGGACGAACGAATAATCAATATTGGCCGATCAAGATGTTTGTGGAAAGTTAGGATGAAGCGACAACAACCAATTGCAGTCGAATGTACTGGACATTTTATTCTCATCAGTCAGTCCATCAATGACCGCCATCGAGCTGGTAGCCTTATTGTATGAATGAGCTAGAACGCACTCTTTAATTGCCTATTTCTAGCCTGGAATAGCTTGCAGTTGGCATTTGATGCAGGTTAAGGAAGACATCTCTATTTAATTACCTGCAATGTGGTAGATTGAGGCTCTGCCATCCCCCATTAGCCTCGTACAGAATGGGAATTTACGTAGCTGAAGTCCAATGTAGAACATGTAAGCTCGCGCACCTTCCTACCGCACTATACCATATACGGAAGTTTGATTGCGCGAATCGCTTCCAATGCATCTTCTCTCGGCACGGTCTCATACATACTTGCACGCTTCCACATCACCATCCCGCCCGCCGCGGTGATGGCGCGCAATCAACCCACCTACGACTTCCTGCGCGGCGGCGACGCCTCCCCCCCTCCTCTGCCCTCCGCCCGCGAATCGTTCAAACACTCGATTCCCCCCCCCTCCAACACCACCAGCAAACCAGATATCCACAACGAGCCCCTCCGCGCCCAACTCAATACGCTACAATATGAGCTTGAATCACTCAAACAAGAGCGCGAGCTGGCGACGCTACAGCAGCAGCAGGACCTCCGGGATGCGAACAGCCGGGCGGACGCGGAGTTCCAACGGGCGCAAGCGGCGACGGTGGCGGCGGAGGCTGCAAAGAAGCGGGCCGATGCGTTGCAGAGGGACTGGCAGGAAATGCAGGACCGAGCGACAAATGAGAAGATGCAGTTGGAGAAAAAGGTGCGGGGATTGCAAGATGACAACCGATCTCTGCGGGAGGATTTGGAAGATGCGCGAGCGGAGCTGGCGGGAGCGGAGCGGGAGCATATGCACGCGATGGAGGAGATGGAGCAGCAGCAAGCATCATTGCGGGGGACGTTGAAGCAATTACAGGAGGAGCTGGCGGGGAAAGCCGGGCTGTTACGGACGACGCAGCAGAAGCTGGGGGAGGCGGAGGCGGAGGTGGGGAGGTTGGAGAATGAGGTGCTGCGGTTGAAGGCGCAGACGGGTGATGTAGAGACATTGGGGGTGATTCGGAAGGAGTTGGCGGAGCAGGTTGGGTACATCAAGAAGTTAGAGGCGAAGAATGGAGAGCTGCTGGGGGAAGTAAAAGGGTATCGGCGCGAACGCAAGAGCATTGAAGTGGTGGAGGAGGAGAAGCGGACTTTGGAGGCGCGTCTGCGGATGATGGATGATCTGCGGCGGGAGTTGGCAGAGGCGCAGTTGCAGAGGCGAATTTTAGAGGATGAAAAGAGGGGATGGACGGAGTATCTCCACGTCGAGGCGGGAGCCGAGCAGGATATGAATTATGAAACTCCTGAGCAGATGGCGCGGGCGTTCTTGCAGGAGCGGCTGGAGCGGCTGGCGTTAGTAGACAAGCTGGGCGCGATACAGCCGGAGATGAGTGTGAAAGAAGAGAACATTCAAGCTCTGGAAGCGGAGAAGGCAAAGCTACAAGCAGAAGTCGAAAGATTGCGCGGCAGTTCCAGTGGCGCGGGCGTCACCGTCACCAACGCACCCACCGGCGGCGACAGCAGCAACAAAGTACTGCAGCGCGTGCAGCGACAGAAAGCTCTGATGTTGAAAGAGGTGGAGTATTTGCGTGCGCAGATGAAGACTTTTGAGGCGGAGGAAGCTGAGTTCAACCCCGAACACGTCGACGAGGCACAGCGCAAACGTATTCACGAGCTGGAAGGCTTGGTGGAGCAATACCGCGCCGAACTGCAGGGCGTGCACGACGAACTCTCCCGGCTCGAAGTCTCCCAGACTCCTTTACCCTCATCTCCCAAGAAACGGGCGCGGGCGGAGGACGAGGAGGAGAATGACGAACGCCTTGGCGAACTCCGTCGCAAGACACGCGCGCTACAAGACGAACGCGACGCCCTGCGCACCCGCACCAAAGTCCTCGCCGCTGAGCTACAAGCGAGCCGCTCCCAACTGTCTACTCTCCAAGAGACCGCTCGCACACGCATCCTCGAGCTCCGCGACAACCCTACCGCGGAGGCCGAGGGGATCAAACTCGCCACCCTCCGCACCCTCCGCGAAGAAAACGCGGCGCTGCTCCAGCAACTCGAGACCGGCACCCCGGCATGCAAAGTCGTGCCCATCAGCACACTCAATGCCACACGCCAACGCCTAGAAGAGCTCGGCGCCACCATCGCTCAACACGAGAAGAAAACGCTCCGCCTCAAACAAATCTGGAGCGCCAAAGCGCTCGAATTCCGGGAAGCCGTTTGCTCGATCCTGGGCTGGCGACTGGACTTCGAGCCCAACGGTCGGGTACGGGCGACATCGATGCTGTACCCCACCCACGTAAACGCGGAGGGGGAGGAAGAAGAAAACAGCATCGTGTTCGACGGCGAGGCGGGGACGATGAAGGTGAGCGGGGGTCCGCGGTCGGTGTTCGCGGGGGAGATCAAAGGGCTGATAGAGTTTTGGGTGGAGGGGCGGAAGGAAATACCCTGTTTTCTGGCCGCGTGTACGTTGGAATTTTATGAGCGGAGCACACGGGCGGCGAGGGCGTGACGGACGCGATGACTCGATTGGAAATGAATGTTCGGCACGAGGTCGTGCGCAAACGGGAAGGGTGACGTCGGGTTCCACGAGATACGTCGAGCCTGCAAGCGAGAAACGATCCCAAATGTTCTCTTGACGATGCTGGTTGAGAGACGGGCATAGAACACTGTACTAATTAAAATAGTTAAATATTTCTGCCGCCGCAGTGTACCTCCTTTTAGCCGTCTACTCTGCCCAGACCTGGGATGATGAAATCTGGAAAAGCTCATACCTGGAATAAACACCGCCAGGGTGGCGGAGGGAGAAGGAAGTTTTGGGTGGGGGGGGGGGGGTAGGATGGGATGGGAAAGGGGAATGGGCAAATCTGGGAAAGCACATTTGGCTAACAACAAAAACGCGTATACGGGGTATCTTGAAACAAGCATCCTCATCACCCACCCACTTCTCTGGCGGCGGAAGGAGGGCCAATCGCAACCCAACCACTTCCCCTCTGGAAAACCCGCCTCCATCACGTGCATCTGGCAATCGCGGCATGTCTCTGTACACCAGCACCATCAAGAATCCCGACCTCGACCTCCTCGCCGCGAGGTACTCGCTGCAACGAGCCCTTCTCTCCCCTTCTCACCCATCCCATAACACTCATGAATCTCTTGCCTTTTGCACCCTTCCAACCCACATGGAAAACATTCGTCCACGTGACAAACAAAACTTTAAATCATAACGCCTTCGCTATCCTCATTTCCCTTTTCCCGATGAAAGATTCAGATACTTGTACACATTACCCCGACCTAGTCGCCTCCGCCCTCTTCTCGTCCCGTTCAGCTTGTATCGTACGCTCTTCGTGGGAAGCGCGCGTGCAGGGGAGGGGGCGAGGTTTACAGATCGGAGAAATCGCCCGGAACGCCTCGTCTGTGGGGGAGGAGCAGATTTCAACTCGTAAGCCTGCGTTCTGTCCTGTCGTTTCTGCGGGGTGTGTTGCTTCTTCTTCGAAGGAGAGAAAGGGATGTGGATGGTGCGTGTGGGGTAGGTGCATGGTGGAAGAAGGATTGAAGCTTTTGCTGGTGTGGTGATCGATTCCCGCCTTGTTCGGAGGCAAAAAAACAAAAAAAAAAAGGCCAACGTCATCTACGCGACAGACGCGGAAGAAGGGGGTTAGTCGATGGCCACTTCGCTTCTATTCAAACGTCACGAAATGCGGAGCGCACCTCTCGCTGCCACTCGATCTCACACGCCTTCCAACCGCCTTTCCCACCTGCGGCCGACAAGAAACCAAAAACCCGAAAAGACACAAGAGCGGATCAAACATACCTATAACCGCTGCCACTCCTCCTCGATTTTCTTCTCGGCGGCGGTAGGTTACCACCGACACTCGAATGCTCCTCCATGACCTCAACCACATCATCGCCCTCTACCCTCCTCTCATCGCCCACCGCATACATCGTCTCTCGAATCCTACTCTGCTCGCGCGGCGGTTGGACGTCCCTCACGATGCGCTCTTGCCGGATGACTCTCTCCCGGCGCACCGGGCTGCGGGACGCACTCACCATCTCTTCCCTCCTCCCACTCCTGCGTCTCCGCCTCTCGGGGGGCGAGCGCGACCGCCGAGAGGACGAAGAAATGTACACGTCCTCCTCCTCGTAGCTGCGCGAGAAAATGAATCCCGAGCCCGTAGTCAAAGTCCAGAGGAGCCAGAGAAGGAGGAGAAACCCGGCGATGCTGCCCAGAACAATGCCCACGACGGCGCCGGGGGAGGGCCCGGCGTTGAGGCCTTGGTAGACGGTGGGGATCGCGATGGTTTCTTGGCGGGGGCGGATGAGGCGGTGGAGGAGAGCGAGGGCGCGGGTTGATGTGGCGGTGGCGGTGGCGGCAGTGTTGCTCGGGTAAAGTGTGGATGGTGATCGCCGGTCCCACGCGTTGGCGCGCGGGACGTGGAGGGCGGGCATGGCCGCGATATGTCCTGAGAAAGTCGCTGCTCTTTGCAGAGGTGGGTGAGGGGAAGCGGAGGGGAAGGGAGGAAGATCTCGTCTCGCCGCCGCTGCTACCGCTGGTTGACCGAGCGGGGACGGCCGTGTATGGACGTATCACCTCGTTTCCCAAGCTGCTTGCGCCGGTTCGGTCCGGGATACACCTGTATATGTGTGTATATATGTATGCGTGAAGATGAGCTCGTCGCAGGTGGCCGTGACCGAGCCTACGGATGCGATTGATGGACTGGCTCAAGCGAGCGACCGGGCGGCGCAAATGAGCGACAAGAGGATGGAGTCGAACGATGGGAGCAGATGGAAGAGAAGAAAGGTGGGCGGACGTAACGTGTGGGCTGACGTACGAACAGCCCGCACATGCGACGCGGCGGGACGGCCGGGATGCACTTCGAATGGCTGGGGAACGATGATGGCTGGGCTCGGAAGTTGGGTTTTTCCGAATCCCCGGCTTGCGCCTCATTTGCACGTGAAAATGCAATGGTCGCGGGGACGAGTCATTGGGCATATGTCAAAACAAATCACTCTTGGCTATGCGCGGGCGTGATGATGTGTGGAGCAGTATTGGACTTCCATCTCTGAATATTTGTGGTACGGGGAGGCAAGACGCACATCGACAACGTACCATATTCGCAAATCTAGCCGCAATGTCTAATCTCAGTAAGCCGCCGCCCATTTCCCACTCCTCCTTCTCCTCCTCCTCCTGCTCCTGCTGCTCCTCCTCCTCCTCCTCCTTCTCCTCCTCCTTCTCCTCCTCCCCCTTCTGCTTTTCCTCCACTTCTTTCTCCTTCCCCTCCTCCATCTCCCCCTCCCCCTCTTCTATTTCCTCCTACCGTTTCCTCTCCCCTTCCCCCCCTCCTCCCCTTCCTTCTCCTCCTCCCCACCTTATCATCCTCCTTTCCCCCCCCCCAACCCAAAATTTGTCGTCCTCTTCACCTCAAGTCTTTCTCTCAAACGCCCCTCCGTGAAGATGGCAGGCTACAGCAGCGTATCCCCCAGAGCACACCTCACGATGGACACGCCCGCCCTCACCGTTTCCGCGGCACCCTGCTCCTCCAACCGAGGGTTCACCTCGACCAAATCCAACGCCACCAGACACCCCGTCGCATGCACGCACTCGGCGATAAAATCACCCTCCCGCAACGTCAGGCCGCCCCGGACCGCGGTGCCGGTCGAGGGCGCCCACATCGGATCCAGCGCATCGATGTCAAAGCTCAGATGTATCGGGGTATCCCTCCCGATCCAGCCGAGCGCCATTTCCATCACGCCGCCGATGCCATGCCGGTCCACGTCGTGCATGCTGAACGCCCTGATGCCATGCTCCCGCAACATGCGCTTTTCGCCGCGATCCACGTCCCTCAGGCCGATGTACACCAGCTTATTCACGCTCACGCGGTGTTCGTCGGTCAGCCAGCCGAAGGGCTTGCCCACCTCATCCCGCGCAAGACCGGTGAGGAACGCGACGGGCATACCGTGGATGTTCCCGCTCTCGCTCGTCTCCGGGGTGTTTAGGTCGGCGTGGGCATCCACCCAAATCACCGCCATCTCCCGCCCGGGACCCAACCGCTCCCTCACGGCCCGTGCAGTGCCCGAAATCGTGCCGATCGCGATCGAGTGGTCCCCGCCCAAAGTCAGAACGAAGCGGCCCTCGCGCGCATGGGCGTAGACCTGCGCGCTCAGGGCTTCGGTCACGGCGGAGACAGCGCGGGGTTTTTTCATGCCGCGGTGCGGCGGGTCGGAGGAGGGGATGATGTCGGTGTACTCATGCACTTGGTTGTCATAGTGGATATTGTAGGCCAGGTCATTGCGCAGTTGGTCCACCAGGCCGGATTCGATCAGGGCCATGGGGGCGGCATCGACGCCGGGTTTGCACTGTCGCAGCGGTTAGCGAGGCCTCCCGGCGAAATGCGGGGGACAAGGGTCGTCAGTGTGGTGTGGAGAAGGGGGGAGGGGGGGAGAGAGCGACGAGGAGGAGGAGGAGGAGGAGGAGGAGGAGGAGGAGGAGGAGGTGGTGGTGGTGGTGGTAGTGGAGGAGGTTGTCGCATAAGGGAGACGTGCTTGCCCACCGGAGAAGCCCACGGCAACAAGGCCGAGATCTTGGGCGTTGGGGAGAAATTTCGGTTTGATGGTCGGGGCATCCATTGCTTTCTGTGACTGCTGCTGCTGCTGCTGCTGCTGTTGCTGCTACTACTGCTCTTGTAGCTGCTCCCGCTCCGGCTAATATTGCCGAGTAGCTGTTGTGACTGTTGTAGTTGTTGCTGTTGCCGCCGCGGCTGCTGCTACTGCTCTTCGACACTGACCGCGCACCGTGAGCCTCGATTCGCCGCCCCGACGACGCCGCGCGCACTCACCTCGACCCGCCCTTTGTATATAGTCGCTCAGATGCCGGCCGGTAAGCGAGTTGTTGACGCGTTATCGGTCCAGGAGGCTTTGGGATCAACGTTGGGTGGGACGAAAGGAAGAACGAAGGGGGGCAAAAAAATATATCCACCCCGGCCGGCCATGCCGCGAGCGGTCAACCATTACCCGAAGACAGGAGTCTGTCATTACGAGAGCAGATCGGGTGGAACTGTACTTAGAGGACTAGATGGTGGATGGTGGAGGGCAGTATTTGAACTATCGCCCCTAAGTGCAGTCCCACGCGTACCTGCAGCGACTCCTCATGTCCACCAACACTTGGCGGGGTTGGATCACGTAAAAATTGAGTGAGCGTGGGGCTTGTGCCGCATTTCGGGATGCCGGTGGTAGCCGATTTACTGAATTGTTCCGTTAATAAATCATTAATGAGCGAGTGGATTTGATTAGTATCACGGGATGGAATTTGATTAATAATTTTGATTAATAATTGACGGAGTCGGATAGTTAAACATTTGGGAGGTAGCTTCGTGGATCCAGTATGGTGTATGGTATACAACTGAGGCATCCTCATGGTCATTCTGGTCTTCATGGTGGTCTTCGTCCGGGGTTTTCTTCTCGACTTCATGTTGGTTATGGTCATCGTCAGTGTTATCCTGCGTACTGACCGTCATCTTGGACCTATCACCATCTTCCTGCTCCTCTGCCTTCTTCTCTGCCTGCTCCTTTTTTCTCCTGCTTCTCTCCCGCCCTTGCTCTTCTATCTCCTCCTCCTGCTCCTCCTCCTGCTCCTCCTGCTCCTCCTCCTCCTCTTGCTTATTATCCTCACCTCCGCCATCGTTGTCATTACTGCTATCACCACCACCCCCCACCACTTCCACTTCCATCATTCCCACCTTCACTGCTATCACCACCACCCCCCCGCCCCACCCTTCTCGCATCACTCTTACCACCATCAATTCTACTCCCATCACTTCCGCCACCATCACCACCATCGCCACAAGCGGCGGATGAGCAGGGAACAACGCCTGATTTCCAGGCGGGATAGCAAAGATGAGTCAATGGAGGAAACGTGACTTCGTAGAACATACATACCTACCCATCGTTCGTCTGATCCTAAAGGTACAACGTTGCTTTCATGTGAAAACATGGATGACATGACATGAACCCGCAGCAGCCAAAACCCGTCCATGCACCCTTCCCTATTCATTCTCATGCCGCCGCCGCCGCCGCCTCCGAACCCGTCTCCTCTGTCGGGTACGGTGGCTGCTGCTGCTGCTGCTGCTCATCCCCTCCTACCCTCACTTTCTCCTCCGCCGCCGGCATGGCCCTTTCTTCCATATCCTTTTCCCCAACACCCGCCGGCATGGCGTTGACGCCCAGCGTGCCGGCTTTGGATGCGACCGGCTCGACGGACGGACTCCACCTCCTCAGGTCTGCCTCGGCATCGTTCAACACCTCTCTCGCCTCGGCCGCGTGAGCAAACGCGCCGCGCTCCTCCCCTGGCACGATTGGGGTGTCATCCAACAAGTCCAACAACCTCCTCGCGTGACGCGCGAGCATCATTTGCTTCTCCGCCCGCTCCACGATGGCCGCGGTGTGCAAGTCGTACGCGCGTTTGAACTGCTGGCGCGTGACGTTGGTCAGCTGGGCCTCGGCGACCAAACTCTGCGCCTCCGCGCGCACAAGCTCTTGCTCCAGCGTGACGAGTTTGGTGCTCTCGGGCTCCTTATACTTGAGCTTGGCAATCTCATCCGCGATCTTGGCCTTGTGGTTCCGCGACGGTTGCACGCTCCCCTCCGTGTTGCGAATCTGCTTCAACACGCCGCGGGAGTCCTCCAGGTTCTGCGCGAACGCATCCTCCTGCTCCGCAATCTCCGCCAGCAGGACGGCGAGCTTGTCGCTGATGTCCGACAGGGCGTCGTCGTCGGTGCTATCGCCCCACTCGCTGAGCTGTGTGGCGACGCTGCCCGACTCGCGGGCTGCGGCCTCGTAGGCGGCGATCTGGTGGTTTTCCGTCTTGATCAGCCGGTACAGGCGCTTGGACAGTTCGGGCTGTTGGAGACCACGGAGGGAGGACATGGTGAAACGATGTTTGCTCCCGCCGCCGCCGCCGCCTTCACTCTTACCCGAGCGGACGGAATGGGATCGACCGATGTTCCTGGGAGCATGATAAGTGGGAGTGATGCATTGGGAGGAGGAAGGGAGGGGCATGGATGGAGATTTAAACACACATATTCGTGTTTGTCGCCTGGGAGCACGTCGATGGTTCACAAACCTGGCGATTCCGATGAACCACAAATGCTAAAATGCCGAGTTCGGAACGATTTCTTTGCTCCGTCTGTGTGTGGTGACAATTCTTCACGATTGTCTATGACAGCTGAGCGGGCAAGAGACAGGGAAACAAGGCCTCCCTTGAGGAGCTTCCCAGCCAGCCGGTCACACTACGTCATTCTATGACGCCACGAGGGGGAGATAATAGCATGTGACGAGGACGGCGATTGACATGCCGCGGCGAAACGTCACCGGTGACAATTATGTGAATCTAGATCTCCAAGCACGTGAACGGGGTTGGATGAATGCGTCTTCGTCATCATTCATCCCGTACAAGACAGGTGCAGAACTGCGATTGGCAATATATTCGTACAAGAACTGTATCACATAGTCCCGAAGGACATCGCCCCAAATTCCTGACTCCGCCGCCGCCGTCAACACCACGACCATCATCATCATCATCATCATCTTCTTCATCATCATAATCACCACCAGTCCATGCCCTGAACCACCTCAAATAGTGCCGAGTGCATGCAGGTTGCGATCACCGAAAGCGATGAAAAAGAAAGTATAGCGTGAAAGTTTGCACTCTCCAGCCTCTCGAACTTCCTCCAATCATCAACACAAAATTCTGGACTCATCCCCTCTCGCGCCCTACCTCTTCCCTCTTCACCCGCCTCCCTTCCCTGTCCTGTCCTCTCACTCACCTGACAATCGTCCTTGTCCTCCTTTCGTAGACCTCCCCGCCATCGCTCAACCGTGGTCCGCTGCTCCGAAAGCTCCTCCGATTGTAACTCACCCTGCGGTCCCGGGGCAGCGGGCTGGTAGTACGGCGCACGTACGTGAGCGACTCGCGTGTGGATGGCCGGTGAGAGGGTCCACCGTGGAAATTCGACACCGGGCGCGGAGCGTCCCAGGGTTCTTCGCGGACCACGACGGCGCGACGGCGGTGCGTGGACGGGGTGGAAATCCAGCACATGACTGTGAATAGATGCGGCTGTTTGATTGGGATCGGGTCAGCCGTCTGGGAGAGCGGTGGGTGGTGCCTTTGGTCGTCGTTGCAGCCGCGGGCTTTCACGCAAGTCTGATCGTGTAGTTGGAAGGATGCGAGGAGCGATATCGAGCCTGCTCAGTGTTTGTGCGGGTGCGTAGGGTGATTGTTGTATGGGCGATCGTCTGAGCTGATCCCAACACCCGGTGTCGAACTGATATATCCAAACAGCCAACCACCACCGACACCGCTTGGCAGGCTCTCAGTCGGTAAGTAGACGAGACGAGGGCTACGAGGATGCGGCCAGCGAGCGAAGTGTCAACTATCTATACACCCATATCCGGAATGTTGCAAAGAGATGACCAAAAAGCCGACCAGAACCGACCGAGGAGACCAGCAGACGAACAGGCGGGCAGACAAACAGTCGGGGAGGAGGTTAGGGAAGGGAAGGAGTTCGGGTGGGGGGAAGGGGTAGGATGGGTACATATAATGTACTTGGGCGTAAGCAGACACGTCACGTGTCCACTCCAGAGGGGAGAGGTGACTGGGACGTAGAACCTGGAACCGGGCATTGCCTTTAGAAAGCCCGCGCGGCCACTTGATATTCGAGCAACGGTAACGGGAGGGCTGCTCCCAATATCTTCCAGCCCGTACCAGACATCATGGCACCTCAGGCTTTCTCGCCTCGGAATGACGCCTGCCAAGCCCCGGCCACTTTGCTGCTCTTTCAGGTTTAGTCTTAGGTTTAGGTCTTCCCGTCCCGCTGTGCCGCTGGTATATGGGGGAGAATCACGGCGGCTGGGATGTTGACACCCCTCGATGCTCCTCACCAGCGCATCTGGGCGGGATATTTTGAAGTTGGCATTGCGCGGTGCGGTGTTGCCAGGACCGCTATCATGCCTTGGACGTGATGCATGAGGCGGTCCATAATGGAGGGACGGGTAGTGCCAGCAGAGACTGACTGGTGTCTCGTCCTCACGAGGATCAAGTGGCCCCAATGCCTATTCGTCTACCCATTTCGTGGGACCACTGAATAGAGTAGATGGGGCTGGGTGGCCATGCATTCTGCAGCAAGGGTCCACGGAAGATATCATGTCGAAGAGGCTCCTGTTGACTTTCATGCGGGTGTCGATGTTGGCGGGGAGACGATGCGGGTGCTGAGACGGTGTTGGGGTTGTGATGATGCCGGTGTTGAGACGGTGTTGAGTATTGACGATGGCAGGACGCAAATATCTCTGGAGTTGCAAACTAGGCTCGGCCACTGTGAATTGGAAGATTAGGTCCTTGCTATGCAAAAAATCCAAACATTAACATTTCCGTATCCTAAATGACGTGAAATTTCCAACGTCTCTACCCATGCCCATCCATCTGTCGTAACGACATAGCTAACGCAATCAAAACACCGCACTCCCCGTCGGAGCGGTACTCACCAAACTCCCCCGACTTGTCCTTCCCCATGCCCATGGATTGATCCTCAATCTCCATGGCCCCACTCATGACCCGAACGATCTTCTTTCCTCGCCCCGTTTCATGCTGCACCAGCACCTGAGCGGGACACACCACAATCTCCTCCTCTCCCTCCCCATATTCGTCCCCTTTTTTTACCACAAGCGGAAATAGCACCATCTTGACCACCGCTCGCTCCCGCTCAAGCGCCTCGTTTGATTGGAAAAGCCCGCTGCGCTCGTTCATGAGCGACGCGTTGAAATGCACTTGCCGCACCAGATCGCCATGCGTGTCGTACTCCGGCTGCAGCGGAGGGAGCATGATGTACTCGGCGCGCTGCGTCCGCATCTCAATGGATAGCTCGGCTGCAAGGCCCACCACTCTCTGCAGGGACGCGAGGAGTTGCGCCTCGGCGTTCTTCGGCGGTGGGAGGAGGGCACACAACATGGCGAAGATCTCGTGTGCGACGGCCTCGGTGTCGAGGGCACACTGACGGGCAAATTCCGGCCGTTTCGAAAGCAGCGTGAGCGTTGTGGCGCGCCATTGGGCGACCGCGCGCGGGGGTCCAACTTCTGCCAAGGTCTTCTCCAGCGCTTTGAGCTTCTGCCGTTGCTCACGGTCCATGCCGAATAGGTAGCGTGTGAAGACGTACTCCCATACCATGGTCATGACGACCGACATGAAGACGTCGCGCCGCCGCACCCGGTCGGCTAGTAGTTTATCCACGTCCGAGCCGTCCAGGATGGCATTGTCGAGGCGGGCCTCCAATTTTTCATCTTTTAAATCCATGGACAGCCGGCAAATACGATTGTCGGAGAGCTTGGAAAAGCGCAACACCCACTGCTGGACGTGCTGACAAAGCTTTTGGCATGCACCATCGAAATAATCCTCGTCGCGGATGGTGAGGAAGTCATTGGCTCGAGACGACTGGATCTGCACTTGAAGCGCTCGGATCTGCTCGCTGGCGATGTCCAGCTGCTCCCGCAGTCGCAGGATCTCGGCGTTCTTAGTGGCCAAAGCAGTCGCGATCTCAGCCTCGATGGCATCCTTCATGCCATTCGTGAGTCGTCCATGTTCTTGACGGAGACTTTCAAGGTCTCGACTCGCTTGCTGCCATTGCTCGTGCGCGTGCGCATGCTCCTGCTGAAGCGTGGCGTAACGCCCATTCATGTCGTCCACCAGGTTCCGATTAGCTTGCGTCAGACCATTGTTCACTTCTCGCAGACGATCAAGCTCCTCCCGCATAGATTCCAGCGAGGCCTTGATCTGATTGATCTCAAAGTCCTTTTCCTGGAGCTGGCGATCACGCGCAGCAAGTGCATCCTGTGCGTTGTCACCATTGCGAACACCGTGACCGCGCTCGGCTTCGATTTTAGCATCCTGCAATGCCTTATTTTCCGCAACAAGCTGGTCAAGCCGTGATTCCAGCTCGACTATATGCATGCTTTGCCGCTTGCGCACGCTTGGCGGTCGCGTCGGCGATGTTTGCGACGCTTGCGCATCGCCATAACCCGACTGAAAGTTTGGGTCAGCTTGAAAGACGTCAAAACGATTCATGGGGTAACTTACAAAAACATCGGCCATGACTGCCGCGCCCGCAGCGCCAGCAATCAAGTCCTCATCGTTGGGTGGCGGGGTGGGTGGAGGTTCAAATGGGATTGTTTTGGGTGAGGCTCTCGCGCCAACACCCGATCCCGAGGCCGATCCCGCGTCACCCCGCCGGGAAGCGGCCCGCAGGTCACCTGACAGGCTTCGGTCGATACGACGCAAGGTTGGAGTTGAACTTCGATTGCTGGTTCGAGAGAAGGACCGCAACTCGTCCGGAGAGCGAATTTGTTGAGTACCGCTGGTACCTGAACGATTGCTCAATGCACTGGATGATCGTGGAGCAGAAACGGTGCGCATGGAAGACTGCTGAAGTGCTCGATCAATATTCACCGTCTCGTCTTCGGCAGTTGAAGTCCAAGGCAGAGGCTGGATGGCATGAACAGTAGATAATGGATTGCTCATCACTCCTTCTTCTGGCGGGACAATGTCGAGGGATGGCCAGGCTTCTGCCTCTCTCGACGTTCGAATCGCTGGCGGTGTTTCTGTTCGCCGGACAGCCTTGACTGCATCAGGCCCACCGACATCGTTTAGCTCTTTGATTCGCTTCACAGCCGAGTGCTCTTCGGGGATTGTGTGCAATTGCATGCGGGGGCTAAGAGGCCCAACTGGTGGCGGTGACAACATCACACGATCCGATGGCGGGCTTCTAGGTCCGCTTCGAGAGGGGGTCTCTTCTAAAGGAACTGACGCTGAGGTATCAATTAAGCGCTCTATATCGTTTGATCTGGAGCGATCGGAACTTGTGTTCTCAGGAGAATCTTTTAAATTTTCGGGGGTAGTCTGGAAGAGGTAAGACGCGCGAGTTTTCGTAGTTGATTCAAGCGGCGTGTCAGTTGTCTCCAGGCTCGGGGTGCGTACGTGATGTAGAGAGGTTGCGGCAGCAGCATCACTTTGTGAATCCCGATTCTTTGCTATATTTAAGTTCCATTCTGAACCGGTAGCTGTATTGATATGGAGAGGTTCGGCGGATCGTCGACTGTGAAGACTCTCACGGGAGTTAAAATGGCGCACGCCGGTAGAATCGTGTTCAGCGCTGTCTCTGGAACCGCTGACCTCCTGGTATCCACTATCTCTTGCAGTAGTGTGATTTTCGTCTTTGCTGGCAGGCGGTTGAATCGGGGGCTGGCCATTATCAAGTGTAGCAAATGACCATGAAGGCTGCTCTTCGCCATATAATCCGTGACTTTCGCGGTCTGTGAGTGCAGACCCGTTCTTCTCTTGGTCTTCGCTCTCTTTCAGAGAGGCATTTAAGTCTAGAGCAGCAGCAGCAGCACCAGCCCCTGCAGCAGCGACTCCGATCTCAGACAAGATATGACTTTTCATGCTTGATTCTTCAAAGTTCTCAACTCGCGTTTCGACGCCCGACGAAGGCTGCTCTACAGTCAAATCTCCTACATGAGGGCTTTCCGAAGGTCCAGGCCGCCCCAACAAATTTGGATCCGGTTCGCGAACGCCACCGGTGGATGCAGTAGATGGTTGTCGAAATTTGACACGCTGCAACCCCGGGAACAAGCTCTGCACTTTGCTCACGGGTCTGATTGAGCTTGCAGGACTCATAGGGCGTTCTAAGACAGATTTCTCTTCCTTTGCGTTTGGCTCAGCTCTAGTCTCACCAGTTGTTTCGGGGTTTTGAGCGGTCTCTGGCTTATCACTACCATTGTCAGTGGTGCTACCTCGATGCTTCTTCTTTTTCCGTTTCTCTTTCATTTTGTATGTTTTGTAAGCTTGATCCATTTCATCTACATCCTTATCTCTTTCGCCCGCCACAACAAAACCACCGGCAGGGTCCACTATAGATGGTTTGGCATCGGGGACGCCAATTCCAATGGAATTTCTTTGACCAGGGTCCTCGACAGCGGGACCACTAACAGGAACGGTACTTTCGATTGCGGCATTTCGAGTAGGCTCCTTGATAGCCCGATCGGTATCAGGAATGGTACTTTGGATTGCATCATCTCGAGGAAGTTCCTCGATAACCGAATCGGTATTATGAATGATGTTCTCCATGTCTTTGCTTCGAGCATGCTCCTCGCTAGCCGGATCAATGTCAGAAATGGTATACTCAATGCCATTGCTTCGAGCAGCGTCCTCGATGGCCTGATCGGTATCAAGAACGGCATATTCGACTGCATCATCTTGAGGAGGTTCCTCGGTAACCGGATCAGTATTATGAATGGTGTTCTTCATGTCTTTGCTTCGAGCAGCGTCTTCGCTAGCCGGATCAATGTCAGAAACGGTACATTCAATGCCATTGCTTCGAGCAGCGTCCTCGATGGCCTGATCGGTATCAGCAACGGTACTTTCGACTGCATCGTTTCGAGGATGTTCCTCGATAACCGGATCGGTATTATGAATGGTGCTCCCGATGGCTTTGCTTTGAGCAAGCACCTCGCCAATCGGATCGGTGTCCGGAATGGTATTTTCAATGGGATTGATTCGAGATGCCGACTCTGCTCCATCTGGCTGTGTGCTGTCTCGGGGCGGTTCGGTTTCTTCTACAAAGGACGAGCCGATTTGAGCATCCTCTGCAAGGTCTTGTGATTGGGTGGTCGGTTCAGCTGCTTGAGACAAATCTTTAACAGTTGTCTCGAGAGAAGTGGAAAAGGCATTTTTATCTTTCTGCGTCTCTATCGGCGCTTTTGCTTTCTTCCCCTTCTTTTTCTTTTTGGATGTTGAGAAAGTAATGCTGGGCTCATCACCTGCAACTTCATTTTGAGGCGTTGTGGTATCACTTGAGGAAGTGATCTGTTGCAAGAGATTTGGATCAAAGCCGGCCCCATTCAACCCCTTGGTAACGGCCGAATCAAAGTCATCATTACTCTCCACCCCCGTAGGAACCTCTGGGAGCTCATTTGAAATGGCTGCTGGCTTCGGCTCACCCAGAACATCCTCGACAATCTGTTTCGCCCGCTTTGCCTTCTTCCCTTTCTTTTTCGTCATAGATGAGAATACCTCTTCTGGATCGGCTTCAGCGACAGTACCTGGTGGCGAATTTCTCCGATGGAAAGAAGGATCATTAATGACAAGATCGGGATCGAAGCCAGATTCCGCTAGGCCAGCTGCTACAGCGGCAGCGAATTCAATATCTTGAGAAGTCACAGTCGTCGCAGCTTCACTGGTCTGCTCCTGAAAATGATGTTTCTCTGGCGTCTCCAGATGCTCGTCGCTGAGCAAATGGCCTGAAATTGTTGGAGCTGTTTTTCCGCTGTTCTCCGAAGCTGACAGAATCGGGTCTACCATGCCTGAAATATTCTTGACTTGGTCTTTCTCGTTGCTTTGGATCTAGTCTCGAATCGGCATTCTCAGTTACTAATGGCTCTGGAGCTGTCATAACAGGCTCCTGTTCCGCAAATTCGGCCATCTCACTGCCCTTCTTTGCTCTGCGCTTCTCTTTTCTTGGACAATTTTCTTGAGAATGCGCTGACCTTGACGTTATCTTCATGCGGTTCGTCACGTACAGTCGTTTCGCCCTCTACTGGAGTGGGAATGTTTGAGTCTGTGCTGGATTGAGCAAGAGTAGCGTTACTGATTATATTATAATCAGGGTTTTCACGCTCGCGCATTGCCTCCCCTCCTTCATCTCCAGTCTCACCTTGATTGATATCATCGATTACTGGTATCAGACCCAGTTTTCGCGCCTTTCGTTTATCTTTCTTGGACAACTTAGAGGGTTGGTTCTTCTGGAATTCCTCTGATACAACTTCCGCAGAAAGTGGAAATTGGTCGGGTTCAGCATGAGTTTCCGGTTCTTTAGCAGGCCAGCTTATCGGCTCTTCGTCTACAGCATGTTGTTCGGATATTAACTCAGATTGCGGCTCAAATTCTTTATGATGTGCGTTCTTCGATTCATCCGCGGCATCACCAGTATCCTCTGGAACAGTAGGCGCAGATGCCTCAACTGGTGTTTCCGTACCGCCGCCCTTCTTAGATTTGCGCTTGTCCTTCTTTGAAGATCTGTTCGAAGTACCTGTCCAGTTTTCTTCTACTTTATCCAAAACAAATCCTGTGCTTGCTGCAGAAGATGCATTCTGGGTCATATATGTCATATCTTCAATCATGTCGTCAGCTGCTGCTTCTTTATTGACGTCGGGTTCTTCGCGAGACGTTTCGGCCCAACGATCTTCAGATGTGTGGCCACCTTTCTTCCCCTTCTTTTTGGCCTTCTTGTTCGTTGTGATGCTTAAGGTAATTGGTTGATCCTCCGTTGAATGTTGTTTGTCGCCTGATAAAACTTCTGCATATTCGCTATCACGGGGAAAATTTTCACTTTCGGGATCAAGCAATTCCTCTGCCTGTAGGGCTTGGTCTGCTGGGCTGTCTACCATCTTAGATTGTTGGGGATCCTCGACAGCATCATCGTTTGCATGTATCTCGTGTGCTTCATCAGGGCATCGTGAGACTTTGTCCGATGCTGTTGGCACCGACTCCCTTGTAATTGAACCAGAAATCTCTGCTTCAGGCGCAGCCATCGCAGGGTGTTCGAGCGGATCGACCCCTTTGTTCTCTCCACCATGCTCTGAAGTGATTATGTCACGTTCAAGTCCTCCGTTTTCACACGCCACTAGATCTGGTTCATTTTTACCAAATGCCGTCTGGAGAGGGGACTCCGGTAGCGGGGGGAGATCGTCTACTTCTGGAAGAGGTGGAATTTGAAGAAGCTTGGTTGACTCGTCATTTTCTGAACGCGGGAGTTCTACACCAGTAATGTCTTCGACTCCGTTCGATGCCTCACGCCCCGCAGCCAGGGCCACGGTAGACTGTTCCACCTCTCTAGACTCATCGGGTTCCGTCCAGTCAATCGCCGGTTTCCCTTTTTTGCCTTTCTTTCCCTTCTTATTTCTCTTCCCCACCGACGCTTCCGACCATATATCTCCTGGTTGTACATCTTTGCCCAAATCGTTACTTTCTGAAGCTGCTGGGACAGATTTCTCGATCAATGTGTCTGCAGATGTATCTAAAACTTCACTTAAAGGAGCCGTGTCAACCTTTCCACCCTTTTTCTCTTTCTTTTTCTTCTTGCTAGACGTGGAAAACCCAGTCCAATCCCTCTCGGGCTCACCATTACCGGTATGAACAGATACTGGTTCGGCAGGAACTTCACGGCTTGCACTTAATAGATCAGAATCTTTGTTGACCGGAGCCACAATTGCCGGCTCTTCAAGGTCTCGATACTCGCTTGAAGCTTCAGCAATGGGCGTGGTTGCTGCAATTGCAGCTCCCTCTGCAACCCCTTCAATATCATTCAATGCCTTAGTGCGTCTTGCCTTCTTGCCTTTTGAATTCGACGTGTCCCGTAAATCGTCGGAATTATCGATTTTTGCTGAATCCGTGCTTGTGCTCTCTTCCGGTGGAGGCTCATCTGGTGTATCCGCAACTTCTTGCTCACCAAGACCGTCAGTTAATACTGTTTCCTCCAAGACAGTTGACGGGGCCTGACCAGATTTCTTTGCCTTCTTACTCTTCTTGGACTTTTTCGGAGTCGGCTGCCAAGAGAATTCCTCCAGCTCAGTTGCTTTTGCGGCCACCGTCACCTCCGTTTGACCAAATGATGCAGGGTTTTGCGCCTCGTTTGGAGGAATTTCCGCAGTATTAGGCTCGTCTAGCTCCACACCAGACGCTGGTTGCAGTCCAAAACCTATTATGCTGGATTCATCTTTGAGGACTGATTGGTTAGGAACATCATCTTGAAGCACAGCCCCTTTAGCACTCTCGCAATACTCCTCCCCACCGAGAGCAGGTGCGCAAGCAGGAGCCGTGACGATACAAGCAGAGGATGCATCCTCTTCTGGAGAAAACTGGAGCTCCGAATCTTCAGAAGCTGGAAGGGGTATATCTTCAGGTTTAAGATGACCCGAATCCCGCTCATCCAAGTAGGAGCCGGATTCGACGATACTTAATTTCTCTTCCTCCTTCACAGAAGTCGGGGTCTCATCGGTGTCATACCATTGTTCAACTTGCTGTTTTCGCTTGGCCTTTTTCTGCTTCTTACTTTTCTTGCCAGAGACCGTTGAAAATTCACCAGCCTCGTCAGCTTCAAGAGGGGACTTTGGACTCTCAACAGGCTGTTCGGCCTCAACGCCAGCAAACGGCTCCAAAAAATTGTTTCGGGCTGCAGAGGATTCATCACCATAAGCAGTGGGCTCTTCAACAACGGTCTTTGTAGGAACATCAGAATCATCCCCAACACGGGAAGAAGTCACGATTGCCGACGCAAAATGGTCCTGCACATCTTCTTTTTCCTCAGGCCCATTCAATTGAGAATCTTCACGCTGAGATTCTCTCTCCGAAGCAAAACTTTGTTCAACCGCATCTCCCACTGCCGTATCTTCTAATTCGACAAAAGATAATCCTTTTTGCTTTTTCTTCGCCTTTTTAGACTGCTTACGAGTCAGTTTAGACTGATCAGGGACAACAGTAGCATCATCCTTCTTAAGGGATTGAAGTTCCTGCGGGCTTTGTTCCTCCAGAATTTGCACTGCAGAACGAACCGGCTCTGGTTCCGCTTTACTCTGGTCGTCAGCCCCCAATTGCCTTTCCAGAATCGTGCACAGGTCGACATCCCCCATTTGATTGTCTTCAGACTCAGGACCCAGGGGCAATTTTGGCTCCCTGTCTTCACACCTGTTTAATTCTAATTGTAATGAGTTAATTTTTTCATCAGTATTTGCTACACCGTGTTCAGAGCCATGCAATTGTTGCTGGGCATCTTTCCGTCGCTCATTTTCGTTTTCTTGTCCCTTCTGCTCATCCGACGGTTTTGAGGGGTATGACACGATACCTGCTTCTGCACGGTCTTCTGCTGCGACAACCTCTGCTGTGTCCACTGGTTCTTGAGATGCATCATGAAGCTCTTCTAGTGGTACAGTTTTGTCGGTCGCGGTCGCATAATCCGAATCGACGGTACAATTACTTGCTTCCATATTCTCTTCAGAATTCAAAAATTCCTTAGTCGTAACTGTCTGCAGAGAGCCAACTGTAGGCTCCGTGACGGATTCACTTCCGCTTGGCGCAAACACCTCCTCCACCTCCATGACCTTACTCTTCTTGTTTTTCTTCTTCTTCTTTCCAGACGCCTTGCGTGAGAGAGGGGGCTGCTCGGGTGAACCTTCTTTGACGTCTTCTGAAGGTTCAAAATCCTCAACTGGCTTTGGCAGAGGGCCCATTTGTTCCGAGGCAAGTGGATGGACTTCGCCACTCGGCTTATCGGGGCTGTAATTCCCCTCCTGGCTGCTTTGTGCAAAGACAGCAGCGCTGCTAAGCATGGCAACCGCTGCGATGGGCTTTGCAGACATTTGCGGTCCAGCTGTCGCGTGGTCATTGTTCTCATAAGGTGAGTTAGGTCGACTATCCGGCAGAGGCGGAAGCTCCAGGTCGTCCATGAGGACATCGGAACGAGATTGATTAGAGTGCACAGCCGGAAGCTCACTGTCCACCTCACCAGTCGGTGAACGAGACTCGCCAGCCCCAGGCCCCGTCTGCACTTCTTCCGCCTCAATATTTTCCTGTGGTACGACCGCAACAGACTTGTTTTCGTCAGTAATACTATGCATTCGCTCATCTCTCTCAAAATCCTCCCAGGTGTAGAATTGTGGTTCATGACGCACACGATGCGCATCTCGCTCCAAATCGGCCCACGTGTAAAATTGAGGCTCTTGCCGAGCGGTGGTGGTGGTGATCTGAGAAGCAGCATGAGGCTGTGTGGAAGCGAAATCACTGGCCTTCGGGGTTGTCTGCTGGGAATCGAGGTATTCTTCTCCCTGCAGCTCCGCTTCATTGCCGTACAAGTTTGCGCTCTCGGTATCAAGGCTCAAACCAAATGGCCGTTGCCCTCGCTCGCGGATAGGCGACGGAAAATCCTCCGCGGCCGAATGCCACACGTCATCGCTGCCTCCTCCGTGAACACTGGACGCTCGGCTGGAAGGCTTGCTAGAAGGTAGGCTGGGTAATAGCTCCCCGTCATCAACTTCAGGGGCTTTCCGATTGCATTCCACGAGATACAAGGGACGGAATTCATTGGAGGAAGGCCGTGCTTTCTTTTGTTGCTGTTGTGCCGGTAAAGGGGATGCCGGGGTGGAGGGGGAAGAGCCGATGAAACTGACAGAGCGTTCCCTGGCCGATGGTAGATTGTGCTGCCCGAAGGTCAATCGAACAGGCACAGCGGAGCTGGAAGGTGCTCGGGGAAATGCCAGTGGTCTGTGTGGCGTTTCCAGCTGCGTAGGTGAGCCTGGGCGTGATAAAGGTAATGCGGGCAAGCTCTCGAGATCTTCTGCAAGTGGGTCTAGGACGTCCTTCGGCGCCGTCAGATTTTCAGTTGTGTGTGTCACCGTGTGTTGCTCCTCCAAAGAGTTCGTCGCCGCCGCGCCAAGAAAGGCTGCAGGTACGATGTCGCGCTCCAGTCCGAGCGCTCGAGAATCCGCTTTAGCAGAGACAGGGCTGCCAATATCCTGCTCTTCCTTTTTTGATGTAGCTAAAGCCGGAGACTCTGGTGGACTAGCGGGTAGAGGCGGCAGATCCTCTACCCGCATCCCTAAAAAAGACTGGTCTTTACCATCATATCCACCCTCGTCTGTCTTCCGCCGGTGGTGATGCCGATGGCCACCATCACTGTCTCTCCGTGACGAAGTGTCCATATCGTCCCCACTACGGTGACGATGGTGATGTCGGCGTCCTGATTCACTTCTGGTGTCAAAATCGTCATCACCGTAACGGCTCGATCGTCGACTGTCACTTATGTCGTCATCCCGATAGCCATCTTCGTACTCGCGATGATGGTGGTGACGGGGCTCAGATTTGACGCTGCGAATATCCTCGTCGTCATCGCCATACGCGGAACCCTCTCGATGCCTTCTACGGCGGTGTTTATGCTCACCGTCGTCATCCTCACCGTCTCTGCTATCTCGCGTCGAAGTCCTGCTCAGTGTCGCCTCATCCGAGCGTGTGGAAGATCGGCTTTGGGGCACAGCATCGGATGACTTGCGACTGAAAAGGCCAAACAAACCGCCTTTCTTTTCTTTTTTGGTAGAAGCTGGATCCTCCCTATCCCGCCGCGAACGGGATGACGTGACGGACGCAGCATCGTCATCCTCACGCCTAGACCTTCGCTTCGATGCTCTACTTTCATAATAGTCGACTGGCTCGGAAGCTGCGACCGAGCGGTCATCGTAGTAGTCTGGATCATCAGCATACCCAATTTCAGACCGCACCTTGCCAACCTTCGATGATCGACGCTCCTTACGACCAGGAGTGGGCTCAGATGCTACGGATCTGGATCGGCCGTCTTGTGGAGACTCGCTGCGAGGAGCGTCGGTGATACGGCCATTTTCATAGGACTGAGGACCTGAGATTTCTGCTGGTTGTCCTTCCTCAGCCATCTCCCTCGCAGTCGAATTGGACATGACGGCAGCGCTATCAGCCAGCTTGTCATCTCCCTTGCCAGTCGCCGTCGTTTGTTCACCAACGTAATCGTCATAATTCCATTCCGATCGCAGTGGCGAACTGGCAGCGGGCTCGTTAAATCTGCCACTATCACGCTTCTTCTTCGATTTATTGCCTTTCTTTACTTCAGCAAACTCGGCGAAGGGATCGGCTTCCTTTGCATCTGGTGGCGGCGAGGGCTCATCGTCCTTAACTTGATATTGGAAGGGGTCTGGAACTTCCGAAACTTTGTCCGGGGCACTATCAGCGACACTCGCAATCAACCCATCTGGGGCCGAGGAAGGCTCCCTTTCCGCAGCTGATTCGGTCACAACAGGCTCGATGTCTCTAATGTCCCGCTCCGGCTCCTTTGATTTCTTCTTACCTTTCTTTCCTTTCTTGCCCGAAGAAGACCAATTATCTTCGACGTCAGCCGCACAGGCAGCTATGGCTGCAATCCCTCCGGCCGTCATCACGGCCTCTGCAACGTCAGAAAATCCCTGTTTCCTTGCCTCTTTATCGCGTTTTCGCAGCTCCTTCTTGCTCAGCTGTGAAATATCGGCCTCAGAAGGTGAGCCTTCCGGCGTTGGAGAGTCTTCGGCAAACCCGGAGCGCTTGTTGTCTATTCCAGAGGCTGTGGAGCTTGAGATATCAGATGTGCCCCGCTTGAGGGCTTTGTCGCGCTTTTTCTTATCCTTTTTGCTCAAAAAATAATCAGCGGTGTCATTTTCTCCAGGTTGGTCGAGCGTTCTATCAACCTCAACGGGGTTTGTAGTAGTCTCAGTGCCTCCTGCATCGTCTAGAGAAGCCGCACGTTTTGCGGCCTTCTCACGTTTCTTCTTTTCCTTCTTACTCAATGGGGGATCCCAATCTGGATCTTCCTCGACATTTCGGGAAGATTCCACCGACTCCAGTCCTTCGTTCGACTTCTGAGCAGGTTGACTAGATAATGCCGGGATTTCCTCGTCGTCAAAGCCCCCTGGGATGTGTGGTGCCTTCTCTTCAGCTGGGGTCGGATCGGTCACCTCTTCCTCTTCCACCCAGCCGCGAACCGGGGGGGCTCCTTCTGTTCCAGGAGAGTCCATGGGGCCAAATATGACATTTGAAACTAAGTCATGTAGAGGCTGACTGTACGGCGAAGATGTTCTCGCATTGGCTTCCCCGGCATCATTGGTATTCACACCAGAAGTTTCACCTGAGTTTGTTGCTTGATTCCAGTCCGATTGGGCTATGGGTTCTTCGTCAACTCTTGTAGGTCCATAACCTGCCTTATCAGAGAATTTCTTCTCCAACTCAACTCCTGCAACAGCCGCTCCAACGACAGCAGTACCAATGGACAGGTCTTTCGCATTCATATAGGAATCATGTTCCTGGAACGATTCGGGAGTCGGGGGGTCGTAAATATGCGTTTTGTCTTCACCCCACGAAATACTCCGCGTGCGATCCCGTTTGCCATTTACCGCTTTCTCTTCCAATGGATGCGACTCGGAGACATTAACAACTGTCGCTTGAGAAAGAGGGGATGGAGAACGAGAGTTCTTCTGCTTGTCCGCACCTACCGTCTCCGGCGGTGGTGTAGGGGCAATGATGTTCAGCGCTGGCACACCATACGGGGCACACTGGCTTGGAAAGTGCGAGCGAATGTCCTGTTGTGCGGCGTGATACACTTGTACCTCATTGTCGCCATGGGCATCCACAATTCGGGTATTACCTTGTGCGGAATCTGACAGAACAGCTGGTCGGAAAAAGTCTGCTTGAGATGGAGCAGGCTTGGCATAGTATTCATCCATATCTGCGACGACCTTCTCCGCCGCCTTACGAGCCAGTTCCGCGTGGCGAACGTAGTCTGAGTCGCTGTGCTTGCGTTTGAAGAAATCGCGGTCGAATATATCATCGTCCATTAGAGGCGAGCCAGAGGATTTTTCGTTCGGCTCGATCTGCTTAGAGGCGTACAAAGATGGTGAGGGCTTCTCGTCTGCAGCGGGATGGTGGAGTACCTGATCAGGATACTGATTAATTTCACGCACACGCTCTTCGTCCTCGCGGTGGCTTTGGGGTTCGGCTCCGGCAAGAACGGCGCCTGCTGTTGCGGCAGCTGCAGCTCCAGCAGCGACTGCGCCCCAGTTCGTCGATGATTTTTGAGGCCCCTCGTTCCGTTTGGGTTCAAACTCGTTGCTATCTTGACCTCTCCGCTCACTAGACGCGCGCTCCTGTTCCACAAGCTCGCAACGCCTCCTCTCAATCTCTGCGTCTAATTCGGCTTCTCGACGAATACGGGCTTGCCGATCTCGTTCTGCACGCTCACGCGCTTCGTTCTGGGCCGCCTCTTGAGCAGCCATGGCCTCCCATTGCCGCCGATTCTCTTCTTGCCGCCTCGCTTCCTCCTGTAGACGAAGCTGTTCTTGTCGATATTCCTCCTCTCGCCTCTCGCTCTCCCGGCGTTGGTGTTCAATATCAGCACGTTGTTGATCTGCCGCCCGTTGAGATGCAAGTGCAGCTTCCGCAGCGCGGCGGTTCTCGTCCTCCCGACGGCGGCGCACCTCCTCCTCACGCAGACGAGCGTCGGTCTCTTTGGCGGTTCGTTCAGCTTCTTCCTTCAGTGCACGGGTACGATCAGCCCGTCTTCGCTCTTCATCCGCCTTCTCTTGTTCGCGGCGTTGGTCGCGGTCTTCTTTCCGCCGCTGTTCTTCGGTCAACCCAAATCGAACATTACCCGGTTCTTTCGGCTTCCGATTCTGACTTGCGATGATGCTCCCGGCAACGATTGCGCCAGCGCCAATAAGAGCGGCATCGCCGAGGCCAAAACTGCTGCGAGTAGGACTTGAGACCGTTCGTCTCGGCAGTGGCCTCTCGTTCATCTCCGTCGGGCTTTGCACGAAGGTGGGTGCAATCGGTGCTACGGGCCGAGGATGTTGGATAGGCCCAGGACCCGGACGTACAGAAGGCTCAAACGCTCCGGGCATGGTGCTATATCTTGAACTTGCATCAGACATAGGTCTCGGATCAATATGCTGCATCGGCGGAGGGGGTGGTCCACTAGCAGTGGAGGGAGTCGTGCCGATCCCCTCCAAAGGCCTTCCTGCAGCATCAAGAGCAGCTCCAGCAATGGCTCCGGTAGCCAGGCCGGCTCCCACTGAATCAATGAATGATCCATCATGTCTCTGATCATACCCTGTAGGCGGGGAAGGCGGTCTGCGCCGTTTCTTATCTTTACCACCCCATCTCCATCCCCAGGCGCTCATCAAACCATCGCCCGAGGAAATACTCTCCGTGCTATGGCGAGGTGATAACCTGGATTCGCCGAACGCAAGAGCAGAGTTGGTACTCGAGGCATCATCCACATCCGATGGCAGTTCATCCTCCCAATCTTCGTCGTCACCCTGTCCCATTTCCTCATTAATCCTCGCCTCCGCTTCACGCGTCTTCAAATTCAGGGGCCGCCTTCCACCTAAATCCCGTCGGCTGGTGCGCTTGCTGATTCCATGACTCTTCTGAACAGCAGCTAAAGCTGCAGCGGTAGCTCCTATTCCAGCCACAGTTGCGGCCAGGTGATCATCCGAGCGCCTTCTCGCCCTGCTCTTTGATGTGTTTTGCCTTAAGGGGGGGCTCGTCCTGATGGAGAAGGCTTCACCAAACGCCATATCCGCATCGGAAGAAGAGGAGGAGGCATTGCTGAAGTTGAAGAAGCCCCGCCGTTTCTTGCGGTGCTCGCGGGATGGCCTGCGCTCCTTTCGCTCATTTGCTGAAGGTGAAAAAAATCCGCCGAAGAGGCCAGAAGAATCACCCGGCCTTTGACGGTGCTGTGAAACGTTGTGATAAGATTGGTCTCGGGATCTTTGATCGCCTGCTCGGGACTTCGAGTCGGAGTACCCAGAAAAGCCGCCATTCAGAGGGCTAGGACTTCTCGAACGACTACGGGAGTGTTTTCGGACCCACGCTCCGCGAGAAGGGCTTTCACGACGACCATGGCTGGAGCCTCTTAACATGACCGAGGCCGCAGTGGCACCTAAGGCCGCTCCAGCGGCCAGTCCGGCGAGTCCAGATCTTTTATCCTTCGACCGAGACCGTGACCGCGGTATCACTCGACGGCGCTCAATCCGACCATCCTTCGTTCGTACGGTGACCCATTCTTCCCTCTTCGGCCCAATAATTCCGTGGGAGCTTCTCCGCCTTCGCTCCCGCGAAGAGCTACGACTGCGCCTCCGGGCTGCAGAGCTGGCCCGATGACCGGATTTGATGCTGTGAGTATCATGGAAATCTCTGCGGTCATTGAACAACATGCTTGCACCTGCGGCGACGCCCGCACCTGCGAGACCAGCAGCCAAAAGGTTCGTCTTGTCACCAACTTTCCGTTTATCGCGATCCGCATAGTTATGATATCTGATCTCTTTGTCCACGCGAGTGCTTCCCGTTCGACGCAAAGAGTCAGTGCTGGATTTGCGGTACAACCTCTCAGCTGACCTACGTCGGCGGAGATCTTCGAAGGAATCTCGCCGTTTGTGGAAGTGATGCACTCGCGGAGCGTCATACGGTGAACTCCGCGGGTCGAAGCAGTACTTGCACACGCCAATGTATTCGGTGTACTCTTCCATCCGTCGAACATCTTCAGGGCTGGAGATGAGGTTGAACAAGCCGTCCTTGAGCCGAGTCATTGGGCCTTTATGTTCATGGAAATGGTAGCCTTGCGCCATGCCTCCGCCGTTCACGTACGATCCTGCCCCTCCAGGGGTGAGTGGTGGCCGGGGAGGCGGCGGACCCTGACCTCCGCCTCCACCATTCATAAATGATCCGTTTCCAGACCCGAGAGGTGGCCGCGGACTTTGGGCCTCCGCGCCGCCGTAATACGATGGGGGCCTGGACGGCTGGTCGTGATGATGCTCTATTTCGTACGCCGCAAACCCCGCTGCCGCCGTTGCCGCCGCGCCTGCCGCCAGAAGAGGCACGTTCGAGTTAGTATGGGAGGGGTACTTACCGGTGGTTCCCCCGCCAGGGGCGGAAGGCGGAAGGCGGGGGCTTGACGGGCCGGGGTAATAAGGTCCTGCTGCACTAACAGAAGGTTCGGGTTTCTGACGAGGAGGCTTGTAATCGGGTTTCGATGTGTTGGTGGTGCTGCCGGGCGGGTACGACGACGTCGATGGCGACTGATGATGCGAAGCGAAAGCACCCACCGTGGCGGCGGCGGCAGCAGCAGCAGCGGCGGTCGACGTCAACCGGCTAATCTTCGAGCTGCCCGATGACTGCTTACTAGGCTTAGACGGCTTAGACGGCTTCGAGCCGCCGGAGGTGATGGGCTGGGTAGGGAGGCCGGCGGTATACACAGGACTCACTCTGCCACTGTAAAATTCAGCAGCGGAGCCGTGACCCGTATCCTGCGCCGGCTGTGGGACGGCCGAAGCTGGCATCAAATGATGATCTGGATTCACAAGCATATTAGGCGTCGACGGACGCACACCTGGCTGATATTGCACCGACTGGCCCTCGTCTAAATAGTAATCGGCCGCTGCCCCGAAACTGTCCGCCCGGTTGACCCCGATCTCTGGCGCCGGACGGTCGAACGACCCCGGAATTTGCCCGGGAAACTGATGCGCAGGATCAACGGATGGAAGGGCGCCGGACATGGTGTGCTCGACGCCTGTCGAGCCAAGCACCGTACCTGCGTACTGACCCGGGAACTGCTCAAAGCTCCCCATGGCCGGTATTCCCCGATCGCCTTCGCCTTCATCTCGATCCACCACCACTGGTGCACTCCTGCGCCTCTTATCAGACTCTCCTCGCCGTCGCTCCTTCCGGTCCAAACGGTCCCGACTCCGCGACCGTTCCCTCTCCGACCGGCTCTTTCTCCGCCGCTCTCTGTCCCGACTGTCGCCACGCCGACTCTTCCGCTCGCTTCTTCCATCCCTGTCCTCATCCTCCCATTCCCCATCGTCGTCGTCGGGGTTATTCAATGCGCGCACCGCGCTCTCCGTTAGAGTTCCCGTCCGCGAGCTCGGGGCGGTGACGTAAAACGAGCCCCCGTTGCTGTCCTCGCCGTACGCGCTCCGACTGGATCGGTGGAGAGATGGCCTCTTGCGCTCCCGTTCTGGGTCGTCGCCACCGCCACGGGACTTGGACGAGGCAGACGCGATCGAGTCGGCGCGGCCATTGCTTTTCTTCTTCTTCGAGCCGTACACGCTGCCGCTCTCACTGCGGCCGCTAAATGCTGCCCTCCACATCTTCGCCGCTGTAAATTCTATACCGATGCAGTTGTGTGTTCAGGCGACGGCGGGTCCTGCGATCCCTTGTCGCCAAATGTTCCTCCGTTTGCTCGCAGCCTTCTGCTGCCTGGCGCGTCCAAATAATAGCGTTGTGCAGCGTGTCCCTAAACTGTCCAGGTACACTTCCCAAATCGTCGCCGTGTCGCGTTTATTCTCGTGTTCGTTGTTCTGGAGTGTTTACGACTGCGCTCCGCCGGACATGAATAGTGCTATGTAGCGATATCTGACTGTCTTGACAGTATGTGCCACATGTTTCGATGATGCAGGTCATAGCAAGAACGGACGAGACGCTATCGCAGGTGGAGAGGCAGACGCATTCTGACTGGGTCCGAAAAGCTTCATGCGGTTGGACAACTCAGAGCTGCATGCATGTGGTGCAGAGGAGCTGCTGCCAAGAGGTGGCTGGAAACCAGGCTGTTGTAGCGCTACTGGGGAGGCGAAAAGAAAGTTTGCGCTAGCAAGCAGTTTTCAGCTGATTTTGGCCTGCGAGGTGAATCAAGAGAATCAAGGTCGATAGGATTACAGATGAAATGAAAGAAATTTATGGAGATAGTGTTGCTCAAATGTGAATTGTATTATGTTTCACGGTACATGGCTTTGAATGGCCACCTCGGTTCCCCCTCCCACCCCCCAAATTTTTCGTAGATGCCCAAACTAAACAGGCACATCCCTGCACATCAAAATTTGCGCGATCAACGCCGGGCGCCTTGCTGCCGGACAGAATCAATTCAATTCCCAGTCGTCGTGAAGACTTCAAGGCCCAATGTCCATTCTCCTAACACCGGATAGCCATGAAATCCCGGAGTGACATCGCCGTTGCCATCAACGGCGTCTTCTTTCCGTTGGTAGTGGTGAAAGTATCTAGTACACAGGCGCGCCGAGTTGTGAGCGAAGCGCCAAGATCTGATTCCGCGCATTTTCCTCCATCCCAAATATCTGCTCTTTGGATAAACTGAGCACCTGCTGAATCATCGCTTGTTGGGCGGGGTCGACACCGGCGACAGGGACGGGCGCTTGCGACGGTTGCGGAGGTGGGGGTTGATAGGGAGCTTGCTGGGCAGCAGGCGGGGTTGGGGCGTATGGCTGACCGTAGCTGTGTGGCGGCGCACCGATGTACGGAGGCTGGCCGTAAATCGGCGGCGGTTGGTAGGCGGGCTGTGCGGAAGGCACTGGCTGCGGAGGCACGGGCTGAGCGGGTGGAGGTTGGGCTTGTTGTTGTTGGATGAGGTTGGCGAGGCAAGTGGTGTCGACCAGACCGAAGAGGAGCAACGCCTGGAACGTCGCGTAGCCAATTTGCGGAGATGTTTGGAACAGGGCGGTAGCTTGGGCGGGATTGCTGTCGGCCAAGGCCTTGATTTGGGTGAGAATGTCAAGGAGCTGAGGGACGGGAAGGGCAGCGAGTGTTTTGCTGATCGCATCGGGCGCCGTCACTCCGGGAGGTAAACTTGTACCCGCCGGAAGAGGTGGTAATGCTGCCCCATCTCCTTCATTCGCCTGCGAGGCCCCTTCCATGTTGAAGTGGGTGGGTGGGGGAGCCCTTCCACTTCCATCGGGTTGATTGGACTGCTGCTGCCGTCCGCCGCTGTTGTCATTGGAGTAGTCCACCCGCAATGTCCTACCATTCAGCTCGGTATTGTTTAGATTCCGCACCGCGGTCGCTGCCGCGTCGACATCGTTGTACTCAAGAAAACCAAATCCTTTTGGCTTCCCTGTCTCTTTGTCGTAGACCAAGCGGAAGCTGGCAACGGGACCCGCGGAGGTGAAAAGGTCGACGATTTGCTCCTCACTCACTCCGTAAGGGATATTTCCAATGAAAACGACCCGCCCGCCTTTCTCTCGCGGCTGCGCCATGTTCGCGCGGTGCAGCGGGAACGCCTTTTGACCGCCAACGGGGATGAGTTGAGTAGTGGTGTCGGACGACGGATGCGCTAGATGAGAAAAACGTCTGATTTGGTGAGTGTTATGGAACTTTTGCACACCCAGTCGATGAGCCTGCGGGTTGGATTGGTTTTTGTTTTTGCGATGATTTTGCTCGAAGCATGGTATGGGTAGAGCAGAGGCAAAGCTTGGACCAGTTTGCGGAGTGATTCCGTCACTCCCGAGAAGTCGACGTGCATGTGAACACAACAAACCGATACCAATTGAAACCAGGGTGATCAACAATTCGGAGACCATCGAGGTCTATGGTGAAAGAAGCAAGTTCACAGACGATTATATCAAGGATTGGGACTGAGAGAAAAAAAGGGAAACACGTGGACTGAGATAGGGAGGGAGAGAAAGAAAACTAAAGAACAAGATGCTAGAACGATAGCAAGAATACACATCAGCATGTTCAGCTTTACGCCACTGCTAGGGGCTCAGAGCGAGTCGCGGGCGACGCAGTCGCTGCTTGAGTTGGATGGCGGGGTCAAGATCGCGGTGGACGTTGGCTGGGACGCGACCTTCTCAGGAGAGAAGCTGCGAGCGCTGGAGCAACACGCCCTGACCTTGTCCTTCGTCCTGCTCACCCACCCTACCCTCCACCACCTCGGCGCCTACGCACATTGTTGCAAGCATTGGCCGCGCTTCGCCCACGTGCCCGTCTATGCCACCACCCCCGTTATCAATCTGGGTCGGGCCTTGCTGACCGATCTATATGGCTCCGCCCCGCTGGCTTCTTCCGCAATCCCCTCTACCAACCTCCCCCATGATTCCTCTGATATTCTGCTTCCCCCACCAACGGCCGAGGAGATAGCAACGTATTTTGCCCGCATCCACCCGCTGAAGTACTCGCAGCCACACCAGCCTGCGCCGGCACCATGGTCGCCGTCTTTAGGCGGACTCACCATCACCGCCTACGGCGCTGGCCACACTCTAGGCGGCACGATCTGGCATATCCAACAGGGCATGGAGAGCATCGTGTATGCCACCGATTTCAGCCAAGGCCGTGAAAATCTCATCCCTGGCACCACGTTGTTGGCTGGCGGACAGGAGATCATCGAACCCTTGCGCCGCCCCACCGCTCTAGTGTGTTCCGCAAAGGGTGTGCAAAGGCCGGAAGTTCCCAAAGGGCACACCAAGCGAGACGATATCCTCATCGCCCTTGTGCGTGAGACTATCAGCCAGGGCGGCAAAGTCTTGATCCCAACGGACTCTTCGGCGCGCGTGCTTGAACTCGCCTTTGTGCTGAACCAGAACTGGCACGCAAATATCGATGGCCCCCAAGCTGACACGTACAAACGCGCCCGCATTTACCTGGCGACTAAGTCCTGCTCCAACACTGTGCGCTTTCTGCAGAGCATGCTGGAGTGGGTTGAAGACTCAGTCCGGAGCGAGACAGAAGCGGTGTTGACGGCGAAGCAAGGTAAGGATGGCCAAGAACAAGTTAGTCCTCTGGATTGGCAGTACGTAAAACTCGTTCAGAGCGAACGACAGATGGATCAAACGCTACGAAGACAAAAGCCGTGCGTCATTCTAGCCAGCGATCTCAGCCTCGAATGGGGCTTCTCGCAGCAAGCCTTAGAGGCCTTGGCAAGCGACTCAAAAAACCTGGTCATACTTCCCGAGCCAGTGAGACACACTGGAAGCACGAACGATGGAGTCGGCCGGCGACTGTGGGATGCATGGCAAAGCCAACCTGGTCAGATCTCCGAGCAGAGCGGCGCCAAAGTAGTCAGTATGGATGGGATGACCGTAGATCTGCGAGAACTTGAGACCAAAGCACTCGATTCGAACGAAACCACACTGTACGAAACGTTCCTCGCGAGGCAGCAACAATTGCATAGCTCCTTACAAGGGGAAAACACCGAGCCGGATTCGACAGCTCACGTTTTAGAAGAGCCAGATGAAGAATCCGATTCTGACGACGAGGAGGATGAGGACGCTGAACATCAGGGTCGAGCTCTCAACATCTCAGCGCAATTTACGCAAAGCAATAAGCGCAAAGCTGCTGGTCTTAGCGATGCAGATCTGGGAGTCAATGTGCTCCTACGTGGGAAAGGTGTGTACGACTACGACGTACGCAACCGGCGCGGCCGCGACAAAATCTTCCCATTTATCACCTATCGGGCCCGCGATACCGAGTATGGGGAGGAGATTAAAGCAGATGACTACCTCCGTGCAGAAGAAAGGAACACAGCCGACGGAATGGACACACATGGAGGCGCCAGCAACGAAATAACAGTAGGCCAGAAGCGCAAGTGGGATGACCTGGCGACATCGAGAGGCGGGGCGGCTCACAGAGGCTCCAAATCAGGGTCTCAAAACAAGCGCCAGAAAGAGGAGAAGAGCAAGCCGCGTGAGCCCGACGATATTGATGCGGCGATTGCCCGTGCAACGGGGCAAGCGCTTCCCGAAGCGGGCACTAATGATGAGAGCGAGTCCAGCAGCGACGATATTGATGAGTCTGATTATGAACCCGAGCATGGTTTATCCGGTGGTCCGCGGAAAGTGATCTCCACCGTCAAGAAGCTGGCCCTACACATGCAAGTCTCGCACGTCGACTTCTCGGGCTTGCATGAGCTGCGGGACTTGCAGATGATTGTCTCGCTCATGCGGCCGAGGAAGGTTATTCTGACCTCAGGCGATGTGGACGAGACACGGACCCTAGAACAGGGTCTAAAGGAGGCGTTTGCGAAGCAACAAGGTGTCTCGACCGGGCCAACCGCGACGGAGATATTCTTACCCAAGGTCGGGGAGTTGGTTGACGCCAGCGTGGACACCAATTCATGGGCGCTCAAACTCAGCCGGCAGCTCTTGAGGAGAATTCACCCGCAAAAAGTAAGGGAAGGGTTAGAGATAGTAGCAATTACCGGCCGCTTGACCGTAGAACCGGTCGATTCCTCAAAAGAAAGCGCCATGAAAGACATCAACGGTACCAAAAAGAAGGCAAGACTCATTGAGCCCCAACCCCTCGAAGGAAAGAAGGAAGACTCGTCCACCTTGGGAATGCCCGTTCTTGATCTCCTAACAACCACTACCGCCTCGTCCCTCTCATCTACTACAAACAATCCGCACCATCAACAACGATCTCATGTCATCCCCCAACAACCTGTCCACGTCGGGGACCTTCGCCTCGCACCTCTGCGCGCCCGCCTCGAAACTCTTGGCCATACGTGCCTTCTACGAGGCGAAGGCACGATCCTAGTAGACGGCACAGTTCTGGTTCGGAAATCAGCCACGGGAGGCCGGGTCGAGGTTGAGAGTACGATGCCCCGGGGTTTAGAAGTGCCGGCGCAGCGGACGCTAGATCGTGAGGGCAGTTTCTATGCTGTGAGAAGGGCAGTTTACAGTGGGTTGGCAGTTGTCGGAGGACGGGGTGTGTGAGATAGATGCAAACGGGAAAACATTTATATTTGCATGGCTCAGAAAAGAAGTTGCGATGAATTCTTACACAAGACATCGTCTTGAGGTTAATTTCATTGAGTAAGTGTGGGATTTAACGTTCGTGGGTAGGATCTCAGCCAGGGGGACGGATTTCTCGAAAAGTTACGTGAGGCTGTGTATGCACCACCCCTTTTCTCTTAGACGGAGAGGAGTCTTAGCCCGTAATACGCCCTATATACGTAAGCTGCCGTTCTGTTACTGTCGCCGCTTTTGCAGTTGGAGCATTGCCAGTCATTTCCCTTTCACTTGTTCAATGTAAATTTCATAAGCTATGTCTGGAAACCCGCCGAACCAACGTCAACTCAGTTTCTATGATACCCAAAAACTTTATGTACTCACGTCTATTTTGAGAGAAAAAAAGAGACTCGACAAGAGTCACGTAGTTTAAAAGCTCATCGTTGTATCACTATTGATTGAATGCACACATGACTGCAACACGCGTATGGTCCAATGCGACCTCAATGATTGAGAGCAGCTCCAATTTCCATACCACTACTACAACCGCCAAACCCTTTAAGAACTTCATTGAAGAGGAGTGTCAAGGTAGACAAGCAGTGATAGTGGACTATATGAGCTTCTACCTAACAGTAGATTTAACGACTGAGTTCAACGCGGAGTTTACGCTTCCTTGTTGCGATTATTACATATTTTCTCTTTAGATCATTGATCAGCTTGATCAAAGATTTGATCCGTGAGATCTTCTTTGTCGTAGCTGTTGGTCTTTCAGAAGAATCGCTATTCGTCTCGTTGCTCTGTTGAGTTTAGCGTGAGTTCGTTTTATTCTGTACCGCCCACCATCCGAGATGATGCTATTAAACTAAGTATAGGAACTTGTGCGCGAATGTTAACCACGTACAGTAGATCTGTACAGCTTCGCACGAAGTGAAGAGCCATAGAAGGATCCGCATGCTTTGAATTATCAAGCGTATGGCGCTCGAGATATTTTCGGTTTACGATGGTCCATGTCTGAGGCCCAGGGTTGCATGGAATATCGCCTTGTAGTATGATTTGATACGGTAACTCAGACAGTAATGCTATATCATAACCCCCACAAAACGGGGGGGTTGGTGGAAATTTCCCCATGGTGTCGTTCCATACTCGAATTCACATCTGGTTATTGCTAGGGATACACTCACTTCTAGCATTCATATGCCTTCACCTCACTATACATATTTGCAAGACAGTTTGTGCGCATACGAAGGCTCTTGCGAGATAGAAAATTTATTTCTTTCTCAGTCCAACTTCACTTGATTACTTGAGAGATCCCCGACACCTGCCTCGCGGGATGCTTGAGATTATGCTTTGGTGTTTCCAACGACCATGTTTTGGAAGTGCTAAGTAGGGCTTCCATGTTACAATTTGACACGAGGATGAGATGAAGCAATGGAAGTCCTTTCATCAGTCATGACATCGGAGCAACGACTAATAGACTCGGGAGTCGTAAACGGTGCAAAGATTACTGTATCTCTCAGCATGTGTTCACCTATTAATTTCCCCTACCCAAAGCCAATTTATTAGGTAACCAGGCATCCAGAGATAAAATATCGGCATGTTAATTCCAAATTATGGCAGGAAAAAGTTGAATGTGCTGTCAAACCTAGTCACTCTGGGTTGCTTTAAGGCAAGACTCTGAAACGAATGAAGAAAACGTATTTCCAAGCTCTGAGAAAATCAATTCTTTCAAGACGACATTGGCACAGTGCCGTCCACGATCCGTATTATCCGCCATTTCCGCCATTAACATCTGCTTAAATGGCATGCTGCATGCCAAAAATTTGATCGCCCATCATTCAATGTTTGTAATTGGCAACAAGATATGCACTTCGAGTTGCTCCATCTGGAATTCCGGTTTAATGGTCCGCATGTCGGTTAAATTCATGCCGGATGCCAGATGTCACTGGAGGAGCTCGAACATCCATCTACATAACAGAGACCAATGACAGATGTTAGAGCCAGTGCGGTTAATGTCTCGTTGGACCTCTCCACAAAGCTCTCCAACAGGAGCTGGAGAAACGCTGATCTTTTCCCCGCGCTGTGACATTCATTATTCCGCAGGATTGCCAAATGTGCATCATCGATTTCCATGGAGAAACGGTATAGATATCCGTCATCACATCACCTTGGAAAATTTTGTTATATTTTGTGGATTGGGGAAAAGTAAATTTCCGGGATGATGAAAGCTGGAGTATACCAATTTCTTGTTGGCTGCTTCGCTGCTCTTGGCTCATTCCTCTTCGGGTAAATCTCCTTTTAATGTTGATGGACGACACACGATTTAATCCTTGGTCCAGATATGACTTAGGTGTGATCGCCGAGGTCGTCGCTTCCGACTCCTTCAAGCATCTTTTCCTCCAGAACAATGGCGATGCAAGATCCGGGACAGTTGTTGCTCTGTTTACGGCAGGGTGTTTCTGTGGTGCCTTTTTGGCTTCTTTCTCTGATCCTTTGGGACGTCGTGGCACCATATTGATGGCGTGCTGCATATTCGTTGTCGGGGGTATCATCCAGACCGCCGGTGTCGTCATTTCCATGCTCTATGTTGGGCGATTAATCGCTGGGATAGGGGTCGGGTAAGAATTATCACAGTTTAGTAATTTTGAATGTGATTATAAGCGCTGAACATCATATTTGAATAGGTTCTTGACCATGATCATACCTATATATCAAGCAGAGTTGGCCCATCGGAAAATTAGGGGCAAGATCACAAGCTTACAACAGCTTTTCAACGCCACAGGCCAAATATTTGCAACTTGGATTGGATACGGTTGTTACATGACTTGGGAAGGCACTGGGGATAGTCGAGAATGGCGAATACCCTTAGCTTGCCAAATTATTCCATCTCTATTTTTAGGAGCCTTAATATTCACTTTTCCAGAGTCTCCACGGTAAAACAACGACATTCCATTTTTTTTTTGACTGGGTCTCCATCACGGCTGACACTTTGAATTAGATGGCTCTGCGACCATGATCGGGCAGATGATGGCTTGCGAACCCTGGCCAAGCTGCATGCTCATGGTGACATTAATGATCCGTATGTTCTTGCGGAGTACGACCTTATCCAGGCTCAGATAGCTGAGGAGCATTCGCACAAAAAGATAAGATACCTCGATATTTTCCGTGGCTGGCCGAACTTGCGGCGCACCATACTTGTCATGGCTATTCAAGCAAGCTGTCAGATGACAGGAGTGTCTGCAATTCAATATTTCTCACCGCAAATATTTGCTCAAATCGGCATCTCAACGGGTATGACGCTGCTTTTCCAAGCGGTCAATGCAATTATTGCTTTCCTGGGAACTGCGGTCTGCATTCTCACCATCGATAAGATTGGCCGAAGACCACTCGAAATACATGGCTGCTTGTTCTTATGCGCCACTTTTATTATCAACGCCGCCATCATCAAAGTATTCCCGACGAACTCCAGTAACACAGGTGCCCATTGGGCATTCGTTGTGTTGACGTGGCTATTCAACTTTGTTTTCTTTTGGACTTCCGGACCATTGAGCTGGGCAATTCCCGCCGAGCTATTTGGTACTGCCATGCGCCTGAAGGGTGTATCCTGGGGTGCAATGACCTCTTTTGCTTTCAACACCATGATTGGTCAGGTTACGCCCATAGCAGTCAGCGCAATTGGATGGAAATATTACATTGTCTTCATTGTCTGCAACTTGACCAACGCCCTATTTTTCTGGGCATTTCAACCCGAGACGAAAGGCTTGAATCTGGAGGACATGGTAAGACAGGTTCTATCGATAATTAAATTTCGAAACGTACTAATAATATAATATTATGAAAGGATGAGTTGTTTCGTGACCACCCAACATTCGTGCCAGGGAGCAAATGGAAGCCAAGTTCACACGTTGATGAGGACGCTCAAGTGATTGCCAAACAGGAGAGGGGAAACGGCCTTTCTTACAAGTCACTAGTATCTGCTGCTACACAGCATTTTGAGGCTTTGGCAAATGTTTGATTATGACTGCTGCTTATCAAAAAAAAATCCCACAAATTTGGCATTTCACCAAATTTGTCCAGGGCTAAACACCTTGAGGCGACTATCCTACAGCTTTCCCGTTGCTAGATCCATAGGCGAAGCTTGCCTATTAGATGTGTAATAATAGCGGAGCTGAAAGAAATTAATTGGTATTTGAGTGAAAAGAGCGATTTTAGAAATATAAAAACAAATAAGTTATGGGCTTACTTTTCAAAATTTGGATGATAATCAGGCATTTTTAATTAGATGGCAAACTCTTGTCTGATGCTCTTTTAAGCGGCTATTCAGGCGATAAGATCTATTCCATAAAGATACAATTACGATTCTGTCCCTTCACTATGCCTTCAAAAGCTCTGTCCTGACAAACCATTCCAACGCTGGAGGATATACGACATGCCAAGGTCTTCCGCTCCCAGTGCTACTATAAGCCATCTAACTTCCTTGGTGCAGGCGGCAGCTTATATCCCTTTCCCAATAAGGCCGAGCCACGTTGCAGAATGTTCCAATTCTCTTCACCAAGCCATTGCGGCACGGATTTCTGGTATCCTTGCTCGACCTCAGAGATCTTACCTCCTGCTATCCACAAAGTACAGCCGTTTAAATTTGGATGCGTAGCAGCTACGACACAAGCTAATGCGACATCTGATGGTTCATTGGATGGTATTCCAGCTTCTTGCCATTCGTCGCTGAACCCGGTGGTCATATGACTTCTCGTAAGAGTGAGCTATCAGGATCAAAACTGGCTCAATTAAATGCTTACGTTTTTGTCATATACGGCGCAATAGCAGTGACGCTCGCATTGATATCAGGAGCATGACGCGACGCTCCTCGAAGGACGCCGATGACCTTTGAAAAAGATATATCAATACAAAAATGAAATTTTTAGGAAAGCAGAAAATACCTACTCCATGCTTTGACGCTTTGTATTGCAACACGTCTCGGCCCCCAACATATCCTGAAATGGAAGAGACTAGAACCAGATTCCCTCCCGATGGCAATTGGTGCTTGAAGTGATATAAAGCCAATTTTGTGGCTGGAACGCATCAGTAACTATGCTTATAATAGGAAGAAGGCACTCACTGCTTAAGCAACCCTTTAGATTTACGTCAAGAACGGCATAGTTTGGCTCGGCCAGATCTCCATTGGCATCGATTGTCTCATGCAGGAAGTCTTGATGTTCCATAAGGCCCGCATTTGCAATAACGATGTCGATCCTGCCACTTGAGAATGAAGTAGTTGCCACCTTGAAGAGGTTGCACATGTCTGACCATACTAATATATTCGTCCTCACGTACTTCGCCCGCTCTGGACCCAAAGACGATGCCAGTTTCTCGCCGTTGACGTCTAAGAGATCTGCAATCACTACATTGGCACCGTTGGAATGTAGAGCCTTGACTGTCGCCTTGCCGATACCGCTTGCGCCGCCTAGATATTCAGCATTCTCATCAGCAAAATACTTGGCCGAAGTCATGCTGTTGAATACGCCGCAACGACAAGCATTTATTATATGCGCACCTACCTGTTACAATAGCGGTTCTTCCAGCAAGGTTTTGTCTAACAAGTTGATCATTCACAGTTATGGAAGCCATCACAGATCAGACCGAAGATATTGATTTTTTTTTTTTGTTCTGCTTACTTTTCAAATAGGATACGGATAGAGTTGCAAGGTCCAGTGCCTAAAGAAGGGAAGTTGCCGTATATAGACGAAATAGCGTGGGAGTTGCATGTACTCATGCATACACATCATTAGGTGCCCAATCCGATTTCCCAAGCCGAAAGTTATTTTGAAGCCCTAAGAATGTGGAAGGTTGTCCTTACCAGGGGAAGGCAGCTGCTGTCTTCCTCGGCATTTTGAAAATACCATGAACTGCCGCATTTTGATCAATATTCTTTCATGAAGTGATATTTTGTTATTCAATCTCCTATGCCACATGGACAATTTTGATGAAAGGCAGAAGTTGGCGGTGGAGCTGATGAAGGAATTGGAAGAGCAGTATCCTACGGAAGTTGGCAAAGACCGCGCATATTTCACGTTTGTGAGCATCCGCTGAAATCACTTACGAATGATCCCAAAGCTGACGCATACTTTAGATAGGTTCTTTTGTTGGTTCCGGCCAACCAGAACAAGTTGCCACCTTGTATACTTATCTCTGCTCGAAGCCGGAGTATCAAAGCTCAGAGCAGCGCCAAAGTCTTATTCGACGTATTCGCGAGGCATTGATGAAGTGTGTACCACTGAATGGGGTACCTCTGGTATTGGAAGCGATCTTCGCAATTGCAAAGGTGGAGCGGCCAGAAGATCGCGATTATACTTTCTCAAGGTATTTATTCTCGAAGTTGTATTAATTAGAAACGAAGAAGTCGTTGTTTAGATCATATTTGCCACAGAGAGCATTGGAAGTCCGGAAAGGAGAACTACGAACGCGGAATGTCATGGTTGCGCTACCTATATAAAGGAGACATGGATGGCATCTATGCAAATTTTGATGCACACCGAGATTTCTGTTAGTATTTACATATTATTTGGTCATGAATAACAAAGCTGATAGCAAGCATGAACGACAGATTGGGTTTCCGTTGAGGTCAACCTAAAATTTCCTGAAGATTCTGTCAATTGGATGATAGACTGACAACCTGTACCAGATTACTTATGGACTTTTCCACTCCGATCACTCTATAATTAGTGGTTTGGAGACTGAACTTACTGTCATGGCTGCCATTATGTCGCAGAACCTTCCGAATGAAACCGCCTGGCACTTGCGAGCATCACGCAGAGTAGGTATTAGTCCGGATGGAGTCGAGAGACTGCAGCAGACCGTAGAGGCAATTGCTGAGTGGTCCGGGAGGAAACTCGACCGAGTGTGTAGAGTTAAGGATATTGAGAATGAGGTCTAAACATAAAATACGAACACCTGTGTTTGGCCTTGAGCAAATCACACAAATTAATTGCACCACCCCCATCGCTGCCATGAATCCCGAGTGTTGTTTCTTTCACGTACACTCTGACTAGCTCCATTTAACCCCATGGGGAGGTGTGGCGGTCTCCTGCAGGTGACGAACCTTCCGAATCTGGGACATCTCGGGTCAGTTCGTCGCGTTTTAACATGGGCGTTGATCAAAGGAATATACGGCTTAAATATCACTCAACATCTATAACCTCGTTTTTATGAGGCGTGGAAGTTATTCAGACGCTCAAATATCATTTCTCATCTGGGCAAAAGAAGAGAAAGGGTGACAATATGTATCAATATTTGGGACGCCACTTGACTCTGGCCATAACATCCGTCTGTTCATCTGGGTTCCTCCTTTTCGGTTATGGTGAGCCCTCTCCATATGGAACTTTGTTGTCACCAGCGCGCGGCTAATTTCACATCGATCAACAGATCAAGGTGTGATGTCAGGAAAGTTATATAAAGAATATGGAGTAGAATATATCAAAGTTATAACAATCATTTATTAGGTATAATTACTTCCTCAACCTTTCTAGACGCTATGGGAGACCCTGATAGCACCATTGTTGGTACCATTGTTTCAATATTCCATATTGGAGCTTTCCTAGGAGCTATTTTTACCTCCATTGTTGGAGAGCGATTGGGCCGCCGAAGAACTTTAATATGCGGGACTGCTATTGATACCGTTGGAGCAATTTTACAATGTACCTCATACGGTCAAGCTCAGATGTTTGTCGGACGTATTATCTCTGGACTGGGTAACGCTATCTCCTGTGTTTTTGAGGATTATTGGTATAGCTTCTTACTTTCGAGCAGGGATCGGAATGGTGACTTCGGCTGTGCCTGTATATCAGTCAGAGGTCCTCAAAGCTGGCACGCGAGGCTGGGTCGGTGCATGTCTTCTCAGCATTGTGATCGTAAGGACCACTTCGACTTCAGTGTGATTATTTGGAGATTGATGATAATTTAGAGTGGGCTTGTCCTGGCATATTGGCTTGATTACGGGTTTTCCTTTGCCAATAGCAGCATCCAGTGGCGCTTCCCAATTGCTTTCCAGCTAGTCTTTGCCCTGTACGCAGGCATCGGGGCCTTGTTTCTACCAGGTAAATTTTTTATTTTTTTTTTATTTTTGGAACGCCAAACTTATTTTGTGCATACTCTAAGCGATGCAGACACTCCACGATGGTTATATGGCCACAGCCAAGTTGACGAGTCCATGAAAGTGTTATCTGCGCTTCGTAACCTGCCTGCTAACGACCCGTCGGTCCAGCTTGAATACGCTGACACGGCAGCTGCTTTGGAGCTTGAAAGAAAAGAGCGAAGTGACTGGACGGGAGTATTCAGAGATGGAGGTGTGAAGGGAAATCGACGAGTCTTGTATGAAATCTCATATGCATTTTTTCTTTGATTCTTCTTTTTCAAAAAAAGGTGTCTTACCCGAAGTCCCTCTGACAAACATGACCAGATTGGCTATGGGTGCTCAGCTAATGCAGCAAGCGACGGGGATTAATGTCGCATTATTTTATGCTCCCACTATGTAGGTCTTATGTTCTCTCTCTCACGTTACGTGCTGACGTATATAACATAGATTCGAAAAGGTTATCGGCATGCCACATAATCTAGCTCTCCTTGTGGCAGGAGCTTTACAAACATGGTGGCTGATTTCCTCCTTTTTGACGGTAAATAATGTGGCCATCAGCGGCTCTGTTGCTCTGACATATGCTCTAGTGGTATCTGATCGACAGGTTTGGACGGCGGAAATTGTACATGACTATGGCTGTTGGAATGTCTCTTTGTATGACAGGTATGTTGATCATAAGTTGCCGGTACTCGCAAGAGCGACAGCTGACGCCGGGGAGAGCAGGCCTCTCAATCAGCGTGTGGAAAAACACGCACGCAAGCGGAATTGGTGCCACAATCTGCTTATTCATGTTCGAGGTTTGTAGCCTCGAAAGACACCCCCAGCTAAAGCATGGTTGACAGTCTATGCAGGCATTCTTCGTCTGGGGTTGGCACAGCGGTATCTGGATTTATCCTCCAGGTCGGAGACATCTCACTTTTATCTGACTTTATCTGTAGTTGACTGACTTTTAGAGATCTTGCCATTCAAGCTGAGAGCTCAGGGATCGGCTTTGTCAAGTAAAGGGTCTTAGATCTTGTTTGTGAAGCAAGCTGACTTATTTCGCAGCATCCATGAATTGGATTGGAAGCTTCGTCATTGGAGAGGTCAGCAATCCGGGCTTCGCCAGGCTGGGTTATCGCTTCTACATCATCTTTGCTGCATTCAATCTAAGTTTCATTCCCATTGGTAAGTTTCCGTACCCTTTGATCTAATCTGCTCCCTCCAGCTCATTCATCAATGCAGTGTACTTCTTCTACCCTGAGACGGCGGGCAAAACTCTTGAAAGTGTGGACCTCATCTTTGTAGATGGACGATACAAATGGTCGCACCTGCACAAAGACGCTCGGAGCGTCGTCCGCAACGCCGATCAGCACCTCGGAGAGACGAGTGAAAAGTTAAGGCTCAAAGAAGAATTGGCCCTCGAATCAGCCGCTCATGTGGAGTAGTCAAAATAAACAAGAGAAAAAAAAAAAAAAAAAAAAAAAAAAAAAAAAAAAAAGAAAAAAAAAAGAGAAAAAAAGAAAGAAAAGAAAAGAAAAAAGCTCATCCTCTGGTGCTCTCTGAATTGCCCGGCCTTGCTTAACTGTTCTCTTGTTAATATTCACACATCAGCCTCATATTTGGCAGTTATACTGAGCTTCAATGTCGAGAAAGGTTCTTGTTGACCATTCGACCGCTTCCCGATAATTTACCTGATTATACGATGCAAATATTTGTATCTCGAGCACAGTCTCTCTTGGTGCACGTTCAGTTTCGCTCATCTGGTCACAAGGTAATACTTTCATCCGTTGCCGAGCCGTGATATGTGGTTGTATTTGAGATGGTAAGAAGGCCATTTGAAGATGATTCCTCAGTAGGTTACCATTATTCGGAGGAGCGTACGATGAGATCGACACTCAAGATTTGTGATCAGCGCCTAATTTATAACATGGGATCCCAGCCCTTCCCTGGTGTTCGCATTATTCGGGAGGGCTTCGCGTTTCTCGGGTTATATACATTGTGGAGAAACCCTTTACCTCTGGATTTCCTGCTCCGCCCTGCTTTTATCCTCGCACACTCTGAAACACATACGAGTCTGTCTGAAGTCTGCGTATGTCTTCGGTTTGAGTAACCATGTAAGATATAATCCGATATTTCCTTTGCCGTCCACCTTGCATAAAGTGGCGTAGGTTTTCCGCATTCCGAATATGTAACGGCGAATGGCGACGAATGCAAGGTCAACTCGATCTCTTTTCTGCCACAACAATAAACGCACCCTCAGAATCGCTCGATACATTTCAAAAAAGCTGTCTACGTCGTCCTCAATTTCTACGCTAATTGATCGACCTGTCAGAAAGCTCTAAAGATGGGAGAGTGTTCCGGTATAAGATTTCGTCAATGGAGCAGTTATTCTTCATTCAGCACTAGTCCAGTTTTGTCAATGTAATTTTAACCCTTACAAGCTCAAGGGTATTCAGACGATTATATAAATCGTCCACATTAGATACTTTACAATACATGCAATTCAACATCAATAATCTGTAACCTCAAGCTGATTGACCGATTTGCCCACCTGCTGCACAGACACACCTGATGCACGCTCAACACGACCTTGACAGGCTCACTACGACACTTTATATCTCAACATACAATCATCTATGGATACTGCTCTTACATAATCACGCGTCTCTAATGCCCCTAATATCGCTGCTAGAGCAAGAAGGCATGGGGGTTGACAGGTCAAATCTCAGCAGGCGATTTAGAAAGACAACCACCTCCAGAGCAGACAAAGTAGAATCAGATAGACTACTCAATAATGAGTAAGATCAACAACTAATTAGTTAGATTAGAAGACAATATAAGATCTGTCTACTACCTACACTAAGAATTGTTAGCAATGTTGCAGCGTAGCTTGCTAGAATGCAGCCTTAGAAGAACTTGTGCTCAAGGGTTGTTAAGAGATATAAGGACTCACTTAATAGCAGATACATCAACACACTCGACCTTGCACGCTACAAGGCTAATTCTAGGGCAAGCTACAGTTAGTACTTTGAGATTATTGGGAATAAGATAGAGGAATATGGCATTTATATGCAGGATATCTACAATATAGATGAAAAGGGCTTTATAATAGGCTAGATAGAATAGAGCAAGAGAATCTTCACTACAAGCACCTATAATGAAGACAGTGTGGCAGTAGCGGGCCAGGATAGCAACAGAGAGTAGATAGTTGTTTTGGCAACAATATACGCAGATAGTACAGCTCTGTCGCTAGCTCTGATCTACAAAGCTACTTTAGGTGAGATTCAAGATACTTAGCTTGAGGAGTATGAACCAGAGAAGCACAGCTGTGAGTTTTCTGCTTTACATACTGGTTGGACAAGTAATATCATGGGGATTGACTGCAGGCCGGTTGGGCTGTGGCGGCAGGCGGAAGCGGTGGCGGCACCACTGCCAGGGTACTTGAGCTTTCCTACATTCACATTCACAAGACATACATGCACATGGACAGATACACAGATATTTGACGCTATGTTCTTGTATATGTATATACATACACAGTCCTAGCCCATTTCTCCCTTGCAGAGGATGAGGCAAAGGATGAAGAACAGGAGAGTGAAGGGAGGGGTACAGATGGAAGGGAATTGGTGAGAGGCTAGGAGCTCTCAGAGCTCCTATCAATGTCCAACAGGAAGACAAAGGCAAAAGTTGGATTGGCACCCAAGATAAACAAGAGATGAGAAGGGTTTTGTGCTTAGGCTTTTACCTTCTGATAACATAAAAATTCAGTGATAGCTGCTTATCCTAGACAAGAATAGATCAGCAATGCAAGACTTTATTATTATATACATACACATATCAACACTCACTTTTCAGACTTGCCTGAATAACCCGCACACACACACACACACATGTAACTGCACGAAGACTGAGAAGTTGGTATGCCAAGAGTGTGCACCAGGTGGGGAAGTACACCAGGTGGGGAAGTCTCCTAGTGCAGGCAACAACTCTACATAGGAGGGGGGAATAATCATACCAACCCCCCATGTCGTCTTGACTAACTATATATGTGATAAGTACAGCGCCACCCTACCACCTTGTGGAACCGCCATGAGCACCAATAACTGCTTGACAGCGTTGTCTCATGCTTTGGCAGCATCTTGAGATGTCAGATACCGTCAATGTGGACTATTGTAACTGCGCTGCTTCAACCACTTTGTCTCGTGTTGTAGGGAAGTAGAGGCCAATCTTGTACTTCAACAAGCTCTATATGTTCTCAAAAGGGTTCAGATCTGGCGATTAAGCTGGCCACTTCATCAATTCCAGCCCTTTACTAAGGAATTCAGCTCGCGTAGCCTTCGCTGTATGTGATGGAGCGCCATCCTGAACAACTAAGGCACTTTGGCGAAAGATATGCTCTTCTTGAATCGCAATAGGAGCCTTCTGAATCAAAGGGACGATATTCTTGATGCATACGCCTTGGATTAACACCTCCCTTCTCGAAGACAAAGAATTCCTTTGGTCCACTTTGACTAATTGCCACCCACACTATACAGGCTGAATAATCCCTAAACCTTGCAACGGGACAGTCCTTATTAAGAGCCTCATCTTGTTTTCGAGTTACATAGACCTAACTCCAATATCCACATCGAATTGATGCCTCGTCAATCCACAGTACCCTCTCCCACTGCCTGTCTGACCAGTTTAGATGCTCTTAATCCCAATGCAGCTACTCAGCTTTGTTTCGTTCACTTAAGAGGGGTTTCCGTTGAGCAGGGTGCCTAGAGAACCCCTCTTTAAGAAGGGCTTTTCGTATTGTCTTTATGTCGTGGTTGTCTAGGTTTTCAGGATCAGCAATTTGTTCAATTCGACGCTTCCTACGGAAAGCATCAAGGGTTAGTCGATCGACAACACGCTGACGTTTGGAAGTAATTAATACGGTAGGCCTTCCTCGCCGTGGTGGAGTCCGAGGGTCTCGTTCAAGACGCTTCAACACCCTTCCGATGGTCGCTTTGTCGGTATTAAGCCTCTCAGCAATCTCCCTTTGCGAATAGCCGGCTTCGTGGAGTCCATAGATCCGTCCTTGGTCAAAAGGGGTAAAGAGTCGGCCTCTGGCCATTGATGGTCAAGATGTATACGGTACATACAGTAGGTATTGAGAAGCAAATAAAGAAGATAGCAACACCCCTGTATCATTAGACTCACATGGAAGCACGCTCTACTAAAGATGGTTAGTCAAAGCACATCAGAACAAGGGGGTTGGTATGATTATTCCCCCCTCTGTATATTAACACGCTTCCGTCTAGAGTTGAACCCATGTCTCTTGTCACAGCACAAGCGTGGAATAGATAAATTAAGTACCGCAGCTCTGAAATTGAGCTCAGATTCATACCGATTTTCAAAAATGAGTGGGCTTCTGTCTACTGGCCTCGATCTTCGATTCGGAGTTGTTTCCTTTTTCTGCCTCTTACTTGGCCTTCAGCTATACAGATATCTTTACAATGCTTTCGTTCATCCTCTCCGGCGCTTTGCTGGGCCTAATTTAGCGTCCGTCAGCTGCTTGCCCAAAATCTTTCATGCGTTGAGAGGCGACGAGTACCTCTGGCTATTGGAACTGCACCGTCAGTACGGAGAGGTTGTCCGCGTAACTCCCAATGAGCTCTCTTTCGCCAGCGCAGACGCCTGGAAAGATATATATGGGCATCGAAAGGCCGGGCAACCTGGTCTCATCAAAGATCCATCATTCTATACCCACCCCGGGGAAGAATCTAGGCATCTCGCGAATGCCGAAGGCGAAGTACACGCGAGACAGAGACGGATCTTTGCGCACGCTTTCTCAGATCGAGCGCTGAAGTTGCAAGAGCCGCTCTTCTTGACTTTTGTGAACAAACTGATCGTCAGCATGCGGAGATCGATCATGGCAGACCCGGAGCACAAGTTCAACATGGTGAACCAGTACAACTACACCACGTTTGACATCATGGGAGATCTCACATTCGGTGAGCCATTGGACATGCTTGAAAACGGGGACTATCACCCCTGGGTGGCAGCAATCTTCGCCAACTTCCGCTTTGGAACCATTTTGCATTGTATTGTTTACTATCCCATCCTGCTTCACACACTCAAGATGTTTGTGCCGCCGAGCATCCGCGAAAAACAAAAACTCCACAAAGAGTTCTCTCACGCCAGGGTCGATCGCAGACTGGAGAAACGTGATGCTCGCCCAGATATCTGGGGCCTGGTTCTGGAAAAGGAAGGCTCGACTCTTGGGCTTTCGAAAAAGGAGATGTACTCGAATGGAAATATATTCATGATCGCTGGAACAGAAACGACAGCCACATTGCTCTCCGGACTTACATTTCACTTATTGAAGAACCCGGCAAAAATGGATCGCCTTACGCACGAAATACGATCAGCCTTTGCGACCGATGAGGATATTACAATCGAGAGACTCCAGGCGTTGAGATACCTGCATGCATGCATTGAAGAAGGGTTGCGGATGTATCCTCCGGTGACTAATGGACTACCAAGAATTGTTCCACCTGGTGGCGCTATGATCGATGGACATGAGGTTCCTGGAGGAGTAAGTTGCTGCTCTCAACTGTAACCCAGTATAACGCGTAGGCTGACCCCGAACCAGACTCAAGTATACGTCTCTCCTTTTGCAACCTACAGGAACCAACGCAACTTTCTTCATGCGGACTCCTTCATCCCGGAGCGTTGGCTTTCCGAATCAGGTGAATTCACTGGCGATAAAAAACATGCTCTCCAGCCGTTTTCCACTGGTCCTCGGGTATGTTTAGGACGAAAGTAAGAGCCCCTAGCCTGTAGTGTGGAGTCGTAATAGCTAAGCTGACAAACTATATATTGGATAGTATGGCATATCACGAGATCCGCCTCATTCTGTCTAAATTGCTATGGAATTTCGATTTGCGTCTGTGTGCAGAGAGCAGTCTTTGGAATGAACAAAATGTGTTCATTATGTGGGATAAAGGTCCGCTATTCTGCCAAGTAAGACAAGTTCAACGGCAAACAACGTAGCGTTGTGAAGACCCTTGTTGGATTTCAGAACGTTCGTCCGTAATTTTCAGGTAGCAGCGTAATTCATCAACATTATCGACACTGCGGAGTCGTGTCCGACCGACACAGTGATCTCAGTATTTATTGACCTTCAACAATTAGACTTGAACAATCAGTTAAATGGATCCATCTTGTAATCAGCATTGATTGCTAAAAGAGTATCGTCTTATCCAAAATATTCAACGTTTATATGCCCTAGCACAAACCACATAGATCGTGGATAAGCAATCCAATGAACTATAGAGTTGGTTTATCAATGAAGATGTCAAGCCAAGTATATCAATTATACGTTGCAAACTGTAGAGCATCTGGTATGTAATTATTGTCTAAGTCCTAATATTGGTAAAAGCTTGACTCTGAATCCTTGGATGAAAATTGAGTCTGGCTCTGCGAGAATTCTTTTTTGGGTACAATATTTTCTATCTGCTTAAAGTTAAGAAGCGGGTGTTACTGAGCTTTCCAACCTTACCGTTCGCTGTCTACCTTCTATTGCTTCAATTACAGTTCCCTCCATTCAACAATGCACCCGCCCAACATGAATTCCTGTCTAGGCAGGAAAACAGTAATCGGCACTTTCAATGCGATCATTCTGGAAACAGCTGCAACCCGTCTATATGCAAAAAATTGGCTTTTGATCGATTTGAGATTGCGAATCAATCATGCATTCGATCCGTATGGGTCAACTATGCAATTCTGTTCCCACACGTCAGTAGATAATCAATTGCAAATCTTTCCTCGTACGACCTGCATATTTCTGGGCCAGTTGGTCCACATTTTATGCACATTACTATAAGCCTCGGGCGCCCAGGGGAAACTGAAAAGTGCCATTCATGTGATAAGTTATTCAACAGCACATGCTTCAGCTTACGTCGCGCTTTTGAATCGCCTCTCATACTTGGGCTCAGGCATTGTCACAGTCACAGAGCCGAAGGAAAGTAACGACGTAGCAAAAGCCAAATATAATTTCTCAGTCGCGATTTTATCTTTACAGGAAAATGCGTAATACCCAATGTTTGTGATCAAAGTACACCGGAATTTTTGCTCTTATAACATTTGACTCCAAGCACAGGCCGTTTTTGAGCGCAACTGATTACATTCATATCATCGCCAAAGGCTCTCAAGAGCTCTGGCATAATAAGTGGTGATTAGTGAGACATTCCTGTCTTTTAGATTGTATATTAGGGAACCCCTTGGGTGTTACGTGTCGATCACTGAACGATATGACTTTTACTAATTTCCATCTTATAAACGAAGGATTCCGAGATGCGTCATACACTCGCCAAGCAGTGGTAGTTTCATTGGCAAAGGACTAAATACGAAACTGTAGCGCCATGGATATTTATTTTATCAACTAAAGGCGACTGGAGATGTAGGATAGCATAAGCGCCGCATGTACCAATAAATGCAGTGAAGTATCTGATCCAATCACACCAGAATCACTGGGGCCTTCAGGAAACTTTGAAGTTCATTTTTCATTCGCTGATATCTTTCTAGTACTTGTCATGACTTGGAGATTTCTAAATGGCATTACCTTCCTAAGAAGCGTGACCCAGTCCCGCATTATGATCCTGATGAAGACAAATCTCCTTCAATCATATACCCTTCTGAAGCTTCATTTCCCACCTTCCAAGGTATATTCCTTCTGTTCATTGGAATAATTGTGGGTGGCATATGCTTTGCTGTTTTTTTTTTTTTTTTTTTTTTTTTTTTTTTTTTTTTTTTTTTGTTTTTGTTTTTCTTTCCCAATCCAGGTATATCTTCCAAACGATCGCAAACTCCAGTTCCAGAATTGTATGTTCGTACCTTAAAATTTTAGAAAAATTTCTGATCTGCTTTATTTCCCAAAAACCAAGAAACTTGAATCAGGATCCCATGTTCTGATTATCTTCTTCTCCAGAGGCGGATGAAGCTTGGTGTACTTTTCTTCCAGCCATTTGTGGACTTGTCGTCCTAGATTCGCCTGACAAATAAAACGTACACCCTGGCGTGGTTGGAACAGAAGGAGAAAACATCTACGGACGTACATGGACACATCAATATAATTGCCTTGTGCGCTTACTCCACAATGTATTAGAACTTAAAGGCCGATAAAAAACTCGAGGCAATGATCAAGGCCGAGTTTTGGAGATCACTGCGAGGAAATAGCGCTATGTTTGGTGTCGAAATACTCGAATATGATTCTGGTCAAGATTTTGCAAATGCAACGATGCTCGCAAATTCCAGGATTTGCATCACTTGAAGCAATTTTTATTACCTCCGACAATCTATATTATGCAACTTGGACATAACGATTGAATTCGCAGCCTGCAGTCTGGAAACAGGCAAATATGAGAATCATATCGACGGGTGGGGTATTCCACATCAATGCATCGATATGGTGAGCATTCATGTGTATCCTGAAGCTGTCAGACGAAATTAGTATTTATGATCGGGATTTCCAAGGAATCGGCATTTCAACGGATGCGAGATCATGCCGTCTGAATTTTGATTTTAAAAACAGAGTATTCTACGAATGATAGAGGATGAATTAAAGTGATAATGGGATTTTTTTTCCGGTCTGGTGCCTTTTTTTTTTTTTTTTTCTTCACGGCGATTTCCTTCTGTAATCAAAAAGATTATTCGTAAAATCTGGTACTTCGGTTGCGTCACTTACGATGGTAGAGCTGCTTAAGTTAGCTATGGCTTGCGAGAACAGATCCTGGCTCCTTTCACTATGACCGATTGTGTTTCAATCATAAGGCTACATCTCCATGAGATCACTACCATCGTCAACGACCAAACCTTCAAGTTCTGCTCTGCTATTGCAAACACCTCCTTCACATTGCGTTTGATATTCATAGAATATAAATCGAGTATAGCAATAGCAACCGTGAATTGCTTATTGAAATAATTAGAACCAGAAGGGCAACAGAAGAAGTGAAGCTTCAATTCTTCCATTAATTAGGGGCCAGTATTGACGAGGAGGTTATAACCTCGAGAGTTTCACATGGAAGGCACAGAAGCTGTGTAACATGCTTTTATTGCAAGGCGTATGCTACTTAGCAGGTCGTGTAGATACCGCTTCCAGTGGGACTGAACTGGGGGTTGGTGATTCTGCAGTCAGCTCAGTTGTCAAATGCCACACTGTGACTAGTTTGTGATGTAAATTCCTATGTCATAAAGCTTGCAATAATCTGAATTGAAAAGCCCTCCGCAAAATCTCTGCGTTAAGGAAAGTGGAGCTGGAACTTTTTTCTATTCATTTAACAAATCTATTTAGGAGATTCTTAGATATGTGATTTTTGACTCTCTACATGTGTTCAGGGTATTCATGTATCGAGTTTCGCTTAACAAATAGCAAGCCCTAAAACTAAGTCATCGCATGGTTGGCGGCTGTGTCACCAGTCGAATCTCTCCACGCGTTTTCCTACTTTTCAGATATTGCCGTTCAGATGAGCAGGAGCTTAGTTGCATTAATTTCCCATCCCATATTGCATTACTTTGATATACTCGAAGCCTCGGGAAAGGCTCCGCAACTATTGCTATGCGGAATTTCGAAGAATTTCCTTGCTTATAATTTTAAAAAGTGTGCGCATTAAGGGGCGTAGAACGTAGGCACACACTGTTTGAAACCATGAGGCTCGGATATAGAAGTTTTTCTATCTCATCAGAGCTTCGAGGTCCTGATTGGATCTAATAGATCTTTCATCTCCGCCCTCGGCCAGTCGGGATTTTGCGATGGATCAGGTCGCTCTCGATTCCAAGCCCACTTTTCCGCCAAGTCGGCTGGTAGAGTACCCTCTATCATCTGTACTACGTATTTACCCAGCACAGGGAAGAATTTCCAACCGTGAAAGGAACCACAGGTCGCAACATAGAGGCCGTTTGAAGCTGCATGTGGTGATATGATGAAGTCCGAAGTTGTAGTGAAGGCATCCCTATATTCGGTTAATCAAATACTGCAGAGCACTGATATACAATCTAACTTACCAGCAGATGCGGTATTTCTCAATCTTCCAGTCTGCTGCTCTCTTCCCATAGAAAACATCGCTCGCATGATGTATATCTCGTCGGAGCCTTTCAGAGACTTTCCATTGAGCATAATCTGGCTCTGAAGGAGGCATCGAAATCTGGCGGCCAGGCAACACTTCTTGAGTATTCTTAAAGATAGTTTGGCCCCACCACTTCAGCTCATTGTCCTTTGTAGGTGGCAGGCTGCCGATGAAAGGACCCGTTGCCGGGGTGTAGCCTTGCACACCCACTGGCATATTTGCGAAAGTTTTATATGTCTCTTCGTCAAGTCGCGTCATACCTGTCGTAATGCCGCCGGCTACAATTCTTGGCCCGGCACGAAGATCTGAGATACCAGTCCGCTCCGCGCTGAGTTCGAGCAACTTTGCTGTATATGCTCCAGTGCTGAGAACTATGTGGGATGCGGTAAATACCTGTCCACTGGTTGTCTTCACTCCATAGCAACGTCCGTCACGATCAATTTGTAACGTTGCAACTTCTGCAGTGACGTACTTAACGCCTAGCTTCAGAATTTCACGAGTGACAGCATGAAGGCAATCTCCAGCAGCGGCCCATCCACTAGTTTTATTGACCAGAACCTCTTTCACGTCAGTGTAATCGGCTTGGTCGAAAATTCCACCATACATCTTGCGAGCCTGCTGCACCGGCACAGCAGACAAATCAGCTTTCCGGCCAAGTTTTTTATAATTTTCAAGTACGTCTTGGGCATATTCGCTACGACACATCCAGTATATGCCGGTCTCATGATAATACGGCTTCCATAAAGGATCAGATGTGAACACATCTCGAGCTTCCAGCCCCAATCTGCAATAGACTATGTCATCGTAGTCGGCTCGCACCACTTTGTTCCAATCCCATGAAGCAGCCACGCGACTCTCTGCGTCGAAAGAATCCCGATCTATCACGGTGACAGATGCTTGGGGATATTTTTTGATGAGATGATATGCAGTAGATATTCCAAAAACGCCGGCTCCAACAATGATGTAGGATGTCTTGCTGGAAGCCATTTCATGTGAGATGTCCGCTACTCCCAGATTCCAAGCAATGGTTTGAAAGAGACTGGCTCTCTCCACGAACGTGGATTAAATGTATATATAGCTTTAACGGAGCACGTGAGAATCATGACACAAAAATGCTTCGAGTTGACTTCCGCATCAGCAGTCGAGGCCGATACCAAGCGCACAGACCAAGTCAGGTCAGGGCATATACGCCTTTTTGGGAAAAGAATCACCAAGAGAACTATGAGCTCGAAATCGGACCGTCTTTCTTGCATTATGTAGCGGAGGTAAGCTACATTAGCTCTCGCTGGTGCTAGTAATGTAGATATGCAGGACACCAGAGACAAAAATGGCTTTCCTGCGCATGTTGATATCCACACGTCCTCATCAGATGCATTTGACCAAGAGCCTCGCATGTCCATATTTGACCCAGCCCCATCAATGAGCATTCCTTGCTGCAAGTCCAATGTGGTCGAATCTGGAATACTATAGACTTTGAAGGACACGCATACCGAGGATCTACTCACACTTTGTTCAACATGTCTCTAAAAGCTCGAGTGGTTATCATAGGAGCCGGCATTGTCGGTACCAACGTGGCGGACGAACTTGTCTCACGGGGTTGGAAGAACATTACGGTTATTGATCAAGGCCCTCTAGAAATGCCCGGGGGCTCGACTTCACATGCTCCAGGGCTAGTATTCCAGACCAATCCCTCAAAGACGATGAGCATGTTTGCCATGTACACTGTCCAAAAACTTTTATCAATTGACTGCTTTAATCAAGTGGGAGGCTTAGAAGTGGCGACTACTCCTGAGCGACTCGAAGAGCTTAAGCGCAAGCACGGTTTAGCTTGTTCTTGGGGCATTGAAACACGAATGATCGACACCGACGAGTGCTGCAAAATCTATCCTGAGCTCAACAAGAGTATCGTGCTCGGAGGGCTACACATTCCAAGCGATGGGCTCGCCCTTGCAGCTCGTGCAGTACAGTCGCTAATTGCACGCACAAGCAAGGCTGGAGTACGCTACATGAGTTCGACTTTGGTCACCGGAATAGCGCAGAATAATGGCCGGGTCACCGGGGTGATTACCTCCAAATCCATCATTCCGGCGGATATTGTCGTGTGTTGTGCAGGATTTTGGGGCGTCGAGGTTGGTGCTATGGTTGGACTATCCATTCCCCTTGTACCACTTGCGCACCAATATGCCGTGACAACGACAGTTCCTACCCTGTCAGGCCGTGGAAGTCCTGTAAACGGAGCAATTCTTCCAATATTGCGTCATCAGGACCAGGACCTCTACTTTCGTGAGCACGGTGACCGCTATGGCATCGGCTATTACGGTCACAGGCCGATGCCAGTTGTCGCGGCTTCCTTGGGCCGCACTCCTGCGCAAGTCGACGAGAAGAATATGCCATCTCGATTAAAGTTCACGCCCGAAGACTTCGATCAGGCTTGGAAAGAATCTTGCAAACTTCTTCCAGCATTACAGCAAAGCGAGGTTAACGATGGATTCAACGGCATATTCTCCTTCACTCCAGATGGAGGATCTCTGGTGGGCCAGCACCCTACTTTGGACGGATTCTGGGTAGCAGAAGCTGTTTGGGTAACTCATTCAGCTGGGGTTGCACGGGCAGTCGCGCAAGTCCTGACGACAGGAAAATCCGACATTGATCTCACCGATTGCGACTTATCCCGTTTCGAAGAGGCCCAGTTGACGAAAGAATATATCCACGAGACGTCGCAGCAGAGCTTCGTGGAAGTGTACGACATTATACACCCGTTGGCACCTAAACTATCCCCCCGAAACTTGCGGGTTAGCCCTTTCCACACTCGGCAACGCGAGCTGGGTGCGTTCTTTCTCGAAACTGGGGCGTGGGAGCGCCCACATTGGTATGAAATTAATCGCTCACTGATCAAAAATCTGCCATCCGCGTGGAAGCCTGCAGAACGTGACGCATGGTCGAATCGCTACTATTCTCCGATCGCCGCAGCTGAAGCCTGGAAGACTCGTACCGCAGCATCTATGTATGATTTAAGCTCGCTACGTCGAGTAGAAATCTCCGGCCCTGGTGCAGTCTACCTGTTACAACGGCTCAGCACAGGCGATGCTTCTAAAGAACCTGGCTTTGCTTCGTACATGTTGCTTCTCGACAACGAGGCAGGAATTCGAAGCTACATAACCGTGGCCAGATTAGAAGACAATTTATTTCAAATCGGTGTGAATAGCCATGTAGATCTGATCTTTCTGGCACGGGAAGCACGAAAGCAATCCAAGCACGATTTGGGAAAGTGGGTGCGTGTATGTGACATTACTGGCGGTACCTGCGGTGTTGGACTTTGGGGTCCTCTGGCATGGGATGTGATAAAACATGTAAGCTCTTTCGACTTCACTGACGAGGGGTTTCCTTACTTTCAGGTCAAACGGGCAACCGTTGCCGGTGTCCCCGTGACTGCCATACGACTGCCATACATCGGAGAGCCTGGTTGGGAGATATACACATCTGCAGAGAATGGTCCGCGGCTTTGGGATGGCCTCTGGCAGGCAGGCCAAGCACATGGTATGATTGCAGCTGGAGCCTGTGCTCTCAACGCCTTGCGAATGGAAAACGGACAACGAGCATGGGGGATCGATTGTACGACTGAACACAATCCTTTTGAAGCCGGTCTGAGTTTCGCCATTGCACCCGGCAAAAGCGGCTACATTGGTCAAGCTGCTATCGAGAAGCTATCTCGGCGATCACCTAACCGTCGACTGCGATGCCTTACGGTTGCTGATAGTTGCTCTATGGTTCTTGGGAAAGAGCCAGTATTCTCGGGTGACCGAACAATCGGCTATGTTACAAGCGCGGCTTTCGGCTACACCATAGGCAAACCGATAGTATTCGCATACCTGCCCAGCACGGTTGTCGATGGGGATATCGTTGAGATTGAGTACTTCGGTCGACGAATCAAAGCGGTGGTCACTTCAGATCCTGCATACAAACCGCAGAAGAGAAGGTCACCCGTTAGGCCGTCTTTGGTAGCAATAGACTCGCCACAGGATCTCGTACAAATGGTCGCCTCAGGACAGATGAAAGCCCGATTATGAGGGTAAATACGTGAAACACAAATAAACAGGGTAATCGGTATTGAAGACCTATGTTACATATTTTCAATGAAATGTCTCCAACAAACTGAGAATTAAAGCTATCGTCACATGAGAGGCCAAATATGGACTAAATCCAATCTCTTTTTGAACAATGCTTTGAAATAATGCGTGAATGATTGTCAAAGATGTATTCTCGCTGGTTCTTACAATAGAACTCGGCTATCATCTAACGTGGACTTCTGGAAAGGAAAAGTGTGCACGGCCCCATCACATGTCCCCTTTTGAAATTCCCAATCAGGAAGTGAAATCCTGCGCGAGGCTAAAGCTAACTCAAAATCCGCTTACACCTATTCACTGGATGCATGACGAAGTCCTTAACTGAGACTTTGACAACGAGCTTGGATAGACTACAACGAAATTTGCCGAGACCTTTATTCAAAATGCTCAAAACAATTGAATATGGGTCAGGTTTGATCGAAGATGTACAATTGCAGATTTGTTCCGGGCGGAGATTATTTCTCTGGCTCTACATTCTATTGCAGGAAGATCCTTTCGGATTCCTATCTCGGTTAATGTGCTGGAGAATACATCGGCAAGGACCTTACCTGGCCTATGTGAATGCATGCCATGTCAGGAAGGTATAACCGCAAATAGCATGTAACCAGTTGAGCGTATCACGGGAAGGGGAATTACGTTATCCAGTCATGATGTCTGCCATGTTAGGAAACATGATTGATCCAGACCCATCTTCATCTACGGACCGTGAAGCCTTATGAGGCTTGATAGATAAGCGAGTATCAACCTGGTACGTGCAATGATAAGTGTAATGCACACCTCTAAGGTAAGGACAGAGAAACCCCATGGAGTTCGCGCGCCCGTTGTTGGAGGGAAGCGCTCAACACAAGATATATGTGTCAGGAAACCTCAATTATTATGGTTGACCGTCTTCTTCGCTGAGCCCGTTAAGTTCAATTCATTATATATCTCGCGTCTGATTAAAAATATCTGATTCTTCTTCCAATAATGGCGGCCGTTCTCTCCAGGTATTTTGGGTTTGCCGGCCCTACACCTGACCTAGACAAGGACAAACCAAGTCCCATGAGAGCATTGCCCTCGAATTGGTATACTTCAAACGAAATGTACGAGTTAGAAAGGCGTGCAATCTTCTCGCGGAAGTGGATGCTCGTCACTCATAAAGTTCGACTTAACAAACCGGGGGACTGGTTGAAATTTGACGTGGCTGGTTTCCAATTCGTCTTGAGCTGTGATCGTCAAGGAGTCATAAATGGTTTCCACAATGTGTGCAGACACCGTGCCTTCCCTGTCGTTGTTGGCGATCAAGGTTCATCGAAGATATTTTCTTGCAAATATCACGGTTGGTCTTATGGTCTGAACGGAAAGTTGGCGAAGGCACCTGGATATCAAGAGCTGTCAGGATTTGACAAAGAAAAAAACGGGCTTCTTCCAGTCCATATCCACATTGATTGCAACGGGTTTGTCTGGGTCAATCTTGATGGGAAAGAAAAGCCAGAGGTTGCCTGGGAGGATGACTTCGATGGGGTTGACAAACAAGCAAGATATGCGCAATTCAATTTTGATGACTATATTTTCGACCACACCTGGCAGATGGATGGAGAATACAACTGGAAGATACTCGCGTAAGTATCTCATTCCAGCTACCGTGGAGCGCTGCTAATTTTGTATCAGAGATAATTACAATGAGTGCTATCATTGCCCTACCACACACCCAGATATACCTGCTCTCGCAAACCTTGAGTCTTACTCTGTCGACACTAAAGCTGCGCAAATCATTCATGACGCAGCAACGACAGAGGAGCAGCGGAAAAACGGCTTAACCGTCGCAAGCACATATTATTTCCCGAATGTGTCGACAAATATCTCGTAAGTAGCATGTTGAGCTCAATAGATTTTGAGTCTAACTTTGAAGTAGACCACACTTCTTCATGATACAGAGATTCGTTCCTTCCAGTCCTACGAAATCGTCGATGCAGTATCAAGTATTTCGAAATAAAAACTCGTCTGAAGAAGACTTTCAACTTGTCAATCAGATATACAAGCGCGTCATGTCGGAAGACAAGTATTTATGCGACTTAGCTCAGAAGAATCTCAACGCTGGGGTATTTATCAATGGCGAAATGCATCCACGGATGGAGAAAGGTCCTCTGTACTTCCAAAAGGTTGTCCGCGACGAGGTGAGAGCTCACCACAAAAGGGAGCAATTGTTAAGACAGGAAATATGGCCTGCACGGCAGACACTACCGAACACGGCTGCAATTAGCAAAGAAGACATCGATTTCTGCTCTGGCCTTACATGTTCAACCAATCAAGAAGCTTTGGCTTGGTAAATCATTTATTCTGTTAGCGCGGCGTATGAGGTTAGGAAGATAACTAGATACATGATTTGAACTAAGGTTGATTCTGAAAAATATCCTTATTCCAGTGGCAATGAGGCTCTTCAGCTTACTTTCGACAACACAGCTAAAAAAAATTTGGTGAAAATATTGTGTGAATATATCCTAACCCTGCTGATCTCCTGAGGATTAAGCACGACAGTTTCTTGTGAGGATGTCTCATTGCACTTTCTCCGCCTGACCACTATTCATCGGCATCTACCAATTAAGGAAATAGGTAAGAGGAATAAGTGTGATTTTCATAACAACATTGATGCTAACCATATTAATTTGACTGTTGAAAGTTGCTAGTCCATTCAAGAGCCAACAATTTGGGGGTGAAGTGGAGATGGGGGATTCGCGACCTACTGTTCCAATTTGCATTGCTGGAGATAATATTTTTAAAATAGAGCGTATAATTATTTTCGGCGGATTAAAACGGTCGCAGGACCAATTAATCGTCCCTGAAAACACAATAAATCACAACATATAGCGTAAAACGTTCCCATTTTCAAACCTCACCTCTATAATTAGTCAGAACATCAAGAAAGAACAGCCAAATTTTAGTTATGTACACATTCTATAGCAGGTGAACCTTGCTTTGTATCTGCCAGAAATAGATTCATGAAAACTATTCATCAATGCTCAGGCCGTTTTGAGTAGACGTCCTCAAAAGATCATCAATAGCGCATTCATTTGTGAGCGAATCATGAATACACACAGAAGCCTGTACTTAAGCCTTGCGTATGAAACCACCGGTGGCCAAACCTGGCCTCCATCATATCATTAATTTCAGTAATATGGCGTTGGTGCAAGTTCAGGCTTAAGAGTTCACATAATTCGAAAGATTTCAGTATACTACTGCAGAGGCTTCGTATAATATCTCTTTGGAGAAGAGTGAACTGAAATGGACCCTCTCATCACTCTGTCGCAAACGGTGTTATCGAAGAGACTTTCTAGTCGTGCGGGTCAGTGGGCATTGGTGATCAGCCATGATATCCAACAATATCTCTTAAAATTTGAATTCAAGATCAATTAAATAGTGGAAATTTACGTATTCGTAGGTCTTGATGGTCACTCTCATGGCAAGAATATGGTAAGGCCGACGCAAATACAAGCCCGTCTGCGCAAATATGATGCTGGTCTAACAACACCCACGCCGACCTCCCATTTCCTCGGCATCGACTTGATATGCTCCACATTGCTATTGTATCAAGAGGCAAAGCATATGTGTAGTTATATACGATGCATATCGGCTACCTTTCGGAGAAAGTCGTGGCTCGAACGACCGAAGAGAAAGATCAGCGAGTAACAATGCTCTAACAATGGCCAGTAGCTGTGGTTTAGGGCTTTGACGGTCAGCAACATTCCTTGAAAGGCTATGCGGCATTCTTCATCATCACGGCCCACATGCTATGATATAGCTTGCAGTAAGTGAGCCCTATATATCACCAAGAAGTTTTGAGTGGAATTCGTAGGTTTCAGGCACTCTTCCGAAGACCCAATCTATCCTCTTCTTTCATTCGCTTTTGAGGTCTCAGAACGTAGCAAAAGTAACATATAATTTGAAGGCCACCAGTTTGCTACGAAAAGTTTTGAATTTATCTAGCTGCAAGCTCTGAACGAAAATCGGAAAGGATCCAGAGAATGAAGGCATCGGGTCTCCAATGGATTCCGATGACTAAGGACGGATCTCCAGGTGTCAAGACCTATTTCAGTTTCGCTCATTTTACATCCATCTTTTAACTATCAAGTCCCCGACCACAACTGCCAAATCCAATACTATCAATTGCACGTGGCCGGTCGAAAGCACTCTGGGTTTTAGACCATAGTAAACGCAGGCAATGACGGCCACATACGAGGGGGCGAAACTCAACGATGTCTCTGGGCTCGTAGCCGTTGTCACTGGCGGCGGCACAGGCAAGTGGATATAGGCAGAAAATGCCGGTCTTTAGGACTTCAGACTCATTTATACCCAGGCTTAGGACTCATATGTGCCAAAGCTCTGGAATCGAATGGAGCCAAAGTCTATATCACCGGTCGCAGGTTAGAGAAGCTGGAGGAGGCAACCAAGCAGGCCAAGTATGGAAATATTATCCCCATACAAGGTTCCGTTACTTCACATGATGATTTGCAACGAGCTGTTGATCACATCACCGCAGACGTGGGTTATATCGATGTATTGATCAACAATGCCGGCATGACAACCTTCGATAGCAGTCCGAATGCTCGGCCAATGCCAACCTCGCAGTCCTCTGTGAAAGAAATCAGAGACTATTTCTTCAACTATCGACCTGCGCAAGTTTGGAGGGAAACCCTTGACACGAATATCGCTTCGGTCTTTATCACAAGCATGGCGTTTCTTGAACTGCTCGACGAGGGCAACAAACGGAGACCTAGAGAAGCCCCAACCAGCCAGATCATTGCAATTGGAAGCACAGGAGGTCTGACAAAGTATACACCATCATTCATTTACAATGCCAGCAAAGCGGGTGTGCATCATCTGATGAAGAACCTCGGAGCCTTTTTCATACCGCACGATATCCGGACAAATATCATCGCGCCGGGTTGTAAGTGTCTTCTCACGAAGAGATTCGTGCATAACATGCTAATAGTCTTCCGAGGGTTCCCGTCTGATATGACAACGGCTGTGACAAAGCAATGGGAGCACACAGGAGGTGTCATGCCTCGTGAACTCGTGCCACGCCAGCGGATGGGAAACGAGGAGGAATTAGCCGGAACGGTGTTATACCTCGCATCCAAAGCTGGGGGATATTGTAATGGTAATATCATGGTTCTCGATGGAGGATTTCTGGCGAACCACGCAGGCACCTACTAACCCCGCAACCATCATGTTGTCTTGGGACGGATTCAGCCCCGCCGTTGCTGATATACAGATAGAGCGAAGCATTGGCTCTAGATTTTTTGCTATTGCTTGTCATGACCAAAAGTTCTTGATCTGCTTTATGGCCTCTATGCGACTCAGGAATCCCAGGGCCACCAACTACCGAAATATCTGTTCCCCCCGAATCCCAAGGCAGGTCATATTGCCCAGAGCATATTTTAAATTAATATAGTTCTTGTTTATTTTGTATCGGGGCTTCATGGAAGGCAATTCCTGGCTCACGAAGCGCTTCGTCTCTATCATTCGTGAGTTCGTCTTGTCTGTACAGGAATACGACGCTGTTCAATCATCTGAGCTTTTTTAGACCCTAGCGCCCTTACCTGCGGGCATGGGTGGGTTTGCTCCTGTCAAAAGTATAGGAGGGAGGAGAGGATTTTGCTTCAACCTGTTGAACAGATGGTCAGAGCAACGCTCGGCTCCAAGGTACTGCGATTTTTCCACTTTATATGGCTAGTGGCTGTGGCCCATTGATCCAGTCCCGCGACATGGCATTTTCTGCAGCAAAAGACTTGGTCCTTTGTTATCATAACCGTTCACTCTATCTTGGCAAGCATCTAAAGTAGCTCTCACCTACTACATGGCACGACGCAAGCCCCTTATGCGATGACGTCTTACAGGAGATGATGCTTATGCCCGATGTTTCCATTTTAATCGTTCTGATTGAATCTATTTCTTTATCATGTTAGCGGAATACGACTGTACATAGGCAGCCTTCAAGATTGGGGAAGTATTGATAGGCTTGGCCCCAATTTCACACTCGAAGCTGTTGATAATTGACGATGGACGATGGACGATGATTGAGGTGACGCCTCTTGCGAGCCACTCCACCTTTGCCAGTTTTGGCTAGTCCTGTTAGGCGATCTCACAGCCACTCGTTCTCAGCTGTATGTTACGAGCTCATCTGTTTGTCCCCAGCAGGTGGCCTTCGAGCTTCACCGGTTCATAGTCCCCGGCCCCAAAATACATGCGCATCAGGACCGCAACGCCCAGCGGCAAGGCATGTTTCCCGATCTTCGAGGCTGAGGAATGGTATTGGCTAGTTGTCCTAGGCGTCAGCTCCCCCTTTGGGCGGCTTGCAAAGAGGCTGCCATCACCGGGGCGTGGACCTGGGTTGCTCATGACCTGGCAAGCAAGTTGGCACGATACTGGTATATAGGCTGACGTGTCCGCTGAGATGTAACCGAATTTTTTTTTGTTTGATTTCACTTGTGTGACTTGAAGTGAAGTCGTATTACTCGGACGAGCAAGCGTTCATCATGAAGTCGGGCTACGTAAAAGTAAAACGTTCCATGGCTGATCCAGACCCTCCCCAGCCTATGCCACTCCCTATCGAATCGTTGCAGACCTTCTAACGCCTCTACAAGAGGATGATGACTCCCAGCCATTGGTTGACATTCCGTCAAGCAAGAGGAATGACGAATTTTATAGTGCTTGGGACAACTTCCTCGCAATCGAGCCGAAGCGGGCCAAGTCAGCGTCAACTCCCGCTCGTAAGCTCCAGCAAGAGAGAGAAGCGGTTGAGCATACGCCTGGTGACGGTTTGCGAGTGGTCGAGAGTGCGGCTACGTCTTATAAACAGGCCGCAGCAGAATGCCGGGCGAAGGTCAATGCAATTGTTGATGAATGCCAGCGGTTGAATCAAAAGTATCGGGACGCCATATTTGATTTGGAAACCAACCCTTACTGCTTGCAAAGCCTTACCGGTCGGTTTCCCAAGGCGGTGGAAACAATCGATCCTCCTCCATGGATCAAGAGGGTCGAAGACATATTTGATGATCCTCAGTTGGTGGCCTCTACTGCCTGTGCGAGTCTGACAAATGCTGACCATACAATTTTTCCAAGGTTCTTCGTCGATGGAGCAGCGGCAACAGACGTGCACCAGGGAGGTGGCGGGGATTGCTGGTTTCTCGCCGCGCTCATGGCCGTAAGCGCAAAGAAAGAGTTGATCGAGAACCTCTGCGTTGCACGAGACGAAAAGGTTGGCGTCTACGGCTTCGTATTCTTCCGCGACGGTGAATGGATCTACGAAGTTATCGACGATAAACTTTTTCTCAAAGTCGGGGACGATGACGATCTCAAAGTAGTCCGCGACTGGGACAAGGAGAAAAAAGAAGGCTTGCCTCTCAAACACGATGAGGATAAGTTGAAAGATGGTCTTCAGAGAGGTGGGGAGGCGCTGTATTTCTCTCACTGCAAGTCCAACGAGACATGGTTGCCTTTGATCGAAAAAGCATATGCAAAAGCTCATGGCGACTACTATTCCATAGAGGGCGGGTTTGCTTCAGAAGCCATCGAAGATCTAACTGGTGGAGTTGGTGTCGTTTTGAACCCGGAAGACAGTACGTACAATCTTCGCCCACCCTCTTTCAATCTGCAATTCTGACATTTCACGTTATCAACTCTAGTCTTGGACAAAGAGTTGTTTTGGCGAGATCAGCTTAGTCAGGTGAACAAAAAATTCCTCTTTGGCGGCGGTTCAAAACCAGCGAACTCGAAAGGTTTCATCGGTAGTCACGCTTACGCTGTTCTCGAGGCCTGGGAAGAAGGCGATTTGAAGCTCCTTAAGCTACGCAATCCGTGGGGTGAAGTAGAATGGGAAGGCGACTGGTAAGGAATCACTAATGAAAAGAACTAAGTTACAATTCTACTGAAACCTATGTCATTTAACAGGTCTGATGGCTCGAGGCTCTGGACTGCTGAGATGATGACCAAGCTCAATCATACTTTCGGTGACGATGGGGTGTTTTGGATTTCTTTCAAGGACTTTCTAAAGCATTTTACCACCATCAACCGCGTACGTTTATTCGATGAGAACTGGAAAGTGGCTCAGCAATGGACTTCTGTCGTTGTGCCATGGACTGTTGATTATCTGGACACAAAGTTTCAATTTACCATTACTGAGAAAGGGCCTGTGGTCATTGTCCTCTCTCAGCCGGACGATAGATACTTCTACGGGCTAGGAGGACGATACCTGTATTCGATGCATTTCCGCGTCTACAAAGAAGGCGAAGAAAACAAATGGATAGTTCGGAGCATGCACAACAGCGGGGCGGAGACCGTTTTCACTCGTAGTGTGTCTGCTGAGATTGAAGACCTGGAGGCGAGTACTTATGATGTAATGTTCAAGGTGACTGCCGTTCGCTCGAACGTGTCACAGACCGCAGAAGAGGCAATACTGAAGTATGCGGTAGACAGAAAAGAAAAGCTTCTCTACGTCGGGAGACGATTTGACTATGCCCACACGAAAGGCAATCTGAGAGCAATGGAGGAGAAGTGCAGGAAGCGAGCGAAAAGGGAAAGAAGGCAATTAGAGAAAGAGGCCATGAAAAAGGCGCGCAAGGTAAACCAAAAAGAGAAGGAACGAGATCGCAAACGCAAGAAACGCATCAACGATGCAATGAAAAATAAGCGAAAGACATTTGAATTGATACGACGAGAGAAAGAGAAGCCGGGACAGCAACTTGGACTCAACAGGCAAGGAGCAGAATCTTCTCAAGCTCTAAGTGAGCATGAGAGCGAGAAGGCGACAAAAATGACGCCTCTTACAGACTCTGAGGTGTCGAGTTCACAGCAGATCGCACAACAGCAAGATCCCCCGAGAAGCAGCACAACAGCAGCTCAAGAAAAACATGGAATGGAGAAGTTGACGGATGGTTTGTCCTCGTTGGACATTCGAGTCCCCCGTGTCAGCCAGCGCACAAATTCGGAATCCGTTCTCGAGGAGTCCTCCGGCTATGAATCACCACTGGAACCGCCGGAAGAGCTAGATGACAACGATTTTGACTGGGACTCGGAATTAGATTGGCCGGCAGATTCGAGTGATGAAGAAGGTGGATCCTCGCAGAGAAAATCGAAGAACGAGCTCTTTGCTGATGATCCATGGTCCGCTCTGTGCGTTTTGGGTATCAGGGTTTACTCCTTGAACTCGGAGGCTAATGTACGAGTAATTAAAAATGACTGGGGTTTTTGAAAAAGTAGGTTGGAGGACCGTTTAGACTGAGGATTGGAAACGAAAGAATGGCTTAACGCGATGAACAACACTTGAAGCTCTTAATTATATACAGATGCCAATACCGTATCACTTAATCCGTTCGTCCTGCATTCTCAACGCAACAACTTCCCATCAGAGGGATTCATGCCTGTTTCCTGCTTGCCGCTCTGGCATTAAGCGCTTCACTACATTGTATTTGCATTCTCGCCTGAAAATTACATGTTACTGTCAAGCCATTCCTATGAGATACAGAAAATTGCGAGCCACTACTCTTTTGCCCAATCAGCATTGCTATAGTCAAGGCTTTTTTCACCTTCTAAAATCGATTCTTCTGTTAATCTTACCGCGAAATGATGTGAAAAGGTGAAACAAGAATTCTTACCGGTTTCTATCGCCATCTCTTTTTGCAAGTTATGTTGCAAGACCAACAATCAAATGCTCGATTGTGAGTTGGAGGTCATTCCCTTACTACCCTGGAGTCCCTCTGCTTATTGTGGCGAACCGTCTGTCTTGTTTCGACCCCAGCATGCACGCCGGCGGTGCTATCTTGACCTCGTTTCGGTAGGCCGTTGGACAGTGCGTTGTATCCTTGACCATAACACACCCTCTCATCTGCATCTCAAAAGCCCATATCGGGCTGTTCATTTTCCATTTGCGGACAGATATGGAAAATGATGTGCATAGTACGCAGCACTGTGGCAACTGTCTGGTGATTTGTGCCGGCAAAACTTGAGCGCCAACATGAAACGCGAGGCAACTTTCGCAGCGCTCACGTCCACCAGTCCCTGTTGTTGCTGTAACTTGCCACCATGCTTTGGCTTGGGAGGTAGGTGCACTATTATAATGCCTGGCTCTTATTCTTACCGATGCCAGTTTCATTTCGTTTTGTCTGAATCCGTAACGCCCTCGCGGCACGATGAACCATGCGCGGGCTCGTCCCTCCTGTGCAACACCCTCGACACTCTGCATTCGCTTTACTTTGCATTGCTTTGCTGTATTTTTGAGAGATTTCTCTGGATCAAACCGTTCATAGAGTCTTTGGCCGTCCAGAGGAGGACCAGCATGAAGGTGACGATGCGAAATATTGAGAAATATGATACAGCAACGACGATATCATGATAATCCCGGCTGGAGCGACTTTACAGGATTACAATCGCTCCCTCTCAGTGGATTCTGGTCGGTGCTCACATCAGAACTTGGATCCGCTCTTCAACCACTCACCGCTCCCACTGGAGACCAACAATCTTCGGTGCCGGCGGGAGGCCTCGTCACGACGACGGCAGAAGTCTCTATTTCGGTGTTGACGGTGACGGTTGAGTCGACGATTCTCCGGACATCTTACTTTACGGTTCACACCACTGCTGGAATATTGCAGACTCCATCGAGCCCCACTACGCCATGCTCCCCTTCATTATTTACGACATCGTGGGACACGGGAATCGCATCGCCTCCTACAATTCAGAGTACAGTTCACTCGACATGCCATCCGAGCAAAACTTTTTATACCTCCCTGCCAGCTATTGTGGCGCAAAGTACCCCTACTGGTTCACCAACCCTCGCGAAATCGATCCAGTCCCAAGGTCCGATACCAACCCCATCACCCCCAGCGACGAGCACAAATCCACCTTCGATCGACGCAAAGAAAGCCACCATCATTGGCGGGCTATCCGGTTCGATAGCCGGTTTAGTTTTGATCGGAGTCATCCTCGCACTCTGTTTTCGCAAGCGACGGTGCCGAGAGGAAGACAGCGGGTCTGCCAGCGACAGCGAGAAAGGCATTCGCCCGACTATCCCTCGGAAATGGACCGAGCTCACAGGCATAGTGACGCCTAAGCCCATGCCTCAGCTCCTATACGCCGCTCCTCCCGCGACTGTAGATGAAGACCACCACATCATTCGCATGTCGTTACAGCACTGGCCACGGCCATATGCTTTGGGGCATGGAGAAGGGTATAGAGACTCTGTAGTCCCTGGCCAGCTTCGAGTAACGAACCCAGATCTATCTAGACCAGCGACTCCCAGACTATCCGCAGATGCGGGAAGCTTTCTCAGGAAACAGCGTTCTGCCCTGGCAACTCTCTTCACGGCCGCCTCTCGCTCTCGAGTAAGCTCGCATTCCTATCCACAGCATTCGATCCCTGATATCACGATCGATCCACCATTGTCTCGAGAATGCGTCGCTTGCACTACTCAGACACCATCTTTTAGGTCCTACCCATCTGTGGCGACACTGTCCATGGTGCAGCAGCAACCACCGGAAGACCCATTCTTGACTCCTCCTGGCGAGGCCACGGACCAAAAGCAGAGGTCGAGGAGACCCACCTTGACCCCTTTGCAAAGTGCTGCGAGTGCTGCGAGCAGAACGCTGAGCCATTTGGGAGGCGCTCTCAATCCTTTTAAGACGAAGGCAAATGTGGTGGAGACCATAAGAACGGTGTCAGCCAACTCCGTGTCCACGCTTTCCTCACGGTTTTCGAGACGAGAGACGGGACAGTACTCAAATCCGTTCGATCTTAGCGTGGATCAAACGAGCACGCATACACGCGGTGCGGAACTGGAGCGTGCTATAGATGGTTTTGAACAGGATTGCGGTGGTCTGACGGTCTACGAAGGAACGTAAAGCATGCATGGACGAGGAGAGACGACTGGGATGGCAGCATGATACCACTAGCAGCTTAATCCTTGTAATGAAAAGCATTTGGCTAATTTCGTTGTAACGCTTCACATGCTATGTCGGATGTTTGCTGGTCAAGTTCAACGAATCAGTTCGCAAAATACAACGGATCTCGGTTTCCGCTTGTCCACTCCCCATGATTGCCAACTGGTCCTGAGATTTTCAGACTTGTCTTCAAGAAGCAATAGAATGTAATGAGCCCTCTGCTTTTCGTTTTTCGCGGATGAAGTCGGACGCTGATATTTTGCGATTGTTCGGATTTATGATCGGCTGCTTATGGCGACGATACCGACTAGCCGCAGCCTTTCTTTAGCCTTGCTTCTGGACGATCTTCTACGCATGGTCGCTGATATGATCTTAGAAGACCATTTGGTCTTGTCGCATCATTGTCGCTGTCAGTAGTCGACACAGATCGACTTTTGGGAACTCGCTGACTGGCTTGTGCACCATTACTGAGAGTTGCACAGCATCGACGTCAAAAAATTTATGCTGCTTCCACATGCTTAGTTGCCTTTGTCTTTTGTTTAGTTGATAAGAACAACTGTCAAAACAAAGGAGGTTTCCGTCTCGAAAAAAGCGTGGTGCTTTGCTCTCTTGTCAAACTCAAGAGCCAGGTCTTGAGTAAACCTTTGTCACACACGCGGTTTTCACATTGTTGACAAGGCCATCTCTGTGCCGATCGTCACCAATGCACATTACGGCGGGGGTGATTTCGTACGCAATGAGATGTCTAGGGATGTAGAATTGCAGTCCTAGGTCGCTTGCTGTCGCTCACGTTGTCCAAGCCCGGTGGGAGAACTGAATATTCCCACAAGCTTAATTGATGTTGAATTTCCTTAAGATTGTTAGCAAGGGGAATCCTCTGTCTAAGTGTGGGTGCAAGGGGAAGACGTCAAACTCTCGAATCACTCGCCTCGCCCCCGGCCCCACGGGGGGGGCCTGGCCCTGAACTCAACCCGCCAAATTGTATCAATTTGTTGAAGGAACAGAACGCGAGAGCAGTGAGCTATCGTCATTTGATGAGCCTTCACGCCACGATGTGTAAGACAAAAGCATGTTGAGGAAGCGCCTTCGTCGCGTGAACTACAATGCAAGCACGTCTGCAAGTTCTTCCGGTAAACTTGACAACTTGGAACCGCAAAATGTTTGGTGTGCATCTACACCACCCTGCGGCGGTGTAAAACTTCCGTGAATGCCATCCTATCCGCGTGGTGTTCAAATCGATGAATAATGTTCCGCGCGGGTGGAAACCTGTGCCTAGGAAATGCTTCGGATCAGGGGGGAGACAGTGATGTCCACACCACATTAGATCACCTCAAGAGAGGGATAACATAGCCCTGTGGGATGACAGGTGTGATAGCGGTTTCGCATGATATCATTCGATTTCGGACGGGATGCAAGAGAAAGGCGAGTGTGCCTGTGCATTAATGATGCCGGTCGCGAAGGCACGGGCAGCTATGTGTATGCCGACGGTGTGTCCCATCACACAACCACTGTGTGCATGATCTTGAAAAGCATAGAATGCATTTTTGGGGGCAAGTAGTGAGTGGAATTCCAAAGTCCATGCTTTTCTCGAGACCAAGATGCTCCAGATATGTTTTTTTTTCATTGCAGAACGGTTTTAACGCTGGACACCCGCCATGATGTTGCATGGCAACGAGAAACTGACCACAGTGGACAACTACGCAGAGCACAACGGTGCAGCAAGTATTCACAGCTTGACATCTTCACCATCTCAGAGAGCCTCCGCGTAAATCCGTGGATCGGTGAAAGAATATCTCATGGTGAAACAGGGAGCTGTCAGGTCATGATGAAAAACGCATTGGAACACGGATGCGGCCAGGATGGCAGAAGAGAATGACTACCTGGACCGGAAGACGCATCAGTCAAGGCGTTTGGTGCATAGCCGGGAACACATCTTCCTCTACCAAACGAATGCTACCTGGAAAATGACGGCCCACGGTAACATTATAGTCGAGAGCGTCCATTGCCATTTGCAAAACATGGGCAGGGCCCGCACGACGGTCTTCCCGTCCATGTTACGCATCCGGGTCAAACACATCATCCTGCATCGTGCCTCGTCGCCTCACGCTCGTATCGAACATACTCGCCCGTCGGCGAATGCGCTCCTCTTCTTCCCGCCGTTCCCTCTCCTCCTCCTCCTTCTTCTTCCTGTCCACTTCAGCTTGCTCGTCCGCGCTCAGAACGCGACCCGGATCTTGTCCAGCCTCGATCATGCGCTGTATGTCCGCTAATGCGCCGTTGTGTATGAGTTCATGGCTTGGCCAAGGGCAGAAAGGCTCGTTGGCCAGTGGATCTATCCAAGCCTTCTCTTCCTCGTTCATCCCTTTGACGCTTGTGTTTTGGGGCTTGAGGTACGGCAGGTCGGGCTCTGGTAGGGCCGCCCCCGACGGCGTGGCAGTCCCATTGGGCATCTGCGCGTCTGTCGACGGCGTGCGCGTGCCCGGTTTGCGGGAAGTCGGCGGCAGAGTCGTCGGGCTGATGAACTTCGCGTACGACAGAAGGTCATCCACGCTTACTTCCCGGTTGGACGATGTCCCGTCCGCGGAAGGGATTGCGGCAACCTCTTTGCGCAGCTCGGCGAGCGCTCGAATGTGACTCTTGAGCTTCTCGTCATTCTCGCTTGTGATACGCTTCAGTTCTTCTATCCGGCGGTAATTCTGTTGGTGCCGAACCACTGCACACAGTCAGCCAGCCGGTCGGCCTTGTGATGCAACAATCATCGGGAGGGCCCACGTTGTTCGAGGTCATCGCTCAGCGCCTCGTCCACTTCTTCGAGTTCGGTGGCCGCCAGTGGGGACGGGTTGTAAGCGGCGATGGAGTCGGTCAGGCGGACCAGCGCCTGTTCTAGGCGCTGAAACCGGCCTTGGAATTGCGACAACATAGCCTATCGCCCACCCGAAGGGACAAATTTCTGGGGCGTAGCTGGACAACCAACGGGGGTGTGCCGCCTTCACCGAAGATATATACAAGTACATTGACATGCCAGCGTTGTCGGCGGATCAACCACACCACATGGTCTGAGCGTCCGCGCATGCGGGCCCATGTAAGAATTACTGTACCTCCCCTTCTCCGGCATGCCCATCACCGAGGCGCGTCAGGTCGGCGAAGATGCTAAATGCAGTGTCTGCATCCCAATCGCGGTATCAAAGAGATCCGGTGCCAGCCAGAGCTCGTCCCTCGCACATCAGGCTGTACGGATGTGAAGCTGGTGCTCGCCATTGAGGTATACACATGCAAATATCTATGAAATTATGCATATATATACATGTGTATGTGTATGTGTGCGTGGGCACAAATGCCATGGCAGATTGGAGGTGGAGGTGTAGCCCGTTCCTCCTGAACCACGTTTCCTGCGAAAGTCCGCCAATCACACCACATGGGCATTTAGTTCCAGTGCAATGTTTAACCATGCGCGACGCTTCAACTCTGGTGACAAGTATATATTGACAGCGCAACGCGGTGGTGCAAAGGGTGTCGTACCTTCCAGACGCTGCAGCCCTCGGCATACGTTTGCCAACCCACACAAGCATTTTCTTGCCAATCGAGCGTGCACAAGGCTTGCTCGCACTTGCTACAGTCGATTACGCTGAAGGGACTCCTCCACCACGGTCGTGTTTGCGTGTCGAGACTGTGTGGGTGGACATGGCGGGACGTCGAGCAATGGGGCGGACGAAAGCACATAAGCGGGCAACACGCGCCGATGAACTCGGAGAAGGCGATTTCGTATGTGCCTCATTGGGCGGTGGTACGCCGCGCGGAGGATCTGACCGCATGGGGGACTGCCAGGGCATCATGTACAACCGCCGCACTGGCAGACCAGTGCGCAAAGCTCTAAAAGCAAATTCGCCTTTCGTGGACTCGGCAGTGGCGATTACCGACGACGAAAGCAGCGATGGTGCTGGGAGTGGTGGCGGTGGGAGTGGGGGCGGAGGTGATGATGATGACGTTCATAATGATGAGGGTGATGATGATGACAACGACGACGACGACGACGACGACGATGATGATGATCATGAAGCGAACCACGTCCAGACAAAGTCTCGCAAACGAAAGCGTTCCCTATCCCCACCGCTGCAGAACGAGAATCATTTTCTCGACTCGCCTTCCAAATCCGAAGATGAAGATGCGGTTGACCTGCCAGCCATGCGCTCCGATGCACATCTCCAGTCGGCTACAACATCGAAGGGGGTGGTGCAGATGACTCTGCAAAACATCACTATCAATGTGCCAAGCGGTCATCAAGGCCCAATTGTGCTGCACTTGCACGCAAATCTCTTCAACGCCAATCAGCTGTTGTCCCCCGCCGTCGCGCCACCCACCGACGACATCCAAGTGACCTCTGCCACTGATCGCCGTGGGCAGAAGATAAAGTCGGCCAGGCCGGCGTCGGCGGCGGCGGCGGCGGCGGCGGCGGCTGGCTTTCTAGACCTGCCGGCGGAGCTGCGTAACGAGATATATCGTCTCGTCTTCGTCGCCGACCTACGATTGAATTTCGCCAATCCGGTCAACTTCGACCGTGGGGCGGCTCTGTTGCGAACGTGCCGGCAATGTCACCAGGAGGGCCGGAGCATTCTGTACGGCGAGAACACGTTCTTCTTCAGCCGTCGGACTTCCCGGTGGGGTTCATTCTGGGAAAACGAATGGCGCGAGCTGGGATTTCGATCGATCCGCTCGTTCCTCAAATCCATCGGGCCCATCAATACCTCGCTCATCCGGAAAGTCTCGTTCCAGTTCGAAGACGCCACCCCGTGCTTGAACCCGGACACCATGAGCCATGAGGATAGGCGGTTTGTGAACGACGATATCGTCATGTCTTGCCTGCGCCACCTGGGCGACTATGGCCGGCTGCAGAAAATCAAGATAAACTTTCACGGCCGCCGCAGGCTGGAAATTAGTGACGAACGCTTCCTCAGCTATCTCCGTCGCATCACTGCCGACGAGGTGGAATTTGTGAGGTATCCGATGGACTGTAGCGAGGAATCTTACTGGGGCTCGGAGTCGAAGCAGGAAGAAGCTGTGCGCAAGATGCTGCTGAAAACGATGGTTCGAAAGCACAAACTTTATGATCGGTGAGAAGGCCTGGAGTCTGCAAAAATGGAAAGGCGATGGAAAAGCAGTCACCAACAGAAAACCTCCCCCTGCCCCAAAAAATGAGAAAATGGGGGGAAAAAAAGAAAAAGAAAAATTGTCCTGACAGGAGCGAGTCAAATGAATTTGATGCTGGTATTCTATTCGGCATGTATTTGTATGTCTGTGCGTTGTTGGCCGGTTGCTATGAGAATGCTTTAATTACAGGAAATTCCCAAATCTCTGTTCCTACACTATATAACGTGAATCTGCCGCATCATTTGGCGTAGGTGTTCCACCAAAATACTCCCCCGACGCCACCGCAATGCATCTATACACGGGAAAAAAAAAAGAACCTAAAGAAAAAGGTCAAACTCCATGTCTCAGTAGGCTCGACCGTACCCGACATTGGGCAGAGTGGGCTGGCGATCGGGACTTCTGCTCAAACTTCTGTCTGGCCTGTGGCCCATGCTCGCCGCGCTGGAGACCAAATGGTCGCGATCATCGTCCCGGAAGCGCGACGACATGCTGTAGTTGTCCGGGCCAGGGGACAGAGGACGTGGTGGAACGGGGTCGTAACGACCTTTCCCATCGCCAAACGGCACAGTAGAGGCCATTGCTCCCCTGTACGCCGTATCCTGCCCCTTCTGAGCCATCGGCTCCATGAGCAGTGAGTTCCGCGCATCCAACGGCGTCAGGTTATCGAGGTCGCGGTTATACTTCTCGTTCATCTTCCGAGCCCTCCTGTGTGGGTTCTCCTTGATACAGGCGACGAGTGCGTTGACGGCAATCAGGATTGCCAAGATCGCGGTCAAAGTTCCTTGCACGGCGATCAGGATGATGCCTGTGACGGTCTTGGTCGTTTGGCTGATGCCGAGTTCCTCGACGAAAATCAGCACGCAGACCACCGAGGCGACACGCACTATTTGAATGATGATGTTGATCCAGTTTCCGCGTTTCTCTTGGTACGGTCGAGACCAGAGTAACAAGATGAGAAAGATTGCTTCAACAATGATTTCGCCACCGGATTGGACGAGGCCGTGGCCATTTGCCGCGGCCATGATGACGCCACGGGCGAACATGTAGATGATGGCGGGAACGAAAAGCCACCAATAGCTCCTCTTGTAGCTGTCATAAAACAGGCTGTACTTGATCCAAACCTCCTTGTCTTCATACAACTTGCCGGGGTCGCCCTCCGTCTTGCGCGATTGATGAGCTAAGCTGTAAATCCTCCACGTGAACCATAGGAGAACAGCCGTGAACATGACGAAGGTGACCGCCGCGAGGGTTTTGGCAGCCCACGAGTCACCATCGGTCCACTGATAAATACAGTACATAGCCCAGACGCCGTACAGCATGAGGATGAGGTTGGTGAGCGCCTTGGCGATGCGCCACCAATACCGCCTGCGCCAAGACTCAAAGTAGTGTGGAATGTTGCCGAACATGCTCCAGGCTTCGAGGAGGACCTTGAGAAACAGGATGAGGACGATGATCGCCCCCACCACAATGGCCCAGACTAAGAGCAAGGTCATGAATGTGTTGGCTTGAGGGATGTTCAATTCCTCGACATAAGCCGAGATGCCGGCAACAAAGTGATCTTGCTTGCTGCTACCGGTGCTGTTCGTCGTGGAATTATTGGCGTCCCCACCCACGGTCGAGGTGGTGCCGTTCAAATGGATGGTCTGGTCTCTCGTCCATAGGGCGACGACGTCGAGCGCGCGTCGGATCATCTTCAAGGATGTGCTGTTACTGCTGCTGGTCACGAGGGTGGCGTTTTCCAGCAGGTACTGGTAACTGTCATCCGTGAGATTACCACCAGTGCTTTTGCGAAAATTGTCGATCGCCGTCTGCATGGAGCCCCATGGCACCAAGCCGGTCGAGAAGGCGAAGTTGGTCGCAAAACTTTGGTAGATCTTGGGATATTGCACGCTCATCATGCCATTCATTGCGAAGCCTTGGAAAACACCGATGATTTCGGAGAAGGATGGGGAGTGTGTCGCGGCGCCAGGGTGGCCACCGGCAGCGATGGCTCCCACCCCCGACATCACCAAGGCCGCCGCGGCAATGCCTGCGGCCGTATATGAGATGGCCGGGGTGGTGAGCGTGTGTCCGTTTCCAACGCTCGATACCACACAAGCCACATCCTGGCCGGTCTCCGAATTAGTCAAGGTCATTTTCACGTCGCCATCCAAGTCGGGTATGGAGAAGGCGATCGCCGGTATTTCACTGGCGTATTGCTCGGGAACGACCTGCTGGCCTTGCGAGGCGAAGCTCGTCGCGGGGAGAGGACACAACTCGGTCATGCCGTATTCGCACGGGTTGAACGACTTGGTGTAGAACTGCTTCCCGTATGCCGAGACGACGAGATTTGCGGTGACATTTTGCACCTCCGTGCTGGTGCCACCCACGTCGAACGTGAGCAATCGAGTATTCCGGTTGTACGTGACGTTGAGAGCGGTCACCTTGACCGTGGGGTTGTTCAAACACGTGGAATAGCCGGTCGTGCTCAGAATGTCGCTTCCCAGCACGCCTGCCGGCAGGGTACTGAGTAATGCGAGCGAGAGCAGGCCGCCTTGTCCAAGGGAGGCTCGCATTGTTGGGTGAGGAAGGCTACAGCCCTGGAGCCTGGCTGGAGGGTCGCAGCAGTAATCAATCAATCAATCAATCAATCAATCAATCAATCAATATCAATCAATATCAATCAATATCAATCAATATCAATCAATATCAATCAATATCAATCAATATCAATCAATATCAATCAATCTGATCCCCGGCGGACATCCACCCGTGTGTATTGAGAGCTACGCAACTGATCGGTACAGCCCAGAAACTGTCGATCGCTTCCCACCCGGGGCGCGAGCCCGCTGACGCTCTACTCGATGTCCTCGCGAGTGTCTCCCTGGGCGCCGGCGTGAGGAGAAGAGGGTCGTAAACGAACGGCGGGTCGTGAAAAGGGCGCGCCAACGATCGAAAGACTAGGAAACAATGGCCAAAAAGGATGATGTCCAACGAGGGTAGAAGAGTGAAAGAGTGACAGCTGGAAATACGAAGCGCTGCAGCAAAACAGACCAAATGGACTTGCCCGAGAAAGTTGATGCGACGCTGGAGACCAAGACGTCAAGGGTTTGATGAACACTAGTGGCCCCTGCCCACGCAAGCCGCCACGGTGCGATTGGCTGTCCAACGACCATCTGCACGGATCAAACCGGGCTATTTCGAGAGCGCCGTTTCCCGAATACGCGGGATGAAAATTCTCGTGGCCAGCACGGCATCATCCTGTCACACCGCAGGGCGAGCAACGATGCATCCGGATGTCTTCATCTGGCGTCTTGCCACATGGCGATGCAGACGAGCTCATAGCAAATTGGATTTGGTCGCCATCGCGTGGAGACGGGCACGCCGGCTCGGAGCCCGCGGTGGATCAGCGATGTGCTCTGGCCGACTCCGAGTCTGAGAGCTGGCCTGCTGGTCAAGCGTTTTGATACCGCATCTCGAAAGGAGAGGATCTACCGTGTCTAGACCCTGGCGGTCTCGGGAGGCATCTGCTGAATCACTTCTCTGCCGCTGCATGTTGTGGCCGTGGTCGTGGTCGTGGTCGTGATCGCGGTCGTGGTCGTGGCGGGGTCGGGGTCGGGGTCATGGTCGTAGTCATAGTCGCAGTCGGGGCCGCGGCTCTAGTCTCGTGCTGCCCCGTCTCAAACACCTATTGCCATGCGCGTAACTGTCGCCTCCTCGCGCAAGCGCTGCATGGCCACGACTTGCGACCGCGCCAGGGTGATGCGGACCACGGATGCTCGCGACGAAGCCTTCTGGCGTACGCCACCTCGCGGGAAGCTTGTGGCTGAGCGCGACGGCGTCGTCCCGAAGGCGCAACGCTCACCGTGGACCCGACCGGTGCCAGGGGTGTCCTCGAATGCCCCTGGCACCGCGGGGGGAAGAGAGGGGGGGGAGGGTCTTCGTTATCGTGCCTGGCCGCTGGCCGGCGTCGGGGAGAGAAACGAAGCGGTCGCGCAGTCGCCTGTGTTTATCCTTCCGGGGCGTGAAGAGAAGAGAAGCAGATGCTACATGCAGGTGGTCAGCCTGGCGTCGTTTCACGCTAAAGAGCTCTGCGAGAATGCTCACCGATTGGCATGCTCGCCACTCCCCGAACCCTGGGATGGATTTTGAGATCGAGAGGCTTTTGCCGGCGGACGGTGGTTCAAAGGACCGCCCGCGAAAGCGCATGTCATCCTCTGCGGCCCCGTCCACTTTGACGGCCTGGCTTGAATTCGGTTTTTAGTATCCTGGCAACAGCTGGATGATGTCAGACACGCCCTCCTGAAGCTCGCCCTCCTGCTCCGCGCGCGCCCAACTGCCTGCGAACTGCCCTCTTGTAAAACGTTGTTCCACGGGCAAAGTCTTCCCTTGAATGGTAGTGGCCGCCTCGTGATCCTGATCTCGTTCGGGGATTCCTTCTCGGGGCAGCCGCGCTGACGAGTGAAGAAGAGCAGCCATGCATCTCTGGGCCATCGCCGACATACATTTATCGTTCAAAAGCAACCGTGAGGAGTTCGCCAAGCTTCAAGGGCGAGGGCCGGATGACGGACTGATTTTGGCTGGTGATGGTGTGCAGTGACTCCGACGTAGCGCGCGTTGCATGACCGAGCTGACGGCTGGTAGTGGGCGAAAACCTGGAAACGCTGCGAGAAGCATTTGCGATCGCGAAGTCCCATTTCAAGCATGTGTTCTGGGTCCCAGGCAATCATGAACTCTACACGTCGAAGGCGCACGTCCCGGACGAGGAGAAGCAGCTCAAAGGCGAAGCCAAATATATGGCTTGCATCATGGTCGCAAAGGAAGCCGGGGTTCTGACGCCCGAGGACGAGTTCATGACGTGGGTGTATGAAGACGAAGATGGCTTCCAAGTGGCAGCCGTCATTTGTCTTCTCTTTACGCTGTACGACTACAGTTTCCGGCCACAGCACGTGACCCGCGAGAATTGTTTAGCGTGGGCGATGGAGGAAGGCGTGCGAGCTACGGATGAGTCGCTTTTGTACCCGGAACCATACGCCTCGCGAGACGAGTGGTGTGCGAGATTGGTGGAACAGTGCGAAACGAAATTGCAGCGAGCGGTCGCCTCTGGATTTCCGCTCGTCATAGTTAATCACTGGCCTCTTAGAGAAGATACGATCTACATACCCAAGGTGCCACGGTTCAGCCTCTGGTGCGGCACGAAGAAAACGGAGAAATGGCACACCCAATATCATGCTAAAGTTGTGGTCACAGGGCATTTGCACGTCCGGAGGACGGATTGGATTGATGGGGTGAGGTTCGAGGAAGTGAGCCTTGGCTATCCTAGGCAGTGGCAAGAGGCAAAGGATGAAGGCCACAATGTCAACACCCTATTGCGAGAGATTTTACCGGGACCGAAAACCCCCAAAAGAGGGCAAGAACCGACGACAACGTGGAGGAATCGAGGGAGAGGATGGTCTCTGAGCCACGGCATAGAGCCTCTCACGAATCCTATCTCCTCCACAACACCGACGCAACGACTTGGTTAAGTGGCATTTGATAACCGGCTCATGGCGATCCTACCATCCATGACAGCACTGCGTGTGCCTTCCACACTTTCACACTCGTCTCAAGCACGGAATCGTGCATGGCTATCGTGCCTTTTTCCACAGCTGGCTTAGAATCCGTCACGTCCAACGGACCGTCGGAATAAATATATGTGGAACCATGCATCATGGAGTCATTTCAGCCACTGGCCCAAGAAAAATTTTTTTGAATGTGGCTTTCCTTTGGCACTTATGCTCAGATTGCACCAATTTTCCTCTCGCTAGTTGCCTTAAAATAGTGGCTCCCAGTGCGAGGCATTTCCTCACAGTCGCTGCTTGCATGTACGCACGATTATCAAATAGCAGGACTTTGAATTGCTCTCGAGCCAGTATATCACCCGTGCGCTTATTACACTCACCCCCCCGGAGAGCCGCCGAAGCTACAAAGAATTGCTTAGGAAAGAATTCTTATAGTCAACTCACCTCGTCTCCATGAAATCGGAAAGACCCGGCCGGGGTTCTGTAAAATATGCCCATGGAAGCTCATAATGCTTCACGGCCTCTCGAACGGCGTGTTTAATGGGCAACAGATCCATACATGGCAGTCATATCAAGTGGAGTATAACCACGCAGGCTGGGAATCCCTATGATAATCTGCATGGAGTGTAGAAGGACACGCATGATTGCACATGCGAGTAAGAAGATAGCAAGAGTTTCTAATCAATATATATAATTCCATTTCCCACCACCTTCCCCCCAAATCCTTCGTCTGCCGACTTATCATCTCAAGACCACGCTATAAAGCACCCTAAGCTCAACTTCTGCAAACTTATATATTTCTGCTATTGAGTTGATGGATACCCCATACGATTCCAAGTCTCCACGCTTTAGTCGAGGCATTATCTCACTCCAGGAAGCCCGCGTCGCAGAAATAATGGTCGGTGGAGAATCGCAGTCTGATTCCGCAAAAAGTGTCTCGGATTTAGTCGTCTAATCCATGCACATCACCTCCGTTTGGAGTTTGCAAAGGTTCTAGAGAACGATTACAGGGGTCGCATTTAGCGAGTTCTGTGGAGTGGCATGTTCATCGACGGCCCGATTCAGATTACTCGCCGTCGTCGATTTCAATTTTCTATTGCAAGTCATCACTTAATCGGAGGTCTTTGCTGGCTTCAGGTCACCCTATCACTCCCCAAGGCAGATAACCACAATTTCACTATGTGATGGTAAAAAGCCAGTGAAACTGCCCGAAAATAGCATAATCTGAGTCGCCAATGATTCCAGCACTGTACAATTAGTAAATCCCGCGGCTGTAGAGATGTGGACATTGGATGACACACTGGTCACTGTATCACCATGGGAGAGAGGTCTTATCAGTCAACGTGCTCGGCGACGGACAAAGTGGGTTTGGAATTGGTGTTGGACACCACGCGTAGTCGCGTACACAACGCTTACCAATCAGAAGGTCTCTTGCTCCGTCCTTAGGTGGTGAACTTGGCCCGGAGCATCTCATCAACATCCACGCTACCCGAGCAAAGTCAGGGCATGTGAAGTGTATGAGTAGTAGCCGCTCATCATTTGGTTTAGTTGTGTGAAGAATCAAACATTTGGGAGTCCTCCAGTACTCCTTAAAAAAGACCCGCGCCAAGGCCGGCTGCGGCTACATCCGTTGCGCTAGACACTAATCCCATCAAATGTCAATCAGTTCCACATTTCTCACACAAGATGACCAGCCTCATATTGATTCAAAGTAGGTGTCTGATGATTGAACCACGGTGATCCTCACCAGATATGGGTTCAAGATATGGGGTGATCGTCGTGGGCCCGGCCGGTGCCGGCAAGACAACCTTTTGCTCGGCTTTGATTCAACATTTGCGAAACAATAAGCGATCATGCTTTTATATCAACCTTGATCCAGCCGCGGAAGAGTTCGTGTACGAGCCAGACATCGATATACGAGAGTTAATCACGCTCGAGGATGTCATGGAAGAGCTCCATCTAGGTCCAAACGGTGGCTTAATCTACTGCTTCGAGTTCCTGCAGGACAACATGGACTTCTTGACCGAGCCGCTAGAAGACGTCACAGAAGAATATCTTATCATTATTGATATGCCTGGTCAGATTGAGCTATACACCCACGTGCCCATCGTGCCCAATTTAGTTAAGGCTCTTACCCGCGGCAGCCTCAACATCAGCATGTGCGCAGCTTACCTGCTGGAAAGCACCTTCATTGTTGATCGTTCCAAATTCTTCTCCGGGACACTCAGCGCTATGAGCGCGATGCTTATGCTCGAGCTACCCCACGTCAACATCCTGAGCAAAATGGATCTGGTGAAAGGAAGGGTTGCGAGGAAAGAGCTGAAGAAATATATCGAGCCGGATATTAGCCTTCTTCAAGATGTGCCTGAGAGCGGGCTGGTGTACGAATATAAAGAGGGGGTGGATAATGGGGATCCAGCCGATGCGCAAAGTTTAGTGAACGGCGATTCGTTCGCGAGGCTCAATCATGCTGTTGGACAGCTTATTGACGACTTCAGCCTCGTGTCCTTTTTAAAACTTGACGTTCAGAGTGAAGACAGCATTGGCGCTGTTTTGAGCTATATCGATGATGCCACCCAATTCCATGAAGCACAGGAGCCGCGAGAGCCTAACGACGAATTGACAGTGGATGAGGACATGGGTTAAAGTTGCAATTGCACTGATTTATATTGCTAACGTTGGAAATCACCAAAGCCTTTAGCATCGAGTAGAACCATTTTGGCCTTAAGACGAGGCAGGAGGAACGACACGTATTGGTGCAGTCTCCCACCTCTCACGCCGTGACAGTACGACATTTGCTCAACTGCAGGTAAAAGCTATCGTGCAGGCAGATCGTTTCGATTATATCGGTAAGACTTGCCAAGCTTGTAGTGGACAATCTCTACGAAAACCGGCGTCTTTGTACAATAGTGAACTGAGCAGCTTCGCTCCGATTACCGTCTATATGAAGATTTGTTTGTGCAATAGGCACGTAGCCTAAGAAGATGCTTTTGAAAAATTCACACCGATATTGATTTTCCTCGCTGCTTTGGTATATTGCTGAATCTCACATTTTCGGTTGTGCCTATGCGGGCTGTTCGAATCAGTGCTCTTGCCTTCTCATTTAACTCGTCGGAAACGTACCCCTTCGCAAAATTGATTCTTCTGTCTCCTTGATCATTGCTAAGTTATCGCCATCGATAAAAGAATACGTGCGGAGCTCCGTTTCTTTCCACCATGGTGTCGTCTGCTCTCCTAGATCGTTCACGTCGCCTGTCAGATAATGGTTGAAGAAGCCGTGACTCACAAGCACAATCTCCCGCTCTGGCCTGTCCCGGATGAAACGTCTTAATTTGGCCGCTCTCAGATTGAGGGAAGCAGGGTCGATTGCATATTCTCCTTCATGAACAAACCAGCCGTGACTCAAATGATCGAAATCGACTTGTGGGAATTCTCGTTTCAAAACTTCGACCTCACTACCGGTGTCGCAAGGCGCATCAGAAGCTTCCTCGGCCATTGGGAGCGCGACGATTTGCAGTCCACGGTTTACGGCAGGTTCAAAAGACAATGCACAAGTTTGTAGTGCCCTGCGCAGGGGGGAAGCGAGTAGTAATTCGACCTATACCACTTTTTAGTAAGATGCACTGGAAAACCAAAGACCGGCGGCCGTTATATACACACTTTCTCGTGCCTGTCGAAAGTATTCCGTCTTTCCACGCATTGCTCTTCACCTATTTCTTGCGTCAGTCTACATTCGACAGCAGGACTCCCTCCAGCCGAGAAGAGAACGACCGATCTTCCACACCCTTGGGAGTCAGATACGGGTCCCGAATTCTATGGCCTTCAGAAGACACGGCTTCGCTGTGGTAACCCTGCCCGTGCCGCATGATGTGTAGAATTGGCGCCATTGGATGGAGTTTTCTGTCCAATATGAAACGTAGTTGGAACGATGTCCTGAGGATTGTGTTTGTCGATACTCCTTTGTCTTTATCTATCTGGATTCGCAATAACGAGATCTCTGCCTGTTCAAACGAAGAATGCGATTTGATTCTCAGCGGCCAGGCGGCATTATCTTTGTCAACATAACTTTTGTGCCGTCATTCACGGATACTAGCCGAGACTTCAGGACTAAGCTACGTCACAAGAGAACTCAAATTGATGTTAATGGGTGCAGCTCCATCCTGATCCGTGTGGATGATAAAAGGCAGGTCGCACTCACGAGTATGTGTCGTTTGAATTATGAAAATCATTGCGAGCACATTTATGTCAAACTCGTTTTCAAGTTGGTTCTAAATTCTCAACCTCATCGGTCATATCTGTACAAAAAGCCGCGCACTCACGCGCACTGATATATGTACCCTTGAAGCCAAGCATCTAATTGCACGCGTCTCCGAAGTAGTCACTCAGACCTAAATCTGGATGGGTCTCCTCATCCACTCCCCCCGAAGCTCATCGTTCACACTCTTTCGTGTCATCCAATCGATTGCCGCCTTGTCGTCTAGCTAAAGGCCGCGTCGACATACTCTGCTTGAGCTGTCGTGATACTGTTATGTTATGTGTTTCTTGAGCCATTTCTTCAGGCTTGAGCTGTATGGCCGTTCCTTCACCCCGAGCACTCTTGGGGCCGCTCCGGAGAACTTTGCGAAGCTAAAGCAACGCTATTGTTATATTGCACCTGCTTCCCATTGTTCTCCTCTTGATCAATTTCCGACACCACTGTGTTTACCAGCTTGTCCGCCTCCTGCTGTAAGTTTGGAATAATCCTTGTGGGCTGATTGAGATAGCTCTCTAACATTTGTTTCAAAGTGTCTGCTCGCACTGGTTTGGCGAGATAATTGTTCATCCCGGCTTCGAGGCATTTCTCACGATCTCCACGGATAGCACTCGCTGTCATTGCGATGACGAGTATGTCTCGAACTTTGGGATCTGCATGCTTCCGAATTGCTCGAGTGGCGTTATATCCATCAAGTACTGGCATCTGTACATCCATAAGCACCAAGTGAAAAGGCTTGCCATCTTTGCTTGCTCGCGCTAGGGCGTCGAGAGTTTGTTGCCCGTCGCTGAAGGCTTCGCAATTGAAACCAAGTTTCTTAACGAAATTGATGGCGATCTTTTGGTTAATCGGGTTGTCTAGGGAAAACGTTAGTCTGTATTTCCTAGCCTAGCAAGGAATCTTTGAAACTTGCCTTCAGCAATGCAGACCTTCAGTTCCTCCCTCGGGACATTAACCAGACTGAATATGGGCCGTTGGCCAGATTCTTCCTCGGGAGGTGTGAAGATAGCCATAGGATCGGCCTCCCTGCCATGTCCATGCACGGCCAACCCATTTTTATCACCGTTTGCAGAAGCCTTCACCTTCTTGAAAGGTAAGCTGAACGAAACAGTAGTTCCCACTTCTGGCAGGCTCTCCATCCAGATACGACCTTTCATGACGTTCTCAATAATGGCCTTGCAAATAGACAAGCCTAGGCCGGTGCCACCATAGCTCCGTGCTGTGCTTGAATCAGCTTGGCTAAACGGTAAGAAAAGTTTCTTTTGCTGTTCTTCGGAGATGCCAATCCCGGTGTCTATAACAGACACAGTGACTTGAATAAAATTCTCATCTTCCCAGTCAACTTTGGCCCGGACAGTTACGCTACCTTTCGAAGTGAATTTGTACGCATTTGACATAAGGTTCATCAATATCTGGTGCAGGCGCATCGGATCACCCATGACGATAAGGTGAGGGTCGAACTCCAGTTCTTCTACGGTCCGCAGATTCCGCTCCAGATTCGTGTAGGATAGCGCCCGCACTACTTCTCTGATAGTCTCTGTGAGAGATAGTGGTACGGAAAACACTGCATTGTTTAAATCAGCACAATAGTCGCGTAAACTGCCGTTCAGTACGGTTTCTTACCTTGCATTTTGCCAGCCTCTAGCTTGGAAAAGTCTAAAATATCATTGATGATGTTCAACAGCGTGTCAGCACAGACACGAATGGAGTCAGCATGCTCCTCTTGCTCCTTGGAAAGTGGCGTTCCTTTCAACAACTCGCTCATGCCGATAACACCATTCAACGGTGTCCGGAGCTCATGTGAGACATTAGCCAAGAACATCGATTTTGCCTTCGCAGCCTCATCTTTGAGCCGAACCATCTCCATGGCCTTGGCTTCGGCTGCTTTGGCTTTCTTCTCTGCTTCTCGAGCTTGTGCAAGCGCTTGCTTCTGCACCTCTAGCATTGATGCATTTCCGGCAGATACTTTCTCTACCTGCTTGAAGAGTAACGCATTTGCTATCGATATAGCGATCTGATTGACGAGTAACTTCAGCAAAGTAACAGTCCGCTCAGTGAATGTGTTCGGCGAGGCCTGGCAGTACAAGCTTCCAAGGAGAACGTTGTCGCCGTGCAGAATCGGAAGGGCAATCATTGATGCGCCATCTGGATTCTTCTCAAGCCATGAAGCCGGGACGTTGGCAAAACGATCATCGTCTAACACTTGTCGGAGAAAGACCTGCTCTTTGAATCGCAAGACGTACATTGTCACTTGTTTCACGACTTGGTCGTCTATTTGGTCCAGTGGAATCGCGGCGGGTGGTGGGCTAGTCTCTTCTTGGCTTCCAATAGCGGCAACACACCATCCGCCACCGTCTTCTTCAACGACAATTCCGCAGAGATCAGCACCGGTTGAGTCAACGATGATCTCGGTCAACTTCGAAAGCAGTCGATCAACATCAAGTTCTGAGGACAACAACTGCGAGGATTCGAGGATACTGGCGAGATCGATCATATCTATTGAAAGGAGAGGTCAGCCAAGTCCGAGGGAGCTATTGATCAAATCGACTCACCAAGGCCGACAGCCGAAAACCCTCCCGACAACGTTGCTGGTGTCTCCTTCATTAGTTGTGTTCCTTTAATGAGATGGGGTTCCAGCCACTCCTGGGTCCGGTCAGAAGCAGTTTGCGCATGGGCATGACTTTCCATCTTATCAAGGTTATAAGCAGAGTGAATACCTTCGGTATTCATTGTTTGGGTACCCGCATCCTGAGCAGAGAGACTCCTTGTGCCATGAAGCAAGAACTCATGGCGTTCTGCAACGTGGTCTGCCTTTCCAAATGCACTGATCCGGCGATATGCTGAGATCGCATCGAGAACTACACCACGCGCCGGACGGGATGCACCCCTTCGAACCAGCCAATCCCCATAGAGTTCAAGGCCCAGGGCCTCTTCTAAGACAAAGCCGTGCAGGACTGAATGATTGATGGCGGTTTCATAATGTTGTAAAACGCTTCCATACTGCATAGTAATATCGGCAATTTCCGCGTCCAATAGCGCAGTTAACATCGTATAATTGATAGGGTTTACCTTGCCTGCGAGATCAATCCTTGCTCTGTATTCGGATACTTTGAGTAGTAGCTGATCGATGTCTTTGCCTTGCGGATCTTCTCGAATGCTTGCAAGGACACTCAGGGCCATGTAGAAGTAAGTTGAATACACAAATCGCAAAGAGAAGTTATCGCCAATTGTCAGCAGCAATCTTTCACCCAACATGAGTGCTTCTTTGTAATAGCCAAAATTGAAGAGCAATTCCAGTTTCAGAGCATTGTACGCTGACAGCGCTTGTGTAGCATTTGATGCTCTCGAAGCTACACTCTTCTCATATTCATAAGTAGAATGGTGATCATCGGACATGACATCGATAGCTGATGACCGTGCGAAGGTCTTCCCTTGAAGAGCTCGACTGAATTGTCTGCAAAATGAAATCCTTCGATTAGCAAAGTTCGAAATGTCCATTAAGTAGTACTTGCCTCACAGCAAGAAGGATAGCGCCGCCCCGCACACTCTCTTGCCAGTCTGGTACTTCTTCTGCGATCGAAGCTACGAATGCCTCGGTCTCTGCAAGATCTTCTGAGCACCAGATCCGAAATGCCGCCGAAAAGCTCATGTTTAAAAGGTAAAGGATTTTGTCTCCTGCCACTCCTGCTGCTTCCAGGCCACGATTCAGTGCTTGGAAATTGTCTCTCATTTCAATTTGTAAGTGTCCTAGGAAGCAGGAGTACAGTGTCAGACCCCGCCCAATGGTGTAATACTCTCTCTCGTAAGTGTCAAAGACCTTCATGGCCCAAGTACCAAAGGTGAGCCCAGGTTGCAATAGATTGAAACGACCAACAGCAATCGTTCCTAGATGGACAAGTCCAATTCCAACATGTGGAAAGATTCCCTCCTGTAGGTACAGCTCCATGAGCTTGAGAGTTATGTGATAAAACAAGAGGGCATCATGCCAAAACGCAGCAGAAAGCAATTCGATGAAAAGTGCACCCAGTGTGGAAACGCGGCGGCTGATATCTTGCTGTGCTGCCTCAGAATCGAAAGGTTTTGCTTGTATCATCGGCAGCAATCGCTCAAATTCAGCATCGCATTCTTCCCATGAAGTCTCTTGTTTCAATTGAACCCCAAGCTCCATTATTGCACTGTAAAGTGGAACAAATGCAGCTCTGTTATCTCCATCTTGCACGTGCATTCGACTGCTGATAATCCTTGCGGGAACTTTGTCGATCCCATCACGTGCATTGGTTAGTATCTCACTTAATAGCCTAGAGGATTCCTTGAGATCGCCGCAGAACCAAAAATTCTCGGCTGCGCGCGTCATAAGCGTGAGCGTCTCGCCATAAGATGCATCATCGTCCTCATCGTTCCAAGGATCCGAAGAGAGAAGGTCGAGACAATTTTTGAAATAAAACAGTCCAATTTTCCGAGCACCAGTCTCGCGAGCGGTTTCCGCGGCCTGATACAGCAGGTCGCGGAACGGTTCTTTCCGTTTGGCACGATGCTTGATTGTAGAAATGCAATCACAAATGTGCCGTGCTTGCTCAAATAATATGGTGCTCGGCATGGTAGCCGGATCATAAGGCTGCAGTTCCATCATTGCACAAGCAAGCACATAATGCATTTCCTCCCTTAGCCATCGGGGTTGCAATAGAGAATCTGCTGCGTTGATAAGCCGGTCGTGACTGAACTGAAATCGATCGTCATCATCCGTTGCCATTATCACAAACTTCGCGATTGCAGCTTGCAAGCCTGCCACAGGATCTTTTGCCGTAGGCGGGACAAGCTCCTTCGACGACACCTTTAATACGTCAGAGCTCATGACCTTTTTAACAAGACTGAACGAGAACGTATGTCCTAGTAGAGCAGCCCACGCGAGGAGCGACTGGGCATCTTCAGGTAACTCCTTAAGCCGTCTAATAATGAAATCGTTGCTCGAGAATTTGCTGTCATCTGGGCTTGCGAACTCCTCAAACAGGCGATCCATCTGAAACTCCCACTTTCCGCACTTCCAGCAAAAGTAGACACATTTCCTGCGGTATGCAGTGTCAACCATCTCCCGTACGAAGGAGGGATCGCCTCCGGTCTTTTCCTGGATTACCGCGACAAGCGGCAAGCAGTAGTCCCTTGATCTGTGAAGAGTGTCTTCTACATATTGCGTTGTCTCTTCATCGGTAAAAGGCCCAAGTTCAACTTTGTGCGCCTTATCCAGAATTTTCCGTATCGACGTTTGGAATGGTTGTGCGTCACGGAAGGTCAAAATGAGCACTATTGGTATTCTTTGCAAGACAATCAATTGCAACAATTCCAAGCTCTCTTGATCGGCGTATTGCAGGTCATCCAGACAAATGCAGACGAACTTCTGGATTGCTACAAGTCGCAGAACGTCAATGAAAATGTGCATAAATCTCGAGGTTTTGTTCGACCCTCCAGCTCTGATCCATTCTTGCGTGGCCTGTAAACTGCAGACCTTTCGCTCAGACGCAGGCAGGCTATTCACAGCATTGCCCGGCGGAGATGCCCTTCCGTCTCCAACATTTCCTTGTGGATTGAGGAGCCATGCAGGTAACTCTAGCGTTGAGTGTAGCACGCCCCAAGATGGTCTGACAAACGTTCTAATGTTCTCATGAAATGGGGTGTTGAGATCGTGCTCGGCAAAAATTTGCCGGAAGAGAGAAGACATGACAGCAATGATCGGTTGGAAGGGCGACCGTCGTACTTGGTCAAATTTGGAAGAGGCAAAATATCCGACCTTACGCGCTTGGGGAACTATACTCTGTATCAGGGCTGACTTCCCAAAGCCAGCTGCTCCGTAAATGGCAATTACTTCAGTCCGACTATTCCGCTTCAGTTTCTGAGCAGTGCGCAAAAGGGAGCCACTGTCGTTGCTGGGGGTATTGCCCAGGCCAAAAGTAGATCCTGACCGTGGCAGACTCTCGACATTATTGATTGATCGACTCCCGTGAGAAGACAAGCCATCAAGCTGCCTCTGGTCTCCCTCATCCCGGCTTGAGGTGCCCATAGAGTCAGCACTCTCATGTGAAAACTGTTTGGTCCTCATTAGCTCATAAGGAGCTACTTCTGAGATGGAATTGAGTCTTGAGTCTCGATCACGATCACGATCGCCATTTGAAGAAGTGCTTTCGCTCATGAGCTCGTCTAACGTAGAAATATCTGGGACCCTATCACCAGACAACATTGAAGCACCAGAGCTCAAGCTGTAAAGTCCTTTTCGGGTGATGGGCGCTGCATGGGCAGAGCGTTGAGCTGCCGTCTCAATAACATCCATCAAGAACCGGCGCTGATTAGTTCGGCCCACAAGGTGCGTGGGAAGTTTGAAAAAGCAAGATACATCTGCGGTACCAACCTGAAAATTGGCTAGAGCTTCCTCGTCACCGTTCGTCAGAATCCGCTTGAGCTCTATCAAATCATGCTTCACTCCCGAGGAAGAGTGGTACCGATCTTCTATGTTCTTCTGAGTCATTTTCTGGATGATATGGGATAGAGCATCCGGAATATCTGGGCGAATAGAAGAGACCAATGGTATGCGCCGTGACAGCACGTTCGTCATGATGTCAAGAGGCGTCTTGCCTTCAAACGCAGGTCTTCCAGTCAACATCGTCCAATACAGGACGCCGGTTGAGTACAGGTCGGTCCTAAGGTCCGGTTCTGCCGACAGTCTGCCCGTCTGCTCCGGTGCTACATATTGTAATTTGTGTTCGACCCCTCGCTCTAGCATTAAGCTGGACCAGCCCGCGGAGGTGAGACCATGCTCAAAGCTCCTAGCTCCGCTACCGAAACTGACCATCTTCACCATGCCAGTTTCAGCTTGGAAATGGAATGCATCCCCGCGGATTTCACCATGGACCACCTCGTTACCGTGATGGAGGAGTTCGAGGCATTGTGCGGCACCGATGGCAAAATCCAAAAATTTCGATAGACTCACTCGCTCGACCGGAACGCGTGGCGACTGCGGCGATCCCCAATAATAGTTGGCTCCGAAGTCAACGAGCTCTCTCAAATAATTTTTACCCGGAGCCTCCACAATCGAGTAGCTGTAATGGACGTCCCCAGGCAGTCGAGCATGGAGCTGACCGAATTTAATCGGGCGGACAAAGTGCTTACTCTCTGGATCAGACTCCGAATGCAAATTCTGGCACAGGATGAACTCGCGCTCCAGTCGCAGATGGTGTGTGGAAAGCCGTGCGACAATCCAGAGATCCGACTCCTTCTCTTCATCCGTGCTGCCCTCATATTCCGAGCGTGAATGGACACTTGCCGGCCTCGAACTATCTGCACTACCCTTCCGCTCTTCCAGCGCCGATCGTGGGCGCTGCCGACCAAGGAAGTGCCAGCTGTCGTAGCTGGAATGGAACGGGGTGAAGTTCTCGATGAATTCGTACTCCGGAAGCTCTTCGCTCAGGCGAGCGTAGCATCGCTTTGCCCAAGCTGGGCCATGATCATCCGAATCTTTCTGCGGTGTGTCTTGTTTGCCATGCTTCGCTCCGTCTTTCTCGACCGTCATCTTGCTCTCCTCCTCCTCCTCGCGAGCTCAGCTCATTGCGGACAGTCCGTACAGTGGATCATAGAACCCCAAAGCTCTTGCAACGGTCCAAGGACGTCCAGTTGTATCAAAAGGTGTGGTGAACCGAGGGGGATTGTGTGTACCGTTTGCAATAAGTCGAAGTGCAGCCCGCGCGCATCTCAGCTCTACGACGGTGTAGCTGAGCCGCTGGATTGGGAGTGGCGATGAAGCTTGCGCAGCGTCCTAGACGTATTGCTATATTCTGGCGACCCTAACGAGCAACCCGTTGCGGCCGCGCCGTACGTAGGGGTCTGATTTGCAAGCACGCACGATGTCGTGGTCTGCTTACATGTACAGGACTATCGAACGGGCGCCACAAGTGCATCCGCAAGGGTAGATCCGCAGAGCGGTGGTCCGTGGGACAGCATGTGGCAAGTCGGGGTCAATTTGCAGCAATTTAGCGTAGCGCTAATGCCTTAGGTTTTTTTCTACAGATGGAAAGTGGTCGACATGACAGTGCGGTGGAAGCTTGAACAATGGTAAGGTGTAGAATGTGTTGTAGGAACCAATATTGATGGGATTGATTAAAGGAGAGAAGGCTTAGTAGACGAGATGGAACAAGTTATCATGCCAAGGCACAAGTGCATGCCTCAGACATATTACACACTGACCTGAAATGCAAACTCTTAACGTCTACAGCATATGTCCAACTCGAATGTCTTTTGGGGGGGACGTATGGGAGACGCCTATGTACATATACATATACATACATATATATATGTGTGTGTGTGTGTGTATGTGCATTACCCTGCCACCGATGTGGAGCTTCTCTGCCTGGAGAGGCGAGAAAAGAGTGCACACCAGTCCACATGCGCAACTCCTCGAGTCGTAGGGCAGACAACTTATCGGCTGAATGATGCGTTGCGATATTTCCGGTATGGAAATGCCAAAATCCTGGTCAACATGATCTTGGACTCTATATGGGCTTGTCGGAGGGATCATGGCATTATTGTCGTCCAACAGATGCAAAGCCAAATGGGGAATTCCGACATTCTGCCGCCAGCCAATTTCGACTTTACACAAATAGAGGAAAGCCTAGGGGTATCGGATGATTTAGGGTTATATTACTTACCGGGCCGACCCGGTCTCCGTCAATCTTATTGATTGCTTGTTCACTCAAATTCGAACAGTATTCAAAATTGCAAATTGTAACCGGGAGAGTGGTGCGGATGAAAGGCCAATATATCAAAACTTGATATGGCGTTGATATAACAGTTTTCAGCGTAAAGACACAAGTGAGGCTGCAAAATGCCAGAATCGAGAGGACGCTAAATTCTTCCGACTACCGTCCTCCCTTCTGAAGTTACGGCAGTACCCGCGCGGCAGGCGATCAGGCAAGAGCGTACTATCCTGGGTGCATGTAGATTGTTGGGCGCTGCTCGCGTGCGACACCACTTGGTAAACCTGTGATTATCAATTTTGGCGTGAGCCGACACGCCCATACGCACGAGACACCCTGCACAAGACAATACACGGGGCGCTTGCGCTTCGAAGATGCGGGCCATCCACTTCCAACGCAGGCACAGTTGACATTTTGTGAATCAGCATGGCTTCGGACGATGAGCACGGGGCCAGCGCGGCCTTAACAGAGGTGAATAAGGATGGAGAGGTAGAGTGGGAGAGTGAGAAGCTGCGACAACTACCTGCCGATCTCCCTACATCGCTGGACGACAGAAGAAACTTTCCAAGCTACAACCAGGAAATGGAGTATTATGATGCGTGGCAAGGTACGGAGCATGGGCAAATGGGAGTTCTGCTGGCATAAGAGGCTGATACTCGTCGCTAGGTCAATCGCAGTTCTTGACAGCCCCAACTATTGCGAAGCCTTTGAATTTCAATCTCAATCTGCATGAGACATCGGAGGAAGAATCATTTGGCGGGCATGACGATGCACGCGTGGCGCAAATGCTAGCTGCTCAAGCGAGAAGAGGCTTTGAGCCTGATGCTGGGGAGGTGGAGGAAGATGAGATTCTGCAGGATTCCAAGCTTTCGCGGGAGCAGAAGAGCGCTGCTCTTCAAGACTTCCTCTTTATGGCAGCTAGCAACGGCGATGCAGAGAGAGTTCAGCGATTGGTGAGAGGATCAGCGTCAGATCTAGTAAATATAGATGCGGTGGACGCGGAGGGCACACCTCCTTTGGTGTATGCGAGCTGCTTCGGACACAAAGAAGTGGTGTTAGCTCTTCTCAATGCCGGTGCATCTGTTGACAATCAAGATCGGAACCAATGGACTGCGCTCATGTGGGCTATGACCAACAGACACAAGGACATTGCAAAGATTCTCCTGGACCACGGTGCATCCACAGACGTGAAGTCGTCAAGTGGTAGAACAGCTTTGGACTTCGTGCCACCGGATAGTGACATGTCAGACTTCTTGCAACACAGCGGTTACAGCATTGGAAGTGCCGGCGTCACAGATGATTTTTACAATGCCGGGTACTCTCAGGATAAATTCGAAGAAGAGCTGGCAGAGAGTGAAATGAGACGGCGAATGATGATGGAGAGCGCTATCAACCTGGAAGTCGACCTCGGCAATCTTGGACTTGATGAACAGCCAGAGTCGCCAGACGAATTTGAGGAGGCACATGAATTTGTATGGGATAGGTGCTTGAACGATCAGATGTTTGTTTTCATGGATGAGGATGTTAATCGCATCCTTGATATAGCTATCACCCAAATGGCTCCACAGCGGTCCCCATCCCAGAAACCGGTCCCGGCCAACATTGTCTTCCTTGGTGCACGTTACGCGCACTATCATGCGAACAAGGAGCTTCTAGACGACTGGTTGATCGCAGCACACGACATGATCCAAGCCGTGGTCTTCAAGCATCAGCTTGACATGACTATCTTAGCATTCTGGCTTTCCAACGCTACGCTCCTGATATATTATCTTAGGAAAGACCCCGGATTGACTGAAGTGACAATCCAATTCCAAACCCAGCTGACTGAGCTCATCCAAGAGATATACATTCTGATCATCCGGGATGCTGAGAGACGTATGGACAAGGTCCTGAATTCTGCAATGCTGGAGCATGAAACGATCCCGGGCTTCGAGGACATCCATTTTCAGAATGAATGGAATTTTTTGCGCTCCAAGTCAAAGGTCAAGCCAGAGCCTTCTGAGAATCGGTACCGACCGCCTTCACCTAGGCGGAAAGCACAGGTGTCGCCTCGCAATATCACCTCACTTCTTTCTTCCACTTTATTTGTTCTGGATCTTTATGATGTCCATGTAGTTATCTCAGCACAGATCCTGTCCCAACTGTACTACTGGCTGGGAGCCGAAATTTTCAACAGGATAATGTCCAACAAGCGTTACCTGGCCCGAACGAAAGCCATGCAAATCCGGATGAACATTTCCATGCTTGAAGACTGGGCAAGAACTAACAATCGGCAACCTGAGCATTACGAAAACGCCCCGTACACTCCAGAATCGACCATGGATGCGGCAAGAAAGCATCTGGCCCCAGTTGTACAGCTTTTACAGTGGCTTCAGTGCTTTTCAGGATTGGGAGATGACAAGGAGGCGATCGAAGCAACTTTGCAGCAGTTGCCATCATTGAGCACGAGCCAATTGATGCATGTAGTGAAACATTATAGAGCGGAGGTTGGAGAGAAAACTTTGACCAGAGCTGCGTCGAAACACATTCAAGAGATTAAGAGCAGACCTAAAGCTCAGCACCCAGAGTCTCAACCAGTCGATACGCCAGTCACTGATAACAACAACAGCGCGTTGAATGGGAAATCATCAACACCGCAAACGCCAGCCACGCCACAACTCCGGCCGGATGAAGACGACGCGCCACAGAGTAATTTACTCAATCCCGCAATCCTTCTCCCTTTCCATCTCCCGACCTCGACGGACATGCTGCTTAGCTACGGAGGTGGCTTCGGTGGCATCAATAAAGAGCGTGAACGGCGATACGCCCCTTCAGTACCACCTGATTTTCTCTCAAAACTGGACCCTGAAGGGCGACTAAGTGTTAAGAACATTTATGAGAATGCGCGATTCAGCGACACAGACAGCACCTGATGCCGAAATCGGAGTTTTCGGGGATCTCCGATGCGTTGTAAATTCGTTATCGATAGAAAAACATCCCAAAGTGTGGGCAAGCTGGGACATTTGAGTCGGTTGCTGTTATCGCCATAGTGTGCTCTTGGACAGAGCGAACATCAAACAGGGCGCATGCAAAGGGGACAGGAATATCATGGCCACGCCAATTGCTGCAGACCAGATCGATGGTACATTTAAGTCAGACAGCATAGGTATGCCAGACAATCCATACCAGCAATCCAACCCTAACAATACCTCTTGTAGATCTGGTCAATAAAGCTCTAGGCTCCCGCATTCTCTCGTTCTCCGACGAATGGTTTGCCGCTGCAGAAAACCTCATAAACCCCACCCCGCCCATACGTAGGCCTGGAGTATTCACTTATGCAGGAGCTTGGTACGATGGTTGGGAAACACGCAGACATAACTCAGAGCCCTTCGACTGGGTCGTCATTAGACTTGGGGTGGCTTCAGGGAGGGTGAAGGGCGTAGAAATAGACACCGCATTCTTCAACGGAAATCATGCGCCTGAGATTGCCGTGGAAGGCTGCTTTGCAATCGACGAAGAGGAAGATGAGGTTAAAAGTGCTGGTTTCAAAGGCTGGGAAACGATACTAGAGAAGCAGGAGTGCGAGCCAAGTCGGAGACACGGATGGCTCTTGCCTAAGTTGACGGAGAAAGCGTACACGCACGTCCGATTACAGATGTTCCCAGACGGCGGAATTGCGAGATTCAGACTTTATGGGCAGGTTGTACCTGTACTGCCGCGGGATCCCGAGGCGGTTTTTGATTTAGCGGCGACGATAAACGGAGGTGTCGCAGTCAAATGCTCTGATCAACACTTCGGCACAAAGGATAATCTACTTCTGCCCGGTCGAGGAAAAGATATGGGTGATGGATGGGAGACCAAGCGTAGCAGAGGCGAGCACACTGATTGGGTCATTATCAAGCTTGGGCTTCCCGGGATCATTGAGAAGCTCGTTGTTGATACGGCTCATTTCAGAGGCAATTTCCCGCAACGGGTACAAGTGTTTGCGGCCCCGGCAGCTGAGCGAGCTCCAGAGCATGGGGATGACCTCTGGACAGAGATTCTTCCGCCGCAGAAGACAGGTCCGGACAAGGAGCATGAGTATTGCTCCGACATGCTTAAAAATGTCACTCGGGCATATGGGTTTGTTATGTTGGTCATCATTCCTGATGGAGGAGTGAAACGGATACGAGTATTTGGGCGGCGAAGTGACACTGCGCCATAAGATCGATCAATCGAGTCCCGGTCTCTAGGAAATCGAACATATGGATGCACTTCGTCAAACTGATCAGTTTACCCCTTGAGTTTCCGTCTGCGCTGTTGATGTTCACTTATTACGTTTCATCGCAGGATTGTTTCTGCCTTCGGTGCTCAGAGTGCCGCTAGACATTCAAATCGCGGGGTGGAAGGCCATCGTATCAGCATATCACTTTCCATATAAGGTAATGAAGCTGTCCATCCTTGCATGATGTACAAGCGAGTTTTTCGGCTTCATGCAGATCAAATGCCGTCAAGTAGCTCTCATGGGTCCGATAAACTTGATCGATTCCTTTTATCTTACTGGTATCGCCTATCTTGGCCACTTCTGCCGCCGCGGGGTCACTTGAAGTCCTGAAGTCCCAGTACCTGTAGCTCATTCCGTGAACTTGGTGGGCTGCCTTCACCATCCTGTCTACTCTCTTGCGTCTTTCTTGCTTTCCACCTTCATACGTTCTTCTCGGCCAAACACGATTAACATGGCAGATGAGAAACAGGTCTATCGTGACGCCGAAAATGTCATATCTGAATCGTCCACTCCATTTTCCTATCACGGCCATGTCGATGAAAAGATCCTCCAGCATTCTCACGATGCCGATGAGGCTATGAAAGCCTTTGAGGGAAATAATGGCCAGGTTATTATTATTGATGAAGCAACCAACAAACGCATACTAAGACGTATTGATTGGAATCTGATTCCGATCATGTGCATCGTGTATGGGTTGAATTTCTTGGACAAGACAACGATCTCTTATGCAAGCATCATGGGAATCAAGAAAGATATTGGTCTGGTAGGAGATGATTATCAATGGCTTGGTTCAATGTTCTGTGAGTAATCCGCATAACGCGAAAGCAGCCGATTCTAACGATATTGGCAGACTTTGGTTATATTGGATGGTAATCGCGGTCCTCGACGTAATAAACATTAAGGATGCTGACAATTAGTCGAAAATTTCTAGGGAATATCCCACAAATCGGTACATGAAATGACTGGGGTTATCGCTAGGCCCAAGAGTTTCGACTAACCTCCATGCTAGGCTTCTTCAACGCCTCCCAATCGGCAAATATAGCGCTGCTTGCATTATTGCATGGGGCGTCGTATTGACCTGCTTTGCTGCCGTCAAGAGTTTCTCTGGTGCTGTAGCTATTCGATTTTTGCTCGGAGTCTGTGAGGCAGCTGTGACGCCTGGATTCGCATTAATTACCAGTCAATGGTACACAAAGAAAGAGCAGGTACAATCTTCCTTTTCTGAAGAATTGATTTGCAAGGAGCTTATTATCGATTCTGAATAGGGTACCCGGACCGGAATTTGGTTTTCATTCAATGGATGGGCCCAAATCCTGGGGGGTTTGGTGGCATATGGAATCGCCGTTGGAACCAGAGAACACCCTGCGGCTTTGGCAGGCTGGAAAATCGTCTTTCTCGTTACTGGACTTTTGACTGTCGTGATGGGTTTCATCTTCCTTTTTGTTGTTCCTGATAATCAAATGAACTGCCGCTGGTTGAAAAAAGAGGATCGCATCTTGGCTCTTGAACGCATTCGTATCAATCAGCAGGGTATTGGTAATCGACACTGGAAGGCGTACCAGTTCCGAGAAGCACTGACTGATCCAATCCCGTGGGCTTTCTTTTTTTATGCCTTGATCGCTGATATCGTGAGTATCTATCAAATCGACTCTGCTCCGAGCGAGCCTAATCTCGATATGATCACGAATTAGAACATCCGCTGACACAAGTTGCAGCCCAACGGCGGAATCACGAACTTCTTCTCCCAGCTTATTACATCTTTCGGTTACACTGCAGAGCAATCCTTACTCTACGGTACTCCTGGTGGAGCTATTGAGGTTGTGACCCTGGTGGTAGGAGGTTTCTTAGGTGATCGATTTGGCAATCGCATTGCCATTGCCTCTTTTGGATTGATAGTAGGCATTATCGGCATGATTCTGATTGTGGCGTTGCCTCTCGATAACAACAAAGGTATTTCGGCTTATACTGTCTCAATAGCGCTTCGCCACTAACAGGACTCTCCGCAGGTCGACTCGGAGGATACTATATGACTCAAGCAACTGCGATGCCTTTCGTGGCTTTCTTGTCTCTAATCAGCTCCAATATTGCCGGTTATACCAAAAAGGTGCAAAGTGGGATTCACTGTACTTCGCAACAGGTGCTAATTATTTTGCAGACTACAGTCGCGGCAATGTATCTGATCGGATATTGTGTGGGGAATATCATCGGCCCTCAAACGTTCAGACCGCAAGATGCCCCAAGATATGTGCCTGCAGAAATCACAATCATTGTGTGCTGGTGCGTATGCCTCGGCATCATGGCCTTCATCTACATGTGGTCCAAATTGCAGAATTCCAAGAAGGCAAAGATTCGGGCTAGTCCTGATTATGTGAAATTGGAGAATCAAGAGTGGCTGGATTTGACCGACCGCGAAAATCCTGAATTCGTGTACACTGTTTGACGAGAGATGTTATATTCTATCAATTTTTACGAAACAGTGCTGTATGTCTTCTTTGTGGAAGATCTTTCAGTAAAACCTGTCTGTGAGCAGCGAAGCAGCCTGCCAGCTGTATCAAGCTATTTGCTTCTCCCTTCATCCGGAGGACGATGGGGGTTGTTTACCGGATTTATTCTTCATGTTTCATGTCCTTGAAAACTTGCACCATGAGGTCTCCTATGCAGAAGTAGCCTAGCTAAGCAATTCTTAATAGTCCAATCACCTAAAGGCCATACTGATGCCAATAAAGTCATGATGTCGCACCGGAATACCTCAGAATTTCTTGAGTACATTCGTGAATTTAATGCCCTTTTTTGGACACGCAAAATTCCTGTTATACACAAGGCGTGTAACTGACGCTTCCCAACCCGGCTATCGGGTTGCTGAACGGTTCGGAAGGCACCAAGACACATTACAAGGCAATCCAAGAAAGCGCAAACGAAAATATCATTTCAATCATCGTTATGATCGACATAATGAAGATATTTTTCGTCATGGAGGCCTCCTTTCAACATCACAAGCACATTGAAAGGGCAGCGCCAATCACAAAGTTGAGCCGTGCGACGCGTTGAAGACAATATCCTGCGCAATATATGATCTCGTTCGCAAATTCTTAAAGAAGTTTATTTGTCTCAGTCATGTGCTAGTGATATTGCCAAATATCACTGGATGAGAACAGGAAGATTAAGAAAATTATTTGCATTTTTTTCGCAGATGAATTCTTGCAGGAGGATGTCGACGAACAAATTAAAGATAGTGAAAGTAGTGTAGGTCCAGATTTGAGGCTTTAAAAATTCCTACATAAAAAAACAACTATTGGTACTATCTAAATTATTCTTGTTTAAAAATTCTTTGCCTATACGTGTTTCTCGGAAACAGGTCTACACGAGGATCTGCTGGAGCTTTCCCCTCCAAACTAGTAATTCCCCCTCGACCACCGTAAATACTCCACCTTTCCGAAGTGCCCACTTCTTACAGATCTCTTCAAATTCGGGTTTGAGATGTCCATGGATGAGCGTATTCACAATACGAAATATGGCACCTGACCATAAAACTCTTGAAATTCTCCTTCACGGTGTGGGAGGCATTCGATATCTTCTTCCATCTTCTAAAGAATTTGATACATTGAGTTGCGGCTACGTCAAAAATTCCAACACTCCATTGGTTATTTTCAGACCCAAAAACGAGAATGAAATCATATTTTGTGTCCAATTTTGCATTTCGAACAACATTCAGTTCGCGGTTAGAGTTGGCGGGCATGATCTTTACGGACGATCAACAGTCTCAAATGGAGCTACGATTGATTTGCGGGATATAAACTACGTTAACATCAGTAGAGATCGACAGAGAGCCAGAATAGGAGGCGGTATATTGACAGACACGTTACTTGAACACTTAGAAAAGGATGGTTTGATGACCCCTGTTGGTGGTGTAGGTACTGTTGGATATGTAGGATGGGCAACATTGGGTGGATATGGTATGTATTCACCTTCCTATGGACTTGGTTTGGATCAAATTATTGGAGCAAGACTTGTAACTTCTCATAACACTGTTTTGTCCGCCGATCAGCAGCTCTTAAAGGTATTGCGCGGCGGTGGAGTGGGTTTTGGGATTGTTGTTGAGCTTGAAATTTTGGTCTATCCGTTACAAGATGTACGTCTCCTTGTTAAATCAAACTCTTCTAGTCAGGCGACTTACTCATTCTGAAGATTCAAGCTGGAATGATCTCGTTCGAATCTTCAAACATATCGAAAACTATTCAAAGATACTTCAATGATTTCAACGCTTTTACAGAAACACAGAGTTTGCCCGCACAACTTAGTTTACATCCAGCACTCTTCAATCTTCCAGAAGTAGGTCCCACTTGGATGACTGCATTTGAATGGGTCGGACCTAAAACAAAAGACTATCAAATATGGCTTCAAAAATTATCTAAGCACAATTTGCAAATTGATGTCAAAACCACTACCCCGCTGCAGCACTTGAGGGCAAGTACAGCAATGCTTCCTCATTCAGTATATGGCAGACCTCAAAGTGTATGTATCAGCCACTGGACTCCAGAAGCTATATCTATCCTGGGAACCCATGGTTCTAATATGCCAGATCAACATTACATCGGCCTAACAATCCACCAACTCCATGGAAGAGCTTGTGAACTATCTCTGCTCCCAAATATCTGGATGAATCGAAGTCCTCACTTCTTGGTTGAAATTTTAGGTTTTGCCTCATCAATACAAGATGCAGACAAAGCTATTGCTTGGGCGAAGGACTTCAGAAAAGATCTGAGCGCGGTGAACACCGCCTTGGAAAGTAGCTATATAGCAATGACCGATCCATCGTTTCTCAATCTGAATAGAATCTACGGGGAAGAAGTCGTAAAAGATCTCAAACGACTAAAGATGGAATACGATCCACAAGGCAATTTTAATCACATCATTTTAGATGTCCAAGAGAGAGAGGTAGTAATGGGAGCTGACGTCGAATAATACGCTTTTGACAAAGGTATTATATAATCATTGCGAAGTGGTAACGTTATCTCCTGTACCAAAGCCTTTAATAAATAACTATCGTGACCGCAGGGTTTACCATCGAGCTGTAGACATAGCCTTGTTTTATGTAGTGCAGTAAATATAGCGCAGACAATTTTAAGCCTGCATTTTAATCTTTCAAATATTGGGTCCAATTATTACCTGCCCCGATGCTTGCTGGTCACGAAAGCTGGAAACCTTAGTATGAGTCTCAAGGATACGGAAAAGTGGAGGGGGAAATGCCATATAATCTCAAAGGGTTAACTATTTATTTTCAAAAGAATCCTATGCGGCGTACGGTTTCCATCCTCAGATCAGCAGCTTGATTCTCAAAGAGGAGCCTTTTATGCGCTCCTTGGATTCGTGTAATATCGACCAGTCAGGCAAAAAGACTTGCCCGATAACGGCACTGCAAATCTTCCTGATTCATCTAACCGGTCACTCTTCTCGAAGGCCTGTGAGGTGACCTCGCAGCTTTGATAGGTGCTCACATCGGAAGAAGATCCGTCCAAGCTCGCTATCAACTCGTAGCAGTTGCTACCGCTTGGATGATTGGAATCGAGAGCAGCTTCATGGATTTCTTTTGCGAGTGTACGTAGACTCACGGCTGCTCTCCTCTCTCAGAAACGTCCAACTCTGGGCTAAACTATCAAATATTATTTCTAACATAAGGATTCCAAGCCTTTCGAGGTCACAATCCAAATTGATGATTACGTGCTTCCACATACTGAGCTCGACGGGAACATGCGCCAAGAGACTTCTTCAGCTGGCATCTTCAAAGGCTCAGATCTGAGACGAACTCTCATTGCCGTCTTAATCCTTCTTGGAAACAATTAAACAGGGACCTGATTTGTTACTCCATGGAGAGCATTTTTCATCTCCAAAAGTGGTTTAATCGACCAGTATACCTTTAACGTTTGCGATCAGCTCGAGCGTATCGGCCAGAACAATTCCTGGCTTCCTTCTAGCAGAATATGTTGGCAGGCGTCGCGGCATCATGGACGGCTATTACATGATGGCCACCAGCAAGTTGATGTTTGCCGCTACCAATTCCCGAATACATTAATCAAGTCACATCGTCTAGAATATGCCCATTGCTTTCCTTAGCATTGGGGCCTTTACATTTGGCAACACTTCTGGCCCAATCTTCTGGGTCTCCTCGTCGGAGATGCATACGATCCGCCTGCGAACGGTTAGTCATACGCAATCTTTTTCTACCAGGTCTTCTCTCTCGGCTACGCACTCTGGACACCGTACATGTTGAATGCCAAATATAGTGATATGGGCACCAAATTCGGTTATTTTTATCTTGAATTATCAGTTGGTTTTATCGGTTTTACTCTTTTCTTCGTGCCCGAAACCTGGAAGTTGTCTATATCAATCGATAGGTCCTTCGTCTCAGGAGAACCGGCATGGAAGACCAACCTGAATAAAACTAAGCAGATCATGGCTTCTCAGAATGCCGCAGAAGGCTAGCTGGAGGATCAAATATAGCGTAAATCAATTCGAATCTGATAGTCTCAGCAGAGAAAAGAGCCAATGCACGGGGTTGTTGCCCAAGTTTCAAGAATGAATTTCGGTGACACTGTGAGAACAACTAAAGACAGTATACAAACAGAGTCCTTTAAATCATTTAGCTGCAGTCGAAAAATCCATCTTAACGGTTTTCATCATCCTCCCTCGTATATCAATTTAAATGCTACTTCGGACAATTTAAAAAGTTAAACCGGCCTGAGTAGATAGAATTCAGATCGCAATGTCCATATTAAGAGGGTTGGTTTCCCGTTAAATCATACCGAAGGTAACGGGCATCTCAAGCAAAAACAAACATATATCAGGGCAAGTCGAAGTCATCCGGCAGGTTTTTTTCTCTGCAGAGCGGCTAGCGCTTCAAAGCAGATCAACATGCCCAAGAAGCAGAGCAGGAAAATCTAAGTTACTTGACGCCTATCCGTCTCTCTGCCGTAGCTACAACGGACCGTAAATCGGAAGTCATGCACTTAGTCTTATATGTATTCTATCAAGCGGATTTAGGTGAGGAAAATCGGATCTACGGCGATCGTTTCCTCTTCGGCTTATTTAGATAGAGGCGACATCGGCGAGGCGCCGAATTGGACATCACCATCTAGACTATTATATAGCGCTGTTGAAGTTCGATATTAGGCGGTATTCGTACTACCGCTTCTCTCATTGATATTTCATCACATAAAAGATCGCATCCTCATATGAAATGGACTTCTCTCGATTGATCACGGTCGAGGAAGTTTCCAAACACAATACAGCCGAAACTTGTTGGATCGTCGTTGATGATGAGGTCTGGAACGTCACCAAATTCGCTCCCCAACACCCTGGAGGTGCTGCCTTGATATATAAATTCGCCGGAGGAGATGCTACGAATGCATTTCTCCAGTATCATTCCCCTCAAGTCATCAGGGATAATCTGGACTTGGAATGTTTTCTGGGCCATATCGACCGGTCAACGATAAAATCTGCATGGGTGGAGAAATCTTCGAACAAATCAAGCATCGGCACCAATGACACACAAGCAATATCGAACAAGGGGAAGCCTCCATTGCATTCTATCATTAACAGCTATGACTTTGAGGAGGTGGCGGCGCGAACCACCTCGAAAAAGACATTCGCATTCTACTCTACAGCCGCCACAGACTGCTGGACCCGGGATATGAATCAATCAATGTACAAAAGAATCTGGTTCCGACCACGAGTGTTGAAAAACGTCTCGAAAGTTGACACTTCCAGCTCCATCCTTGGCAACCCGGTCAACTTCCCTTTATTTATTTGTCCAACTGGGCTCGCTCGTATGATCAATCCTGACGCTGAGAAAGCTCTGGCTCGAGCTGCCAAGTCCACAGGCATCATAGAAATAGTTTCCACCAGTGCTAGCCATCCACACGAACAGATCGTTCAAGAGGCGCCTGGATATCCGTTTTTCTTCCAGCTATACGTGAACAAGGATCGGAAGAAAGCGGCTGAGACCATAACAAAAGCTAATGCCCTGGGATTCAAGGCCATATTTGTAACCGTCGATGCTGCTGGCAGAGGAAAACGTGAGTCAGATGAGCGACTGGCAGTGGATGAGCTGGTCGTCAGCCCCGTTACCGGCGAAATGGCCAAAACGGACAAGAAAGGCGGTGGTCTCACACGGATGATGGGTAGCTATATCGACCAGGGACTCACGTGGGAAGATATCAACTGGATTCGAAGTCTTTCAAAACTCCCTATTGTACTCAAGGGGATTACCAACTCCGAGGACGCGAAAATCGCAATGGCACACAAAGTTGACGGTATTTTGCTCTCTAACCACGGCGGCCGGAACTTGGACTTCTCGCCGCCATCCATCCTCCTGCTACTCGAAATGCACAAAAATTGTCCCGAGATATTCAATCAAATGGAAATATATGTTGACGGGGGCATAAGACGGGGAGGAGATATCCTCAAAGCTCTGTGTCTTGGAGCTAGAGCTGTAGGGATCGGTCGCACCTTTTTGTATGCGTTGAATTATGGGACGGAGGGTGCAGAACACTTGGTGGAGATCCTCAAGGATGAGATGGAGAGTGTGATGAAGTTGATCGGGATCAAAGACTTGTCGGAAGTGCATCCCGATTTGGTGAACACAGGAGACGTTGATCATCTTGTGCCTTCCACATCAAGCCATCCTTATGCGAAGTGGCGGCCCAAACCGAGCGCTCGTCTCTAATTTTTAAATATCAGAACGCAGTGCATTGGTGTAAATTAGTTGAGGTTAGGTCACCTTCTCCATGGGTAGTGTTTATCCAAGGGCCGCTCCAAAGTAAGAATCGCACAGATTACGAAAACGTGAATCACCGGTTTAGGCTATTACAACCACTCTTTTAAAAAGTTCTGAGAGGATACTATCGTACAAGTTCCAATACTTAAAACAAATTCACTATCAGGATCTGATCGGGCACCTGTTCAACGCTGTGCCTCCCGCAAGGAAACTCTTACTCTTCGAAGCATATAAATCTACAACTTCATCTTGAATTCCCTTACATCATGTTTTCAAGTATTTTATTGACACTGGCCCGGAGGAAAATTCACGTAGAAAGGTATCTCGGAGCAGTTCTTCAAAGAAGCCGTGCCGCAGCCTGCAGTGCGTATCGTATGCGTGCAGCGAGCATCAACTAACCAGCTTCTACAAGATCTAAATCCCACACAAACGCAATGCATTGCAGCGAAAAACACGAAATATATCCTACACCCTTCGACTATACCCGCCCAATCCTCCCCCTTTCCTCCGCTCCCACCACTTCCGCCCCTCATCTACCCATAGCACCAAACTCGCCATGAATGCCAACCGGACCAAATCGCCTAAGCTCAAGGCCTCTGTCTGAAACACACGCTGCAGCGGCGGGAAATAAATGACCAAGCCCTGCCCGATAAGCGAACCCATCACAGCCAGATTGAACATACTATTCCCTTTTTCTGAACCTCTTCGATTGAAAATCGGCACCTCGCCGAGTAGCACCGACTTACTCGCAGAACGGCAGGTTAGGGCATTGAACATGTCGAATAAAACGAATTGTGTAAAAGTCAATGTGGTATCACGGTCAGAGACGGCATGCGCTGCCAGATCTTCTTTCGTAAGGTTGGAAACATAAGTGAAGAGTGTGCCAACGAGAATGATGGCAGCGGATTGCAAGATGCGTTTGATGAGGCGAGGTGTCAGAGCGCGAGCATGTCGGGGCCGTGGAGGCTGTTGGAGCAGAGCTGGATCGACCGGTTCCACACCAAGAGACTGCGCTGGCGGGCCGTCCATAAGGATGTCTATTATTCAATGTCAGCGGATGTCCGATTTTTGATCGGCATCTAAGTTCAAAACTTACTAATCCAGAGAATTTGCATCGCATTTAAGGGATTGCGCCATCCACCCAATGTGCTCATCATCACCAGACCCAGAGCCGCCACGCTCGTGCTCAGCTGGAATGTTAAGAAGTTCTGGATATTGTAAAAGATGCCTTTACCTTCCTCGATCGCGCTTAAAATTGTGCTAAAGTCGTCGTCGGTTAAGATCATATCGGCAGCCTCCTTGGCCACATCTGTTCCCATCCGTCCCATGCTGATGCCAATATCCGCCTTTTTCAGGGCTGGTGCATCATTCACACCATCCCCCGTCATCGCCACGACGTCGCCACGCGATTGCAAGGCGGAGATGATCTTGAGCTTGTGATCGGGGCTGGTTCGTGCGAAAATAGAGATGCGGTGAATGCATTCTGCAAGCTCGGCGTCGCTCATCTGGTCGAGCTGATCACCTCTTAAGACTGGCGACCCGATGGCAGAGTTGAGATTTACTGGCATGCCTAATTTCTTTGCAATTGCCAAAGCTGTCTCCTCGGCGTCACCGGTGATCATGATCACTTTGACACCGCTGGCCATGAGACGGCGAATGGAGCGGTCGACACCTTTGCGCGGCGGATCAGCCATTCCGACCAGACCAGCGAAACAAAGTCCTTGATATAAATCTTCATTGACTTGGGCCTGGCCAAAAGTCCCATTCTCCGTGCCGACTTTAGGGGTTGAAGTGCCACTTTTCAGTCTCAAATTACCCGGACGTTCAGGCTTGATCGTTCCTGAAGCAAAAGCAAGTACTCTTAGCCCTTCTTCCGCCATAGCTGTCGCTGCTTCATTGACCTCTTTGCGACGTTTCTCATCCAGTATTACTTCACCGCCGGTCAGTGTGAGGTAAGTATCACACCGCTTCAATACTCGCTCCAAAGCGCCTTTGATGTACGCCGTGTCTTCGCCACCCTGACCTTCAATTGTGACCCCCATCCACTTCCTTTCGCTGGAAAACGGCACCTCAAATTTAGGAGTCCCGATACGTCCACGGACGTCATCTTCACCGAAAACGTCCAGTAGGTCCAGAAGCGCTACGTCTGTCGGCTGACCAGCCCACCGACTTTTTGAGCCGGCCAGTTCCTCACCCCCTGTGCTGGCCAGCACAGCGGCGTTCGCAGCGGACACATGTCCGTGAGCGTGAGTATTTAGCCGGGCATTGTTGACTACATTGCATATACGCAATACAGCTTGTGTCGTTGCCCCGTTGGGCGCATCCGTATGCACCTTCGCCACTTCTTGGGGCCTTCTCTCTCCAAACGACCACATCTTCGTTGCGGTCATGTGATTGACCGTCAGCGTCCCTGTCTTGTCCGAGCAGACGACATTGACCGAGCCTAGAGTCTCGACGGAGGGAAGTCGGCGCACAATGGCATTTCTCCGGCTCATTCGTAATACGCCTAATGCCAAAGTGACGGTGACGATGATAGGGAGCCCCTCGGGGATGGCAGCCACGGCAAGAGAGACACCAATCTGGAAAAGCTCAAGGAACTTAAGTCCTCGCCAGAGGCCAACCAGCATGATAAGGCCGATAACTCCGAAAGACATGTAACTTAGATCTTTTCCCAAACGGTCCATGGATAGCTGTAAAGGTGTCCGTGGGGACTCAATCTCATGTAACGAGGCGCTGATTGCACCAAACTCTGTGTCACCCCCGGTTCCAACGACGATGCCTTGGCCATAGCCACTGCGCACCAATGTTCCCATAAAGGCAATGTTACTCTGCTCATTTAACCGCAAATCGCTGCCGTGGGTGGTGGGGCCAGTGTATGTAGACACGAGACTGCCATTCGTATGCGGCGATGGTTGGATAGTGTCCTCACTCTTGTGCACCGGTTCATTTTCGCCGGTGAGGTTGCTTTCGTCGATGCTCAGATCCACGGCATGTGTAATGCGAATATCTGCTGGTACTCGATCGCCCGTGTGAAATAACACCAAGTCACCTGTCACTAGTTGTGATGCGGAGATGGTCGTGCTCGCCTGCTCCGCTACCTCCAGCTCATCAGTCCCTGGGCCATTGGCAGAGCCATTCCCTTGCATATCGGACGTTGAGACGGTGCTCCGTATGACGTGGGCACTGTGCGGAACAAGTTGATTCAACGCTTCCAAACTCTTCTCACTCCTGTACTCCTGGACGAAAGCCACCGTGACCACGATCGTGACCGCAATTGCGATCGACACCGCATCTTCAAAGTTACCCATCACTGCCGATATGGCCGCACTCGCCAGCAACAGGAGGATGAGCGTCTCCTGGAACTGCTTGACGAAGCGCAGCCAAAGCGGCTCAGGTTCTTCGTGAGGGAGCTCATTAGGACCTTGAACCTGCAACCTGGCGGCCGCATCAGAAGGATGCAGTCCATGGGTCAGCGATGTCGAATGCCGGATCGCCACTTCTTCACGCTCCAACTCAGCGTGCTCGGATGTTATCGACTGTTGACCAGGGATCTTGATCCGGCTCTTTCGTCGTTGATGTACCGCCTTTGACGGGACTTCAGGCGGCTCGAGGGTGGTCGATGCATTGCGGGAGCCTTTAGGAGTCGACGCGGTATGGTATAGAGGGAGTGTGGGCGTGCTAGATGGGGACATGCTTCTACAGCCATCAAGACCGGAGATGGGAGAGGGAGCTGTTCGCCGCGGTAGCTATCGCCAGTCGCATTTGTAGTGGGTATACTCTGTTTTCGATACCACGGTGAATGCAATCGCGCTGTGTAAAGCAACAATATGCGAATCCTAACCGGTTGTCTCGTAATTGCTGGATCAAGTCTCCTTCTTTCTGTGCCAATCTCTTGAGCCGCATTTCATCCCTGCCCCTGCACACACGCAACGGGGAAGCCTCGGCCCGAACAGGCAATAGCGTCGGCGACCGCATCGACCTCGCAAGTAGAATTGTCGCAGTACAGGCTCGCCATCGGGAAGACCTCAGACCGGATACATTAAAGCTTTTTGTTGGCGTGCGGAGTGAGGATTTGTATAAAAGAGATACATGCAAACCGACCTGCCGCGCAATCACGATTCTTGAGAGACACATCTTAGGTAATTCGCGATTGATGTCACGTGATCCGAAGGTCCTCGGTTGCATTGTTGCAATGCGGCTGACTCGCCAGCCACCACGCGTACAGCTATGGAATCTTGATATTCAGGCTGCTGATGCCCCGACAGCAACATCTAGTCCGCGCCAACGTGCCAGCATTGGAAAGCATTACTAGACGAATGCGGAATTGCATTCAAAGATAGCGATTCGGCAGACTGCATAACGATAAAACACATCGGACGCGCCGCGCGCATACACTCAAAACAACGCGCGTGGACGTCGTCGCAACATCTCCCGCGCTCGCACTTCCTTGTTGGGCGCGATCTCGAGAGCATCCTTAGAGTCGCAGAGCTGCCCTCCATCTGTGTCGGTCGCGATGTTCTACTCCGAAACGCTCCTGGCCCGGAACGGGCCTTTGGCTCGCGTCTGGCTGGCCTCCAACATGGAGCGCAAGCTCTCCAAGCAGAATGTATTGTCGGAAAAGCTCGAAACCAAAGTCAAGGATATCATCGGCGAAGGTCAAGCTCCCATGGCGCTCCGTATGAGCGGCCATCTACTGCTTGGTGTGGTCCGTATCTACAGCAGGAAGGCGAGATATCTTTTGGACGACTGCAACGAGGCGCTCGTCAAGATCAAGCTGGCCTTCCGCCCCGGCAACGTGGACTTGCCGGCCAACCAGAGTAATGTGGCCACTCGCGACGCGTTAATATTACCGGACACTATCACCGAGCTGGATCTCTTCGCCACATTGCCGGATCCAGAAGAATTGTTGCGCGAGCCGGACTCGTCGAGAAATCGGGGCAGAGATCCCACGTTGCTGGACTTCGGTACGAGCCAGCTGCTTCCCGAAACACAAACGCCGTCGAGAAGGGAGGACAGAACATTGCTGCTGGATGACGATGACTTGGGTCTCGATTTTGGAGTTGAGCCGGGGGATCGCAGCATTGAAATCGGCCGTCGTGCTTCTACTGCTAAGCCTGACCAGCCCAGTATGCTTTTGGATGATGATCTCGGCTTGGATCTCAGCCTCGATGCCGGGGACAACACCCTTCGCCCAGATGAGGGCACCGTGGGTATGGAAGACGACATCCAGATGGGTGGCATTGACGACGACGTTGCCGAACGCAATGCCGCCGCTCTTTCGCGTGCCTCTATCGCTGCAGAGGAAGAGAGGGAGAGAGACGGCATCTCTCCACTCTCCGACATTCACCCTAGTGTCGAGCGGGAGCTGGAACGGACATTCCACCTCTCGTTGCACCAGGAAGATGAAGATGAAACCATGGTGCAGGCGGAACAGCGGGTCAAAAGGAGGAAGATCATTAAACAGGACAATGACACGGTGTTACATAACAGTCAAATCAAGAAACAGCAGGAAGACCGCAGTGGTATCACCAAAGCGCCTTCGTTCCTGCCGCGTGATCCCGTGCTTCTACAGCTGATGGAGATGCAGCGGCGTGGCGAATTCGTCTCCAACATCATGGGTGATGGCCGAATGCAGGGTTGGGCACCTGAGCTGCGCGGCATTCTCTCGCTGGAGATCGTGACAAAGGTGGGGGAGAAAAAGCGGAAGCGAGACAGCGGCGTCGCAGATGTGGAGACAGTTAATGAGAGACAACCTCTGCTTGAGATACCTCAGGATGAAGACGATGGATTACCTGCCGATGGCGGTGTCGGAGACTTTGGCGCCGATACTACTCTTCGTTCGGACGGTGCAGGTCCGTTGGCCATGTCTGACGGCCTACAACCACCGGCAGAAGATGATCTTCAAACTGGGCCAGATGAGCAAGACTATGGGCCATCAGCAGGAGCTGCATTCGATACAACCGAAGCGCCTCTCCTCCATCCCTCTCAATCCGGTCCAGTGTCGCTCGGCACGAAGCAAGCAGTACACCTCCTCCGCGAGCTCTTCGCTCCAGACCACCCTACCGACTCCAGTGAGCCACCAACGCCTTCCAAGCGCGTGAAATCCGAAGCCATGTTCACGGACCTCTGCCCAGAGAGACGAACGACCAAGGCCGATGCCACGAAGATGTTCTTCGAACTGCTCGTACTGGGAACGAAGGACGCCATCAAGGTAGAGCAGGATGGGAGGGGTCTAGGCGGACCTATCCGCGTTCGTGGCAAGCGCGGTCTGTGGGGCGATTGGGCAACGAAGAGTGCTGGTGGCGAGATCGCTGAGCAAGAGCTACTGCTGTCTGGTCAGCAATAAGCCAAGTCTGAAGCTTAAGAGCTTTCTAACTTGGCAGGGATATCGTTTCACATCCTCTATGGATATCTTTGGAAATTTGGAGCAACCATTGAGCATATCAGCGCGTGCAGGAGTGCGATTTGGGTTGGTGAGGAATTAGTAGACGGTCTCATGTCGCGTCAGTGGTCTTTCCATCATGATTCTGTGGCTCAGGACGTTTATTTGGGTTCTTGTGACGGTTTTTCTGTCCTTTTTTGATTCTACCAATATCCACAAGGCGGTTTTCGATCTACACTTAGGAGATCCGAGGTTGGCTTATCATACGACTATCCTATTGATGCTTTTTGGAGGACAATTGACGTGCTAGGTAAATTTCAATCGAGGCTTTCGAGACGTGAAAGTGACGTACGTTTGTTTTTGCCGAATATTTTTTTTTTCCATCCTATCGGCTGCAAATTCAGCCTGCGGTTGAATGACTCAGCTATGGATTGATTTCGAGCACGAGGCATGTCCCTAGATTTCCATTTGGAATTGTCCATGGGCTTTAACGATGAGATTGAGTTTGAATATATCAAGTCCTCTCGTTCCGTGCACATGTGTGGGGTTGGTCAATCGGGATCGTCTTGGCCTTCGGATAGGCATGAGCGGCAGGGAAGTAACTTAGAGCAGAAATACGATCCGAACCCGTCCAAATCAGCGAACCCAGCATTATGGCACACAAGCTGCATGATACTGACCACAAGGACAGCCATGAAGCGATGCGGGGAGTTGTTTATTTCTGAAGTGCTGCAAAAGGGACGGGATTCAATTAAGTTTGGTCGTTAAAGCGCTTCTTTGTGAAAATGTTGTGTCACCAAGATCAGATAGGATTGATGAGACTCGAGTTTGAGTGAAAGGAAGAGGTGGGATATGTTTTGGGCAGCCTTATATTTAAACTAATGAAGAGCCTTTGTCGTATTCCAATATGAGCATATAGTAATGATGGCGGCAGCAGCACGTCTTGCCCTGTCCTATATTATTCTGGGTGAAAGCCTACCCTTTCTCTTCTCACTGTTAGGCAATATGTGCTGAATGGTGGCATCGAGGCATGCACACCAGCTCATCAGTGTGAAGAATACTGAAAAAATTTCTGTATTAGATCAAGCATATTGTTGCTCGAATTGAGCCTTACTATATATTTCAATTTACTCCCTTCACCATCAATCTTTCAAGACGCGAATCAAGCCCATCATTTCACAAGAAAGGTCTCAATTACACTATGCTGTTGAGATTCAAATGGCAAAGAGAGCTAGTTTGTAATCCTGGAGCAGATTGTAAATCAAGCTAGTACGTAGAAGATTCACACCGATCGGCCAAAGATGGTTCACTCGCAAGGGTGGCATGATCATACGGCCAATAGACCCCGCGTTAGAAGAAACATTGCTATAGTTCTTTAAGGGTTGGGATCTGTCCAAAAGCAGTCAGCAGCTATAAAGATTTGACCCAGAGACCAGGGATCAACATCTTCCTGAGAACAGGTCCACTTCTATTCTGTGCCATCAAAATAGTCTCTAAATTGATGACGGCACTTGGAATAATTTGTAGCAGCAGATGCTGTCAATGGGTCAATCATGATTGTCTCCTTTTTCGGTCTCTGCTTGTAACGATGGGTGCTGTCAAATCTGCTGGGCGACATTACCAATATACTTGCTTGTGTGCCCCCTTCTGCCCCCCGATCCCTCTTCCCCCCTTCCCACGGCACCCCCGACTTTGTAAAAAAAGTCTCATGTTGACCAGATAGTCCTGAAACCCTTCTTTATTTAAATAAGACAGTCACAGGAGATTGATGGTCCTTGATGGTAAGCACCTTGGGTAGCAACATTGGTTTTCGGCCCGACAGTGGCGCCGAGCGGGAGATGTCGGGGGTTGTTGCTTTGCGGCGGCTTAAGCTGGGAGCTTCGCTGAATCAAACTAGAATCACTTCACTTCAACCCGACATTCTCAAAGATTTTACTTGCCCCTCCTCTCGTACAGCCGCGACTTGGTGATAGAGGTGCGGTCATGTTCTCACGTTTACTGCCCCGATCGGCCGCACGTAGCGCGCTGCAGGCGCAATTGCAGACACCACAGATTGTCCGTGTCTCGCCCGCCACATCATTACTGCAGGAGCGAATAGGGCGGCGACGGGAATATGCCACGTCAGCTGGTATGTAGTCTCCGGTTTGAAAGGGGGTTGAGGAAGACCTGTGCTGATGTGGAGGTGTCGCAGAGGAAAGAGACCTTGTCATCATCGGAGGCGGAGTTGCAGGCTATGTAGCGGCTATTAAGGCGGGACAATCGGGCTTGAAGGTACCATGATATATCAAAAAAGCAGGAATAAAATGATGCTGATACATTTGGTGGCGTATAGGTGGCATGCATAGAGAAGCGCGGCACGCTTGGAGGCACCTGTCTCAATGTCGGCTGCATCCCTTCCAAGTCGCTCCTCAACAATTCCGCACTTTACCATCAAATACTGCACGACACCAAGAATCGCGGCATTGAAGTCGGTGATGTGAAACTCAACCTGGCGCAGATGATGAAAGCTAAGGAGACCTCCGTCTCTAGCCTGACCAAAGGCATCGAGTTCTTATTCAAAAAGAACAACGTTGAGTATATCAAAGGGACCGGCAGCTTCATCGATGAGCACACGGTCAAGATCAATCTGAATGAGGGCGGAGAGACGAGTGTGCGCGGCAAGAACATCCTCATCGCCACCGGGTCTGAAAGCACGCCATTTCCGGGCCTGGAGATCGACGAGAAACGTGTAATCACCTCCACTGGCGCCATTGCGCTGCAGGAAGTCCCCAAGAAAATGGTTGTCATTGGCGGTGGCATTATCGGTTTGGAAATGGGCTCAGTTTGGTCGCGTCTCGGATCGGAAGTCACAGTAGTCGAGTTCTTGGGACAGATCGGCGGCCCTGGAATGGACGCCGAGGTTTCGAAGAGTATTCAGAAGATTTTGGGTAAGCAAGGCATGAAATTCAAATTGAATACGAAAGTCACCAGTGGCGACACGAGTGGAAACAGCATTAAGTTGGAAGTTGAGGCGGCAAAGGGCGGGAAGCAGGAGACGGTGAGGCGTCCCAGCATATCACGTTTAACCCTCGTCCATGAATTCTCACTGACGTTCTTCTTACCCGCCAGCTTGATGCTGACGTTGTCCTCGTCGCCATCGGACGCCGCCCCTACACAGCCGGGCTCGGTCTGGAGAATATCGGTCTGGAGACGGACAAGCGCGGGCGCCTTGTCATCGATAGCGAGTATCGCACCAAACTACCGCACATTCGTGTCATCGGCGACTGCACTTTCGGGCCCATGCTCGCGCACAAGGCGGAAGAAGAAGGCGTGGCAGCGGTCGAATTTATAACCAAAAATTACGGCCATGTGAATTACAATGCCATCCCCAGCGTCATGTACACACACCCAGAAGTTGCGTGGGTCGGTCAAAACGAGGCGGAGCTGAAAGAAGCCGGGGTCAAGTACAAGGTGGGCAACTTCCCATTCTCTGCCAATTCGCGCGCCAAGACAAATCTCGACACCGACGGTTTTGTCAAATTCCTCGCCGACGCCGAGACGGATCGCATCCTGGGCATTCACATTGTGGGACCTAACGCTGGGGAGATGATCGCGGAAGGAACGCTAGCGCTGGAGTACGGCGCGAGCACCGAGGACGTAGGCCGTACTTGCCATGCCCATCCGACATTGGCGGAGGCGTTTAAGGAGGCGGCGATGGCGACGTATGGGAAGGCGGTGCATTATTAGGCTCTCCCTCTGGCCCTGGGAGGGTTGAAATGGTAGGGTGGATAAGTAGAGTCGATAGGGCTTTTTAAAGAAGGTAGCAGTGACTGATTAGAGGCACGGGTTTTTTTGCATGCGAGGGAGAGAAACGCACTGCAGACTCGTTGGCACCCCTAGGCTGAGGCGTGCCGAAAGTTATCTGTCTATACCTCTGGAGATTGCATGTATGTTGTCTCTATAGTCGCAGCTGGTGTAACATAATTTTCTGGGATCTGTTAATGGTTCAAACGCTTTCTCTATGCTCAACGGCTTTTGAGAGCTACTCATCGTTGGCGAGTGTCTCTTAGGAGTTAACATAAAATGGGAAGTATAAGAACCCCCGTCCACGAGCCCGGCGCAAGGACAAGTGCACATGTCGCATGATCAATGCAATCCACTCAAACGCTTTCTATGGCTTACATCGCCCCATGTACCGCGGATACAAACACGTATCCCGCACGGTATGCTGTTTGCACAACCACGCCAGGAAACGCTCCAACCCCAAACCATATCCACCATGTGGACTGGTTCCGTATTTCCGCTGGTCGGTATACCAGTAGTAATCCTTCGGATCAATGCCAACACGCGCGTAGGCGGCCATCAGCTCGTCGTAATCATTCATGCGCATGCTGCCCCCGACAATCTCGCCGACACCAGGCATGAGGCAGTCAACGCTTTCAGTAACGCGCGGGTCCGCGGCATCCTTCTGCATGTAGAAGGCTTTGATCTCCACGGGGAAGTGGGTGAGGAAAATGGGCCGGTTAATCATGTCTGTCATGCGGCGCTCGGCTGCTTCCGCGATGTCATCGCCGAAGGTGTGTGGTTGCCCGTCCTCGTTCGGGATGTCATGCTCGCGGAGCCAATCAATGGCTTCGGCGTATCGCATGCGCTTGAATGGTCGCTCAGGCATTTGGAAGTCTGGGTTCAAGTCGCGCAAGAGTGCCGCGACAGTGGGCTTGCTCAACACGAGTTCGAGCACGCCACAGATGAGGTCCTCAAGGTGCACGAGCAAGTCGTCGAAGGAGATGAAGTCCAGCTCGGCCTCGATGTGAGTGTACTCAGCCAGGTGACGCCGAGTCAGCGACTTTTCAGCGCGGAAGGACTTCTCGATGCAGTAGACATCGCCGAGCGAGGGCAAGCAGGTCTCGAGGTAGAGCTGTGAGGATTGGGTGAGGAATGCAGGCTCACCATAGTAGTCGAACTTGAACAGCGTGGCACCACCCTCGACCATGGTCTGTACAAGTGCCGGGGGTGAGACCTGCTTGAAGTCGAGGCGCTCATAGACATCGCGGAAGGCCTTGTCGACCGCGCTGCGCACCTTGAGCACCGCTGCGGCATTCTCACCACGGATTACAAGGTGGCGCTGATCCAGCAGTGTCTGCGCGTCTCCCTTAGCCTGGACTTTGTTGGTGATGGCATCGTCACCACCGGGGCCGCGTCCGATCACCTCAAAGTAATCGGCGTGCAGCTCACGACCGCCTGGCGCCGTGTTGCCCGGAGGTACCGACCACATCTCACCAGTAACCATGACACTCGCCTCGCGCGCCAACGTTAATGCATCATATGTGCGCGCCAGATCACCAGAGAGGATGCACTGTAGATATCCCTTTCCATCGCGGAGCGTGAGGAAGATGTACGCCCCCTGCTTGCGCTCGCGATGCACCCGCCCGAACACACGCACTCGCGTGCCGCGGCCTTCCGCTGCGTAGTCGAGGTCCTTGGGCCGCGTGCCACTGCCCAGCTTGACAATATGGGGCCGCGTCTCGTCGAGGGTGATGCGCACGGCCTTTGGGAGGGAGGGGTCCTCGCGCACCACAACCTTCTTCGCCTCCTCCAAGGCACGCTCGCGCTCTTCTTGCTCCTTTTTCTGCCGCAGCGCTACCTCTTGCTCCTTCGCCGCCTTTTTGCGCTGCTGCTCAGCGTAGTTGACCGCTTTCTTCTTCGCTGCTTTCGCCGCTGGCTTCCACTCCGGTTGGCCCTCGCCCTTCTCCTCGTTCTTCACGTAATATTCCGCGTCCGCGCCATGTTGGAACACCGCATACTGCAGGCTTTTGTAAGCACTCGATTGCGAGCCGTCTGCATCGGCCGAGTCGCGGCCCTGGCCTTCGTCGATAAAGATGTCGGGCATGCTCGCTCGAAAGGACACTTAAGTAGAATCTAATTGATTTGCCGCTTAATCCCAAACCAGTCGAACTTGTTTCTGTAATGTACTGTGGTGCCTGTATGAGAGATGTGCGTTGAACAAGTGTATTGTCTAGTGAACATTGAGTCACAGAATCACTTTCGACTCACCTCGCGGGTCTACGATGTCGAGAATCGAAATTAGCTTAACCGATAAGATAAGACCCTCCAGATTGAAACATTTTTTGCTTACAGTAATATGCGGGGTGCATGTGCCACCAGCTTCACCAGCTTCGCCTACGCGCCACAATCCTGCCGACCAAGAGAGAGACGCCTATCCATTGTCTCAAACTGCATGCCAACACGCCGTTTTAATATTCTCTCTGCTGCCGAACATAGAGAAAGAACAGAGATGCTACGTCGGAAACCCTCCGCTCGCGTTGAAAGTCGGACGATTCGCGCGTGATGGAACCGCCGGCCAGCATGAATGGAACAAACCCCCATATCACCGCCTCCTCTAGATCATCACCGGCGCCGGCACTGAACCGCGGCCGCTTCTCGTCGCGCGGCCTTCGTCGCGCCTCCTTCATATCGCCAGTCACGGGCGAGCGGTCGAAGCGGATCTTCACACTACGTGAAGCGTCACATCGATCCAATGGCCCGGCCGCGCACGAAGGCACGCCGTTGCTCGATGGGCGGAGAGGAAGAGATGAACAGAGTGGACGTGGGTTCAGCCTGCGGAATGCAGTATCGGCGGCATCGTATGATTTTTATGGGAACGCCTGTCGGAAGCATTTGCAGTCCGCATGGGAGTTCGGGAGGTCCAAGACGGGGTTTGGCATTCTGAAATGCTCGCTGGCGTATCTGCTGGGGTCACTAGCAACATTCGTACCGGCGATTTCCAGATTGATTGGCGAGCGGCAGGATAGTAAGCACATGGTCGCAACGGTGACTGTATGTTGTGTGTGGCATCCAAACGGGCTGAGATGGTCGTTAATGAGGATGGTCAGGTTTGGTTCCATCCGGCAAGAAGCATTGGGAGCATGCACGAGGTCAGTTTTGAATTTTCACCTGCACATATGTGGTCTCGACTGGTTCTTGACTGTGCTATGCAGTCTCCGCCGATGCGAAATTGACAGACTAGATTCAGTTTCAGGAAAATATCACCTACCCCTCAATTCCTAAGACTATCATAGTTGCCAATTGCACTTCGCTGCAGCATCAAGTAGAAATGCTAATGAAACACGCCAGGCCACAATCCTTGCCATCATTGCCCTTTGCTACTCTGGTGCCATCTCGTTTGTCAGCATGGCCATTAGCATGCTCTGCGGCGAGAACGACCTTCTTCCCATTGGCCACGGCATTGTTCTCGTTGTCTTCCTTGGAGGCGGTCTAGGCTTCATTGCCTGGGTGAAGCAGCACTTCGGCAACCAGCTCGTAAACGTGGCATGCTCACTCGCCTCTTTAGGTTGCATTACTGTCTTGATTAAGGAAGGTGCCGTCCAAGCCGGTACTTTCTCGGAAGACCGTGTAATTCAAGTGTTGCTGATGGTTGTGATGGGTGTGATGACCACGACGGCAGTGAATGTGCTTGTATTGCCAATTTTTGCTTGTGGGCAGGTGTGTATTATCATGATCTCAAACGCGCAATGTAGCCTTTGTGGGGGCTGACTGGTAGCCAGCTGGTCCAAGACCTCGAGAAGAATACAGATCTACTCGGCGAAATGCTGATCAGTATTACGCGCGCTTTCCTATCCGGCCGTGAGGTTGATCTGCAAGATGATTTCTATAAAAAACTCAATGATGACCATCAATCCACTCTGAGCTCGATGGACAAGAATCTTGCCGAGGCCAAGCGAGAATTGTTTGTGCTCGGGAGAGAGAAGCAGTACGAGTTCGAAGCGCGCATCGTCGACTGTTTGACTGGGCTGGCGCAGGATTTGGGAGGCTTGCGCAGCGCTGCTTTCGCCCAATTCAACTTCATGCACGAGGTGGAGGCAGAGTGTTCTACTTCAGGATTGCTTTCGCCGCGGGGAAGCAACTCGAATCCGCCGCAGGGGTTGCTGACGAGCATTTCAGAGGCTGAAATGGAAGATGAGGGTGAGCAAACGATACAATCCAGCGCTGCCACTTCCGCTGCAACAATGTCTCCCACGACTGCTACAAGTCCGGAAAGGTCGGGAAACGCTGATGTTTATCCCGGCCTCAGGACTCCAAATGACCTCTTCCTCGCGTTCTTGGAGGAGTTAGGCCCGCCCACACGATCGCTTGTATACACACTCAAACAGATTTTGGACGAGTTGCCCTTTCGCCAGCTGACGGGGCCGGAGGCATCATTATGGAAACGCTGGCAGGGAACCGATGTCGAAGTCGCAGTGAATGAGAATTTCCACTCCAGTCTCAAGCGCGCGATCGATCTCTATCGGGACTCTCGCAAAGAGGCTCTAAATGCTTTGCATGAGAGTCGTGCTCTCAACGCCACTCTGAGCGCAAAGCACGCTGGAAGACAGAACAGCAGTATCACACGAAGAGGGTCTTTCGAAAGCGCTGGAGTGCGCAATCGGACGAAGGCAGACCATTCATCGTCGCCACGTGCCGGATTCCCTACAACCTTCAATGAAGAATCCTTCGCCGACGTCGAAGAAGTCGCAGCCGTCTGTGGCCATTTCTCCTTCTCGTTGCTTGACTTCGCGGAGGATATTTTGGCCTATCTCTCTGCACTAGATGACTTGCAGGCGGAGATGAAAAACCCTCAACGGTCGTGGAATTGGCTAATCCCTCGCTGGCGAAAAATCGATACAAAGGCAGAGACTATGGAGAGACCAACAAGGAAGGACACGTTCACTGAGGATAATGAAGCTCATGATGCTTCGCATGGGATCCCGACGCACATACAGAGCGCGGATGACTTTGCTTATCCAGAGGAGTCGTCTACACAGCGGTCGTGGAGGTACAAGCTTTACAGAGGCCTTCGTATATTCCGCCGGGATGACACTCAATTCGCGATCAAAGTCGGCCTTGGTGCTCTGCTCTATGCTCTACCGGCATTCATCGAGTCCACACGTCCGGTATTTGTTCATTGGCGGGGGGAATGGGGCCTCGTGTCGTACATGGCCGTTTGCTCTATGACCGTCGGGGCAGCCAATACCACCTCCATCAACCGCTTCATAGGCACGTTTATCGGCGCATGTCTTGCTGTTTTGGCTTGGCTTCTCGCAAACGACCATGGTGAAGCGAATCCGTGGTTTCTCGCCTTCTTCGGTTGGCTCGTCGCCGTGGGCTGCTTCTACCTCATTCTAGCCAAGAATAATGGCCCTATGGGCCGCTTCATCTTACTTACCTACAACCTCGGCGCATTGTATTCCTACAGCCTGTCCGTGCGTGACGATGATCATGATGAGGACGAGGGCGGTGTCGACCCTGCCATTTGGGAAATCATGCTGCACCGCCTTGTCGCCGTCATTGTTGGTACGCTATGGGCCATTATCGTTGTGCGCTTCATATGGCCAATTTCCGCCCGCACCAAGCTGAAACACGGCCTCTCCATCCTTTGGCTACGTATGGGCCTCGTTTGGCGTCGTGACCCCCTCGCCCTCTTTCTCCTTGGCGCCCCGCGGAGTATTTACATGGACATACGCGAAGAGGCCTCTCTGCACGCCTTTCTCGCTAATCTCTTCAGCCTGCGAAAGGCTGCCAAGTTCGAGTATGAGCTGCGCGGTCCTTTTCCCGATGCCATAATGGGCCGCATTTTGGAGCGTACGGGCCGGATGCTCGATTCCTTCCATGCTATGAATGTCGTCATTCGCAAGAATCTGCAGTACACGCCTGGTGAGGCGGCGGTGTTGCGGTATACGCGGCCGGAGCGCTTCGAGCTGTCGGCGCGGATCAGTCATTTGTTTTCCGTGCTGGCTAGTAGCATGAAGTTGGAGTATCCGCTAAATGATGTGCTGCCGTCTATTGACCACACGCGAGATCGATTGCTGGCAAAGATCGCGGAATTTCGTCGGGGTGGGGATGGATTGGACATGGCGATTGTGACGGAGCAGGACTACGAATTGATTTACGCATACGGTACGTATTGTCTTCCTTCTTTTTACAATTCATTAGCCACGAGCTCAGTCTTGCTTCGCCAAGCGTTGACATGAAGCTGACTAGTGCCAATAGTGCTCGTCACTGGCCAGCTGTCTCAGGATATAGATGCCGTGAGCCAGGAGATCGAATTGTTGTATGGAACGCTGAATGAAGAAAACCTCAAGTTACAGTAGCTATTCGGCCTCATGCGGAAGACAAATTTTCCATTGTTACAACGTCCTATTTTTTTCAGCCATGGCCACCATAGTCAGCCTTCCACACGCGATCGAATTTCTCCTGATCAGTGGCAAAGGCTCTCACGTATTCCCATTCCATTTCGTGCATCTTCTTCCCACACAACACCAAACTGTGAAGTGGTGGGCCCAAATCCGCTTCTACTAAATCCTGTAACGTCCCTGCCACGATCCGTTGGTCCTCACTCCCCAACCTCGCAACGCCCACCGCTAGCGCTTCCTTTCCGCACACCCCCTTTCTTCGTTCATCTTCAACCTCCAGTATCTGACTTGCACACTGTGCTACAGTCATGAACCGAGGTGGTTCATAAACAATCCGACCGCGCGCTAGGGCTTTCAGATTTGGCTCCTTTACCTTAATATCTAGTAAAATCAATGTATGCAATCCCAATCCCGCGTTCTCCACCACGCGGTCGTAGAAGGAACTCGGCTTCCACTCCTCGGTGAAGAACACCATGCTCACCGTCTGGCCGAAATTGTACAGGCTGAGCCCGGTGGCCCCAACGGCAGTTAGGATGCTCGCATTTGGCAAGGTACGCATGGGTATGGGCGGGTTATGTTGACGACAACGGAGCGCCAGGTCGGTATGTGTTGTCGCGCTGAACGGATCGCCGACCACGAGGAAGGCGACATCGCGTGTGTCGGCGTCGCCAAGGATGTCTTCCGAGTGGGATTCAACGGTCTCACGATCGGCAAGGATGACAGGGCGGCCGTAGTAGGCTTCCTACTGCAGATTGTGCTCGTTATTAGCCGGAAATACTACCCCAGAACCAGTCTCAAGATGATAAATTTGCACTCACCAATTGCTGCTGATCAACAAGCAGGACGGCTGTGTACGCTTCGAGATATACACGCTCGGCGCGACGAATGATCTCTAAACCTTTCACTGAGACGTCTTTCTCATCGGCCAGCCCAAGGCCGATTATGTAGAGCATTATTATGGGAGGCGATCGCAGGTTTGCACCGCGCACTTCGATATCAACATCTGCATTGTTTTTGATTAGAAAATCTCACACCCCGCCCCCGCAATTTGAGTGGGCGTTCTTCTTCGGAAATGGCACGGCTCGTGCCGTGACCGGTCCGTACGTCTGCTGCTCGAACGGATCCTATTATTCTACACCTTTACAACTCTGTTCCAATCCCATTGACCACATTATTCCTTGGTGATTATCGAAGCATCAGCTCATTACTCCGAGGCGAAGATGGCCGACTCTCGAATCAAATATCGGACGGAGATCCAGCAGGTAAGCCTCTCCTTCATTTCAACAAGGGGATAAGAACAGGAGCCATACCTGTCCAATTTTATTGCAGCCCAATTTGGAAATATGAAAAAATTATGAAGCATAGTATAAAAATATAAAAATTAAAAATTAAAAATTAAAAACCTACTACCGCCAGAGCTAGCTGCATGCTCGCAAGCTTCACATAAAACTCAGCATAAATCGAATGTTTGCACGTCGTGGCATAATGCTATCATCAGACTAGCTGCTATACATGGCTTTCTCTATGGCTACAGCTTGACTTCTCCGTACTTTTGGGATCAACGGTTAGCTACGTTATCTTCGCGGGACACTAAACTCGACGATTCGGCACAAACGGATACTATGGGAAAGGTTGAGGATTGGCCCGCAAGCTCTACTTTCTGTTTAAGCCTTACCCATGTACTCACACGTTCATAGTGGATTCTAGCCGGAGTTCTTGCCCGGATCCCTCGCCAAAATTCTGTTTGTCTGGGTGATTATAATTTTGTTACAATTCTCGGACCACCTGGTGATCGCAAGCAGAGACCATGCTATTCTACCCTCTCCCCACCTCTTCCGACGGATCATGAAAAATTCTGATTGGGATTTTCAAAACAAGGCACTTCTGACTGCCGCTGCTCCTTTTTATTCTGTTCTTTTTAGAACACCACATTCCCGGGGCCAATTCGGATTTCACTGGTCTTCTGCTGATATTTGTCTTCGATAAAATGCCCCAAGATAATTGCTGACCTTTTAACACAGATGATGTTCGTTTCAGGCGAAACAGGGGATGTCTCACCAGAAACGACCAGTATGATCGAGGGCATAGTGCAGCAGCAGGTGTGGGAGATGGTACGTGCAGCCTACTGAACCAAGTAAGCAGTCCCAAGATGTTCACTGACGTAAATTATACCTGCTTAGCTCAGACGTGCTTCCGAGCTCGCTGCTCGGCGTGGCGTGCGCACAATCAGTACTGATGACCTCATTTTCCTCATTCGTCACGATAAAGCCAAGGTCTCGCGTCTACGAACTTTTCTCTCCTGGAAAGACGTGCGCAAGAGCGCCAAGGACAGCGATGAGAAGGGTGGTGCTGGCGGTGGTGATGGCGGAGGGGTGGAAGATTTTGACTTGGCCGCCACCAACGACCCCACTCTCGGCACGGCGGGCCCTAGTGTGGGCACGCGAACAAGCAAGTCAAACAAGAAAGCCAAGGTTGGCTTGCCCTGGGACGTTTCGAGTTTCTACAGTGAACAAGTCCCCGAGCGCGATGATGAGGAAGACGAGGAGGAAGAAGAAATGAATGCAGCGACGCTACAGCGACTCAAGCAAGCCGACGAGCGCACCAAGGGCATGAATGCGGAAGAGTATCTTCACTTCAGCGAATGCCGCCAGGCCTCTTTCACTTTCCGCAAGGGTAAACGTTTTCGCGAGTGGGCTGGCTTCGGCGTAGTCACAGACTCCAAGCCCAACGATGATATCGTCGATATTCTCGGCTTCCTCACGTACGAGATCGTCACGCTTCTAACGGAAGAGGCTCTCGCGGTTAAAGCGGCCGAGGACGCACGTCTGAAACGCGAGGGTGCCGGTGGGGAGCAGGAACAGCAGCAGCGCGGCCGTAAGAGGCGGCGTGAGCCGGGCTTGTTTGACCCACCTGAGGAGGCACGCACGCCCGTAGGGCCAAAGCACATTCAGGAGGCATTTCGAAGGCTGCAGAAACCAGACTTGAAGAGTCGATACATGCATCACATTCCGAAAGGAACGTGGCAGCGCCCGCTGAAATTGATATGAGGGCAAAGAGCGATGGGCTGCATCAAGCCAGATGTGTTGACATATTTATTGCGTTCTAATGTCTTTTATTTTAGCGAAGGCGCTGCTTGGAGTTCAAGGCGCAGAGAGTTAAAATTCACCAAATTTTAGCCCCTCAGAAAGGTATGGACAGCTTTATCTAGATTTGCCATTTTTGATTGTCCTTTGGTAAAATAACAATGCGAGGAGAATGGAAACAATATTAGGTAGTTATATGGAAGGAAAGTGACATGCGTGCGCTAGATGATTCCATTTTTATCCAATATGAACCGTGTAAACAGCCCCGCTGTCATCATCGCTGCTTTGCCCCGCGTTATAAAATTTAGAATTTCCGAGCATTGGATGTCTTACAAATGCTTTCTTGCCACAAGACATCCCGCCATCTGACTTGAGAATAAACGGTATCAATTCATCTGTTAATACTACTAATACTACTCTCCTTTGAGCACAAGCTCTTCTAGTAACGGCACTGACTCTCAAGCCGAACGAGGAAAGAAAGACCTCCGGAGGCGTTATAGCGACGATGGCGACGATGCGAGCCGTAGGTAAGCCAAAGAACTAACATTTGTGCTTCCAAAGTCTCCGCTGTATGTGCCTAACAAGTAGCTCACTATTTCTCTAGATATCGAAGGCGGCAAAGGTGGCGTTGACAAGCTCTACATCGCCACTATACCCCGTCCCACAGCACTCGGTCCAGGCAAGGCACTGGTGAAGATAAAGGCCTTTGGACTGAACCGTATGGACCTTCTGCAACGCGAAGGGCATTATCCTGTACCCCCTCAAGCTCCCTCGACGCTCGGGGTGGAATTCAGCGGTACGATCGAGGAGTTGTCAGAGGATGGGGAACGAGGGTTCAAAAAGGGCGACGCCGTGTTTGGGCTGGCTTATGGTGGCGCTTATGCGGAGTACATTGCCGTGAGCACTCATATGCTCATCCATAAACCCGCGGAGCTAAGTTGGGAGGAAGCAGCTGGGATTCCGGAAGTGAGCCTCAATTTCCATTAACATCCTCTTACATTTTCTCGAGAAGGAGAGAACAAAAAGCATTCGGAACACAATTTATTGACAGAGGAAATTAAACAGACATGGATCACCGCCATTCAAGCCATGTACCTTATTGGCGAGTTCGCCCCAGGGAAGTCGATCCTGTGGCACGCAGGTGCTTCCTCAGTCTCTATTGCCGGCCAGCAGCTCAGCGTCGCCAATGGTGCGAGCAGTGTCTACGCTACTGCACGACAAGACGATAAATGCGACTTCTGCGTCAAGAAGCTTGGCGCTAAAGCAGCGTTCAACACGCAAAAAGTTGACTGGGCCGATGAAGTCCTCCAGGCAACAGACGGTAAGGGCGTTGACATTATCGTCGATTTCATCGGGGCGCCGACCTTCGCGCAGAACTTGGTTGCGGCTGCGCGTGATGGGCGAGTTGTCAACCTCGCCACGCTCGGTGGCGGCAAGCTGACGCCTGACATGCCGCAGCCAGATCTGGGCGCACTGGTTCGGAAGCGATTGCGGTACGAAGGCAGTAGCTTGCGAAGTCGCGACGAGGAGTACCAAGGCCGACTACGCAACCACCTGGTGGATCATGCACTGCCGAAGTTCAAGGATGGTTCGTTCAAAGTGCACATTGAGCGAGTGTTTGATTGGAAGGATATCCAGGAGGCACATCGGTTGATGGAGTCGAATCAGGTATGTGGATTCTGCAAATAATCATTTCACTTCGATTTGGACAGATTGTGCTGAATGTGACGGTGCAGACGAAAGGAAAGCTCATTTGCACGATTTCGTAGTTTCTATGCTACCAAAGCCGCAGAGGCCATTCATCCCGAGAGTGTTCACAATGGTGCGATAACATCTCTAGACAGTTGATGTGTCAAGAAAAGCTTAACATCCATACGTCATCCAGTCGCTCATTCGACTCTCCAAGACCGCCGACTACAACGACATGGTCCTGGCCGTCTATCGCGACGATGTCGGCGTCAAACCATCCGCGAGGATCAGGACTGCCGCCTTGCGGCTTCACCTGCGACCAATGACCGGATGATATATTGTAAGCCCAGACATCACTGAGCATTTTACCTGCGCCCTGATGGCCGAGCGAACTTGGATCGCTTTCCCCGAACAAAGTGATTAATGACGGATCGCCGTCGATTTTGAGCGCCAGTAAAGTCGAAACACTTCTCGGACCGGGGCCGTTTTGGCCAGGTTCGAATCTCCGTGACTCCCATTTATTGCTTGACGGGTCGTAGATCTCTAACGTGCCGCCAAGTTCCTGCTGGCCATCGAAACCATTCATTCTGAAGACTCTCCCATTTGCATAGGTGCTATTTGAGACCATCAGTCTGCTTATCGAGCTAGCTTTAGGGTATAATTTGGCATACATGGAAGCTCCGCCGCGCGGCGGGTCGGGCGCAGATGTAAGCTGCGTCCATTCTTGTGTCGAGACTCTGAAAGCCCAGAAATCCGACAGGCGGCCCTTCTCCGGGCAACCGGCATGAATGTAGATCACATCCTTCCCATCGTTAGTCATGCAATGATAGCTGCGTGCCTGGGGATGCGTCTGGGCTTTCGCATTGGAGTTGTGGGCCGTGGTTTTGGGGGGAGATCCTCGACCACGTCGTGTTAGAAAGCTCTAGCACCCAGAGGCATCCATTTTCCTCAATGGGAGCCATGGCTTCACCACCACGGCCCGAAAAGAGATAGATTTTCCCATTAAGCGCCGTGGTTGCCGACCCAACCCGCGGTGAGGGTGACTGTGCCGGACTTGAAATGGTCTTGACCTTCACGGCACCGGCGGATCCTAGCAAATGGCTGAGTCATTACAGCGATCAAACGCATCAGGAGGGGGGAGAGTGGTCGTCTGCCCTAGAAGTGGGCATAGCAGCGGAGAGGTTGCAACGGACCTCTGCTATTTGCGGAACTCAGATCAAGTATGTGGACATCGTTGTCACGGGGACCTATGATACCGCGGAACAACGCTTAGCAAGGCGGTCTACTCCTCGTCGAGGTAGAGCTGAAGCGTCTTACATCGTGGCTGTAACTCGCCGCCGACTGAAGCATAACTATGTGTAAGTCACTTCTGGCACGACCGATCCTTTTGATTACCCAGAGCGGTTTCTCACCAATATAGACATTGGTTCCTACGATAGAGACGCAATGCGAGGACCGCTGGAGAGACTCGGCGTTAACAATCTTGATCCACGTCGCGGTCGAAGCCATGATACCGAGATCTGTTGATATCAATCAGCCAGATGGTGCTTGCTTGCGAAGACGGAAAAAGTCTGATACTAGCTAGGGGTCATAGATGTCTTGGCGAAAGAGACGTGATGTCTTTCGACAGCGATCATCAATCGCGTTCAACAGAAAGCAATGGATGACATGAACAAAGAAACTCAATACCATCGATTACGCTGTCTCCCATGTATTGTGCTTCAGGCAAATTAGGTCGACTGTGCAGCTCCTGCATGGATGGCGACAACGTGGCGGTTTGATCGACTCGCCAATCTCACTCTCACCGTCACACCACCTTGCCAGAAAAGATGCCTCGGCCCTCCTTTTCTCCAACATCTCTTCGAACATTCTACATATGTTCAGAAGTCAATTCTACCGGACAATGGGGTGGGGTCCCGTCCTCTGCCTTCATAAAAATGTAGATGCTCTCCAATCACCCATCGATCGAGTCACGGTCAGGATTGAGTTCAGATAGTCAGAGAAATCAGGCCAGGGAGACTGGCCCAAGCGTGTCCATATCTGGTACGTATCGGTGGGTCAATCCTGTTGTAGTTTTTGGAAGAAACAAGGAGCTTTGACTCTGAAATCTTGGGGTGATTGCACGGTCCCATTGTATCAGATACAGTATGTGACGGTAGGTCAAGGACCAACCACCAACGACCAGCCACCAACCACCAAGCATGATCCGAAATCACCATCCGGGTGAGGTTAGTCATGGGGACTTATTCTTTCTCCTCAGGTCTTACCCAGTTCCCATTTCCTTGACAAACAATTCCCTTCATCTCGTTCGGGGTGTGCCCTTCCTGTGCACACGGTTTTCAAAATGTCCTGGTCAGCAGTGAGCAGCACCAATTACGACATCGAGAAAGTTGGTGGAAGACCCTACACTACCTACCGTGTGTCGAGTCCCGATCGGATTCCAGGGCATCGTCTCTCACGCAGTGGGGCGACGTCGCCGGCCACCTTCACCTTTGACAGATCGAGCCCTCCTGTCAGCGCTACAGACTCTATAGATTATGAGCGCAGCAGGGCGAGACGCTCGAGCGACAGCGTGGCGATCAGAGCACAATTCAGGAAGTTGAACAATGGAACGCCCGATTTGCTACCCAGTCCAGCCAGCACGAAGCTCCCTCCATTCGCTCCCAAGGCTCGAGAGGAGATTCTTCATCCACCTCCTCCCGTAGAACTTCCTCCGCTGCCATTAAATCATGAGCGTGTTCATTCATCTAAATCGATAGACGTAATAGAAGCAGTGAAGACGCCTAGGCTGCAGAAGGGAGTCTGGAGGAGCACAAAGACTCTCCTGTCCACCATCCAAGACCAATCCCAGACGGACTCATCGACTTTCGCTCAAAGAGTCTTCGAGGCCGGAAAACCGGACTTGATTCGCGAAATCCATGATCGTAAATTTTCCAGGAAAGGTCAAAACAGCGTTCTGGATCTCTTCGCACTGGCGCGCATGAATCAGCACGTTCTGCAAGGCAGACTCGTCGAACAGGTGAAGGAGATATCAACAAAGGGTGCATGGGTGGAGATTGGGGTGAGGCAGACACTCCATGACTACTGTAATCAGTCCGAACCAAAAAAAAAAAAAAAGAGAACAATCGCCGTCCGAAGTGCTGACGTTAATGCAGGTCAAGCGGTCCGCGATATGGAATACATGGAACAATGGGCCATCAAGTCGTCTGGCAACGACCCGTTCTTGCTATCTACCGCGAACTTGCTAGAACGCAAACTACTCGAAGATGCTGGTCTCGCTTTTGGGGGATACGAAGAAACAGTTGATCCAAACACAAATCGATGGCTTTTCGTACGGTAAACGAGAATCCAGCACCCGACGAGAAATTCGACGAATTCTCATGTCATTTCTCGGAGGTCTGGCTGTTCTGGCTCCCTTTTTAGTCATGATACTCGTGTCCGGCCGAATCGTACGGCTGGCTGCGACGTGTGGATTCACCCTGGCGTTCGCGGTCACCATGTCGATATGCAGTGAATTGAGCCCCGATCGCATAGCATTGGTCATTGCGGCATACGCGGCGGCGCTAGCAATATTTGTTAGCAACAATTCCTCATCACTCTGAGACTGTTGATGAATGCTATCGCGGTCGCGAATGGGACATCCACACGGCTACCGCGGCAAGGGCTGACGCAAAGCGAGTCACACCCCAATATTGATCGATAACCAGGTTATGTCGAAAGAGTGTAGTAGGTTACACATCTATTGTGTGGAATTCTTCAGAGTCAAAATATCGAAACTAACAAACAGCAGATGAAGATCAACTGTGCATATTGCTCCAGGAGATAAATAAGGCCATTTACTCCACAAATAGAACTGCGCTGCGATTCTAGGACGATAATTAGAGGTCGCATTATTCGACTAAATTCAATGCTACCACGTTAGTCGAGCAACATAGCACTGTGACCATTGCCCGCAAAATCTGTTTCTGGCTTCAGGAAGCTTTCATATACTTTTTCAAAATCTTCCAGCGTATATTAGGATTTTGCCAATGCTGGGCTTCCCTTTCAGATAGCCCTGATGGACGGCTTGGGATTGAGGCGCATCCTTTCTGCGGAAAATAGGACAAATGCCACTCTCATTTCCAAAGTTGTATTTGCCGACGATTCCACTAATTCAACCATTGACAGTGCCGGTGATATACAGGTTAGACTTGTTGAGGGAACAGTCCAAAATGTTTGCGGTAAAGTCTGCCCTCCGTTTGGTAGTAAAGCACTGCCGCAAGGGCTTAATTCTCTTTTCAGATTCTCTCCCACCTAAAAATAAATGATCTTGAGCGAACATGGTAATTGTTATGTAGAAAAATCGCATACGTTGGCGGGTTGTCTGGCCCAGCTTTGATATGCTGTCGTACAGGGATACAGAGCTGTAAATCTTGCATGAAAAGCGTTCCTGCGAATTGAGTCCGTGCAGAAGGTGGTCCTCAAGCCTGTGCAGTGTATTCTAATAATTCTGACATTCTCCATAATGGTTCGTTAAAAAAGGTTTAACCTCAATTCCAGCTCCAGCAAAATGGGTGGGACAGTTGTACGTGAAATCAACGCGAGAGAATGGCAAATGCCGTAGCAAAGCTTCCTGATGACATTCCATTTCGCTTTCCCATGGGGTTCAGCGACCATTTCTGCCCGCCAAGAACCCGGATTACGATGAATTGCTCCCAAGAAAAAAAGGGTTTCTGAGAGGGGATGATTAAAGGTTCTTGAGACATGTCATTCAACAATACTGTCAATGTCTGCGAATTGGCCTTCGAGATAGAACAGAATCTGAGATTCGTACGCCATTCGAAGTTGCTCGTCTGATTGCATTGTGCGTAAATGCGATTGCTTTGATTGCTGCTCGGCACACAACTCCCGCAAAGACTTATGAGTGGGCGATGTCTTTCGTCGAAGCCTATGGCTATCGAGTTTCGTTGAGACTATTGTTCTGGACTTGCACTGGGAGTTTCCAGGAGCAAACAATCTCGAAGAATGGTTTGCTGCTGAGTGATCAACATGAGCGAATCCATCTAAGAAAGGAGAATCACCTGTTCGGCTGTGCTGGGTCCGAGCAGACACATTTTGATGGGTGTCCATGGGTTCTGGAGCTAGGGCACAGCGGTAATGTGAGACGGAGACGGGACTTTTTTCGGTAGTCGGATGAGGGTGTGTGGCCGATGTGAAGTCCAAGGCTGTATCCAGGACGCTCATGATAACACTTTTGTATTTTCAGTCAACGCATCTCTGTATTCGTGGGATTCACAAAAAGCAGAGTTTCAAAGTTGGGGCCATTGAGTTTGGAAGAGTGATGTGTTGAGGACAAGAGCACGGCATTGATGATGTATTATGAGAGAGCACGCGTAGGCGGTATGATGCCATGGCTGGGTGCTGCAAGCCACATGATTAGAGATTAAGCATATGGTGTGCCGGGTAGAAAGCTGTAAGGCTCAGCTGTATTTCTCTGTGTCTGGTCAGACCCGGTTGGCTTCTCCCCACTGTGATCTCAAAGTTTACGAAGCCCTGCGGCCAGGTACCGTCATCAGCTAAGTGGAGGTACATCCTTTTATGTCGTGCAGCGAACCGCAACTAGCCTGTGGCTCCGAACGGCAGTAGTTCTTACAATATCAAGCGAACAAGGCATGAGTGGCGTTTCTCACCGGTCCTCGAAATTAGATTTCGTATTTAGACCTGACGGCGTTTTCGACTTCTCTCTATACCGCTGAAAAATGAGACAGTGCAGTACCTCGGAAACATGGTAAGATGACGCATGATGCTGGTTGAGTCCGTAGAGGTCATCCCTGCTACTGAGGAGGCAACGCAATCCGCTTTGAGCTGCTCATCCCCCCCCGTCTCTGCTTCTACGATGACGTAGACGAGAATCGGTTGCTACGATCTGATGGGAAAGCCTTCGATGAACAGACTGCTAAGAAATCAAGGGTGGAGAGACGTAACAGGACACAATTCGAGTGCATAGAGGATGTACCTAAGTACTCAATCTATCCCGAACGCATACGCCATCAAGCTCCATCAAGGTCAATCACGTGGTTTTCAATCGTATTTCAGTGTTCACAATTCATCCTTATTCTCCTCCTTGTGGCCACCGAAGCCGAACATCTTGCCTATACCGCCGAAATTGATCAATGGTCCTGTGGCATCTGGTCAGCCGCCGGCCCTCAAGGAGAGGTCACGGTTTCGGACCCTTCGGCCTGTCACTTCATTAGCCCAGCTCGTACGTGATTCCAGTCGACGAGAGGCTTACGGATATTTCTTCCCCCCCTTTTCCACCTTGGGGTCGCAAGTACAGCGGTCACTTTCTGGGATGGGATCCATGATGCTGGGGACGTGTTCACCACAACCCCACCAGGTGGCCTTGTCTGTGCCAGGTTAGCGACGGCGCGCAAAGGAATCATCGTGGGCTGGTGCTTACGGCAGGTACCGCACGAAGTTTTCATACACATGTTGGCTGCGATGGTAATTTGATGGATATCGATGGTGAGAGCCGGCTTTCTTTTATACCCGTCTTTGATGAAGGTAAGTTCTTCGCTGCTGCTGGAACAACTGAAGACCCCGCCAAAGCTTTGCAGCTCCGACCAAGGGTGGGGTGAGTCGATGACATTTCGTGTAAATCGCCGACTTCCTCGCTCCGAAGTCCCCGAGAGCATATGTTGGCCAGATACTAGAAGGCGCTGGAAAATTAATGCCCCTGTGATAGGTAAGCAAACGCAACCCCAGACGAATGAGGCACTGTTCCAGTGTGCCACACCGCTGACAAAGATGACAGTGGGAATACAATTGATGGTGTGGCAACAAGGCTGGAGTGTTTGTCATATTGCGGCATTTTTGTTGCCTCTCTATCCTGCGGTGTCATCTAATCATTCTATGAAGTGTATTCTATCAATCGAATGTAATTTTTGTGGCCTTTTTCATATCTGTTCCATCTTTAAAAAACGCCCCGTACGCCTCGTGCTGCTTCTTTTTGACTGTGGTGCCAAACTTCATCAGCTCCTCCGGCACCGGCTGGTCTGCCGCTTTGAGCACATTGATCAAGGCGCCAGCCAGAGGCTTCTCAGCATCTGTGAAAAAGGTGATTGCCTTTCCATCTTGTCCTGCCCTTCCCGTCCTGCCGATGCGGTGTACATAGTCTTCTGCAGTCAATGGGAATGTCACGTTAATCACAAGTTTGACCGCGGGAATATCCAGCCCACGCGCAGCTACATCAGTAGCTACAAGGACAGGGACTTTGCCGACCTTGAATGCTTCCAGAGATTCGGTGCGTTTCTGCTGGCTCAGGTCGCCATGAATGCCGGCCACGTTAAACCCTCTCCTCCTGATGAACTCTTCAATGCGAGTTGCCTCTTTCTTATACAAGCAGAAGACCAAAATTCGGTCATTTTTGTGCTGGCCGGACTGATATTGCTTCAATATCTGGATAAGGCGAGGTTGTTTGTCCTGCTGCGTCATCACCTCGACCTCTTGAACAATTCGCGTATTGGCCCGAAGCTCCCCCGAGGCGTTGTCGCCGATTGTAACACGGACTGGCTTTGTCATGAAAGTCTCTGCAAGTTCGCGCACCGATTGTGGCCATGTGGCCGTAAACATGAGTGTTTGCCGACCAGTAATTGATGTGGCAGATATGATCTTGCGGACATCTTCCTCAAAGCCTTTGTCCAGCATTCGGTCCGCCTCATCCAAGACCATATAGCGCACATGGGAAAGATCAATGGAACCTTCTTGAATGAAGTCATTCAGACGGCCCGGTGTAGCGACAACAATGTGGGCATTCTTTATCGCTGCTCGCTGCACATCCTTGTTTGTGCCACCGTAAATGCAGGTCACTTTTAAGCCCGCTGGATTGGCAATTTTCTCCATCTGCTCATGTATTTGCAGTGCCAGCTCTCGAGTAGGACTGACCATGCATGCTTGAATGCTCTTCCGCTGCTTCTTCTCAAGAGAAGCGATATAACGTACACATGGCAGGCCGAAAGCGAGCGTCTTCCCAGATCCAGTCTCTGCAACACCAACTACGTCGCGACCGGCAAATAAGTACGGCCAAACGGCAGCCTGAATCGGAGTTGGAGCAGCAAAGCTGGCAAATGTTGCACGCTGCGACTTCTCCACTGGCAAATACTCGAAGGAGAGGATGGGCCTGAACGCCTGCTTATCTGGATCTTCGATTGAAAGGCGCTTCTCCGAAACAAACTCATCGATCTGGCACTGCGGCAACGCGGCCAGTGCTCGGTGTTCCTGGTATGCCACATCCATTACCACGTCTCCGCGTTGTTCGTTGCCGCTCGCCTCTACGTTGCTAGTTGGCGTGGCACTTCCGGACCCATCTGCGGCTCTGGAAGCCTTCCTAGCCGCTTTCTCAGCCTTTCTCAAGGCCTTGCGCGCCGCTCTCGCGGCAGCCGTGTCGTTAGCGTCAGCATCTACGACATTTTCTGCCTCCTGAGTTCCCTGTGCCGACGCGGTCTCTTTTTCCTTCGACCGCTTCAAATCAGTTTGCTCTTGTGTTGGCACCATTTCTGTGCCATTCTTCCCGTTTCTATTCCCTCGGAGGTCATCCTTACTGGTGACAAGATCAGTTGCAGCAGCCTCTACATCCCCTTCACCGACGCATGTTTTCTTTGCTTTCCTCTCTTTCTTCAATCGCTTTGCCTCTCTTCTCGCATCTTTGCCTGCATCTGGGCCAGAAGACTCATCGTGTATCCGCTTGGCCATTTTCATCCGGCTAAACTCTGAAATTGCTCAAGCGCAGCGAAACGTCAATCCTAACAATTTTCTTGATACTTGCAGAATTTCCACCGTTGGAACTAGTGCCTCGGCTGTGTATAATTTAGCGAGATGGACTGCACGGCTCAGTCATTGGCTTGACCGGCTTCCGTCCACACCCTCCCCCGCCATCTCGTCTCTCCACCTCGCGAAGTACCTGAGCCGCCGCCGCCGGTCTGGTCTTTCCAGATCCCTCATTAGGGCGTGATTTAGGCTCGTTCATATAGACCTGCAGCTGTGCGCAGCTTGGTGAGTGGATGCCTTTGCACTCTCGCTTTCCCCAGTCGCTGCATAGCTCTCGTATAAGCAGCCACTCGCCAAAGCCTCGGGCGCCTCTGTATTCAGCCGACAAGTATGAACAAGATGATCTGAAGAACGCGCTCCTATCCGGCGCATCCAGCTTACATATCGCCTCCCTCGATACATGCATGCAGTGAAGCTCGTTTGCACGGCACTAGCAGCCAGGAACTCGTGGCCGGAGGGCTTCTCTCTTGACGCGCGGCGAATTTTTGCAGCTGCTCTGCTCTTCTCGAAGCGTTTCTAGAAGGCTTATGGAACGCGCCATGGATATCACGGTCGCAGACGATGTGCGCATCCCCTCTGTATCGGATCATTTTGACGAGCGACCCATGCTGAAGAGAGCGCGGTCGTCATTCGACAAGAATGACCGACAAGTAGATGCGACCATGGCTCCGCCACCCACGGGCGACAAACACGACCTGAGCGCCGTAAAGCGCTTCGCGCAAGAACCTCTGGAATATCCACGACGACGAGCAACCATTGCTTGTGAAATTTGTCGAAGCAGGAAGTCACGCTGTGATGGTGGACGTCCGAAGTGTCGGCTTTGCTCGGAGCTAGGAGCCGAGTGTGTATACCGAGAGCCTGGAGTGAAGCTCGATGCTGGCGACAAGATGATTCTTGAGCAACTCGCTCGTATTGAAGGGATGCTCCAAGTAAGCCTTCATCCACCCACAGGAGCTAGCGTGTCGATGGCAGGACCCATATCACCAGCAAACAGCAATCCGGCATCAGAAGACTTGCAGATCAAAAGGCTGAGCAGTGCCACCACCGTTACCTCCGGCGCCGTCCCTTTGAATGGCCTCGGGACGTGGTCTGCCAACATCAGCACCATGCCTAAAACTCATACAACGCCTGCACTACATCTGCTGCAGTGGCCAACGATTCGTGATCTAATTTCACGGCAATGCGACCCAGAAGTTCTAATGCAGTTGGAGATGGCTCGTGATCCGCTCGACTTTACCTCCCAGGGGGCCATGGATTTTTCCAACATATCACGCTATGTCCAGGCTTTCTTCGATCGCGTCAACGTTTGGTACGCGGCTGTCAATCCATACAGCTTCAAGCATTACTACAACATTGCAGTAAACCAAGATTTCCGGGCAGGAGCCGAAAGCTGTGTGGTACTTTTGGTGTTTGCTCTTGGCGCCGCAGCAGAGTCTGGATTGAGCATCTCTCGCTTACCACATGCTCAAAGTCGTCCGGGTATGAGCTTTTTCGCAGCTGCATGGGAAATTATCCCGAGCCTTATCATCCGCAACGACGTGCTAAGCGCACAATGCCATATCCTAGGAGCAGCTTATCTTTTATATCTAGTCCGCCCTCTTGAAGCGTGGAATTTACTTTGCAACGCCTCGATGAAGATTCAACTACTTTTTTCATCTCCACAATGCATACCCTCGCCGCTGAAAGAGCTAAGCGAACGGATTTATTGGAACACATTGATGATTGAATCTGACCTACTGGCCGAGCTAGATCTCCCACACACGGGCATTGTGCAATTCGAAGAGTCGATGCAACTACCGCGCAGCTTCCCGTGCGATGCAGCAAATGCTGGCAATAATGAAGACCATCCTGGCAACGATGATCTGTGGTATTTCTTGGCCGAAATCGCTCTCCGGCGGCTGCTCAATCGTGTCAGCCACCTCATATACACGCACGAGCGCTCAACTTCCTTTTCCATCACGTCGCTTGATCCCGTTGCAGCTGAACTTGATTATCAACTAACTCAGTGGTACGAGGGGTTGCCGGCGCCAGTCAAGTTTCCTAGGGAACGCTTGCCAGCCAGAGATCAGATACAGACGGTTCTGAGATTGCGCTACTTCGCTTGCAGAACGATCATTTACCGACCTTACATCCAAGCTGTATTGCAGGACGAATCCCTAGCCGCTAAACCGGGCGTCCAAGATGCTTGCCGCAAATGTCTCGAAGCGTGTATTCGCCAATTAGAGCACATTTCTGCACATCAAGAAGGCCACTTGCCTTATTTATGGCAAGGTGCTCTTAGCATTATGAGTCAGACCCTCTTGATCATGGGTGCTACACTCAGTCCAGCTTTGAGCCAGCTATTGCCACCTTCGCACCAGATGGAGGTAATATTTGCAGAGACAGTGGCAGAGGTCAACAGGCTGGCGCACTTGGCGCCTAGTATCGAGCTGTGTGCTAATATTATGACCGAAGCGGAAGAGAGAAGGCAGATGTTTGTCAGGCGTCAGAATAGATGAAGAAGAAAACCAATATGTCTGACCAGACAGCCTCTTTTGTATGCACAGATGGTCTATAAGCCGAGAGGCAAAAGCAGACCAGATTGGGAAGAATGCAGTTTCTTTCACAGAGCTGGGGGAAAATATCGCTGCCCTATTTGTGACCATCTATTGCTAGCAATAAGCAGCAATCTGATTCCCGAAGAATACTTCTTGCAACAGGTGTCGACACTGACCGAGCAGCGATCTACTAACGCCGTTAAGGCAAGCTGTTTGACGACGGGTTCTGCCTCTGAATTCCAGAGAGCAGCCAGGCTTCATAGCCTGTTAGCCATGCTGTCGATGTATATGGCACAGTCACAGGCAGCAGCGGCATTGGGCAGTCGTAAGCCAATCGAGCATGGGAAGAGTCTTGGAAAGCCTGGTTTGCGGCGGCTAGGTTCTATGCAAATATCCGCCGCGTGTTGTGAGCTTCTTATATAAGAAAGAATCGTCGAGCCACTGCTTCTCACTTCATCCTTTCCTTTTTAATCGCATAAGGTTTTGTCTTCTTGACTCGTGGCTACAATTTGGGTCGCTAAGTCTTTTGTTGTCGTAACAGGGATGGGACTTCCGAGAAACGTAGAGTATCGACACAAAACCCTTGGTGCCTCAGGCACTATGGCGCGCACCTCCCCACTTCAACCGCGACGCGTCTGCCTCAGCAACGCCACTTCGTCAACTTCGCTCAGCTCTGAAGGTATTCTCACACCTAACAGCGACCAGAGCGAGGCTTCAAAGATGGAAGCAGCACGAAATCTGATCAGTGTTGGCGCGCTGACTGATATTGCAAATGGCCACCCTCCTGAAAATCCAATCTTTCAGTGCGTGCAGATCAAGCCCATGTCGAGCAATCAGGGTAATGAAAGGTACCGCGTGGTGATGAACGATACAAGGAACTTTATCCAGGGCATGCTTGGCCAGCGTATGTGCTTGCTCCCATGCAGCAAATTTTGAGTCATGTACTGATCAGCAATCAGAACTGAACGAGATCGTGACCAAAGACTTGCTGCGCAAGGGCATGTTAGTGCGCCTCAAAAGTTTCACTTCGAACTACGTAAAGGACAAACACATCCTCGTGATTATGGATCTAGACATCCTGTCGGAGTATGGAGAGCTTGAGAAACTGGGCGCGCCGGTGGCATTGGAAGGGCCGAAGCAAGAGGTCGGAGACGTAAAGCCGCAGCCAGGCAATATTTCGGGGAGCAGCATGTATGGAGCTAAGCCACAACAGCAACATCAGGGACAGCGACCATTGGCGACCAGAACGAACGTAAATACGGATGGAGGATCACACGGGAACATTCATCCTATAGAGGCACTGTCACCCTACGCACACAGATGGACTATCAAGGCACGCTGCACTCACAAAGGAGAGATTAAGACCTACCACAACAAGAATGGTGAGGGCAAGCTCTTCAGCGTCAACTTCTTGGACGAAAGTGGAGAGATACGTGCAACAGGCTTCAACGACACGGTGGATCAGTGGTACGACGTTTTGCAGGAAGGCAATGTATACTATGTCAGTTCTCCGTGCAAAGTCCAGCTCGCTAAGAAACAATTCAACAATCTGAACCACGATTATGAGCTTACTTTCGAGAAAGACACTCTGATCGAGAAGGCAGAGGACATGGACGGAGTGCCACAAGTTCGTTATAACTTCACCACTCTTGCAGACCTCCAGACTGTGGAGAAAGATACCAGCATTGACTGCATTGGTATTTTACAAGATGTTGGAGAAGTGTCTGAGATCGTGAGTAAGACGACTAGCAAACCGTACAGCAAGCGTGAGCTTACGCTTGTGGACAATACCGGTTACAATGTTCGCCTCACAATTTGGGGCAAGGTTGCGGAAAATTTTGACGCACGCCCAGAGTCAGTCATTGCCTTCAAAGGTGTCAAGGTGTCAGACTTTGGTGGCCGATCTCTCTCGCTCCTATCCTCTGGAACAATGAATGTCGACCCAGACATTGATGAAGCTCATAAACTCAAAGGCTGGTATGATGGGTCGGGTCGTAACGAGCAATTCCAATCTCATATTAACACAATGTCCACTGTGACGACTGCCGGAAATGGTTTGGAAAGGAACGCATACAAGACCATCGCTCAAGTTCGTGATGAAAACCTGGGCATGGGTGAGAACACTGACTGGTTTACTGTCAAAGCAACCATAATCTATGTCAAGCAGGACAATATAGCTTATCCAGCTTGTTTGACTGAAGGATGTAACAAGAAGACTGTCGAATTCGATCCCGGACAGTGGCGCTGTGAGAAATGTCAAAAAACATGGGATCGTCCTGAGTATCGGTACATTCTGCAGATAAATGTCGCCGACTTCACCGGACAAATGTGGCTAAGCTGCTTTAATGATGTGGGGGTTCAAATTATGGGTATGCCTGCCAACGATCTCATGGCTATGCGCGATGAGGGTGATGAAAGACGGGTCACGGAAGCATTTAGCGATGCGAACTGCAAGACATTTGTGTTCAAGTGCAAAGCTAAGATGGACACTTTCCAGGAGCAGCAAAGGCACGTATATTTTGGCTTCCCTGGCATAATCCCTCGCTACTTCTACTAACTTACATCGCCGCAGAGTACGCTACCAGGTTCAATACGCTAACCCGTTGGATTTTGCTCGGGAATCGAAGAGACTTGCAGACATCATTCAGCTGTACAACGTCCAGGACAGTCTGTTCGTTTAGTGAAAAGTACTCGGCATTTCCCGTGTCGGTCTTCTTTCAGGATGAGTGGTGCTTTAAGATCATTTATTATACGAAGTTCTGCCTGTGGAACGCAGGTTGGGCGCGTATATCATCGTCACAAGTTGAGTTGCCATTTGTTACCAGATGAAGAGACCATGACGACTTTATAGCAGTCTCACCTGCCACACGTGTAATACTTATGCGCTTCTATGATCTCTAATTTCTATGGTTGCTTTTTAGGGTGAGATGATGAAGCGATTTGAGTCGTCATGAGGTTTGGTCTTTGATCAGTAGTAATGAAAGGTTCAGAACAAGCATTCAGCTGCACTACATGAAGAAGAGGGTCTGTCATCCTTCTTGATTCACTTTGTTGCCGCCATTAGATATTTTCCTCTCTGGTCCGGCTATTTTATGATCACCTCTTGAATAGAGCCTTTCTGGTGACGGAGAGATCATTCTGCGATCAACCAAAATATTTGGGTTGCACCTATTCTCAGGATCATGAAGACGGACATACAAATGACTTGAGACGTAGGGCTATTTTCCTCGTCCAACCATCAATTGTATGAAATCTAGATCTTTGGTCGACAGAGGAATTTCTCCCCCACCAACCAGCGTTGCCATTCAGGGTCAGGGACAAATAGAATGTTTTTCCCGACGTCCTATTTGAAGCTGATCCGGCCTGTTCTTCGAATGCTAGCTCTACTGATACACAGATGGTTCCAGTTATTCAAATAGAACTTCCCCAGGAATACATATGGTTGCTGAGCTTTATAATATTGGTATTCCATGAATCGCAAGACTTTGCTAATCAAATTAGTTTCACATGTCAGCACATCGCCTGAGTTCGTCACACATGAATGGCAGCATGTGAAACTTTCCAACCGAAGGCTCGAAGCATACATATGCTCAAATTTCGCTCTCTGTTACTTTGCCGCCATAAGGTCAACAAAAGTGAGAGAGAAGGGGAGGGGGAGCGAGCCATAAAGACGGTAGACTTATTGATTCAAAAAATTCACTGTAGTTTGAATGAAAATCACGCTGATCTTGAAGAATCCATTTCTCATGCTCATAATATTGATCGAGACGCAATATATGACGCCATACCTTCCATGTTCCCTATAGAAACATCTGCAACAACTCCTAGAGCATGTCATTAAATCAAACAACAGGAGAGATCTGAATTCTCCGTTCGAACGCTAACGTCCGCCATGCTCTCAGTTCGCATACATATCCTTAGCTCGCTGAGAGACAAGTGCTTTTGTATTGTCCGCGTTCAGTGCCAACAGATCACAGCCCCACTTTTGCAGCCTCTTTCCATGCTTTCCATCAACTACATCCATGAGCTTTTTAAATTGATCATCATCGTCTTCCAGATCGACATGGATATCTGGGACGTCGCTGTTACATTGCAGGAAGTCGTTGAAGAAATCCAACAGGATATTATAGTCTTCAGTGCCGTACAGCCTCCAATCATCGTATATCTTCGTCCAAGTACGAAGTGGTGCCGAGAGGAAGTAGCTGTCGATGTCTTCTTCTGTATCATCTGGGTGGAGCCCGAGTGACTGTGACCGCCTCCATTCTTCTTCAATGTTGTAGATACATGGTGCTTTGTGCGCCTCGATCAAGCCCATGTGCTTGAATTCTATCTTCTCCCAGCCTGCGTTGATAACTCTGTAGTGGCAGAAGGTGACAAGCTGGACGTCTATTGGCTGGTTCAACATCCGAAGGTGCTGCTCCAACGAGCGGAAGAGGTTGCTGAGCCCGTCATATGCCACTGTAATAGTCTGTATCTTTGGCATGGCCAAGCACAGCTGCAGCATCCTCAGTAAGAGATCCTTATTGCTGCCATCATCAAACCACCCGCGCCCCACGAACTCGATTTTTCGTACGAGGCCGCTATAACCGTCTTTGAACACATGGCCGAGGGGAATGGCTGCGGAAGCGGCGCGGCATCGGAAGCGAATAGTGGAGTTTTTTAAGAACTCCACAATGGCTTCATTCGAGATCTTTCGATTTACTCGAAATATCGATGTGTCGAAGCCGTTGTAAGTCAGTAGCTCCAATTTTCTCTTATATGCATAAAGAATTCTTTATCTTACCGATTTTGTTCGTTCTCGGAGCTCAGAGGAACGAGGGCACATCTGGAGCTCAGTAAATATTTATAAATGCGTACACGAAGCTCGGCAGAGAGCCTATCGGCGAAGGTGGATGCTGACATGCTTTCAATGTGTTGCATGAAACTTGAACGGTAACATAGGCGAAGTGGTTTTTGCTCTTGCTAAGGCAAGCCAGTGCCGTAGTGTGGCGAAAGAGCAATGCGCGGCTAAGTTGTTGGTACCTAAATGCGGAAGGAGCACTTTGGGTTTTCACTGGGTCAGCTTTCCGAGTTGCCATTATCTCATGATTATTTGCATTGAAACCTCACTCTATACAATCTCCTCTGAGGGGCATGATCCGCAAGAGTAAATAATCTGCGGCTGGACCATTCCCACAATACAAGCATCGCCAGAATAACGATAATGGGCATTCCAACGTAGGCCTTTTTACTCTTTCTTGAAAGTCAGAAGTTTGCAGGAGATCAGTGCAGCACCTGAAGCCAAATATGCCATCAGCATTCGAAATGTCACGAGATTTTATGTAGAAACTCAATGTTTGCCTTGTTCCATTAAGTTGAAAGGCCTCCATCAGATCAATGCTGCATTTGTATCCAAGAATATTATCATCCTAGCAATAATGGGGTAAAAGATTGCAACTTATGTAACTTTGTCCTTTACCTTCTTATTTATTAGTTTTTTTACTATTTTCTTCTAAATTGGAGGGACTGCTTCAGTGTCTCTAAAATGATAATGAAAAGTAAGTTAATATGGATATATTTGCCATGACCCATTATTCATAAACGCAGAATGTTTAAATCAATTGATATAATCAAGAGGAAATTCTGATACAGATTCCTTCGATAGCAAGATGGCAGCGGTTAATTGTTCCTCCTAAAAGTATGTCTGCTGCTCGTAAGATAAAGAAATCTGTTTGGAAACAGAAAAAAATTTGCGAGGTGACCAAAATAGATGAACATACCACCACAATAGTCAAAATATCGAAGGCATTGACAATGCATCTCACCATAGGGCAGTACGTGTCATGAAGGCTGGCACATACCGCTTATTCTTAAGCATGGAATTCCTTAAGGCATCTCCGGGTTGCTTTACATTAAGCATGGCATTGCAATCGTCGTTCTCGTTCTGAATCCATCTGGCCAATTGAGAGATCAGGGCATGATGTGGTGTGGAGAGTTATATCGACTGCGATGAGTTAGCTAAACTCAATTTTTCCTGATGTTTTGCATTGCATACATACTGAGTTTATGTTGGCCAACACACTTGACTCAATTAAACCCACTTCCGTGCTGTTATAGAAGTAAGTTAAAATTACATTTAGAATAACAAAGAAGACAATAGAGAAATGTATATAAAATGCATGTAAAACCCTCGTGAGCAGCGTATTGCCTTTCGGAAATTCCCGTCCAAACCTACGCAGTATTGGCCTCCTCAACCTTTGCCTTTTTCTTAATTCCCCCGCCATCTTCTACTTCCTCAGATTTCCTCTTTATTGCATCAGTCCCTGACACCTCCTCCTTTCCTTTCCTCCTATGCTTGACAAGACTACTCAGGTCATTCGCCTGAGCTGTTGCTGCTTTGATCCTCTTCTCTTTTTCAACTTGACTCTCCCCTAGCATGGTGCCAAGAACCCCTCTTAATACGTCGGACCCATCAGAACCCCCCACCGCTCCTGTCAGGGCGGAAAGTGAGGTAACAGCTGGATTTCGCAATTCGACAAGGCGTTGCTCCATGTCAGCCACAATCTCCTTGACTTCAGAAATTTTCTTCTTCGTCTCCTCCGCCTTTGCTTTGTCGAGAGAAGGAAGGGAAGCTTCCTCTTTCCATATGCGCAATTTGGACGAAGCGATGGCCTTTTCCATTTCGAGAGCCGCCTCTTTGCGCAGGTTTTCGTCGATCTGCGCAGCTTTGGCCTCGGGATTCTCACCTTCACCCTCCGCAGTCGATGTAACTGAGGCGAATTCCAGCGCGAGAGAGAGCTTGAAGTGAGCTTCGGCAACCAGGCTGTTCTCTTCGGGATACAATTCCAGCTTCAGCATCAGTCCATCACGGGCATCGTTGATGGCATCATGAAAGCGTTCGTTTTCCAGAGAAATTTCTGCCTGTAGATCGAATGTGTCGGCCAGTCTCTCCTTTAGCTGCCTTAATCCTGGTATTTCAGCCGTATCTTTTCCAGCACTTTGTTTCAAAATCTCGATTTGCTTACTCGTCAGCACGCGCGCCATGTCTAGGATCTCGTAAGCAGTGGCAAAGTCGTCCTCTTCCTCCTCCGCATCCTCATCTTCTGCGTCTTCGTCTTCAGAATCTGTGAAGTTCTCGTCGCCTGTAATTTGAAAATACGGCTTGGATGTATCCGACGCGCCATTCATTGTTCCACTCTCTTTTTCCTCTGCGGCAGCCTCCACGATATCTTCCGCGAGCTTCTGCTCTCCGCTTTTCAATGCGTTCCCAATTAAGCCTATGTTACTTTCAGTTGCAGCCAAACTGGCTGCGCTACTATCAGCCTCCGTCTTCCTCTTTTTCCGCTTTGGCTGCTCTTCGCCCACAACCTTCCCGCCTAACACATCACTTCTGCTCACGGCGACGTGGTATAAACAGCGACCGTATTGATAGAGAAGCTCGGCATTGGGTGGACTCATTTCGCCATTGATCAGATCTTGGATCCTAGCAGCTTCACTGTAGATCTCGGCGGCGGCTGAATAGTTCTTCAGCGAATATTGCTGCGTTGCAGCGGCTTTGAGTTGGTCCAGCTGGGCCTTGAGTTCTTCTGCAGCCGCAATTTGTGGTTGCTCTCCTTCTGTTTGTTCGGCCATTACCACTTTGGGGATATCACAAAATGTACGCGACAGGTATAATGATGAAGTAACTGGAAGACGCATGTGAAGTAAAGCCGACGGCGAAAACATGTGATGTCGAACTATAGCCTACGGGTGTTCCCGCGTCGCGTCGCAACGCGTCCCTCGGCGCGTCACCCCGACTTCACTTAAAGAGAAAGCGAGTGCAGAGAAAAGTTACAGCCATTCCTGTACAACAACATGGCGAGCTTGCGGAAACCTCCTGAAAATGTGGCATTCTCATCATCTCCAGCGTTCGGCACACCTCTCCATCCGCTGCCTTCGACAGCCCACCGGCCAGTTCCTCCCCCAGTATTCAAGCCAACAATACCTACAATCCTCCCTATATTACTGCCCCCTCCAACTTTGAGACCCCTGGCGTTTAGGACATTTACAAAAAAACATAACCTAACCCTCAGCTCTTCCGCTTTGCAAGCGTTAGCGACATTCATTGGACGACATTGCGGATCGGGATGGCGAGAAGAAGGGACTGGCGAGAGGGTTCTCGAGGAGGTCGCTAAGCTGTGGAAAGCGGAAAGCGGTGGCGTCATAGTGGAAGACGGCACAATGCTCAAAGGAATCCTCAAGGCACTAGAAGGAAGCATGAGCGGCGGCAGGATTGTAAATCCCAAATCAGGCCACAAATTGAGCCGAGAGAACAGCTTTTCGTTCGGTAGTAACAGCTCTGTGGATTTGTCGGATGACACGCTGACTCGTCCGAATCTCAACGAGAGAAACAACAGTTTTGGGATGAGTGGATTGCATGTGGAGGAAGAGGACGATCCCGAAGAGTCTACAAACGATCCACGAGCATGGCTCAAAGTCCTCTCAGCATTTGATCAGCCACGATTTACTTATGATATGAATAAAAAACACTTTGTTCAGGTCAACGATAAGCCGTCTCTATTTCCGGCGCCGTTCCAAAAAACATCTGTGTTCAGAGAGCGATACAATATAATTCATCAACGCCTACTTCGCAATGAAGCCTTTCAAGTCCCTTCCTTCTCCTCATACAGTGCCACATTATCCCGTACGGACACCACGACGGCTCAGCAGTTCTACAAAATCACACCCATCGCTAATTTGCTCGGCCGTGGTGGCACCTGCCATTTACTCTTAGGCATGCTAGTCATTGCTCCGACAGGCAATTTGGCGCTACATGACCCGTCTGGGAGCATAATTCTCGATCTTCAACACGCTCAGGCTCTCCAAGGTGAAGATTCTTCCTACTTCTGCCCCGGCATGATTATCCTCGTCGACGGTGTATACGAAGAAGACTGGGCAGGAGCGGGCTCGAGCGGCCTCGGAAATACCGGCGGAGTCGGGGGAATGATCGGTGGCAGATTTCTGGGCTTTAATATTGGTGGTCCACCTGTCGAAAAGCGGAACATCTCTTTAGGCATCAATTTGAATTCAGCAGATTTCGGCGGGGGCTTCGGCTGGACTGACTTTCTGGGCCTTGGATCAGAGCGGGCGGTAGGACAAAGGATGAGAAGACTGGAACAGAGATTACTCGGCCCGGAGAGTGAGATCGGTTCTACCACGACCAGGAGAAAAATGGTCGTCATGGCCGAGTTAACGCTTGATGAACCATCCACACTATCAGCGTTACGAAAAGTCTTCAAGCGCTACGCATCGTCTGATGAGCCGCCGATGACGTTCCTCTTTATGGGTAATTTTTGCTCTCAGGCGGCCATGGCGGGGGCACACACAGGTTCAATTGAATACAAGGAGATTTTCAATGATTTTGCTGCGGTCTTGTCGGATTTTCCATCATTACTCCGCAGTAGCACCTGGGTCTTCATCCCGGGTGACAACGACCCTTGGGCTTCAGCGTTCAGTGCGGGTGCAAGTCCGGTAATACCAAGAGATGGTGTCCCAGAGATCTTCACCAGTCGAATCAAGCGTGCTTTTGTGAACGCCAAAGCAGAGACTGGCGTCCCGAAGAAAGACAACATGAATGGGGACGCGATATGGACCAGCAATCCAGCAAAACTTAGCTTCTTCGGTCCTGCACATGAGGTGATGGCGTTTCGTGACGATATCAGTGGGCGATTTAGACGAAATTCCGTCCGATTTGGGCAGGCCGCAAGACAGCAATCTCAAGACCAGCCATTGAGTAACGACGATGACGATGCATTAATGTCTAATGCCACTGCAACAACGGTAGGCCACACACAAGAAGATATTCCAATGAGCGAAAATCTCCACACCCCTCCACTAGCTCCAAAAAGTGGTGATAATTATGCTACCCAACAAGCAAAGAAACTAATCCTCTCCGTCTTGCCGCAGTCCTCGCTCTCGCCATTCCCACTCTCCACCCGGCCTGTACATTGGGATTATGCAGGTTCGCTGACGTTGTATCCTCTCCCGCACACGCTGATATTGGCTGATGCGGAAATGTCACCTTTTGCTATGACTTTTGAGGGTTGCCATGTGATTAATCCAGGACGGTTGGTGAGTGGTGCTGGAAGGAGGAGGAAGGCACAATGGATAGAGTATGATATTTGGACGAAGAGGGGCGAGATGATGGAAGAATGGATTGGATAGGTACTCAACAGACTTGAAACCTCTTGAATGAAAGTCATTAGAATATGTATCAGCGGACTTGCCGTTCGTGAAATGCCTGTTTGCAGTGCTTTGCAAGTATCGGTTTGCACGAGCGAGCTAAATTTCCTACTTTTTAAGAGACTGCTCATTCTTCAACAAAACTGACCCAATATTGGATTGGCGTGTTTCAGAGTCGACGTTACTCGTTGCACTTTAATTTACAGAGGATATTGGTACACTCTGCATACTTAGAAAATTGAGATAATTGAGAACAATCTACATGAATATATGAGATGACCTTCCCAACATGCGAATGCTAAAGTCATGTCACTCACATGCAATGGTAGAATTGAAGCCTTAGACGAAGCACCAACCACTGCTTCTCCATGACAGATTCCCTTTAAAAGTGTTTCAAGAGCCTATGTAATAACCCTTTCAGAGTGATATCAAGAGGATCATATGCGTGGGTGTTAGGTGCTTGGAACATTGATTGTGCAGTCATAAAGAATATAAGCCACAACCAACCCTGTAATCAATTCCACCTCTCATTGATTTTTCAGTCAGTGTTCTGTACACACTGAAAGACACCTGGCTAGAGATTCTGTACTATTTACATCGGGTATGCGTCCTTTCAAATTTTTGTAACACACCCGAGTGACATGAAGAATAAGACGCAGTTCACAGTTCCTTTCTATTCTTGGTTGTGTTGTGCAAAAGCGACGCCGCTTCTAGCACGCAGATAGAAGTGGTATATATATAGCTCACAACAGGTTGTGTTTGAAGTGTCGCTTGAATTGTAACTTTTCACAATTGAATTTCAGTCCCCGTATTTTCACCTCTTTAAAGTGGGAATTTGATAATATCACATACTCTGTATTATCAAACAAGCAGCATTGAGTTCCGTAGAATGGATTGGAATTCACATGATTATCCAAGTCGATCAAGAAGTCCAAGTAGCCTTTATTGCGCTACGTAGAAGCATCACGTGAAAATTCCAATCCATCGACTTTGCCTTTCATACGTGAGGTTCCGGTTCCTACAAGACACCAGGGACTGAAATAATCAACTAGATGATTTCTCTTCAAAAGGCTTTATTTGCTCATAGTTGGCGCGTTGCATACCCAACTTGCTTAATAATGTCATGAACATGTAATCTGGATTTAACGGGAAGTAGTATTATTTGCTAACATTCCCTAATGAATTCCCCATGAATATTTTGGGCCCATTGCCTCTTTTCAGAGGTCATAAGATTCGAAAACATATTCCACATATCGTCATCACATTCTCGTCAACGGCATCGATGCATAAAGAACATTCTTCGGCTTTGAGCCATCCCGCATATGTAGAAGGAGCAAGTTACAAAGTTCCGAACATGAGCATGTCCAATATTATGACAAATTTCGGTGCTCTTTGCGTCTTCGCTCAGAATTTAGTAATTTACTTCGAGAAGAATGATTGCAGACACCGCTCCGTGAACGGTCAGTTGTGTGTGAAAGGGTTAAGTAAAAAATAATCGAGTTCCCTGAATGTTGGTTTGTTAAAAAGTAATAATTATAATAAAACTTTGCATTGCTGATCTATTCCTGTCTAGGATAAGCAGTTATTCCTGAATTTGTTTTTCAGAAGGCAAAAGCCTAAGCACAAAACCCTTCTAATTTCTTGTTTATCATGAATGCCAATCCAACTTTTGCCTTTATCGTCTTATTGGACATTAATAGGAGCTGTGAAGCTCCTGGCCTCTCACTAGCTCCCTTCGATCTGGCTCCCTCCCTTCTCTCTCCTGTTCCTCATCCTTTGCTAGGGAGAATTGGTCTAGGGAGAATTGGTCTAGGACGGCTTCTTGGATTATCCACCTTCCTGCTGCTGTAAGGCCCCTCCCAGAGTTAGCTAGGTCCTTCCAGTTTGATGTCCCTGCCTCTTTGAACAGTCTTTCTCTTGCTTGTTGTCTCTTAGGGTAGAAGATCAGGATGTACTTCACTGTCTGTACTCTATATCTATAGGCGTATTTAGGTCTAGCCCCTAAGACTCTCCTTCTAGTCAGATAAGCTCCTAAGCCAATATGTTCCGTCCTAATTAAGGAAGCTATTGTGCTTTGTAGTTTGCTATGTCGAGAGTTGGCAGTTCAGAATGCCAGTGTGAGGATGCCTGAGGCATGAACTTGATGTCTCGGCAAGACAACTTTGCTTTGCCTTCTCCAATCAATCAATCAATCAATCGCAGCTGGTTCCTATAACACACTCCAAATCTTACTAGTATTCAAGCTTCCATTGAACTCTGAAGAGTCACCCACCTTTCAACATTGCCGATAATTTGGTTTGCCTGTACTCTGTGGTTGTGATTTCTACCGTTTTAAATGAAGTTTAGAAGTCTCGCCATGGCCGTAGAAGCTAAGCGAGGTAACTTAAAGCAAGAAAATGCTTATTTGTTCGATAAAATGCTCGGAGGCTAAAGATGCAAGGTGCATGACAAGATCATGAAGATGAGCGAGATGATACCGATCCGTCAGCGGACCCACCAGCAGATATTCATACATTATATGAAGAAAATAACTTCTGAAGTTGAATAGAAGGTTCATGCACCGCAAAATACCAACCAGCAATGACCTTTGACTATTTTTTGACCCCTATCATAAGCAAAACGACGTGGGCACTCGTAGACAACTAGTACCTGAACAGAAGGCCACTCTCCGTCATCAATTCCAGTTGGTTAGCAGCTACAAGCTTACTTCTTAACAAGCAGAATACCTGCAGCAGGAGGCCAAGGAATTATCGACAATTTCCCCTTGCCCTGGAGCAGATGGAGAGAAAAGGGCTTGTTCGGTGAAAGTTTTCATCGACGTGGAGGAGTATAAGCAGAGATGGACTGGAAGCGTTGAATTTGGGATGCTACCTCTAGGCTGCTGGGTTGCATCTCCAGTTTCTTTTTGCCTCTCTTGGACTTCCTTGTTTTTCCCGGAAGAATGATCCAATTCACGTGGCATATTCTTCTTCAGCCATGAACACTTCGATAAAGCAACAGAATCGAGGCCGTTGAGAGAATTCGGTGGTCGTCACCATCGGCACTTTTTCTGATATTTACCGTCTACCAAGTCCGGTATTTTGAGGTATGCTTCTATATTGCCAAAAAGCGGGTCTAATCTTGAAAGCCGAGAGCTATCAAACTAGAAATTCTTGAGTGTTCGCATCTTTTATTTGGTGTTGCCAAGGCAAAGATTGCAAGCTCCAGCGTAGAAATTTTAATGTCGCGATACGTGCTGATATGCCTAGAATTGTGTTTATAAATCTGTTATCGGAAATTTACTGCCTCTCCCATCAACGCCACGCTCAAAATTCACATTTACTGGAACCTTTGTGTATTTCAACCCAATCAATCCTTCGGGAGCCCCAAATGAGCAAAGCAGCACAACTATACCATATCTCTTCCATGAACGGAGGAACCTTCAAAACCCGGCGAAGGTGAAGGCGACGGCGACCGATAATATCGTTGCCCGTTCCACTCGCCAGCAGACCCAGACCTATTCCGACCTGAAAAATCATCTGCCATGAGATACCCACTCGATGTCTCCGGAGGCGACTGTGCAGGCGGGTGGTACATTTGCTGAGCATTGAAGCCGGCCAGTGGAACATACTCCGTACTTCCTTGCGTGATCGCCGACTCTGACCTCCCATGCTGAGTCGGTTTCGGCCTGGCCATCGGCTCCATACCCTCATCCATCGCCTGGTAGCGCCCGTCTCCATCACTCTTCTTGTTCTTGTACTTCTGAACTCCTTTCCTGACCAACCCTGTGATGCCTGCATTTCGCTGCGCAATCCGCCACTTCTTCCATTCGCCGGCTCGGTGCAGCTCCATAAAGAGTTGAGGGACTCTGGCGATTCCGACAAGCAGGTCCCAAGGATTCAATGCATGTGGCACCGCTTTCCAAAGAGGTAATGGCCGGTCTCGCGGCTTTACCGATGACCCGTACTCGGTTGAGCTGAATGCATACCAAAACCCTATGGCGAAAAGCACCATCTCCACACATGTCACCGTGGCTGGTAAACCCCAAAGGATATCGTTGTAGCTGAAATTGGTACTGGTCTTGATGACGTTATGTTCAAGCAAAATGCTGAACACCCAGGCCTGTGTGAACCGGAGGAAGACAATGATCTTAAACAAGACGATCTTTGCGAAGCCCCGCTTAGTTTTCATCAGAGTCTTCGTATGGTAGTAGAACTGCACGATGGCGAGCACGCAGAACGTAATACTGAAGGATTGCAAAATTTCTACCCACAGATGCCCATACTTTGGTGACAATGAGTTCGAGCAGAACCGGTTGGCCGCCTCGGTTGTTTCCTGAATGGTCAAAGCCATGAATTCAAACACCGGATATTCTTCAAAAAGGTTTCACGTTAGCACAGTCCTTCGTGATGATCTCTCCGTGATCCCTGCTTTACTTACGAAAGACAAAGATCCAGCTCATCCGAGGCCAGTCGAACGAGATATCCTGTTCTTGCTGCGAGCGCACGGCGGAGAAGGTCTCCTCATCAAACGTGCCAGACGGCGCCGCATACTGAATGAATAGCAAGAATAGCGCACAGAGACCAAAGGACTCGTAGAAATCCCCGATCGGATCGATGTATTGAGCGCTTTCATAGCTGTACACCTCAAAAAAGGCGATGAACGTGTAAAGAATCACGCTGGAAACGATTCGGATGATTTGTCGCTGTTCCTTCGGACATCGATACCTCCTCAAGTGGAGGACGATGAGTGTGAGTGCCGTGCTGGTGGTGATGGCACTACAAATGCCGGCCACCCAAAGCATGGACTTCCATGCCGACCCTCGCACGCCATACTGCAGTGAATCTTCCGGAAGTCCACATGAGGTTTCCTCGCTGCTTCCCATGGCCGGCACTCACTTATGAAAAAGGATAAAGACTTCAGGTGGTCGCCGTCAGCGCCGTGCTTCGTTTCGGTTTACTTTAACTCCTGTCTTTGGCTTGTCCAGTGCCAGTGGTGAAGTTTGCGGAAGAACAGAGATACAAGTACAGCGTGCTGCCACGGTTCGAATATGAAATAATATATCAAGGATTACGCATTGGCAGTGCAAGGTCTGGTAGTTGTTTCGGTGAGGCTGAGGCGCATCAGCTCGATGTAAACTCCAATCACCATGTCGACTGGGATCTACGAGGCAGCGCACAACGCCTCCTACCATTGGGCAGGACGCGAGTGCGGCGATGCGTGCATCACGTCGACCCTTGGCAAGGTCGCAATTATTTCGGTTTTGGGATAGCTGAGCGTAGTTGTTGCGACTAGTGGTGTCGTTGTTCCCGCTCACCCCCCTCCAATTGAAGCTTTGAAGGAAGAATTGGTAATCTCTCCAGATTGTGCGGGACGTATCCCGGCGCAAGATGTCGTGGAAGGCCGACACATTTAGAAAGCGCTAAATAAGCATCGGAAAGGTATCCCGAATAGGCGAAGAGGGTAGGTAGAACAGGTGACAGAACCAATTAGCTGAAAATGCAAACCCTCGAAAGGACAAGAATGAGTATATCATGAGTAACCGGAAGGGTGACGGTGAGAAATTGAGATGTACTTGTACTTCGTTTAGCATGGATATTGCGTGAACTCCCGTTGCGTTAGGCTTATCGCTGCGGTGGCTATGGCTATTGCAAGGTTTGGTTCTCCATCGCCCATGGAAGAGCATAGCAGAATGCAGAATGTGCGATTTGTGTAGATACATAAAACACAACCCGTGACCGAGCCACAAGGACAAAACCACCAATGATCTCACGATCTTTTCTCTCTTCATCCACGAGGAAAGAAGAGGAAATATAAAACAAAAGAAAATCCGTTCTCAAAAAACATCGGTTGAAGGGCTGGAAAACCCCCGTTAACACCCACCTAGTCTATTCCGACAGCGGCTTCCATTCCCATCTCCCTAGAAGCCCCTGTGTAAAATCAAAGCTGGGTATCACACCGCCTTTCTATGCATTTCCATCCGACTCTCCAAAGCGCTACCCAAAGAACCACCAACCATCCGGAATTTCAAACTCAAGCAACGCCAATCGGCCGCAACCCACTAAGGTTAATCACGCCCCCCATCCCAGCTCCGACAGTTGTCTCCTTCTTCCACCCAGGTACAACTCCCTCCCCGTTGCGATGGGCTTTGCCCACCAACACCGTCCACGGCTGCGGAAACCCCGCTGCCAAAATATTCCCCCCCGCCCTCTGTACCCCCGTGATGCAATATTTTCCCTGGCGATGTGCAATGAACCCATTCAATAACCCCTGGTCGATGAGTGAGGACAATTTCGACTCAACAGCCAAGGCGTCGATCCGCGCACTTGTCTCCCCGTAATCCACCCCTTCAAAATCGGGGTCGGGAGCGACACCATCCTCCTTCGCCTGGTTATCTAAAGCACCGAACGCTGCAACGAGGTCGGATAAATTCACTTGCGGCGTGACCTTACTACCGGCGGGCGGCCGGGTACCGGCCAAAATCCACACCTTTCGGACCAGGGAACGCCAGACGAGGACCTCACATCTATTGCGCAGCTGGAGCAAGATGCGAAAATGCAGAAACCAATCCGCATGTGGCGCGTTGTCGACATCGAGATGTCGCTGAAAAGCGGCCAAGTCACCCCGACGGATTGCAAAGCAGAGGGGCAGGAAACGCTCGGCGAGTCCTTGTGCTTCCGGGCGCGAGAGGAGCACCTGGGATGGGAAACGTCCAAGCACTAGGTTGGAGGCGATGAGGTATATCAGGATATGTCTTCTCTGTCGCGCGCACTCGGGACGTGCGGGTGATTCGTCATATGCTTCCTGTAGTGCTTGTTGGGCACGGTAGAAGTGGCTATTTTGAAATAGAAACCTTCCGAGATAATACAGGAACGTGACACGCTGGGATTTAGGGTACACATCGAGCGGTGGGGAGAGGTTATAGATATTCTCGAAGATCTGGGTGGCGTTGCGCGTCTTGCGGCACTGGAACAGAATGCGCAGGCAAAGGTTCGCGATGAGGTAAATTCCACGCTTCTTGCCCTCGGGCTGGCCGGATTCCGCTGAGACTCCGGCGACGCGATCATTTAAGCAGGTGACGAAGGCTTGCCGGAGAATGTTGGCGGCGCGCTCGGGCAGGGTTTCGCGCGGGCCGCCTTCTTCACCGCCGCCGCCGCCGCCAGCTTGACGGGCAGACTTCAAGTGCATTATGAGGTCCGGTTGTTTATCCAGCCCGATCGCCAGCCGACAAATGAGCTTCGCGTTGGCCACCACGGTGGGCAGCATCATATGCCCCAACGTTGCGTGCCCGAGGGCGCTGTTTGCGCGCTGCTGCAGTTCGCTGAGCAACTCATACGTCTCCAGATACCGACTGACATCTACCGAGACGTCGCGCAGATAGCTCAGATACTGCACCATGAATTTGATGAACGTCGTCCATGGACTCCCATCATCACCCTCCACCGCCGCTTTCAACGCCTGCGTGCATTTCGCCTCCAACGCCTCGTCTGATGATCCGCCACGTGGATATGTCTGACGCAGCTCTTGAATCATGTCCATATATCTCTCATTGAAGGGGGGTTCGAGAACGATCCAGTCCGACAGGCTGGCTTCATTGCGCACCTTGATAAAACCATTGAGCGCGTTCAAGTATTGTCCCAGCAGGGGTGTGCTCATCGCGGCGGCTGCGTTGAGATAAGTGAAGCGATCGTGTAGTTTCGCATTATTAGCCAGCAACTTAGATGCATGCTCTCAGGTAGCCAGGGATTCTGTGGTCATCGCAGAATGCAAAGAATGTCGCGTGTTGGCAATTTTTCGACTGTGGCACACACGCACGTTTTGACGACGAAGCTCGCATGTCACTCGCCGAAACCGACGTCAAAGCTTGAGCTTCTACCTTTCGATTCACGCTCTATTCTATCCCAGAAACTGAGGATGCTGATTAAGATCGGAGGCCACTTTATGTCGAATATTAGAACAGTTATGATATATAATTATTCCCTACTTTAGAGACCATAGGTATACATATCAATATCCTGATCAATCCAAACGGTATGAACCCCAACTTAAGCCTCAATCTACACTAATAATTGCATACGCATCATAGGCCTGGATAAAATCATGAACGTCCAAGATATAAAGAAATGCAAGTCTCAACGTCACATTTCTGCATTTATCATTCTTTTTTAATTTGTCAATAAAGACAAAGTACCCAGTATCAACAGAGCAAAAATAAAATAAAAAAAATAAAAAAGCCATCTCCCTCCCAGCCCTTCAAGAAACGGAGGGTGGGCAAGGAATAAATATACATATTTACCTCCTTCACATTGATCGCCATTGCCAGGTAAATTCTTTTCATTTGCACTCTCCACCCTATACTGCTCCTTCTTGTTCACGCTCTCGCAACACTCAATCAAGCAACCACCGAGCCAGCAGCGGCGCCTCTGCGAAAAAAAGCACCGCGTACCACGCCCCTCCCCGCCTATCACATTCTTGAGTGGGTCGCCCACAGCAAAGACATTACCCACATCCGCTGAGCGGAGCCGGTTGCTTTACAACCACAATACAAGGAGTCATCGCCTCGCATGTACTTCCATCCTAAGAAGAAAAGAATAAAGAATCGACAGCATGCCCCCAGGACCAAAGGCACCCCAATTAGCACGCACAAGAGAGTTGTTGCCACCCTCAGCGTGCAGACTCGCATGACCCACGTCCGGTGCATCTGAAAGAAAGTATGTAGTGAGTCACACTTCTAACCCCCCCCCCCCAACCCAAACACAAAAACTCCACGCACCACTGAAACCGGTACATGTTTATAGTGATATCTCTTACCGCTCATCATAGAAGGTCGTCAAAGGGGCGCTCACCCCAGGCCGCAAACCGGGGCAGGCAGGCCGGCCGCTGACTGGCGCCGCCTTTACAGTGCCTGACCGGGCACGGGCTTGCGAGCCGGAACGGCGCCACCAGTAGGCGTCTGCGGACGCTGCTGCTGCTCGGCGAAGCTACCGGAGCGATCGCGGCCGTTGCTGGGAGTGAGCGGGCGTGGCATCATACCGGGCGGGCCAGTGGGAGTCATGGGACGGCCATTGGGGCCCATCGGAGGAGGGCCTTGTGGACGTGGCTTGACGGGGAGTTTGGACAGGCAAGTGCGGGGAGCAACGCCTTGCTGGCTACGATCCATGCGTATGCAGAGAGCCTAAGACGAACATTAGCCGGTGGATTCCAAAAATTGGGGCTAGGGAAGGTATTTACCCAACCATCGTCGTACTCGTGGAGGATGCGGACGAGCTGACCAGACTTAAGCTCGAGCTCGTCGTCCATGGAAGGCTTGAAGTCGAGCTGGACACGGTGGACGTTGTTCGGCCCTTTGGGCAAGGTCGGAACGGCGTTTGCAGTGCTGGTGGTGATGGGGAACAGCTGAAGCAGTGCCGAACTTGAGTGACTTGGGAGTCGATGGCTCGGAGCCTTCCCAAGACGGCTTCTGGCTGTGGCTGCCCGCCGTGACCTTGCCTTCAGGCTCCTCGAACGGGTTGTTTGGGGGCGATTCGGGACGAGCCTGCTTCTCAGAGAGGACGGCGGCGTCGGCGAAGGGATTCTCAGACGTGTTGGAGCGGCGTTCCCACATGCTCTTCGGCTTCTCCGACATCGCGGTGGCGACATCAAGCGTGTTACCGGAGCTCTTGCCATTCTCGCTGAGGCTAGGCAGGAATTGGGTGACAGGACGCAGACTGAGGCGCGGGGCAGTGGAGGCGGTGCGACTGGAACGCACACTCGGCGCTCCGCGATCACTGGCGGTCGAATTGCGCTTCTCGCTGACGGCATTGCCGCCGAAGGAGCTTCCACTGCTAACCCGCTTCTCGTCGGTCAGTTCTTCGTGGGAGTTCTGGTTCTTCTTCCTACGCCAGCAGAAAAACACTAGACCGGCAGCAAGACCCAGAGCGATGATGATACCGAACGCGAGACCCGCCTTGGCACCACCGCTCATCCCATAGCTATCTTGAGAGATTGCACCCCGGGTAGTAGAGAGCGGCGTGCCGGCGACAGCAGATGCACTACGCGATGTCGTCACGCCGGTGCCGACGACGGCGGCCGCGCCGAGAGTTGCGGACGATGTCGAGGCCGCGGTGGCGGTAGATGGCGGGTTCAAGAAGATTGACTTGTTGTTCGAGCCGTCGTTGGAGCTTGACGTGGGCGATACCGTGACGGACGAGGTCGCAACCGTGCTGGTCAACCGGGCCGAGGAAGAGCTGCCGCGATTTTGCGCCGACGACTTGGCGGCATGGTAGGAAGACTCGTCCGCGTTGTACGTCGCCGACGTCGCCGCACTGGTGGCCGACGCCGTCTCGGTCACGTAGCCGGCGGTAGGGCCGGTGAAGTCGCCGGAGACTGTTTCGTAGACGATCGAAACGACCGTTTGCACACCCCCGTCGGCATTTTTCTTCACGAGGTCAGGTGCGTGCATCCTCGCATGGTCGCCGTGGCCGTCGCGCTCGCGGACCTCAGGCGCTTCCACTGCCTCCTCGTTGCGGAGCACGTGGCCGTGGAGGTTCTGATGGTGGAGTCCCATGGTGCCAAATGAATGTCTCTTGGGAGTGGAGCAATGGCAGCCCACTCAAAGCGGTGATGGGCGGTTAGATGGACGGGTAGATGGTGCGATACCGTGCGTGTCAAAGAATGCGGGGGTTGTGCGGTCGTCGAGACCTTGGTGAGGAATATGCGGTCACCCAACTGCCCGGCACGGGATCGAAGTGAATGAATGACAGCGACGAGCTGGCCGTCGGTAAAGGAAGGGCGACAGGCCGATGGCGTCGCGGTGGTGTTGCAAGACTGACGGTAGGGAGCGTCGGAGGGCAGAAGGAACGAAGGAGACTCTCCAACCTCAAGTGAACGGGGGTGTTTGAATGCACGGGCCGTCTCATTTCCCTTAGCGCGCCGCTACCGTCGACAACGACGGAACGCGCACGCAGGAACGCGCCGCCTCTGATTGGCCGATCGCTCGCGATAGCTTCCACATGTCAACAGCCACCAAACATCACCGACATCTTGCTTTGGGAGTCTCTCGATTGTCCAGTGTGCGACGCGTCGAGAGCGCACATGCGACAACCATCAACATCACGTCGCGCTTGGGATTGCGCGCGGTGATGATCATCCTCATGGTGAACTCCAACGAATCTCCCGAGGTGTAGGCGACGCGCGGAGCTCCCCGGCACGAACACCATCCTATTCCGAGGAGGTTCTCCAGTGCGCGACTGCGCCGCAGACCGGGTTCATGATAGAGAGAGACATGGCTCCTACATCCAACGTGATTTATCGCCTCGACGGCTTCAGTGGCACCGGCCCGCTCGCTATGGATGGGCAATGCCATTTGCCGGAGAGGTGGTGCGGCGCGCCGAGCAGCCGTGGTGCCTGCACCCGCGAATGGAGCCGGGCACGGCCAAAGTAGCAACATGTGTTTCCGTTGAGAGGTGGCAGTTCTTCAGGCCAGCGGTACGATGCCTGAGGCATGACCTTAGGGCCTTGAAGAAAGGCAACTCTCAACATCATGTCTAGTTGGCTCCCTCTTCCTTAATCGATCAACATCGGCTCCTATAGCACATTCCACATCTTGCTAGGGATCAAGCTTCCATGGAACTCTGGAGTCGCCCAACTTTCAACAGCTTCTATTCGGGCTGATGGAGCACACATGATCGCGTATGTGACTCAAAGACGACCTCCGAAGCTCACGTGACTTCTGCAAATCGATCACCTAGGAAAGAGCGATGGTGCAAATGTCCATCCAACACGTGCATATGAAAATTGACCCGGTCACCCTTGTCTCCCTGGTTTTATATAGTTAAACTCCTTCAACTATGAGGAAAAAGCCTAACAAATATTGGTGGTTATCAGTTTAAACTAAAGATACTATTCTTTCCCTGGACTTGAATGCTGCAGTGCAGAGTGTCATTCAAGGTCTTGTGCATCGACAACCACCATGGCAGCCTGTAGTGTCCGAGTAAGTCCGGACCTGTTGAATTGGTCCCTCTACAGCCTTCGAATGCCGACTTGCTTCTCGCCCCACGCATGAGCAAAGAATTAGCATGTCGTCACTGAAGGTCCGAAGAAATAGAAATGTGCTCGTTTCTTCAAGCCGAAGCCCGGCTCGCTGCTGGAGGACAACCGAGTTCGCGAGCTTGTGTATGTATCGGCGGATACGTTCAATGGCTGATGATCCAGATGAGTCACCCGGCTAGGGTTAAGTTCAGACGGGCTGTCTGAGAGTCAATCAAGACTCCATGGCTGCAACACTGAAGCTTTACAAATCGTCTTCGTAGATGTGTGGCAGATGAGGTGAGAGCAGTCTAGAAGCGTGTAGAAGGCGACGCCCCGGTGGAAGACTCAAAGTTCAGATGGCATTATTGTAACAATTTGGAAAATCTGCTCTCGAACGAATTGCGCTCGTCCCACGCTTCGTGGCGCAGAATGCTTCTGACATACCAACTGTGCGTCATTGAGCTGGAAATTGAGTCTCACTACGAGCATACGGACTCGGACGACTTGGGCACGGGAGGGTGGCAATTTAGATCTGTAGAGCCGAAACAAAAGACCGCAAAGCCAGCTAGGCCGCGTGGAAGCTGAGCACTTTTGTCCTACAGCGGATGATGGATGGGGTGCACAGTAGCAAATTAAGGAAGGGAGAAGGGCAAAATTCTGAACGAGCACGAGCAGCTGGACGGCTTGTTCGGGCGCGGCGGTTGATGAAATCCTTATGTCCATGCCTTGCTCGGAGCTTTTCGGGTGACGTGCGCTCTCATGACCGGAAACGTCTACAGCAATCGAGCAAAAAACTTCGCTCAGCGAAAACACTAGGGTAAAGCAAGGTTAGCAAACACCCCAAAAGTGCATTTAACGTCAATGAAACTTACACAAACATCGCGAGGGCCGCTCCCACAGCGCCCACACTTATGAACTCCCCAATCAAACCATACTCTCCCAAAAATGGCATAATCACCTGCCACCGTGTCAGAACACTCATCGCCACCGCTGCGGCCCCGACCGCGTAGACATTCGGCAACATCTCCACCACCCGAAACGAGACCCCTTTGCTCCTGAAAAAGCCACTCGCAAACCGCAAATTAAACACAATCCTCAACGCCATATTCACGCAATTCGCCCACACCAAACCCTGGGCCCCAAGGTCCAGCACACGGAGAAAGATGTACGCGCTAACAGCAATCCGGCGGAGAAGACTGTCATCCAGAGACTTTGGGCGCGCAATTCCTCGGTCGTGGCCGTGGCGGCCACAAAAGCCTCGCTCACGCCGTTTATGGCGAGGAGCGGGATGCAGTAGCAGTATGTGGCCAGTACGGCGCTCGCGCCAGAGTTGGCCCAGCGGCCCCCGGCTACGAGCTGGAGAAGGAGGGGTGCTGCGGTCGGGCCGATGGCGAAGGCGATGAGGGATGCGATGTTGTATATTCGAAGAATGTCGTTTAGGATGGTAGAAGCTTCATGTAGGCTGCGCGAGAAACTGGCCGGCGGCCTTTCCCCCACGCCAGCAGTTGTTTTCCCGGGGGACGGCGGAGCGGACGGGGCGCAAAGTTTGGCGAATAGATTACGCGAGCTGTCCTCGATCGGCCGGAAGAGCATTCGGGCGATAAGACCCCCGTAGTTGGCAGAGAGGGCATACATCCCTTGGTCTTCCAACGTGGCAAAGGCAGAGATGAGGAGTTTATCGCCTTCGGTCAATAGCCACTTGATTCCTGTCTGTAAGTACAAGGAGGCGGCGAGAAACAGCAAAGGTTGGGAGAAGACGGAAAAGATATATGGGTTTTGTGGACTGCGGAAAGAGAGATAATTAATAAGGATTCGGATCCCCTTACGCCTTTGAGGTGGGAAGGACACACCTCGATGTCATGGGGCGCGGCAAAAGCGTGAAGCCTTTAACTCGTGCGACGCTGCTGGTATTCCAAAGATAGACGACGGTGAGAGTGAAGGAATAGGCTAGCTCGCCAACAGCAAATGGTAACATCCCGAGATTCTGTCCTCGAGAGAACCCGTAGAATACCAAGCCGGCTGTGACGAAGGTTTTCGTGACGACGGCGGTGGCTTCAGCCGCCGCTCGGATCTTATACAGCATGTTCTGCTGCATGGCGACAAAGCCGGGTTCAGAAATCAATTCAACCATCGCCGTGAACTGGTTGAGCCGCAAAGCTGTCATCAAGTACGGCACATCCGGATAATTTGTTGTCAAATACATCTGGGCCAGCAATGCACCCACGGGCAGGCCGGCGAGAATGGCGAGGTAGGAAAGGTTGATAGCTGCTTGTATCCCGCCATCAGCACGACGCTGAGTAGCGATGCGCAGACTCTCACGGGAAAAGTACAAGGTGGAAATGATGTAGAGCTCGAGCTGGACGGCCACGCCGAGGAGTTGGGGGGGAGAGGAAGCGCAGGAGGATCTGGTTCAAGGTGAAGGTGATGGCACGCGAACCGACGGTGAGCAGCACCATGTACGTAGCCCCTTTCGCCGAGGTGGATATGTCAACGTCAGTAGACATCTTCGTTTCACGCCCCAGAGTCTCGACGTGAAGATTGCCGGGTCTGACTCTGATAAAGTTGTGATTGATCGTGTGAGAAGTCCACGTTTCTAGTCGATGCCGATATCGGCTTAGGCCAAGACCAGTTCAACATTACTCTAGACCACAATGTATACAACATCATCTTTAACCGCGGCGTAGTACAAAGAATTTTCAAAGTTCTATAGAAGTAGAAATTCTGTAACAAAGGAAGCATGGATCTGGGTTTATTGGACTCGGATGTGTCTCACGAGGGTATCCAACCACAGCGAGGAAATTGGAGAGGGAAATTCTAGACGGCCATCGACTGAATCCGGAACAGAATTATTACATCGTTCCATATAAAAAGTTAGTATAGGGGAAGGTCATCAAACCTCCCCTCGCCGCGAGGAATTCGAACGTGGACTGCCACTTGCTGATGGTTTTTTATGACATGACACAACCCATCTAATGCAAATTGTCCGCGGACACCACGACAGGGATATTTTGAACATTCACGTTCCTCGTCCGTTTTCAGCGGGTTCATGAAAATTATCACGGCATCAACCAGTGGTTTCTCACTGTCTCAACTAAACTTAACATAAGAGTTCCGCTATCGATGCCCATTGCGCCGCAAGAAACACTGCATTTCACTGAAATTTATCTGTGTAAAATAGCACAAGAAAGTCCAAGCCATTATCCGCGTCTTAAGTGATGGTGTGGATAACCATGAACCGAAGCTATCGTTCCCAGACGCCAAATTCATCGTTCATATTCTTAACAATCTTGTCAATTTGAGGCGCCAGGGTTGCAGGCACCTGACGTTATGCCAATCGAAGTCTTTTCTGCTGTCAATACTGGAAGATTTATTTCGGCACCCACCGTAAGATGTTTTGAAGGTGTGAGAACTGATAGGTGACCGCGCGGTTTGAGAATAATCAGTGTTTTCTCGAGGAAGAATCAGGAGTCAAGTAGATATTTTATCTTGCCTCATTTCCCTCTCCGATATGAAGGTTGGAGCCAGCTTTCTAGCAAGTCAGCTTACAATTCAACGCTTCGCGAGGCATACACTTTCAACCATCACCACCGTGACACGGATATCAAGATTTAGATGGATGTCCAGAGACGTGAAATCATCGAGATGACAAAGAGCCTAAAGATTTGGAGTCCAAAGTGCTTTCAGGGTAGACAAACAATAGCTCTCCGCTGCATACTTTAAAATGCAGCCAGCCAAAATAGTCCTAATACCTTCCCTTTATTTGGCAAAGGTATCGGGTGGTCCCGATGTGACATGTGAATTCCAAGCCTCGGCATGCACCGGATGAACTCCAAACCTTCCTCTGACACTATCTTTCATGCTTGCCCGTCACTTTTGATCCTCTCATCCATCATGGATCGCTGAAAAATACTGTCTGGACGCTCATCTCGTCCCCACGCCCCTCCCACGCCATGCTAGAATTTCGCACGCAGGGTAGCAACCTTTACAGCGTCAAATACTCCCCATTTTTCGACAGTCGCCTGGCGGTGGTCGGTGGTGCCAACTTCGGACTGGCCGGCAATGGGCGACTGTTCGTGTTGCAACTCAGCGAGCAGGGTATCGCATGCGAGGCTTCCTTCGAGACTCAGGATTGTCTCTTCGACCTGGCTTGGTCAGAGCAGCATGAGCACCAAGCCTTGACCGCTGGAGGCGACGGCAGCGTTAAGCTCTTCGACGTCGGCGTTCGCGAGTTCCCCGTCGCTGGGTGGCAAGAGCATAGCCGAGAGGTCTTCTCCGTACATTGGAATCTCGTCGACAAGACATCTTTCCTCTCTTCTAGCTGGGACGGCACAGTCAAGATCTACCATCCAGAGCGCAAGGCCAGTGTGCGCACCCTTCCCACACATTCCTGCGTATATTCTGCGCAATTTAGCCCACACCACCCGGCTGTCGTCACCTGCGTCTCACGGGACTCGCATCTCCGCGTCTTCGACCTGCGCGCCAAGTCTTCTGCGCAGAACCAGCTCACCCTTGCCATCCCCATCCACGCGCCCCCCGCCGCCCCCCTCCCTGGCTATGCCCGAACCGGCTCTGGCCCGACCGAGTGCCTAACACATGACTGGAACAAATACCGAGACTCGGTGCTCGCAACGGCTGGCGTCGATGGCGTGATCCGAACCTTCGACCTACGCGTGCCAAGCGGCCCAACCTCGATGCTGCTACCCGGTCACGAATTTGCGGTGCGCCGTATCGCCTGGAGCCCACACCTCAGCGATGTCCTGCTAAGCGCGAGCTACGACATGAGTTGCCGCGTGTGGACGGACGGTAGCACAGTGGAGCAAGGTGGCGGTGGTGTTGGGCCTGGGCGTGAGATAGGGCGCATGGACCGTCATACCGAGTTTGCCATGGGCGTTGACTGGTGTCTTTTTGGCGCTGAAGGCTGGTGTGCTACCTGCGCGTGGGACGAGCGAGTACTGGTGTGGGATATGAGGGACTTCATGCGAGGAACATAATCGATAAGCAAGGAGCCTTCCCCCGTGGAACTTTTCTTTTAACTCGTGATCTACGTAAAGAGCGTGGGTATTGTTGCCAAATGAGAACACAGGCCAAATTGGCAAGCCACCACTAAAATCGCAGTCCATACGGCGGCAATGGCCATGTCGGTGTCTGCGACTGCTCTATTTCGTCCTCATAGATGGACTGGAAAGTGGACCGCAACGACGCCGATGTGAAAGGTCGGCCCATCACCTCCGACAAGACGCTTTGGGCATCGAAACTCGGCGATTCTGGGCGCTCAAAATAAAAGGGCTCGAAATATGAGGAGCAGTTGCTCGACGCTCCCATTGGTGAGCGCACCCCCAGCGACCTGTAATATGCCGGCGCCGGCTCTTCCAGAGGGTCTCGATTGGTGTGTTCTTGCGTGGGCAGTGAAGGCTTTCGGCCTTGGGATAGATAGATTGTCCAGTGCTGGCTCTTGTGCTGACGTCGCACGCAAAAGGTGATGGAGGCGAGGGAGGCGATTAGGATGGGAATGCCGAGACCGAGGCCAATGCCTAAGGCAATGGGAAGGTCTCTGTCATTTTCCGTAGCAATTGACAATGTGTCGGAGGATGCGGCGGCTGCTGTTGGATGGCTGGAGGTTGCAAATGCAGAAGGCAATGTAGCGAACGAGGAAAATGAGAGTGTTTCGGTGGCTGAGATTATGCTAGAGGGTATAGCTGCTTTCGTGACGAAGAACGGGATGCTATCGACTGAGCAGCTCGGAGAATCTGCATTGGCCGCGTTAACGAGCTGGAATTGAAAAGGGATCGACAAGTTCGCATTGTCGATGGCGCCTGCGGGCCATTTCAAGGATGTAAAAGACTGCGTCCAACTGTCTGTACCGAAAACAAATCACTCAGCGACTCGTAATTCAAAGAGACAAAGAAGTCAGTGATAGACGCGATAGAAATCATACCAGCCAGCACCTGTTCTACATACGCCCCCTCCTTGTTTAATGGGCCTTGATAAACCCGGACCGTCGTGTACTCCCACTCCGTCGACCATGCCACCTTCACCTTCTGCCCGGCGAGGAAATTCACCTGCCCACCCAGCGCAGTGAGCGCATTCGCTGACGGGTGGATGAATGTCGCTGCGTTTACCGTACAAGCGATAAGAGCGAGAACAGTATTCAAGCCACCAACCGCCATTCGACCGCTGTCGCCGGCTGACGTCTGCTAAATGTAGCCGTCGATACCAGCCGACAATACTGAAAGAAGCCAGGTAAAGGGAAATTGAGCGAAGGATATGTTGACCGGAGAAGACCTACAATCCAGAGCCCAAGGTCGTCTGCGTTGTAGCTAGGAAGAAGCTACTGGGTCCCTGTTGACGGCGACTACGTCTTATCATCACTCCCACCCCAAAGCCACCGGGCTGCTGGTGCGCAGCAGCAAGAGCGACACGGACAAGAGCAACAACCTTCACAGCCCACCACCATCTCACTTGAAGTAAGCATCTTTGAGAATCCCGTCTCGCTAAACCGCCTCGAGGCGGTAATCACCCCAAAATAGAAGTCTCACACGGGAGGTTTTGGAAATTCAAGGTTGTGATACATTACGTGGATGAAATTCGGTAGATGTTGACCTGTACCTCGGTTGTGGGTGATTTGGGAAAGACCACTGAAATACATTCTCTTTCATATGAGTCCTACAGGAGTTGCTCATTACATAGGAACAGCCGGCGTCATGATATCAAAGCCATTTGCCCAGCTACCACTGAGCACAAGGCTATTGCTGCTCCGTCGTGAAGCAGGCGCGAAGTAGTACTGAGGGAAGTATTTCTGTATTACGCCTTATACCGAAACCATAAGCGTTTGTTTGGTCTTATTTGCTGCAAATGATGGTCGTCATAGCAGTTGGATCTTTGCTATTGAGATTCCCATTCTATGTTCCAAATCTGCAATGCAAATTCACGATTTCTAATGCCGTTGCGGAATTCCCCAATTTCCCTGGGTTGCGAGGTCATTCCGAGATGCATTCCGACGGTAAGCATTTGCGTAAAGTCTTGACAGCGACCTGGCAACAGCCATAAAACCCCTCCTTTGCACGGGTCGGAGTTCTTGGCTCTGGCCTTAGTGATCAGGTAGCTTTAGTTCAGCTGAGTTTAGATTTTGAGTCAAAATCTTGAAACGATACAAGGTAAATAGTCTGCAAAAACGAAACTTTACTAGGAGATTCGATTCAAAGGGAAGCAAAAGCACGAGCCAGCAATTCCATGTGAATGAGTCCCTTCTGTACGGGACGCTGGAATCGATGCTATTCGTCGCTGTGTTGACACGCACAATAATATCATGCATGCCTATGAGCTCTACGTTCAAACGTGACGGTTCGCCCTAAGTTCGAGATCATTGATGGTGGAGTTGAGGGCGAGCCCGCGTCATGCCTTGCGTGGGCTACGAGGAATATTGGAGGTGCGAGCATTGTTGTAAGAGGAGTCTGGAGGGTTTATGGCTTGTCATTGGGACAGTTTGGTCGGCGTGGGGAGATCAGATATGGGTGATAGGGCTGATTCGGATTCCGTTCCAATTGACTTGATTATATCAACATAAAAGCATGATCTGCAATATCCCCCCTTCTCAGACTCGCTTGATACTATTTGTGCAGCTCAAAACCCTAATGAACGTCAGAGGGAGAAAATAATGTGACAGGCCATTCATTCTTTCTCGCTCTCCAAATCACAACTGTGAAATTTGTAATCCCGGCGACATTAGAACTCGTGCGGATACCTGTTGTATGTGGCTGTCCAATAATTTTGTAAACCACTCCACAGGAGAAACAAAACGTCCCTCCTACGGCTGACGTTTCATTCTGTACCCTGTTCATTGTCCAACTAACGAATGATGTGAACCTCGACCTGGAGCTGTGACGCGGGAAGACGTAGGTGTGGAAGCAGACACACGGCTCTAAATACGGGTATTGGTGTTGGCTCCTTTCACCATGTCGTGGAATCATATATAGCCAAGTCTCTAGGACGAAGACAAAGAAGAGGAGATACGTGAGAGAGTCCACTGCTAGACATCACATCATCCGTCGGACTTGCTACATTCCGCCTGGAATGTTTGGGGATTATGCCGAGCGGTTGTCGTGGTATGATCGTGGTCCTTAAAGTTCGAAACCTCTGCCAATTTGACGCGCGAGAAGTCTGCATGTATGATCGCGACAGAGCAGTAAGCGACGAAATTTGTCCCGCTAGTGACGCATGGTCGTCTTGCGTGATGTTCAGCTCATATTCGAACCAGTTTCACCAGCCTCTCGTTGACTGACAGCAACGAGATGGTCAAGTTACACCTTCCTCCCGTGATATTCATGTCTCTGAAGGACAACCAAGGACTGAGTGGCGACGAAGAAGAGCCAATGAGATCCAAGGAATTCTCACTTTCCCACTTCCCACTAATCACAAGCATGGAATATTCCCAAATAAGAAGTTATCTACTCTGAAAAAAACATCCGCTAAATCCCGCTAGGGTTGGCTCAATGATAGCCAATCAAAAGACGGCCTTTTGCTTGCGTCGCGTGCAAATATGGATGCTTTGTCAAACGCGAAATTGACGACTGGAAATCGAGTTACCTCCCTCGACAGCTATTCATGAGGGCTGCTGTCAAGCTGCATGTGTTTTTTTTTAAAAAAAAAATTATCAGAGAATGTTGAAAAAAAGGGCACGGTAAAAAGAACAAAACTTTCCGCTTCCCAAATAGGAAGGATCCAGTCCCCAAAACTTGAGATACAGTGGCTCTCGCTGCACTGTAAAAACCCTCACATTCGCATTGTATTCAAAGAATGTAAAAGGACCAACTTTTACAACCTGATCTGTCGGCATTATGCATCCTTCGAAATCTAAAAGAACCGATCTTATCAAAGGCAAGATATTGAGAAAGCTGTCTTGCCCAAGTGTGAGGAAGAAAACATGGCGATTCAACATCCAATCAATACAACTTTTCCAGTAGAAAATATGCAACAGAATAACTCGGCCCTCGACTACCGCTTGGAAATGACTGCGTAGACCTCAAAAGAAAAATTTTGGTTTGGCCGACAGAGGCCCGGCCAGGTCCTTGTAGAGCTGTTTGCATTTCATAAGGAATGCTTCTAAGATTCTCACAAACATATTCACTTGCACGCCTCCTGGTTTTCCCAAAAACAAGTTACAGGAGACAGGCCTGGTTCTTTCCTAAGCCCAACGTATTAGCTCGAGAAAAAGGAAGGTAAGGAATAACAAAGAAGTTCCAGTCTGGTACGTTTCTTTGGTATTGCAACGAAATGAGGAAGGAATAAAAGGCACTCCGTGGAAGGAACCCAGAAAGACCGTTGGGATATTTTGTTTCAAGCTTTCAAGTGAAAATATTTTCGGCTCATAGAGTTGCGCCTTCTCCTGAAATTCCATGGACGACGAAGTGGATTGATCAAAGAATGGATCTTCTCCTCGCGATTTTCAGCATGTGCATCGAAGAATGTATATAAGGCACAGTGACCGCATCACTGGAGGGGTCCTACGTAGGCGGCCATTGCCTATACTCGACGTGAACTAGAACATATAATAATTGGGATGCGTGGCAAACCGCAATTTAGATCTTTACTTAGACGATATCATGTCCGGCTTTGACGACCTATGGATTTTTAATTGCATGGAGCTAGTTAATTTTAAAATACCATCGAACTTGTGTCAGAGAGAGTCTCGCAACCGGGACGTCTTTGATTTCTTAAGCGATTCTACCTTTTTGAAGAGCAGCCTCAATGTTTTCACCCCTATCCCCGTATCATGCGGGTTCATCTCGGAACTGAGACTTTTATATCAATGCTTTGGAATCAATCCCATCGAAAACTTCAACCTCTGTGGTTTTCGTTGGGAGCCAGGCTGTACCCTCTCCTCCTATGGGCATTTCCGAGACTCTACACAGCATAATAACATCGTGACTTTATTGAATATAGGAGCGCTAGAAAGGCCGGCCAATTCGCCACAACATCGTCGGTGTCTACCCGCCGTTCAAATCTGAGAGACAGATCGGGATGAAATTGAGGGCGACTGTTCACGCCGTATCAGTGTCCTATTTGTCTATCTGAACACTTTTGATGCTGTAATGGAGAAGCCGTCGCTCAAAGATCGCAGGGTGAAAAGAGACACCGTACCGCTCGATGGTGGGTCCAGCACTTCAAACGTTATTTAAGTAGGAATAGGGATAAAACCGTACTTACTACCCCGCTGGAACGATGTCTGGCATTTCTCTTTTGATGCTCTAGAGGTGGGAGCTCAAACCTTCGTACCAACACGAGCGTCTCTGTCCCAATACGAGTTCGGAATAAAGTGCCAAGCCTGTTGCCGCATTGTCCACAGTATTCGTGCGGGAAAGGGTGAAATTCCTCGCCATATATGATTCATCCAAATCTCAGCTTCATGGCTGAGACTGAGATGCCAATAGTCCAAATTCCCACTTTTTGCGTGTTCCGAGAGGATGCTAGGTGCTCCACGACCTGAACCGCACTATGATGGCATCGTGAGAATAGAGGAACGACTACGAAGTCCAATACCCTATTTGCGCAGCGGAGACAACCAATATCGGTCTCCTCCCTCTCCCCCTCTCCATCCTCCCCCTAATCTCGGCCTATCTAAGCACGGATATACACAGCCATGAATGTACCAAATGAAATTGCGAGACCATATTCCCCATTAACGGCCCCCACTTTCACAACAACAAAACCCTCACCTCATCTGCTCGCCTCAATCCCAACCCGTCCGCCTCCAAGCTCTCCACTTTATCTCCAAATCTCTCACCCGCCCTTTCCACCACGCGTGTCTTAGCCCTCAAATCCCTCAACCCTCTCAATAACACGCCTCGCGCCTCCTCGGCCGCAGTAGGCAACCACGCGTCAAACTTCTCACTCAACAACTCAGTTTCCTTGTCTCCGTGCAGAAACGCCTGAAGTCCCGAGTCCAAGACATACCGCTCATAGACACCCTCCACAAGCATCTCGTCCCATCTCTCCATCTGCGTCCGCAAACTCTCTAGACGCTCGGCAGGAATGAAACCGTCACCCCGACCTCCGGCTATATGGGGGGAGAGCACAGAGACGACGGCATCGAGGCAGTTTAAGGCGAAGATACCTTGGGCGAAGGGGGCAGCGAGGCGAGGTACCACCGCGTCTTCGCAGGCCGAGAGGAAAGGGTCGAGGGCATCATGAAGGACGGGAGCGAAACCTTGCACCCGATCGCCTTCTTGGGGGGAGGTGGAGAGGGAGTAGCTCCTCATTAACTTCTCCAACACTGCAAGCGCCTCGGTCAAGAAACCTGGCGGACCGAGATCTGCTGCCTCCCCTTTTCCCGAGTTGGCGGCGGCAATGGCCGCAGAGACCTCAACGTGGAGCCCTACAGCGCGATCGCGGAGGGTGGAGCGTAGGGATCGCATCGCTGCTTCTTCGAGCGGGGCGAATGGAGAGGGTTCGCGCGGACTGAGACAGAGGAGGCGAGAAAATATGGATGTGTAGAATGCAGCGAGATGGGCGAGCTGGTACGCCAACGCTGCGTCATCCGAGTGTGCATGGAGGGTGTTTTCGAAGCGAGGGCGGAGAAGGCGAAAAACACCGGCTAGGACGCGGGCGAGTATGTGCGGGGGATTCAGAAGGGTGGACACTTCTTCTTCTTTTTCTTCTTCTTGGTCGTCATTGGAGGTGGAGACGGTGGCGGTGCTGGTGGTGGGAGGCTGAATGTGGTCATGGTCATCGCTGTCGTCGGCTCCCCCGCCGTGTTCGTTCTGCTTCCCAAACAACCCATCCACACTCTCTCGCTCCGAAACGCCCACCCCATGCACCCACGCCAACATATCCCCCACATACCTGAGCGGATCGTGCGCATGAACTTCAATCGCCTCTCCTCCCCCAGTGCCCGTAAGCGCAGCATAGAACTCCCCCTCCAACACCTCTGCCCTCCTTTCCGCCCACGCCTCCACACACGTCCGCCACAACTGCGGCCGGTGGCGCCTAAGCACCCCCCACCCCCGCTGCCGTTCCGCGACAGGGTTACGGAGGAGGACGCGGGAGAGACGTTGGTAGGCTGCGTCGAGGGTTCGAGAGGTCTGGGCCAATACATCTTGGCCCAGACGCGGGGAGGAGGGGTGGGCCGAGAGGAGGTGGTGGGTTTCGTGGTGGAGTCTTTGGGCACGAGACAGGAGGTGGAAGAAAGTGTCGTCCAGGGAGAGGTGGGGGAGGTGAGATGGGCGGTTTCGGCATCAGTAAGAAGAAAATGTTGGGTCACGGCTGCCAGGAGGCGTGACTGGTTCGCAACAGTGTGTTGTGCAGACAGAATTTCATCTGCGTCCGCGAGTATGGCAGCAGTGGTGGATGAAGCCGCATGGACGTGCTGGCGCAGGGCTGCTGTGGTGCGGGAAAGGTTCTGGAGGGCGACCCCGACGTGGGAGAGCTGGGCGGCGACACGGCCGAAGTCAGAGATGATTTCGGTGTTGGCTTGGAGGAGGTCGGATTGGGTGTCGAGGCGCCAGGTGCGGGGGTTGGGCGGGACGGGGGGAGGAGGGAGAGGGTGTCCCGCAGGTCGAGGTCGGCATAGGAGGTGGAGAGGAGGGCGGTGATGCGGGAGTGCAGGGCATTGGGGCGGGGGGCGGGCGTAGTGGAGGGCGGGACAGAGATGTGGATATGACCGTTGGGGCCACCACCACCGCTGTTGCTGCTGCTGCTGTTGCCACTTCCGCCGCCGCCGCCACCGCCGCCGCCACCACGAACATCTGGAGGGGGAGCAGTGGTCATGGTCGGTTGGTTCGATCAACCGGTCGATCGATTAATCAATCAACCCATCAACCCATCAATCCATCAATCCATCAATCCATCAATGAATCTGTGAATCAATAAATCCATCCACCAATCAATTTATCAGTCAATCCATCAGTCAATTTTTCATTCATTGGTTCACCCGATCCATTCTCCAGTCCATCAATTCATTGAGTCTGTGGACATTAAATCGATGGCGGATTTTTTTTTGCAGCGTTAAAGGGTGGGTGACTCTTCAGAGTTCAATGGAAGCTTGAACGCTAGTGAGATGTAGAATGTGTTATAGGAACCAACCGTAATCGATTAATTTATTAGAGAAAGGAAAGCTCGCTAGACGGCATAGAACAAGTTGTCTTGCCAAGGCATTAAGTGCATGCCTCAGGCATCCTCCCACTGTCCTTCTGAACTGCCAACTCTCAACACTCCCACTCAGTTCAGATGGTCAACTCCCACTAATCCAAGTTGCTGTACAAACCTTTGAAATGCCAGTCCAGTCTTAGGTTTTGTTAGACCATCAGCAACCATATCAGAAGTTCCCACAAACTCAACTAAGATCCTCCTTCTTTTCCAGAGCATTCTGACATAATGGAAAGCAATATCAATATGTTTTGACCGGTCTGTAGTATGAGCATCTTGTACAAGTGATAGGGCAGCTTGGTTGTCTCCCTTAAGAGTAACTGGCTTATCCTTCATTGGGGTAGAGGCCTCAAACTTGAGATTCTCCTTTACCAAGGGTGAAGAGTGGTCACTTCCAATGAGGTGATGCATTCCCATATCCCTTATAATCTGTGCTAACCATTGGGACTGCTTAGCACAGGCACACATTGCCATATATTCAGCTTCCATAGTTGAGGTTGCTACTGACTTCTGTTTCTTACTCATCCAGGAAATGGGGCCTCCAGCCAGCATAAACACATTTCCAAGAATAGAAACCCTATCTGTTCTGTCCATAGCAAAGTCTGAGTCTGAATATCCTTGCAGGTGCTTGTTGCCACTTCTAGTAAATAGAATTCCAAGGTCTTGACTGGATCTGATGTATCTCCCTAGCTTCTTCAGTGCTGACATATGGAAAACAGTGGGATCTGCAAGGTACTGGCTAAGCCTTCCAAGTGCAAAGGCAATATCTGGTCGTGTCAATATCCCAAGATACATCCAGCTACCAACTCCTTCCTGATATTCTGTCTTGCTAGTTCTTTGATCAGATGGTCTTGTTGGTCTGAGGTTGTCATAAGAATCCATAGGTGACTTGGTAGGCTGGGCAGTGTCTTTCTTCATATGGAGTCTGTCCAGGACATCCTTAACATAATGAGTCTGATCTAGCCTCAGTGTCCCCTTTTCTCTATCCCTTGTGACTCTCATACTAAGGATCTTCTGAGCCTCTCCAAGGTCCTTGATTTTGAAGATGCTCCCAAATGTATCCTTAAACCACTTGATATGCTTAAGGTCTTTTCCGGCAATAGTAATGTCATCAACATATACTAGGATGATCAGGCCCCTCTGTAGGAGGGTAAGGAGGCATGGGTCTGCCTCACTTTGAACAAATCCGATCTGGAGGAGTTCAGAAATGCATTTCTGGTGCCAATCTCTTGCAGCCTGCTTTAGCCCATAAAGACTCCTTTGGATATGGAGTACTTGTCCAGGAGAAACCTCCACTCCAGGAGGTGCTGTCATATAGATATCCTCTTTTAATATTGACTCTGTAAAGGCATTGTTGACATCTACCTGATGGCATTCCAGGTCCTCCAGACACACAATAGCCATTAGTGTTCTGAGGGTATCATGCCTTACTGTTGGAGCAAAGGTATCTTCAAAATCCACTCCATGTTTCTGAGAGAAGCCTCTTGCAACAAGTCTCGCCTTGAACTTGTTTATTGAGCCATCAGTGTTATATTTGACATCAAACACCCATTTAGATGACACTAGGTTAGCACCTTCTGGTAGGACAGTTGGGACCCATGTCTTATTGGCTACTAAGGCCGAAACCTCCCTCTGGATGGCTTCCGTCCACATATGGCCCCACCGAGGGTCATTTACAGCCTCATAGAATTCTTTAGGCTTAGGGATCTTAGTAGTGCTATCCGCTTCTGCTCCTATAAATGCCCACTCAATTGGCCAGGTTGGATCTATGTCCATAAATGTCTCATCCTCAACCAGGGCATTACATGCTCTGAGTATCTTAGCATCTGGTTCCTCAGGTTCATCCCCTAATTCCTGTCTCCCTCTCTTCCTTCCTGTACGCCGTTGAGGAACTTGAGATAGTTCAAGTGTTGATTGGTTGTCCTGCTGAGGTTTTGGTGATAGTACGTTGTCCTACTGAGGTTCTGGTAATGGTGGGTGGTCCTGCTGAGCTTCTGCACTCTCTGCAGGATGAGCATCTTTTACTTTGATCTCAATATGAGGAAGGACCGTTCTAGTCACTTCTGGTTGTGCTAGCTGAGACAGCTTTGTTGGTGGTCTGCCTAGTGGATTTCTGATTGGTGCAGCATTCGATGTTGAGAGGATGGGAATGCCAAGGTCAATATCTCCCCCTTTCTCATGCTCTGAACATCTCAGGTTGTGGACTGTAATGACTGCTTTCCTATCAGGTGCCCACATCTTGAAGTTCTTAGTAGTCCCTTCAACATATCCCATAAACACCCCCACTCTACCTCTGTCCATAAGCTTGTCTTTCCTACTGAAAGTAGGGAGAGACTTAGGGTTCATATAGGTATAGCATTTGCAGCCCCATACACGGATATGGTCAATTGTTGGCTTTACACCTGTCCATGCTTCCTCAGGAGTAACAATCTGGCTATCAATTTCCGGTCCAATTGCAGTCCTATTCAGAACATAGACTGCTGCTTGCAGTGCTTCAGGCCAGAATTCATTAGGCATGCCTGAATCCTTTAGAAGAGCTCTTATGTTATTTTCACACGTCTGAATAGCCCTCTCTACAACCCCATTTTGGATAGAGTTATAGGCTTCTGTCGGATTAAAGGCAATACCAAATTCCTTTTCCCAAGTTTTAAGCAGCCTAACTAGTTCCCTTGCACTATCAGACCTCACAGCCTTAAGCTTAAGGTCAGTCTCCAGCTCCACCATTTTCTTCCACTGGTTAAGGGCCTCAGGTGCCTGGTCTCTTGAAACCAATGGGAATAGCCAGTGTTTCCTAGAATGGCTGTCCACTATCAGAAGAAAATACCGATGTCCTTCTCTTAAGGTGTCTAAGGGCCCACATATATCAATTGAGACCAGTTCTAGGATGCTAGATTTCCTTTCGGTAGTAGGTCCCCTCCTGTTCCTGATCTTTGTAAGAGCACATACATAGCAAGGGCAGTCCTTATCTGGAAAAATTGGAACAGGCTGTTCTAGTGTAGTAACCTTATGTAGAGACCGCAGTTTCTCAGCTCCCATGTGTGCAAACCTTCTATGAAACAGGTTGAAGAGGGCTCTTTTCTTCTCCAGTGTATCTTGATCTAGTAAAGTTGACTGTTTAGTCCCCTTCAATTCTGGATCCAGTTCAACTTGTTCTAGATTAGCATTCATTGCATGAAGTGTTGCATCCTTTTTCTTAGTGGTATGCTGAGGAGGATCTAGCTGTTTTGCAATCTTGTTCAGTGTATATACACCATCATTCTCAGTAAAGATTAGCTGGGGAATAAAATCAGATGATACTATAGTGAATGAATCTGGCTTTATAAGGCCATAGAGGTTGTATTCTGCACAGAGCTTCTTTCCAGAGATAAGATTTACTCCAAGTCCAGGAACAAGCAATACATCCAGTTCAATCCAGTTTTGGCTTTTATCTCCTATAACCGCTTTCCCATATGAGTCTGACCATAAGTATCCTCCCCCTACTTTGATCCACCTCCTCCTTAAAGGAATTAGTGGTCCTCTGAAGCAGGAGGGGTTGTTAGTCATATGTGCTGAGGCTCCAGAGTCAAGTAGCCACTGGTCAGGTAACAGCTTACCTTTAGCATTGGGTGCTGCAGCAGCTACTTCATACTCTTCCCTATCAGATGGACTTGGAGATTCTGGGGAATAAGGCTGAGAGATATCAGGGGTGCCTTCTTGAGCAGAGTAGGCCTCTTGCCTTTTGCTGGATTGTCCTTTCTTCAAGGCATTTACCTCAATTGTAAGCTTCTTGATCAGTGCCTTCAAATCATTATTTTCAGGACTGGATCTCCTCTTCCTAGATGGTTGTACTCTCTCTTGTTTCCTGTCTGATTTCTTCCCAAATGACTTTTGGACAGCAGGAAGTTCTGGGCAGTCTATAACCTTGTGATTACTATCGCATATGAGACAAGTGGGGGGCTTCTGAGTATGTTGATAATTCTTGTATTCCTGGGGTTTTGGCCTTCTAGTATACATCGCAGTATCTTGAGATTCTTGGTTGAACTCTGCCTCTTGGCTCTCTAGCAGGAGAAGAATCTGCTCTGGTGTAAGGCCTACCTGGGCATTGATAGTGCTCCTTGTGCTCCTGTATGCTGGTGGAAGTGCAGCAAGCAGATGCTTAATCCTCTTGGATGGCTCTTTATAAGCCTTCTCTGTAGGATCAATCTCAGCGATCTGTCTACCGAGGTTGGTAAGGTGTACCCATGCGCTTCTGATTCCTTGTCCATCTTGCATTCTGAAGTTGACATATTGCTGAATATATGCCATTGCATCTGCAGAGAACTTCTTGTTATATTTGTCCTTTAGGTATTCCCAAACCTTACTTGCTGCTCTCAGCTCTTCCACCTCATCCTTATCATCCTGATCAAGGCAGAGGATTATATTGTACCTGGCCTTTCCATTATCCTTCCTCCACTGAGGGTTATGCTGAGAATAGTTCATGGAATCCAGTGATCCTGCTTGAGAAGATGTATCTGGTGTTGATAATGGAGTAGTCTGGTTCTCCACTGTCCAGTATACTCCTTCTCCTTCAAGGAAGTCCCTCATTATCTGAAACCATGATCGATAGTTGTCTCTTGTTAGAATTGGAGCAGGTCTTTTAACATTGTCGTAGGTATTAGGCTCCATATTTGTAAAGGGAAATAGGTAACAGTTTCTCAATAAAACAGATGATGAGCTTTTTCGGCTATGCTCAAGCTGCTGCTGCTTTGTGCAAACAGCCAGGTCCTTTGTGGCTTACTTCCAGCACTTCAGCTGCTCTGTCCCTTCAGAGACCCTTCTACTACCTTTCCAGGGGTAGATTATCGAAGAGGATAGCACAGGAGTAGACCTTCCTATCCGCCAAATATTCTATGCTCTTTACATGAGGAGTTTGGCCTGTCCTCTTACTATAACACTCTCACCAGAGTTCTGGTGCAAACCCGGGCTCATAACCCGTTAAAGGGTGGGTGACTCTTCAGAGTTCAATGGAAGCTTGAACGCTAGTGAGATGTAGAATGTGTTATAGGAACCAACCGTAATCGATTAATTTATTAGAGAAAGGAAAGCTCGCTAGACGGCATAGAACAAGTTGTCTTGCCAAGGCATCAAGTGCATGCCTCAGGCATCCTCCCACTGTCCTTCTGAACTGCCAACTCTCAACATGCAGGAACATAATATATAAATGCCTCAGGCAGGAACAGCAAGCATCTCTCCTGCAAGGGCGAGGGACCTAGGCCCAAAACGGGGTCGGTTGATTGCTCAGGGAAAGGCAGAAGCTCCGTCGAAGTGGGAGCTCATCTTTTACCACCTCCGACCGATGAACAGACGGCGACGTGAGCGCGAGGATGCCCCGATGCAATACGACGGGACGCCGAGCATTTTGTTTGTCTTCCGTCAGACGCCGCTCTTCTCATGATGATGCACCGGCCTTGGCACAACACAAACGGGCATGGCCATCATGCAGCCCGGGTTGCACTGCCACAATCTTCTCCCCGCTGTCGCTGCCCCTCTCCCGGCTCCCTCCCTATCACTCTGCAGACCTTGGGCTTGTTACAATTGAAGGCGAGATTCGCACACAGCCAGCAGGTTACATCTTCCCTTTGTTCGTCCTTGAGCTTGGGACCTTTGCTTCTCCCTCTTCCTCCCTCCTTCCCTCCCACTCTTCCCCCAAACTTCATTCCCCGGACGACCAAATCCATCGGCAGAGGCCTACACCCCACCAGTCGATCCGGATCCACCGGGAGGACAAGCAGCCGGCTTTAATAGTAACGGACAAGAGGTAGCGCGAGAGGGAAGGCCACGCCACAGCAAGGGCGCCCGCCATGGGCAAAAGGTAAGTTGCCTTCCGGCGTCCATGTCCTCTTAGTCCGCGGCATCCGTTAGCACGCGACCACGAGCTCTCAATCCGTCCATGCACTCCATTCTCCGCCGCCATCCTCCCGTAGGCGAATGCGAAGAGAATACGAGTCACCTCGAAAACTTGCCACCGCTTCCTCACATCCTCTTTCCCGGAACAATCGTCAATTGGGACGCGTAGCTTCCAAATCTCTCCGGGAAGAGGCGGCTGCAGTGGCGGTGTTGGCGGCGCAGTGGGATGCATGAGAGTCCAAAATAGATTCACATACACGGAGAGGGCGATGGAGCAAGAGAATGACGAGAGAGAAATCACTCGCTAACACGAGTTTCTGATGATAATATTTAGTCAAAGCAAGCTCTCCCAACAAGAGCTGTCCGACCTCCAAAAAGCCACACACTTCGACAAGAAAGAGCTCCAGCAATGGTACAAAGGCACATATACCCCCTCCTTCCCCCGCCCTCCCCTCTCCCGGGCGCCTGACTGACATCCAGGGCGATGGGGAAAAAACAGGCTTCCTCAAAGACTGTCCCTCCGGCAATCTCACTAAACCTGAATTTCAAAAAATCTACAAACAATTCTTCCCCTTCGGTGACCCATCCGCCTTCGCCGACTACGTCTTCAACGTCTTCGATACCGACCACAGCGGCTCGATTGACTTTAAGGAATTCATCTGCGCCTTATCCGTGACGTCCCGGGGAAGGATGGAGGATAAGCTTGATTGGGCTTTTCAATTGTATGACATCGATGGCGATGGGAAAATCAGTTATAATGAGATGTTGGCGATCGTGGAGGCGATTTATAAGATGGTGGGGAGTATGGTCAAGTTGCCCGAGGACGAGGATACGCCGGAGAAGCGGGTACGGAAAATATTCCGGTTGATGGATAAGGATGAGAATGGAAGTTTGGATATGGCGGAGTTTAAGGTGGGTGCGATTCCTCCTCCTTTCCCCGCCCTCCCCTCTGAGCTCTGAGCCCCATTGGGCTGGAAAGAAAAAAGGAATGAGTGGCTCTTATTTGTGTGTGCGCATTGCTGACAATATTCTTGCGTTCGACTTTGCAGGAGGGCAGCAAACGTGACGAAACGATCGTCTCAGCCCTTTCATTGTACGACGGGCTGGTGTGACTTAAGCTGACTCACCACATCCTGCTCTTTCTCTCCTCTAATATCTGGAGGTTTTGCATGCGGCAGAAGAGGAAGATTTGTAAGAAGTTTCCGAAACAATGATAGGAAGTGCAGCAACGAATAAATTCCTGAACCAAGACACTGGCGTTTTAGGGGGAACGGGCATGATGCTGTACAGGAAGGGAGGAGGTTTCAGGGATTGTCGAACTTCTCGCTAGGTTGCTTTCTCGTGAAAGCAATTGAGAGTGGCGATTTGATGCGCTTGTCTTTGGTCAACCTTCTCCGTGCGTGTGGTGATAGATCGCTGAGGGCGTAAAGGGAGGAGCGTTGGAAATTATGCTGTGTTCCATCACTTCTTCCACACCATTCTATCTCTACCTTTGTTCATATCTCGCTCGCTTGTGCCCCAAGAAATTGACGGCTGCCCCTGCTTCGTGCGTGCCGCTCACCCGCATGCAGAAACCCTTGATTTTTGCGTCGGAGACCGGAAAGAAAGGTTGATGCAAACGGGGTTGCCACCATAATCTGCACCGCTCCTATTGATCCCCATGTGCTATGGTCCGGATTGGTTCCTGAGCATGTGAGGCTAAGGGATGGCCCGCATATGGCTGTCGGCCCGGTGCTACGAGCATTTACACTATCACTTCTTGTGGTATTGCGACAAGTGGTTCACTCAGATTGGCTGATGAGGATTTGAAGCTGGGGCAAAGCTGCTGCAGCGGACAGCTGGTGCATGTGGAGTACTACCGGTTGTACACCTTCCACCCCACCGTCCATTCCACTCTATCTCTCTCTTCTCCCCAAAGGCTTCTCTCCCCTCTCCCCCCTCTCCTCCCGGTTAATTCCCTATTTATCCCATGGCATCCTTGCTGTACGGATCCAATATGTGTGATGTGACACTAAGGGATGGCTGCATGTAGGTGCATATGTCATGTTAACGACCCAAATCTAGACATTGAGCTGCCTTCCCCTGCTGCAGCAGATGGTACATTTGGATTGGTTGTTCGAAAAGCAAGGCTAAGGGATGGCCACATGGAGGTACACGCTCGGTGCCACCCATCTTCCGTGGTCCTGCATGTGCCATGGTGGTTTATCCATTTGAATTGGTTACTTAGAATTTGAAGCTAGGGGAAGGCCGCATATGGGTGCATATGTGCCAAAGCCATCAGCTCTAGATGCTCGAAATGCGCCTCAGCATCCTCACTTACTCGACTGAGACTAGGGGCATGGCCACATATAGCTGCGGCATTGGTGACAATGTGAGCTCTATGCGCCCACACCTCTCATAGGCCCTTTGGAAATGCATTCACTGGTTCGATTCGGTGTCATCGGGATGGGAAAGCTTAAGGTACGTTGCCCTTTCGAAAGAGGAGGTCGCTATGCTGTACGCTTAAACGCGTATGCCGTTCCCTCTTCAATATTTCAATAGGTTATTTTCCTACGCGGTCAGGGTTGGTAGATGCAAAAAAATCCAGAATAAGTATGGAATCTGGAGTATTTATTTCGTCTCCCGATGGGCTGTGTCACTGTAATTGTAGACGTATGAGTGTTAACAGTTCCACATATGGGCACTCACACTATCTCTCGTCAGAAAAAAAAAATTGAAATTTCTATTGCTTCATAGGAATTGACAGGCTAAACGTCGGCTTTGGAAACCATGATCCCATAGGGATCGCGGTCGGCCTCGCTAACATGCACCTCAACATGGTCATCATCAAGAGCTTCAAGAAGTTCATCGCTGGCCGACTGTTGCAGGGAACGTCGCTCTTCAGTGCGCAAGCGATCCCACTAAGAAAATCAATAAAGTGTCAGCCGCCAAAACAACGTAGGATTCTGTTATGCTCTCAACGTCCAAAACGTGCAAAAGACTTGGCAGGATCATCGAGAAGAAGGGGTGTGGGAAGGGGGATTAGATTCACATACCTCCTCCTTCAACGTCTTCTCCAGCTTGCCCTTTAACACCCCTGCCAAAAACCCCCTCTCACTATTACTGTGAAACAAACAAACCACACAGCAACCTCTTTCAATTGCCGCCAATGCATCATGATGCGCCATCTCACCCGTGAAAAAAAGGTCCACGCCCTCTTCCTCCCTTTCCATCAACTCCTTGAAGCCCCCGCCCCCGCTGCCTGCCCATATCGCGATCCGCCGCACCATCACATCTCGCACATCTCGACCCTGAGGTACAGCGACGGGGAATCCTTTTGGGTTGCCCAATCCCAAGGCAATGCGGTCGATGATTTCGGGGAGGGGAACCGGGTCTGCCAGTTGGACCAGACGGCCCGAGCCCGTGTCAGGTGAGGCGGCGGGAAAAGGGATAACGGGGCGGCGGATGTGTGGGGTGGAGGTGAGTTTGAGAGCTTGTTCTTGCTGTTCTTGCGGAGTGTTGAGATGAGATGGATGGTGCTGGAGCATGTATGTCGGTCGTTTGGAGGGGGATGGAGGGATGTGGGACGGAAAATAGCTCTCGCTTGTTTTCTTTTCGCTGATGGAAGGGGGAACGGAATGAGGCTTAGAAGAAGAATAAGTGCTGGGACCGAATGGGGCGACATCTCCAGTGGCTTCATCTGCCGTGGCAGGGGTGCCGGTGATGATGTCGGCGAGCCAGTCGTTCAGTCCGCCGGGAGCAGCATCAATGGCACTGTGCGGGCTATAGACCTGATCCCAACCGCCGTCTGACTCAGCATAGAACGATTCGGAGAATTCAAATTCCACGTACGCTTATCCCTTCAGCCGCGAGTCGTAGCAGAGTCTGCTGCTGCGGATCCTTCAATGTCAAGCTTTTCAAACCGCGGAAGATGATCGGGTCTGCGTATTCACATGATACCTATTATCAGACGGCTCTATTGTTTTCAAAGGTCGAGCATGGCTGCGGACACTTACGGTAGGAGACAATGATGGAGTCGTTCCGTTCAATTGCCTCATCTGCAACGGCACGTGTTAGGTCGATGGTGAGCAAGACCGAGTTCATCTGTCGGCGGAGAGGATCGAAGGGGGCTTCGAGGAGTACTTCATTGGCATGCAAACACGGTTAGTTCCCAAGCAGTCACCAAGTCAATGAAACAACTCATCCTCACGGCCAGTATTATCCCAACTCTCCGCCAGCGACTCTGGATAACTACCACACATTATCAGCCACTCGACCGAAGATATGGCCGTCCCAATCCAGTAAAACTGTCTCAATAATGACATACAGCTTCCGCATAGCATTGACAACGGCCCTCGAGTACGGTGCCGCAACAGCCGGAGAGCTCATCCTGCTGTATGCACGTCTCGCTGTTGCAGCCCACATTCATCGAAGAAGATCCACGTGGATGAAAATCGGGAAACTCATCAACAAACAAAACATATCGAGTTCTGGGGGTTTAAACTTTAAAGCCCCGCGATGTCTCAGATAGGCGAGGTGCGTCATAGTTTTTTGTAGAATCGGATCATCTGATAAAAATCTTCCCCAGGGTTCACACACACGAAGTTTGGAGGCCGTAGCTACACCTAAAATACTCTGTATTGACACCGGGAAACGGATGTCAAGAACATCCACTCTGATGGCTGGCGAATCCGAGGACTTGCCGACATCCACAGGCATCACCCCTGACTCCCTTGCTGCCATACTGAAAGAGAAGCTGGAAGCATCACACGTTGAGATCGAAGATCTGTCAGGTATGGAACGGGTGTATCTCCAATGCGAAAGCGAGAATTGCGCCAAAGAGTCCCATTGGACAGCGGTAATATCTAATTCTTGAGATTATCAGGAGGCTGTGGCCAAATGTTCGACGCCGTCATCGTCTCGCCGCAGTTCGCAGGCAAGAACACGCTGGCGCGGAATCGGTTGGTGAATGGGGCACTGAAGGAGAAGATCAAGTTGATACATGCTTGGAAGCAAAAATGTCTAACGCCTGAGGAATGGGAGAGGAGGAAGGTCGTCGCAGGATGAAGGGAGTAACAGAGATCTACGAAGTTATATTGGATTGCTTTGATGAGTAGAAGTTTAAGCCGCAGTGTCGCGGACACCTTGAAATGAGAATAAGACATGTCCGAATGCTCCACGCTGATGCACTGAAAGAATGGTCTGCAAAATTTCAGCAATCTGAGTGGTGCGAGCGTGCACATTCCAGAGCAAATTCCTGGACGTCGGATCTGTAAAGGCCAACCCTGACGATGAGGATCCTGGTAAGTCACATAATGTATTCGCCTATTGTATGCCCAATGCTAGTTCTGGACCAGACTTGTGACACTTCCGCATTGGATGAGTAGAATATTTTATTTCAGAATTTTGGAGAAAGAGTAAATACTGCGGAGATACAGGAACAGTCAATTTCCCGGCTCTTGACTTAGCCAAGCTATCAAACCCCATACGGCAAAATAATTCCCATCAGTTTGGTGGCCAGCGGATCGTTCACTAAGAGCAGTCAATAGCCCAATTTTCCGCTCACAAAGACTGTCTGATCTTCCGACAAGGATCTGAAGGGTTCCTATCTGATGGTCAATCTCGATACAGGTACAAAATCCTGGTAAAGATCTGTTTCATATATATATCAATCGTGAAACAGCTTCTGCCTCCCGTTTGACATGGTGGAATAACGTTTGCCTAGATCGAAGGCAAGTTTTTCAGATGCATCTAATAGAAGGGCTGTGCATGTGCCTCCCATGGAGCTAGACCATGTCCAAAGATAACTTTTTGGATCATCGTTGACCATGAGGGATTGGAGTTACTTGTCATATAATTATGTTACCTATCACTGTTCTTGATTTAATAGATAAAATTTGTCTTGAGTTTCCGTCGATCTTGACAATTACTCTTGCAGCGATGTCGTCGAGCTTCAGGAAGGCATGGCTTTTTCTAGTACGAGTGGTTAAGTTTATGATCTTATCGCTCAAAAAATATTAAATAAAATAAAATAAACTGATGGCAAATTCCAAGTGATCGCAATCCCCAGCATGTTTTTGGCACAGGGAACGTGCTTAGCCGCACATGTATAAGCATAGCGACTAATCGATCGGGTCGGAGTCGGGCATGGTGCTTGCCACGGCCGGCTTCAACATTGGATTTGAAACCAGAGCACTTATTTGAGTTCAAAATCAAATTATATGGGAAAAGGAAATGAAAAAGTTTGAAATTTGAGACGTTTTAAGTAGAGAATCATGGTAGAATTGAAAATCAATATGCACTCATTAGTCTTTGAACGCTAGAGTCGACTCAAAACATATAAGCTGAAGAATAGCGATAGTTTCTTGTTTCTGCGTGCTCTAAAACTCGATTTGTGAGGCCATCCATTCCAGCATAGAAGATATACCATCGAACTTTCCTATAGCAGTCGAACTAACACTCTCATCGACAGCCTCCTGAAGGGGACTGCCTTGTGGACACATACAAAAGCAACCACCTAGACTGGAGTAAGATTACTTCATCCGTATTCGCCTTTTAATTTCGTCAGTAAAGATAAAGCGTTCAAGCCAAGACGGGGCAAAAAAGATGCACATGCCATCAACAAGACAAATCCGCCGTGTTAACATCATGACAATCACCTTTGTTCCAAATGCGGCACACTAATTCATCACATACACAACTGTTTTCTGGGGATGAAGATCTCATACATAGACATCGTCGATGCTTACAACTTGCGCGAGACGAAGTTCAAGGCGTAGTTCTGGCGGTTTGGCTGCTAGATATTCAGAGGGCAAAGCAGATGGAAAGAAGGGACGATCTCGCGGAACAAAATTGTTGTCCTTGATAGATTGAAATTTCCTTAAAATGCGTTGAAACTTCTTGCTGAGCTAAATTTAAAGGGTTGTCAAATCGGCAAAATCAAACTGCCATTGAAATCAAACATCAGACTGACTTCTGAAATATCCACATGCGTCGACCAATTAACATGAGTCTTTACAATGCTGTATGCACCCTTATCGGGCTTATCGGAAGAGGCAGACCGTCATATCGCTCTTCTCCTGTTTCATTAAGTGTTCATACTGTAGAAATACGAAACCGATCTGGTCACATCGCAGATTCGAACCAGGACGCAATAAAACTTTGTTAATACAGATTCATGATCAAGTTCAAGTAATAGGGCAACAATAATTCGAAAATAGTAGAGCATATTCACAGATTGTGCCGTCAAATCGACAGTCAACATGGTCGGAACGAAATATATGAACCGGGCCATTCCTCGAATATCGTTGGTAGATTTCGACCAGCGCATCCCGGTCATTACTGAGCAGCTCATTCACGCTGCCGAAACAGATGGCTTTTTCTCCTTGACCGACACAGAAATCACAGTCGCTGAAATTGACGCCATTTTTGCCACATCGGAGTCTTTCTTTGCCTTACCCGACGAAATTAAGATGACTGTTCCTTTCACTCACAAGAATGTTGGGTGGGAGAAGCGGTCTCAGATTCGTCCATCAACCGGCTATCCGGACCAAAAGGAGAGCTATCAACTTCAATTTGGCGACAATATGAAAGATAAATGGATCTCCGAGGAATTTTTGCCCGGTTTCAAGGAAGAGGCACAGAAATTCATGATGAAAGCACAGAGTGTGAGCGAGAAGCTCATGGTATGCTTTGCTCGTGGGTTAGGATTTCCTGATGAATACTTTGTCAAAGCCCACGATATTAGGCGGCCGGACTGCCAATCTGTACTACGATTGCTGCACTATTTCGCAGTCGATACAAACGAGCCGGTGCCTGAAAACTACTATCGTGCAGGTGCACACGCGGACTGGGATCTAATCACTCTACTGTTCCAACGCCCCGGCCAAAGCGGTCTAGAGATTTGTCCTGGGAGAGAAGTGGTCACTTCTTTCGGCATGGGTGACACCTGGACTAAGGTGGATTTTGCTCCAGGAGACATTGTATGTAACATCGGTGACCTACTTATGAGCTGGTCAGACGACCGATTCAAATCCACTTTCCATCGAGTCAAAGCCCCTTCAGAGGAGGGTGATTATTTTGGGTCGCGTTATAGTATTGCATTTTTCAATCAGCCATGTATAGATTGCGAGATCCAAGGCCCGTTGAAAAAGTACCCTAAGGTCACCGGGGCAGAATTTACGAAGGCGGCAATGGAACGGAATTTCGCAGCACTGAAAGCCACGAAAAAAGCCTTGAGTCTGGAAGAGAATGGCAAAAGAAAGGTAGCCGGAGGACCGATGGCACTGATGACTGCTTGAACGTAATCTACCAGATTTAGGGTCAACTGAGATCGATCTTACTGTCATATTATCATGCCGATTCGCTCGTAGATAGTACAGACGCTCGCAGAACCCGCCGTGCCGGGTTCCGCTTTGCAATATGCTTGGAAGGTTCGGGTACTCCCACAAGGTTTTTGTCATGAGGGGTACATGAGCTCCATCAGTTTCCGTTACTGTTACTCCTACTGTGAAGTGGCGAGCGATCATGCATCAGCTGCGGGGTCAGGACAAGCAAATTAATAGATACCTCGGTGAAGAAATAGAAAGATCATATTTCCCACATAGAACTTGTTCAATGAGACCCAACAATCCAATATTATAGTTAGAAAATATACGAAATGGTTTTGCCAAAAGAACAAAATGCTTCAGTGAAGCAAGGAAAAGGCCACGAGGCCACGGCTCCTGTCCAACGAGTGCCAGTACCTCAAGAACCTGGGCCTGGCCAAATCATTGTCAAAATTAATTGGTCTGGACTTTGTGCTTCTGACAAGAGTCTGATTCACGATGAATGGGCGGCGTTTGGTGTGGCGATGCAGCCGCAAACCAATGGAATTGCCGGACACGAAGGTGCCGGAGAAGTCGTAGCAGTTCACCCCGATGTTGCGGATATTTGGAAAGTGGGCGATCGTGCGGGAGTGAAGTGGGTAGTGAGTGTTTGTAGGAATTGCGAGTTCTGCGGTAATGGAGTAGACGAGTTGCAATGCTCCAAACAGCTGAATAGCGGTTTTACGATGCCGGGGACATTCCAAGAATACTGTCTGACTGGCAAGCACTGTGTTAGCTCCACTAACCCGGAAACTTTTTACTGATTCAGATTTCAGATGGTCGGTACGCAACTAGGATTCCGGAAGGCGTCAAGGATGAAGAGGCCGGCCCTATCATGTGCGGCGGTGTCACGGCCTACACTGCTTGCAAGAGATCATCTGTCCGACCAGGGCAATGGATTGTCCTCATTGGTGCTGGCGGTGGACTCGGTAGGAACTACTTCGACCTCCAGGTTCGGAATGCTCTTGGCTGATCGTGATACAGGACACTTTGGCATTCAGTACGCTAAAGCCATGGGCATGCGAGTTATAGCGGTGGACGGCGGCGAAGAGAAAGATAAGCTCTGTAAGGAACTTGGAGCCGAGCAATACATCGACTTCACCAAAACCAAGGACATTGCTGCGGAGGTCATGAAAATCACCACGTACGGCGCACATGGTGTGATCGTCTTCGCAGCATCCAAAGAAGGATATGCCATTGCCCCATCCCTTTTGAGACCAGGCGGGACCGTTGTCGCCGTCGGATTGCCGTCAGATCCGACTGTGCTGGCCGGTGCACCGCCGATTATGCTTGCCCTCAAGAGGTTGAACATCGTTGGATCCGTCACTGGCACACTCAGGGTAAGCGAATGAGAATGTAAGATGGCGGAACAACTGCTGACCGGCCACTAGGATGTTGAAGAAGCACTTGATTTCACGGCCAGAGGCCTTGTACACCCTATACTTACAAAAGGTGATCTCAACGACGTAGACAAATTCTGCAAGTTGATGATTGAGGGTAAGCTGCCAGGCAGAGCTGTTCTCAAAGTTGCGGCATAGCAAACAATTGGAAGCCAGAGTTTAAATATCAAAGTAAAACTTGCCTCATATCTTCTCCGCTGCAGTCTCTCTGTACCTTGATGGCATTCCTGATTCCAAACTCCGATCAGTATTTCCGGCGAAATGGAAGACCGCCATGCGGCAACACCCGAAACTTTATGTCAATTAGCTAGAGGGTGCAGATTATTTATGATGAATTGCATGTATTGTAAAGTATCTAATGTGGACGATTTTTATAATCGTCTGAATACCCCTGAGCTTGTAAGGGTTAAAATTACATTGACAAAAGTGGACTAGTGCTGAATGAAGAATAATTGCTTCATTGACACACCCCCTCAGTAGAACAGGTACTGATCTACTGTTCATCTGCCATATCTTCCATTGCTCTGCTGATTGACTTTATGATTTTTGCCTGAAGTTTCTGACTGTATTTGTTGATATCCAGAGTGGTCTCTGTAATGGCTAGCTGCTGATGTTCGCCAGTTTTGCGCTTTTTTGCTGAAGGCTCAGCAGTCTCCTCATCAGTTCTGACTAGCATGTGCTGATTATAGCCAAAAATTTCCAATACTGCCTTCATCATTTCTTCAACCTTTATGCTTTCTACAACATTACTTGCTGATCTTCGCTGAGCTTCTGTAAGTCCGACACATTTACCTCTGAGGAATACAGCTTTAGCCTGTAGTTGAAGAGCAATAACAGCAGCAATTTGCATATTTTCATTTTCGGCTTTGTCTCCACTCCAGCCTTTAATCTTTGCTGTATCTTGATCTGCAAGAGCAAGAAAGTTGTGACGAGCACGATCCATTCCACTCTTCAAGGAGCGCTTGTGTTGTTCCTTTTTATCAGCGAGTCTTTGCCCTTCTGATCGTGGCTTTTTAACTTTCTCTGTTTTCTGCTGGGACGCTAACTGATCTGATGAAACTGAGATCGGTTCTGTTGGCATTCTGATAAGAGCTAGGGTAGAAAAGATGACGGCTTTGATGAGTGCTAGTAGCCGTTACTGATTATGTGCGAATCGGTAATAGTTAGTTTTAATAGGAAAGTTCGATATTGAAAGAATTCGCCGTTATATTAATTAGCGATTCGTGGATAGCCACAGATTCCAATGTTAGTCCGGGCAAAATTCACATGAAGTGAAGTTTAACTCTAGGTATAAGCGACAATAAGTAGCAATATTCGATGGATATTGCCGTCTCTTCACCCCCTGAGAGCTTGCTCTCATTGTTGTTCGGGAGTTTTCCTCAGGTTTAGCTGCTTGAGGAACGCAGTATGTCTGTTTACTGGCAGGAGCTTAGTGAATCCGTCAGCAGGCATATTTGCTGAGTCGATCCAGTCAACGGCAATATCTCCTGACTTGTATCGTTCTCTTAGCCAGCATTGTTGAATATCAACGTGTCTCATCTTTGTGTTGATTTTTCCACCTAGTTGTGTAATAATTCTGATAGACTGCTTGTTATCACATAGTAAAACAGGCCTGTAATCCAGCAATAGACCTAGCTTTTTGATGATCCTTTCCCACCAGAGTAGCTCTGTTCCAGCATGACTAATAGCATACAGCTCGGCTTCTGTCGATGATTTTGTAACCATCGTCTGTTTTACCGATTTCCAGTCAATAGCGCTGTCAAAAAGAAAGAAAATTAACCCCTCACTGCTTCTGCGTGTTTCACTGTCATCAGCAAATGAAGCATCAGAAGCGCCATAGAACTCAAGATGGCTAAATTTCAATTGGGCTGTTCTGTAGCTGTCAGCATGTTCATTGCCGAATTGTAGACCAATATCAGCTGTTTGTAGCAAATACTGCATTATATGATCTGCTGCTTGGATGTGATCAGCAGATGGATTGGTCAAGTGTTGAGCAAGCAGTGAGACCGAGAAGGCGATATCAGGTCTCGTCTGAACTGCTGCGAAATTCAGAGATCCTACACGACTTTGAAATGCGTGTATTTGCTGTTTTGTAGCAACAATCTCGTATTTTTGCAGAGTTCGATCAGCTAATGGGGTCTGAATTTGTCGATTGTGCAGTTTTATGCCAAATCTGCTAGCGATTTTCTTGATGTAAGTTGCCTGATTCAGCCATAACAGTCGTTTGCTGCGATCTCTGATGATTTTAACACCGCAGAACCACTCCAGTTCTCCAAGATCACGCATTTCATATGTTTTCATCAGCTGGTCTCTGAGAAATTTTGCGATAGCCTCATCCTCTTTAAGGAAAGCGATGCAGATATCATCGACAAAGAAGAAAAGCAATATTCTGTTCCTCTTCCAGAGGCACTCAGTAATTTCCTCGAATTCTAACCGTTGCAATGTACAAGCTAAGTTGTTGCTCCAAAGATTTGGTGCTTCTTTAAGTCCGTACAGGGCTTTGTGACATTTCAGAACATGTCCTGGGTTGCTAAATCCATCAGGAGGAAAGAGGAAGATCGGTTGAGGTAGCGCTGCATTGAGAAACGCATTAACGGCATCCAGTTGTATTGTCTCCATTTCGAATTTTGCGATAAGACAACACATAAGTCGAAACAGTTTCGCTGATAGCGTAGCTGCGTAGGTGTCATGAATCGTTGATTGAAGATCACCTCTTGCGCAAAGTCTCGCTTTGAACTTAAGCAAAATCCCATTATTATCTGTCTTATATCTCCATACCCACGTCAGAGGTATAAGACGACTGTTGACTGACTCCTTTTCCTTTACCCATTCAAGTGTTTTAGTACTGAGTTGTTTGTCAAATTCTTCTTTCATTGCCTGATACTACTCTTTCTTAAACCTGTGTTTTTGGGCTTGCTTCCATCTCGTTGGTTCTAGTAGTAGATTAATGATTTGAAGTGGTGATATAGCAGCTTTAGTATTGTAGACTGCTCTTATCAGTAGTGCGTATACGATTTCGTTGTGAGTTCTACTTCTTTTGTTAGTATGTTGAAGAGAATCTTCCAATTCAGATTCCTCCGGTCTAGGATGGTCGATTAATAGCCTTTCTTTCTGAGGAATCATTGGAAACATCTGTTCTGTGATGATTTCTGTTGGTAGATCTCTATTACTCATTTGTACTTCCGGTCCTTTATAAGGATGCTCGTATTCCACCTCTTTGTCCTGTTGGGGTTGATAGGGTACCTTATCAGTAAGTTCCTGTAGAGCTTGTTGAGCTATATTTTGCATTGATTCTGTGCTTTCTGAGAGAGTTTTCTGTTGAGCAGCCCTTATCAGACTTTGAAACTGGTCGAAATTTGCTGATTCTGATTCTTCAAAGTTGATGTCCACTGCTTGTTGCAGATATTCCCCTGTAGCATGTCCGATGTCAAGGTCACTTGTCCAGTTATATCGCTGATCCTCGTCAAAAATCACATCTCTTGTACGAATTATTTTGTTCAGGGACGGTATCTACACCCTATAGACGTTGGTGCTATCAAATCCGACTAGGTATTTAATATGTGAACGAGCTTGTAGTTTTTCCGTTCTTGTTGGAGCTGCATCGCCAAGTTTGAGTGGATAAGCACGAGATCCGATCTTGACTAGGTGAGAAACAAGTGGTTTCTTCCCGGTTGCCGCTTCAAAGGGTGTTTTATAACCGAGTGCTTTGACTGGACAGCGATTCAGAAGGTAAGCTGCTGTGTTGACAAGTTCCGGCCACAGACTTTCTGGTAAATTCCCTTGTATCGCTAGAGATCTTGCCATAGTGATAAGGAGTCCTCCAGCTCTCTCTGCAGGATCCTGTGCTGGTGTGTGTGGTGCAGCAGGTCTCCATGTTATTGATTGAGATTTGAGATAGCTCTGGAATAACAATCCATATGATCTGTCATTGTCGCTAGCAATAGCAGTAATTTGGCGATTGATACTGGCTGTGAACGTCACTAATTCCCGTAAAGCATTGACAATATTTTCCTGTGTCTTGCTCGGAAGTGTCCAGACAAAATTGATGTGCGTATCAGCATCATATGCGTGAAACATGAATATATCCCCATTCCAGGCTTGTTTGAATTCGACTAGATCAATAGAAATATCTCCAAATGGGGAAGGAACACTCATATAGTGCCTTTGTCGACGAGAGATCAGCCGTTTTCCTTTTGATAGAGCACAAACCTCGCAATTCGCTGTCTTGGGTGCGTAAGTGTCTTTGATAATTTGCCCATCCATGGTTGCTTCCGGCAGATGGTCAATCCTGTCACCCCCTACGTGACCAAGCAGCTGATGCCATCGTGTAGCGGTTTCAAGTTTCGCTGATCGTGCCTTTCTAGAATTTACTGTGAAGGACTTAACACAGTAGTCTAGTTGTCAAAATGATGATAGTGGTAGTGGACAGCCTTTATCGTCAACTGGCCATACTACGAGTCTTAAATTTGGTTGAGCAGCTGTCGAACTGCAGTTGAGGTAAGGCAGTTTGTCATGTCTTATTATTTTCGTAACCTCAGCTCCCCGACTGTCATACCAGATATCTGTTCGCTCATCAAGAAAAAGTCCGATTTCACGAGTCAATGATGATGCGACAATGTTGGTGTGGAAGCCTGGCACATATAGCACATTTTTTAGTACTAATTTGATTAGTTTGCCAGTAGTTGAGCGGACTTCCAGCTGAGCGGACCCTCTGGCAACGGCCTTTAATTTGCCATTTCCGGCGTAGATCTCAATTTCTGATGGAATAGACTCCGCTCGAAATGATGCTCTCGTCGGGTTGTTGATAATATGGGTGTTGGACCCTCCGTCCAACATCCACATGTCGGTGGTATTCAGTGCTGCCTGATGATTCATTACCATTCTTGGTGTGATTCTGATGGCATTCACCTGAATTGATGATGATTCTCCATAGGAAGAATATGGTTCAGCAGTTGAATTCTGCTGAAATTGCTTCAGTTCTTTGCAGATACTGATTGCCACTGGGTCTCCAAAGCTTGCCTGTTTCTCTGCGAGTTTGATAGAACTTCGAAGTTTTTGCTGATAGAACTGGAACTTCTTTTGTTATGATGGTGTCATATCAGCTTCTTTGGGTCGCTTCCTCCATCGTGCGATAGGACAGTCTTGTATTCGCTGGCAGACGTCACTTCCTGTTGCTCCAGTCCATTTTGAGCAGTCAGGCCCATATGGTCTTTGCTGCTTGTTAGCAGGACTTGGCCTCTGCTGCACATCAGCAGATGTTGACTGTTTTGCCCCATTACCGGTGAGTATAGCATATGTGTCGACTCTTTGTTTGAAATTTCCTGGTTTTCTACGGTAGAAATTCCGCAGTCTGCTCACTGCTGAGTCGAGGTCGGTAGATAATTCCGCGATTAAACGTCCTTCTTGAATGTCAATCTTGTCTTCAACCATTCTGTAGAAGTGATGAAGAAGATTGTGGGATCCCTAGTGGTTTGATCGACTCATATTTATATGTAGTCTGTTCCATCTGCTAAGATATCTTTCGAAGTCTTCACCTTTTGGTCCCTTCAGCAGTTCGTGGAATTCATCGTCGAGTTGTAGCAGTCGTATCTCGTTGCTTGGACTCAATCTTGATCGAACATGGGTAATCCATGCAGCTATTGAGTCCTCCTGTTGCGACAGTTGTTCCACATACATAATCGGTATCGTTCTGCTAATATATTCCTTAAACTGACGCTTGTTTCGTTCGAATTCTTTGAACTCTGCTAGTTGTTGCCTGTAGACTTCTAGACCCATACTATAGATCTTTGTACGTCGTTCGAAAATATCCCATTCTGCCTGTGTGCCTGGTATTGATGGCATAGCTGGCTGATTGGGTGGTTGGGGTCGTTCAGGTTCCGTGTTCATAGGCGAGTCGTCTGATAACGGTGTATATGAAGGGGCTTCTGATGTGAAATCTGCAACTCCGCTGATATATTGCCAGACATTAAGATTTTTTGCCTTAATTGTAGTCTGAATCATCCAATCGTCGTACTTTGTGTAATTTGTGCAGAAAATCTCATTTTTTGCTGTCGAGATTAGCTGACTGAGGTCCGAATTGTGTGTGGAATACATGATGCTCATTAGCTTTCATGGGATTTTGACGATAGATGATTTTTTGTTATTCAATGGAAGTTGATGCAAACCGGGCTCATAACTGTCAATTAGCTAGAGGGTGCAGATTATTTATGATGAATTGCATGTATTGTAAAGTATCTAATGTGGACGATTTTTATAATCGTCTGAATACCCCTGAGCTTGTAAGGGTTAAAATTACATTGACAAAAGTGGACTAGTGCTGAATGAAGAATAATTGCTTCATTGACACTTTATCTCCACAAATTCGCCCCGGAACCCCCGCAAATGTGTCTGGTCGCGACATGGTCGGCCATTGCCTCGGGATTGTCACGGATATTCAATCAGGAGACGTATATTTCCTCACTTCTTTACCCTATCGTTCTCCTTCGCCCATTTCAGACTATCATTATTATTGGGTGGTCATGCAGTTCATGATTGTTACATTCGTCTAGTGTTTGGGATTTGGCCTTTTGATCACAATATCACTTCTTAATTGAAGACACCAACAGGCATACCGGTGGTCCAGGCATATTGGACTGAGATAAATCATTTGCTACACTAAAATAATGGCGCACTATTACCAGGCGACACTGTCGCGCCCTCGTCACTTCAATTTTGCGACAGACGTTGTTGATTATTGGGCCCAGTCCAATGATGCCAATCTTGCAATGTACTGGGTCGACCAGAATCTGACCAAAGAACGCCAATTGACCTTTGAACACTTCAGCCGACAATCTCATCGACTAGCTGTGCTCCTGAGATTCAGGCTCAACATCCAGCAAGGAGAAAGACTCCTCATCATTACTCCAAGACTGCCAGAATGGTGGGAAATCGCGACAGCCTGTTTGAGAAGTGGGATAGCTCTCTGCCCTGCCACAACACTGCTGGTGGATAAGGATATCGAATATCGCGCCAACCGCTCGAAGGCTAGTATCTTCATTGGAGATGGTGCCAACGTGCAGAAATTGTTACGAGTTCGGTCAAATTGTCCGTCGATAAAGCATATTCTTCAAATTGATGGAAGTCCGTCCTCAGGGGTTGCGAGTCTCGCCGATCTCTTATCGTCTGTTCCAGCGGATGCTCGATACAATGGAGCTCAACCAGATATCAGCAGCCCATCTGTAATATACTTCACGAGTGGCACGACTGGCTACCCCAAGATGGTTCAACACAATCAGATCTCCTACCCACTCGCTCACACCGTCACCGGCAAGCATTTCCATCGCCTGAAACCCGGTGACTTATCTTGGGTTCTTGCCGAACAAGGCTGGGCAAAAGCTGCTTGGGCTTTTCTCGGCGCATGGAATTGCGGGGCCGGACTCTTCATACATGATGACCGAGGAGCGTTCAATGCTAAGCTTGTCTTGGATGTTCTGCACAGGTATCCTATTACGACATTCTGTGCGCCCCCCACGGCGTATCGACAACTGGTTTTGGACGATATGAAGGCATTCTATAAACGACATCGACCAAAAATGCTTCAACATTGCACCGGGGCAGGTGAGCCATTGAATCCAGAGGTCATACGGGTCTGGAAAGAAATTAGCGGCATCGAAATCTGCGATGGGTACGGGCAGACGGAGACTATTCTTGTTTGCGGCAACTTTGAGGGAAATACGATCAGGCCTGGATCCATGGGTAAGCCGTCACCGGGAGTCCCTCTCCACATCATCGACGAAAATGGGAAGGAATGCGAACAGGATTCCGAAGGGGACATAGCGCTCGAAGTGGATCTGGCTGGTTCCTCAGATTTTTTTGGAATCTTTGACGGATATCTAGGCGAAAACAATAAGTTGGATCGTCGATTGCAACCAGCTGCTGGAAAAGATCAACGCAAAGCGTGGTATTTGACTGGTGATCGTGCCACTCGCGACAAGGACGGATATTTCTGGTTTGTGGGTCGTTCGGACGATGTGATAAATTCTTCAGGCTACCGTATCGGGCCTTTCGAGGTCGAAAGCACACTTAAACAACACCCTGCAGTCGTAGAGAGCGCGGTAGTTTCATCCCCAGACCCTTCGCGAGGGGAAGTGGTCAAGGCATTTGTGGTGTTAACAACACAAGCTGCTGAGAAGGTCAAAGGGACACAGGGCGGAGAAGAAGCATTGGTGAAAAATTTACAGGATTTCTGTAAACATAATGCTGCGCCGTATAAGTATCCACGGAAGGTGCAGTTTGTAGATGCAAGTTTCCTGCCAAAGACGATTAGTGGAAAGATTCAGAGGAAAAGACTGAAGGAGATGGAATGGTCTCAGGAGCTGAAGCCGAAGCTGTGAGCGAATAAATGCGAAAAATTCGAGTGGAAAGGTTCTTGTCTTGCAGTCTAAACGCTAATGTATGTACTGTCTGAATTACACTATAGCTTCCCGAGATCTGACAAATGCGGTTGTTTACTGCTGCGGACGGACGACGTAACCGATTCGCGGAAAATGGAGATGTACGGCGTCGTTCCCGACTTCAAGAACAATCTCGTCGTGGCTAGTGCCAATTAGAATGCCATATTGAGGATGAGAACCCGGTTCAGAACTTGTTTTACGACATTAGTAATCTAACAGGGCTAGGAAGCTCTTCACGAATGGAACTCACTCTAAGCTTTCCACAACAACTCTAGACCCAGCCTCCAGGGCTATAGGATCATTATCCATCACCTCTGTTGGCCCTTCATGGGCAGAATAACCACTTCCCTTAAGCAAGTGCAACGTTTTTTCGGTCGTCACCCCTTCTTCTGGGCCGAGAGAGTACGGTGGCAGACTCTCGATCGCTCTCCATAAGCGTGGGTAATCATGCTTTCCAAAGCCTTCCTCTCTGTCGGCAATGCCCAGGTCCTTGAGAGCCCATCGAACGGCATAAAAGACATGAATGTCCGCCAAGGAGGCCTTGCTTCCCCCAATGAATGGGCCGTCTGAGTTTGTCGGTAGGAAAGAGTCCTCTATCTGCTTCATTCGGGTCTGCAGACTGGCCAATGCACTCGGCCGAAGGCTCCTCAATTGCTCGACTGGTCGCGTGATCGCAGGAAATATGCTCGCGCGATCCTTCTTGAGCTCGGGAGTTATGGACTCGAAAGGAAACAAACCCATGCAGATCTCACGAAAAACGGTCGTGCCCCATTCTTCGTATGCCTTGTCCTCTTTGCTCACGACTATGCTATCCTGGTCCGACATGCGAGATGCGATGATAGAAGTGATGAGAGAGCTGTCGCAGTACACATCCTTCCCAATAGCGAGAACGGGGATGCGGCGATAAGTGATTCCGAGCGTCTCGAGGTCAGGACGCGGGAGGAGGAGAGGTTGAACGCAGGTTTTGAATGGTAATTTGGCAAGCGTAAGGAGGAGAGAGACCTTTTGGCCGTAAGGGGAGAAAGGATACATGTAGAGGATGATCGGCTGCTTTGGGTCGGAGTTGGAGGACATGTTTGGCTGCTGTTGAAGCCTGGAATCAGAACGGAATTATGTTGGAGGTAGAGGGTTCTGCGTTGTTGATAAAGGAGATAGATTATGTGAAAGAGATAGGTAACGTGAATAAAGAAGGGGCAATTTCTGATATATATATATATATATATATATATATATACATAACTCTTGCCCATGCCCTGTCGGATTCCGGGTGGTCAATCATCCGACAGAAGAACAAGTGGCGGCGAATGCGATATGCGTCAGCTCTTAGTGCAGTATCTTCACTCCATGCCGAGGAAAGCTGCCAATGATGCTATTGCAATCGATCGCGACGCCGTGAGTCTGATATTCGGAGACTTTGACTAGTAACCTATTCGGGAAATACGGGCGTGGCCGCTTACAATTGGCGTCGATGGCGGAATTGCAAGTTCACAAGTGAGCCCTGCTTTGCTCAGCAGCGTATGTCACTGTTTAGAGAGCGCGACAGTTCATGTCAGTGAACAGAGCCTGGAAGGAAGTTATTCTGTTTTGCATGCGTTCTCATGAGATGTGCCGACTGCACAGTTATGGCTGGTCTTGCGGAACGGGCCGAACCCTGAGCCGCTCGCCAAGAGCTCTCGGTCTTATGAGCTCCAAAAAGTTTCTGTTCGAGTCGAGAGCTGTGCAGAGGTTGCAGGCCACTGTCCCATCCACCGCCAACCATGAATATTTCCCAGCCAGTGTACAGCCACATCGGCTCAGTCTCCTTCAGTTCCCTCTCCAGCTCGGAAATCCGAGCATTATCGGTTAAGCGCATCTCCTCCTCCACGACATTTGACACCTTGCTCAATCCCATCCCTGGTGGCTTGTATACGCCTGAACTCGGACAGTTTGGTGATAATGCGTGCGCGACTTGTGGTCTCAAAAATCCGCAATGCCCTGGCCATTGTGGACATATCGAGCTACCCGTTCCATGCTATCACCCCACATTTATGGACCAGACATTGAAATTGTTAAGGGCAGGATGCATTTACTGCGGGCGGTTGAAGATGGGTAGAGTGCAGGTGAATCGATATTTGTGCAAGCTGAGGCTGGTGCATTGTGGGTTGTTGAAAGAGGTTAAAGATCTTGATGATATAGTTGCGCAGAGGGCACGTGAAAACGCTGGCGCATCAGCATATAACGAGTCTCAAGAAGAGAGCAATGACGAAGACGACGTACGCAACAATGAACTGATTCAGAGTCGGAACCGCTTTGTGAAACATGCAATCCAAATGGCAAAGCAGAATGGGACGTTGTCGACTAAACGGACAGAGGCCATGGCAAATGTCCGACGAGCCGTCATATCCGAATTCATGACGGAAATCACAAAGGGTAAAAAGTGTTCAAACTGCAAAGGAATCAACCACGGCTATCGAAAGGATCGATTTGTGAAGATTTTCCGAAAACCATTGACAGAGAAGGAACGACTAAATATGATCCAGAGCGGCCACAAAGCTCGGGATCCTGTCATTGAAATGAGGAAGAAGCTCAGAATAGAGAGAAGCCTAAAACGCAAGCGGGATGCAGATGAAGCTATTGCAGATATGGATGTGTCAGAAGAAGATAGAGCAGATGAAGATGTTGGGAGTGAAGATGAAAGTGAGGCAGAGCCAGAAATCGCAGGTGGGGACCTACTCGAAGACGCTGCGGTGGAGGGTAAACGGCCACGAGCGGAGAAGCAAGAGGAGTACTTGAATCCTAGCAGAGTTCATGCGCAACTTACGCAGCTCTTCGAGCGCGACCAAGATATTCTTGCCGCAGTGTACGGGCACGTCCGGAAGAGAGTTACTGATCCTGCTCTCACTCCCGATATGTTTTTCATGAAGGATATTCTCGTCCCACCGAATCGATACAGACCCGAAGCCAGGACTGGTAATGATGAGATTGCAGAGGCACAGGAGAATACGTTATATAAGAACATTTTGAATATCTGTGACTCCCTTGTCAGCATACAGCGTGAATTGAGTGGTAAAGAGGAAAGGGATAGTAGATTTCGAGCCAGAACTTACGTCGATTTTGAGAACACGTGGATTCAGCTCCAAGATGCCGTCAATTCGCTAGTAGATCGCGATCGAAATCCGGTCCAGGGTGCTGCTGGCAGACGCAACCCAGATGGTATCAAACAGAAGCTGGAGAAAAAAGAGGGCATGTTCCGCAAGTACATGATGGGCAAGCGTGTGAACTTTGCTGCACGTACGGTCATCAGTCCCGATCCCAATATCGAAACGAACGAGATCGGCGTACCGCCCGTCTTTGCTGTCAAGCTTACATATCCGGAACCGGTTACACAATGGAATGTAGAAGAGTTACAGGAAGCTGTCAAGAATGGCCCCCACGAATGGCCTGGCGCCGTCGCGATCGAGAGTGAGACCGGCCAGGTCATCAACCTGGAGCGTAAAACCATCGAAGAACGCACAGCCCTCGCAAATCAGCTTCTTGCGCCCTCCGTTAGCTCTGGTGGAGCAGGTAACGTGCGCGGTGCACGCCCTAAGCGAGTTCACCGGCATTTGAACAACGGTGATATCGTTATCATGAACCGCCAGCCCACCTTGCACAAACCGTCCATGATGTGCCACCGCGCTCGTGTATTACCGGGCGAGAAGACGCTACGTATGCATTACGCAAATTGCAATACATACAATGCAGATTTCGATGGAGACGAGATGAATATGCATTTCCCGCAGAATGAACTCGCGCGGGCGGAAGCCCTCACGATTGCGGATACGGACCACCAGTACCTATCCGGAACAGCTGGAAATCCATTGCGAGGCTTAATCCAGGATCATATCTCGATGGGGGTATGGCTGACAAGCCGTGATACGCTATTCGAACGGGGAGATTATATGCAATTGCTATACGCAGCCGTGAGACCGGAAAGAGGAGACTGCGTGGCGACTGGGAGGGTGGAGACGGTCCCACCTGCGATTCTGAAGCCGAAGGCATTGTGGACAGGAAAGCAAGTCGTTACGTCCGTCTTGTTGAACCTCGTTCCAGACTGGGCTGTGAGCGATCACCGGACCGGGTTGACGATGGAAGGGGCAAGCACTACAGATTCAAAACTATGGGGTTCAGCGGGTGCGGGTGAAGAAGGTACTTTTATTGTGAAAGACGGATATCTTTGTCAGGGTATCCTCGATAAAAAGCAGATTGGACCAATGTCAGGCGGATTTGTAAATGCTGTGTACGAACTATATGGGCATACCGTCGCCGGAAAATTGCTATCTGTTATGGGTCGCTTATTGACGAGATTGGAAGGCATGCGAGGGTTTTCTTGTGGTGTCGAGGACTTGATATTCACCCGAGAAGGTGAGGTTCTGCGGAGGGAGGCGTTGGCCGGCGCGCAAACGGTCGGATTGAAAGTCGCAACGAAATATGTTGGTCTCCAAGATAAGAAGCCGAAGAGTGAAGATCGGGAGTTGAGACGAAGGCTAGAGGACGTGCTGCGAGAAGATGTGAAGCAGCAAGGTCTAGACCAGCTGACGAATAGTGCGACGAAAGACCTATCCACGGCAGTGACGAATGCGTGTTTGCCAGCTGCGCTCGTAAAACCGTTCCCACGGAATCAGATGCAGGCGATGACATCGTCCGGTGCGAAGGGATCGAAAGTCAATGCGAACCAGATCTCATGCAACCTGGGTCAGCAAGTTTTGGAAGGTCGAAGGGTACCGGTGATGGTGTCAGGCAAGACGCTTCCCTGCTTCAAACCTTTTGAGTCTTCGGTCCGCGCAGGTGGATATATAGTTGATCGGTTTCTCACGGGTATTAGACCTCAAGAGTACTTTTTCCACGCCATGGCCGGCCGTGAAGGGTTGATCGACACTGCTGTCAAAACGTCTCGCTCAGGATATCTTCAGCGCTGCTTGATTAAAGGCATGGAAGGTTTGAAAGTTGAATACGACACATCTGTCCGTGATGCCGATGGGAGTGTTATCCAGTTTCTCTATGGCGAAGATGGGCTCGATGTGGCGAAGGCAAAATATCTTAGTGACTTCAAATTCACGGCCGAAAACCACGAAACCCTTTTCTCGGCATTCGGTGTTCACGAGGACTTTAACAGGATTCGGAGTGAAGAGGCCGTTGAGTACATGAAAAGTGCCGAGAAAAAGTATCGCCGAAGCGGTGGGGATTTGGGAGCGAGCGACCCGGCGCTGGCGGTTTTCGCTCCAGCGCGCTTTGCGGGAAGTACAAGCGAACTTATGTATACGAAGGCGAGAAAATATGTGGAAAGTAACCCGGACCGGGTGATAAAGGACAAGAAAAAGAACATCGAGGGGCTTTTGGGGAAAAAAACTTTTCAAGGAATGCTTGATATGCGCTATCTGAAGTCCGTCGTGGAGGCTGGTGAGGCCGTAGGTGTGATTGCAGGACAGTCTGTTGGTGAGCCAAGTACGCAGATGACCCTGAACACATTCCACTTGGCTGGACATTCGGCCAAGAACGTCACTTTGGGTATTCCACGGCTAAGAGAGATTGTCATGACCGCTGCAAAGAATATTTCTACGCCAACAATGACGCTACGGCTCAACGAAGAAATTGGCCTTGACGAAGCGAAGCAATTTGCTAAGGGAATTAGTCGGCTTTCTTTGGCAGAGGTTCTGGACAAAGTCACAGTAACAGAGAGTCAGGGGCGCGGCGTAGCATATGAGGATGCAAAAAAATATGAGGTGCGGCTAGATTTCTTCCCCGTGGAGGATTATACGAAGGAATATGCTATTACCATCGACGACGTGATAAATACCATTGAGACAAGATTCTTGCCACACTTACAAGCCGCAACGCGAAAAGAGTTAAAAAAGAGAGGGGATGAGAAGAGTTTGAGGGCGGGCGACAAGGCGAAAAGCAGCGATGCAATTCCGGAAGTGGGTAAGAGCGCGGGAACTATTGAGCAGGAGACGAGTCGACCAGAGGCCCAAAGGGAAGACGAGGATGACGATTCGGATGCGGAAGGAGAAGATGATGCGACTAGAGACAAAGCGAAAGTAAATAAGCAACAGGCGGGGTACGAAGCATTGGAGGACGAAGAGGAAAATGAGGTGGCAGCTAAAAATCAGAAGGATGAATTGGAGGGAATCAACGAGGAGGATGACGACGAAGCGTACGGCGGAAGTCCACGATCTCCAGGGTCGGAGGAAGACGAAGAGTCGGATGAGGATGATGGACGCCAGGCGGCGGCGAAGTCCAGTTCGAAAGAGCGCGAGGCGCGGATCAAAGGGAATAAGAAGACAAGTGATGTCACTCGGTTCTCATTCCGCAGCAAATCCAACTCTTGTGTCTTTACTCTGGAGTACTCTGCCTCTACAGCGAAAATCCTGATGCTGCAGCTTGTGGAAACGACTGCGCGAGCGGCTCTCATCCAATCTGTCCACGGTGTCTCGGCAGCGATGCTGGACGAGACCGCAACGAAGGAGGTCTCCAAAACCGTGTACGGCAATAGTGAAGGCGCTCCTCAAATTCCCGTCGTTGCGACCAGCGGCGTGAATCTCAAAGCCATGTGGGAATATCAACACATCATCCATCCGCATCATATCTACACCAACTCCATCCATGACATTTTGACTCATTACGGCGTCGAAGCGGCCCGTAACGCCATTGTCATTGAATTGCAATCGGTCTTCGGTGGGCACGGCATCAGCGTCGATCCGCGCCACCTCACGCTTATCGCCGACTACATGACGCGCGGTGGGATGTATCAGGCGTTCAGTCGCATGGGATACCGGGGTAACCCCTCTCCTTTCATGAAGATGAGTTTCGAGACGACGGTAGGATTTTTGCGGGATGCGGTGCTAGAGCATGACGGCGACGATCTGACAAATCCTTCAGCAAGGATTGTTGTTGGTAAGCTCGGAGGGGTTGGGACTGGCGGGTTTGATGTCTTTTTGCCGGTCGGCGAGGAGGATGGCGATGTGGAAATGGTGGACGCGTAGAAGATCCGGGCTGCAAACCATGTTTGCCACCGTTTTGTAAGTATTGAAATGGAAAGCGTGGCTCATATCCAATAAATTTCTAACTTTATTCAAACTAGATTATATCTCTTCCTATCAAATCAAACCGCCCAAACTTCTTAGTTACTGCGCGCGATGATAGACGCCGGATTTTTCGATCAATTCCTCGCTCCAGCCTTCTCTTTCTCTAGCAATTCTAGCCAGTGGCCGACGACACTCACGACAGTCTCTTCCAGTCCCGTCAGCTTTCCAAAGGTGCCCTCTGTCTTGCTGTTATCGACCTTGGCGACAAGTGTGTCGTATTTGCCTCCATTTGGCAGTCTTCCATCTTTGACAGCTTCGGGGAACCGCCTTGCCACGATTTCATTGACTTTGTTATAAAGATACGCGTCATCTCCAGCACTGGAGACGATGTAGCTCTGGCTGCCTTTGACCTTCTCCGGATTTAAGGCAAGAACATGCACTCTGGCCGCGTCATTGACGTTGTTAAAGTTGTTGACCAGTGGACCTAACGACCCGGCGGTACTGATGGCGGGCTTGAGCAAAAAGCTATTGGTGCCGTTGGCCAAAAAGTCTTCCGTGTTGAAACACATATCATCGCGGCCGAAAATGAAGGAGGGGTGAATGTTAACAACAGAGAAAGCAGGGCTCGTCTCCTTCACCCACGCTTCAGAACGGTTGAAGGCTGCAATCTTGGAAGCGGCGTACGCGGCAAATGGGGTCGGGTATGGTCCCGGCATCTCGGGAAGACGCGAATCCGGGCCGATTGTCGCGTCGATTCCAGGGGGTATAAAGGCGGAGAGGGGTTGGATTGCAAGAGTTGAAGATGTCACGACAATCCTTTCCACCGTTCCCGCCCGTTGGGCGGCTTCATAAAGTCCGATGGTTCCCCTCACCGCCGGTTCAATCAGGACCTTCTCGAAATCGGCGCCTTCTCCAACTCTCGTTGGGAGGGGCGAGGCGACATGTATGATATATCTGACGCCTTTGACAGCCTCGTCGAAAGCCCCTGGGGCGAGGAAATCTGGGACGACGGTGAATGAGAGCTGTGAGGCTTTATCCATTGCCTTCAAAACGGGATTGGTTCGGACGGCCTCCGCTTTTGCCTTGCTGCGGACGACTGCGCGAACATTGTAATCGTATTCGAGAGCGTAGCGGAGGACTCTGAATCCAAGATGGCCGGTAGCACCAGTGATTAAGATAAGATCGCCAGGCATTGCGAAGGAGATTATAAATCTTCGCGGTCACGAGGTGGGAAGATGGATGAGCAAAGTGTAATATCTTGCTTGCTGTTCCAAGTCTCGCTGTTCTTTGTTTTGGCCGCGGATGTTTTTTTTTTTTCGCGTGGGACACGCATAATATATACTACGTCGTGACAGATGTGTCATTCTGGCGAAGATAAGGTAATTGATTATGCATCAAATTCAGTTAGTGAGGCGTCACTTGTTGTCAACTAATCATGGATGGTAGGATGACGTCGTTCAAGAGGTTCAAATCAGAATTGTGAGCGGCTTTGAGGAGGTCGGAATAATCATACCGATCTCATGTCGCGAGGCACTCTCCCAAACCAGACCGCCAAGACCAAGGCTTGACTTTGTGATTAGTGAGATTACTAACCATCCCGAGGCTCAATAAACAAATTGATGTCAAATCTGCAAGCGAGTGCGAATTTGCTGGTAACTTCACGATAGATAAAATGGCTGACTGATCATGGCTGTTCATGAAGTGACACGTTAGCAAGAAGACGATATGGGACTGATGAATGATTTGCATACAAGTCTCAGCTAACGCCTCCATTTACCCGGTCTTTCTTCTGATGGATATGCATTCCAACAAAAGTTTCCCACCGCGCACCTCCCATCTGCTCGCGAGCCCTCCGTTGCCGAACGAGCTTCTCGGCAGCCTGTTTGAGCATCGTGCTCGGCGGGGCATACGAGTCGAATCGGTCGTCAAAATCTCGTTCGAGATAATCTTTCGTCACTTCCTCCATATGCGACAAGCTGGCGCCGCCGGGCACATTCGGGCGGCCGTGGTACTCACCTCTTCTCCAATCATCCAGTGACATATTCTGCAAGCCATCCGAGACATTCAGGCGCTTATACCATGTATGCTCACCATGTGCATGCTCTCGCATATGATGATGCTGCTTCTCACCCTCGGTGTACTTGATGAGCAGATTTTGAATCACCGCTCTTTTCTCGAGGAACTTCGAAACAAATGGAACGTGACCGAGCGGACCAGGCCAGGGGTTTGAGAAGCCGTCGTGCGTTTGATCTGGGCGACCGGTGCCGATGCTGAGCAACAGTGCAGGGCGATCTGCCTTTCCTTCAAACAAGGCGTGAAACTCACTAAGCGCCGCACCGCTCGGGTTATTTTCCCGGATCCCACCATCTTTGAAGGACATTTGGACGCCGTCGATCTCATGTCGAACCATTTCCTAATGATCGCCGTCAGTATACGTGGGAAATCTGAAAGGAATCATGTTACGTACAAAGTAGAAAGGCGCAGCAGTGGTTGCTCTGGTAACCTTCCATATCGGTAGAAGCTCAGCTCCCTCATTGTACCGAGTGACCCAGTTCGGAGTATTTTCTTTGTAATAGTGGGGATAGGAACGGAGAAGATACGCCTCAACGAGATTCTCGTCATGTGTAGCGGTGAGACAGCACGACTGACAAACCCGAGGACGATCTACATCAAAGGGATCTGGTTGTTGCAAAATCTCATCAAATCGATCGCAATCCCATGGATGCAGATCGTCTTTTCCGTTGCAATTGGGATGCTCGTGGCATCGCGCTCCAACTATTTCCTGAACGGCGCGCTCCAATGGCTCATGATAGTATTTGGTCATCAGTGGGATGTTACTCCGTCGTTTCCTGAAAAGGTCTTCCCCAACTTTACGATATAGTTCTAACCCCTCCGAGACTGTCATCCGCAGTCGTCCAAGTATCGTAGCGATCAGTCCTCCGGTCGACGTCCCATACATGAAGTCGAAGTAATGGCATGGTAGAAGCTCTTCTTCAGACATGGCTTTGAAATGGCTGATGTCTGCTGTCAATTTGTCTTTTTGCACGGCAGCGCTTGTATTATTCGGTGATGGAGGGTTGGTGCTCACGCCATTCTCTTGCTCGGCTTGTTTGGGATCATTTCCCGTTTGCAAATGCGAATGATCATCTTCTCCCGCTTCCGAAGCCAATGTAGGCTTGTGGTCTGCCCGATTACTTTCGCAGAGTGTACTCGCCTCCGGCTCTTCGAAAAGCTCACCGTGTGCGCTCTCCTCCTCATCAAGTCGCTTCTCCCATTCCCACACCTCGTGCATCAGAGCCTTCAAGATAAGAAGGCTGCTGTACCCCCGAATCCCCCCACCATCAAGCGCCAATATGCATGGCCACCATGGATCCTCGACCTCTCTCGCCCAGCTTCGCCCAGCCTTGTCAGAGTCTTGCGTTTCTGCGCGCCGTCGCACACTCGGCGTCCTCGAGTGATGAAGGCCAGGGGATGGGATCATCGATGTAGAAGACAAACCGACGCCGATGTTTTCATGCTCTGCTTGACGTCTCAGTCTCCTTAATTCTTCTCCGCCATTCGCCTGACCAGACGCTGAAGTTGTCCCGCTCATGGTGGTGGTCGGGACCGCGGGCCGCAGGAAAGCCCACGGCGCTCTAGGCATGGAATCCAGGTTGGTACCAGATGCGCTGGATGCGCTGATGCAGGGGTTGGTCTCCTCGCCGGCTAGTAAAGTGTTCTGATAGATCGCCTGAGCAGTCGAAAGAGAGGATATGCAACAATTGGTATGAGGAGAGGGAGGAGAAATGCGATTCGATTGCGTCGGCTGTGTAAGTCGCCTGCGAGGCCTGCCTTTTAAATCGGCACGCCCGGTAATACTCTAGGAGGTCAGGTGGATAGCGTGTGATTCGACGAGGTCACGGATGCTCGCAGGCATTCTGTTGGTCCAAAAGGACTACCAAGAGCGAACGCATATGACTTTGAAGCTATCATCCAATGAATCAAACATTTTGCAACCAACTCTACGCCTTGCTATGCTTGAAAAGAAAACAAAAAGGGGATGATGCTGATCGAAGAAATGGACCTCACGGCGAACTTGTGAGTGGAAGCCTGAAACAATGTTCATCTGCATCCAGCGACCACTGCCCCGGCTGCGATCACAAACGCGCCGACCCGACGACTGACTTGGTCCTGGTCGCCCCAGACGGGGCTAGTTTGTGGCTCGGGGTGTTCAGGCTGTAGTTCCTATTCGATCATTAGCAAGACCTTGTGACTTCGCCACGCCCTCCTGCAAAGCCCCAAAGACATTTACAACTCGGTGGGCAGGCTCAGAGCAGCTGAAAGGGCCTTGCCCGTTGCCTCAGGTTGCTTTGCTCAATCAGTTGACTCATGTGTTGCTGGCATCGAACGCAGCCCCTTGACTTAGATGCAATATCCCGCAAAGGCGCCTCCATACTGCGCGTGAGCTGAGCTACGCCCTCCAACAGATGTCAAAGAACGTGCTGCATGCCGCCGTTCACTTGGAGAGAGAGGTGATGGCCCGATTCGCTGAGGTTTTCCCAACATTTCGCCACTCTCATCATCGCCACCGCGAATGCCCATACAGTCAATAAACAATGTCGCCTACAGCACTTTCGCGAGGTCCAGCGTCCGTGGTGAACTTTCAGATGAAAGAGATGAAGTTATTTGGCAGTCCAGGGCCGGACCTATCCGAGTGTTTTGAACGCCATGTCGTCCCATTCCCGATTTACTTTCGCTGCCTTGAAAGATCTCTGGGGGAAACACTTCGCCATCCTCTCCGTAACTCACCGGGAGCAATGGCTGGAATGTCGCATTCGGGTCAGTTGCCACGGCGTGTTGTAGATTGTCCACCATCGCGCAGTCCACTTGGCTGTCAAGGCAGTCGGTGAAAGAGCCAACCCTTGGCAAATGGCTCGCGTTCAGCTCTCATCTGTACACTCAATGTTGCTGCTACTCTGCCATGTGTTGCAAACTCGAGGAATGGACAAATGTCACGCTTGGATGACGGAACGTGATGAAGATTCCTTGCATCCGCTACCAAGCGGAACTCTTGGCAAACCGGAGGGAATGAAGCGTGCATCAAACATCACTAGCCAGAAGACATGACGGGAATTGGGTCACCAAGAGCAATCAAGAGCATATCATCTCGATCCGCTTGCCAGATATCGTGCATACCAAAAGGCTCTAGGGACAAGTCATCGCCAGTCGCCGAGCAATGGTCAGATGATTCGCCATAATATAGGCAAGCAACGTTCACTTCTAAACACTGCGGAAGGCTGAGGATGTTCGAGTGAGGGAGCTCAATGGATGCTGATGCGGACAGGGAATGGATCCTCACAAGATACGACTGTCTCACACAGGGACCCTCGACAAGACAAAGCAAGGATGCGCATGTTACGATTCTCGCGAGGCAGCAGGCCGCTTCTCGGATCAGACCGGATGGATGGTCATGATTACACTGCTGAAACGGTCCAAGTCACGATCTCTTTGGGCGTAATAGCAGCTATAACGGTTGAGGCGACCCCTTCCCCCCTCCCCTTCCCCCCTCCCCTTCCCCTTCCCCATGTGGTCGAGCGCGCCCAGTGCGGCAGGAATCGCTGTCGGGAACAACCGATAACGAAGTACAACTTTTCTTTGTTCATTTGAGAGTTTGACATCGCTTGTCACGGCCCGTGTAGAGGGGGGAGCAAAATGCTTCAAAACACTCTACTAAGGCGGCCGACGACTTTCTCTTGCGTTGGGGCAGAGATGCTGACGCTGTGCTTTCCCACACTTGTAGACCTGGGAGTGTAGCTCGTTCGCAACCAGGTCATCCCAAGATCCACTCAAACTAACCGGTGGGTTAGCCGCCGTGCCGTGTTCCATTCCCCATCCATTTTCCACGTTCCCAGAGGATGGACGGCCCGGGGAAGGGATGGTCAGGCGCAATATGTGTCGCCCGCCGTCCGAAGAGGGCTACTCGAACTACTCAAACGAGCTGTCGCATCTGGTCTGACGCCGGAATCTGCGGAGCCCGTCCTTTACGCCGTCATGGCCGTGGAATGGAGATGGCATGACCTTTCGGTTAAGAACGCGGTTGGCGGGCGCGCGCCAACATGCCGGATCTTGTTGTATGCGAGGACGGAAGTACCTTGTACCCCTTGCATACGAAGTCCGTGGCTGCTTTAGCTTCATGCAAGTAATTGTATGTGCTGATTGGCCGCCACGCAGGAGGGGGAAGGGCACACGCAAAAGCGTTCATCACACCAGAGTGGAGCAGGTCCATTTGGCACCATCGCCGTCGTCGATAGGCCAGCGCATCAGCTCAAACTGCGGTAGGCTTGCTTGGTAGCTTCCCAGGAGGCGTTTGACGGAGGAGCTACCATCCCAGCATGTGTTTCAACGGCACACGCTGGATGGGTCCAGAACCCGAGCGGGTGCGTGGACGTGGGAAAGCGATGGGGGCGGGAGGATTCTCGCGCGATACGGCCAACGCATTGCCCAACCCACCTCGTCAACGCGGAGCACGCAAGGCAGAGATGCCATGTCAGCCGCGGTGGATGGGATGGCCGGTTGGGATGGCCGGGGCCGACACGGTGCAGCTGGTACCTGAACTATGCCCGACGTCTGAGTGGGCGCCGCGTTTGCGCGGCTCAGCAGCGCTTCTCAGAGACGACGATGTACCGGTATCCCCACCCCCAGGCCAAGTCCATCATGCATCGCAAATCGCTTCTGTGGTCGGGGCTGTGCTGGCGGACTTCGTCGACGGCCGTCCGCTGCCCAAGCCGAACACATCCGCCGCTCTCAATCCCTGTCCCCGCCGCCGTCCCCTCTCCCCCTCTTCCCGCTCCGTGATCCACTTGGCGGGCGGAGCGAAACCGTAGCGGGGCTGCGGATGGCGTTTCGAGAGGTCGGCTCGGCGACAGCATCGCACATGGGCTGCATGGCAATTGGCTTCCGTGGGAAGAGATGGCGTTAGTGTCGGATCGACGCTGCGAAATGGCTAGTCAGGCCCGCCGATCGTCCCGATATTGTCGCCAGTATCTCGCAGGGCCATCCTCACAGGCACTTCACCCCGCCTCGCTCCGGCTAGCATCTCAGCGGCGTGCGGGCGCACGAACGCCTCCCCCCCATGTCCGCCGCCTTGTGTGCGCGCTCGAGGGCGGAATCGAGCGGAATGTCTTGTTCCCTGGCCCTTCATGGTCTTTCGTGCTGATGCTGGCGTGCCTGTAGTTTGAGACGTCAGAAGCCCGCACTGGGTGGCGCTAAGCCCCTCCCACACTCTGCCAGGGTGCCTGCCTTATCGCCATCGCTCATCCGCGCGTTGCAGGTCCGCTTCGTCACCACTCTCTGCCGCATGCTGTTCCGCGCCGCTTTGCATGTGTCTGGTATGATTGACCCCCTCGTCCTCCTCGTCCTCCTCTCCGACGTCTGATCGCCTCGGGCGGGTTTCCTTCGAGTCTTTCCTTAACGCCTCTTGGTCGAGTGTCACCGGTGCGGGCGGGCGCGGCAGTGGATCCAGCCTCATCGCATCGGACAGCCTTGCACGGGGTTCTCTTCCAACCCCTCCGACAACAGCACACATCATCGTGTTGCGGAGGAAGCCGGGCCCAGACGGTCTTGCGTGTCGATCGGGGCGAAGAAGTGTGCGAAGACGGGCGTGAGCCTGGCGTGAGTGCGCCGTGAGTCTTGCGACGGACAGATATTTGCGCGGCCAGGATCGTCCCTCGCCGGCGGTGGTCCACGGCGCCGCAAATGGCCACATTCTCTGCGGTCAACACCCCCCTCAGCGCGCCGGACTTGAGTCAGGGCGGAGAAGAACGCACACCCACGACTCCGAAAGCGCGATTCGCCGGCCAAGCGACGCAGCCGTCGGCGACCGAGGAGTCGACGACGAACACTCCCACCAAAGACAGCTTCGGCGGCGTGCCGGGTCAGAAGCCGTTGCCGACGGAGCCTCCGACTCCTGCGCCGGCGGACGGGAAGGCACAGGGCCGCGGGTCGTCGCTCAAGAGGGACGGGTCACATCGGTCCAGCAACTCGGGCGACATCGCGGACGTAGAAATGGGTGAAGGTGGCGGCGCCCACCCGGGCGCGGGCGCGGAAGAGGAAGGGTCGGACAACGAGAGCGTCGCGAGTGAATCGCAGAGGCGGTCCAAGAAAAAGAAGGGACAACGTTTCTTCTGCACGGATTTCCCGCCCTGCCAACTCAGCTTTACCAGGAGTGAGCACCTGGCCAGACACATCCGCAAGCACACGGGAGAACGACCGTTCCAATGTCACTGCTCGCGCAGATTCTCCCGCCTGGACAACCTCCGCCAGCACGCCCAAACGGTGCACCTGAACGAAGACATCCCGGGCGACTCGCTCGCTGCCACCAGCACCCGATTTCAGAGGCAGATCCGTACCGACAGGGTACGGCCGCCAGCCGGCCGGTCTCGTGCGTCGACCATCGGCAGTCAAGGGGGTCACAGCAGAGGACATAGCCGGAACGTGTCCACCTCGAGCATAGGATCAACCACGTCGAGCGTGGGCGCATCCGATGAAGCTCGTCGTCGCCCGCCGCCTTTGGCCATGGCCAATGACCCTGCTGCTCGGGCCAGGCCCACCCTCGACACGTACAACGCTATATCCGGGAGTCCCGGTCAGCAATATGTGTATCATAACCAATCGCCAACAGGATACAGCACGCCAACCTCGCAGTCATCGTTCACCGGCCCCAGCAGCCCTCACTTCTCGAACATGGCATCCCCTTCGTCCTCGCTATCCCGATCGTCATTTTACAACGGCGCCCGACAGGCGCCGAGTCGTCGTTTGTCAGTGCCATCCGTCCCGTTTCCATTCCAGCAAACTCAGCAGAGTGGTACCTTTCAGCCTTCCTACTTTAGCCCGATTCCGTCCGGAAGTTCGGCTACCTTTTCGCAAAGCGGCAGCATGTATGGCAGCCCAACCAGCTCCGTGTTTTCTCATGGGAGACGTGATTCGGAGACAGAGCTGGAATACCGCCGAAGGACCTGGCACCCGGGAACTTATGCCAACTATTCACAGCGACCGGCCACGAGCGGACTCTTGTACCATCAGACCCCAGACGACCAGAGACCCGCACCGTCCAATCAACTCGCTGCGAGCCAAGTAACCAGGCTCCCGGGGATCGAAAGTTTTGACCACGCGCCACTGACCGCCGCAAGACAGCAATCCAGCCCTATGATGGTTGATATCCGTCCATCCAGCTCTCACCGCAGCTCCGATGCGGGACTCCACCAGGGGATCACCCGACTCGATATTGCGGCAGCAAACGCACCGGTTGAAGGTCACTGGCAAGGTACGCGTCAAGGTGCCAGCCAACCCGGCATTTTCTCTCAGCCACAGCAGCCAGCGACTATAGCACCGCAATTCATTCACCATCAACATTCCGCTTCCATGCCGGAACCCGTCACCCCCCGCAGAAACAAGCGGCAAGGCTGGTACGGCGGGCCCGTCCAAGCTCAACAGCCGAGTTACATGTCCCACCGGCCATCCCCAGAAGACTCCGGGAGTAGCGACGGCGTGCCCACTCCAGGCACTTCCCAAGGTGCCGAGTACCACCCCGTCATCGTGAATCCGAGCGGAATCCCGGAGGGCTATGCCCCTGTTACCGAAGAATCCAAGGTAGATCATTCTGAAAACAAGCCAAAGGCGTTTCAGGCTGACTCGGCTTTCTTACAGACGTTTGCAGCAGCTCCGCAGCCGGTGCAAGCTTATGCCCTGCAAACTGGCCACGATCCGCATTACCATCCAAAGTCTTACCCTCCGCAACCGCAGGGTCACGACATGGGGCGGTTGGAGGCGCTTGTTGCTGTTGCCACGAGCGAGAATCGAGCGGCTGAGCATCGCTCCTAAACAGCTGGCCCCTCCCACCCCCCTCCCCTCTCCTTCTCCCGCCGATAATTTTTTTGGATTCCCCGTGCTAATCTTGAAGAACTCTTCCTGCAAATTTAAGATTTGCGCGTCGAGTTATTTGGAGACATATTTTTGTGTCACGACACTGAACGACGTTTACGACCCATAACACGCGTGCTTTTCTCTTGTTGCTTGATGCTAATGAAACGCATGAGAAGGCTTTTTGCTGAACACACATTACAATTTTCCTCTCTCCAGCGATACCAAACGAACCTTGATACCCCCGCTTTGGAGATATGTGTGGATGAGAAGAGAATAGCACGACCCCGACACAGTTTGGCTTTCTTGCATATTGCATAGCGCTTACCTTTTGGAGTGGGGGGTTTGGTTGGGGGCGGGGATTTTATTCATTATTCGAAATTTTTGCTTCGCGCCGTTGGAGTATCGGGTGTTTATTTTGTCTGCCTGATACCATTGTGGACTTCGCTTTTTGTGAGTGGTACTATGTCATTGTTATTGATGGTTTTGGGGTTTTTTGTTTTTTTTTTGCGATGAATTGATGAATGGAGGCTTTTTTTTTTCCTGGTTTTTTCTTTTTTCGGGAGATGTTTTGTATGGCAGCAGAACTCGTCTCACACGTTGCAAATTTATTCATTCGCTTGACAGCAGACTCTTGGTTCAATTTGCTCATATTTTGATGTGCAATAACAGCGCAGCCCACTCAATGTGGTTTCGAATTCACCAGCCAGGGGATCCAATATTCCCATTCTGCTGCTCCGCGACCAGGTTCACCGCTGATGTGGTCAAGTTCGAACTGTTTTGGGGAATCATGATATTCTCTTTCGAAGTTTGTGATCGCCAAGGTGCACAATGCCTTCGACTACGCGGATGGCACATTATGCAAGCTGTGTTTGGTCATTGATTTCGTTTCGGATGCTCCAATACGGGTTTATTGTAGAGAGGGAGCGGGGAGGTGGGCTCACGGCGTGTAAAGGGTCGTTTTGGAAGGTGAGACTGAGATATCGATATCCTCGACGAATACAAACTGAACAGGGCCGGGGTTAGGAAAGGGTACGAACCCGCATGATTTATGGTGGATATGTCGTTATCGTTAACCGAGCGATTGGAGAAGGGGGTGGACTCGTATGGCCGCAGAATGAATATTGGCATTCAGCTCAACGGTACGAGTCAGCCGCCGGGTACGAACGAGCGTCCACGTTATCATGCTGCGTGCTGGGACGGGTCTCATCGACCCTGGTGAGAGTATGAAAGCAAACCCGGCACGAACTATCGGAGTTTGTATTGGAGGCTCAGCCAGTATTGACGAGATGCGGAGAGCCTTTTGAAAGGAAGGGTCGGTGGAAAAAAATAAACGTAAAACTAAAATAATCCGAATTATTTGACTAACCGATCTTAGCCTCTTACTCTTAAAAGGTCTTTTGAATGAGTGACTCGAATGCTAAGTATCTGCGTAACTTCCGTCCATACACCAATCATCACCTACCCTCATGTTTCCATCCAAAACATTTTCTTCAGAAACGGGGTTTTAATCGGCCTGAGGCTGATCACTTCGCCTGTGCGTAACCAGCTACCCGTAAAATTCGGTTACAATACCAGTCCAATTGCACGAATTCCTGCCCTAGCTATATACGTCTCAATTCGTTCGCATGGACCCGATTATTCAAGCGGCTAGTACGCCAAAGTTGGGAGCGGAAATCCGCTGTGGGTGTAAAAAGGACCCGACGGAGCGGTCCAAGACGGCATGGTATGAGATGAAGCGGTCGCAGCCAGAACCGGCGCGGTCGGGGCTGTCGAGTATCCGGTCGGAGTTGACCACGGCCCATATGCAAGCCATTGGTGATGCTCGCTTCGTTTGCGCGGGCCTTCAAACCTTTTGCCCTGATGCACAGGGGCGAAATGCCCCTCCGGGTTGGCGTTCCCCCCCGGGCCGCCGTATGGGAGCATAGGAACGCTGGTGCCGGTTGCTGTTGGAAAACTAACCGGAGGATGTTAAGTATGGGATTTGAAGGAGAGGGTGTTAGTGTGATCGGGGAAAACTTACAGAGTATAACCCGTCCCAGTGCCGGTTGCAGTGCCGGTCAGATAAACACCTGACGTGAGTTCGTACATAGGGTATGGGTAATCACGCGGTCGAAATTGCTTCTTATACTCCACACCTTCACTCTTGAAGAAGTCGAATGGAAGAGCCAGTGCCGTGGTGAAGAAGAGAGTGAGGGGGATCAGACTCGCAAGAGTGGCCTTCGCCATATTGTCCGTTTGTGAAATGATCGTCTGAACCTCTAAAAGACAGCTGTTTGATCTATAAAGAACGTGAACCCAACGACACAACCGTTGACGAGAAGGAGACTGATGATGGTGCTTTCAGCGACCCGATTGAATATATTCGCTGCGGCAAAGATAAGAAGAGATACGTAAAATGAAATCTGAGCAAGTGAGACCGTGGGAAAAAATGCAGCCGAGTTGGCAACCTACTTGGAGAGCTGTCCAAACTACATTGCTCTCCCCGACAAGCAGAGATCTGCAAGACAGGCCGGGTAGAGCAGACGGAGGCATCGCCCCGACCAGACAGCCTCCCGAGATAGCGACATCTGGAGCGCCATGCTAGACATGGTTCTTCGAAGCGTATCAGCCTCGCGATGGTCCGCATGTCGACAGTGAATCATGCAACGTTCACGATAAGCATCAGCATTGTGGGCGCTTATGAAACTTGAACGGCCGCTTGAGAAACCTCTATTGGCAATGTTGACGACGGGAAATTCGTCACTTTCTCCACCACAATCATATATTCCAGACAGACACCGCGCGTATGGTGTTCTTCCTTTGGAGCTGTCTCTTGAAGTGAAATTGGCCGATTTTCTCAACTCCGTCACAACCAGAGAAGGTGGAAAAGACCCGTTCTAGAGGCCCTATTCGTCAGAAGTGGTCCCACAGGCCCATGCAGGCCGCAAGCATGATCATTCAAAAGTGTTTAGCGAACGATAAGAAGCTTTGCTCAGGTTGTTGAGCCCAAATGCTTGTCCAGAGTGCACGTCCATCGTTTCGTTTGTACCTGCATCTATGTGAGGCTGAAAGGAGAATGCCGAAACGATACGCCCATGAAACTACCCAACGATGGTCCGCGACTCCTGTAACATAGACGCCTTTCGTTTGATAGTTGATGTGGCGAGTGCCTTGGGATCTCTAGTGGACTGTAGACCGGCTATGGTTGAAGGCGTGATTCACAGCGGTATCCAGTGTTCGTTCCATGGATTGAGCATCAGAACAGGTCGTTTACAAATTCGACAGACGCCCCTGTCGATCACTTCCAGGTCAGTGAGAGAACAAGACAGGAGATCTGCAGAGCCACAGGCGAACCCCCACGACATGTATCAGCATATGATAGAGCGGAATGCTTCTTCTGCTTTGTTGTAGGGTCGATGTAACACTCAGATACAAGCCTGATGAACAATCTTCTTCATGACGTGGAGAAACGAGGGACATCCCATCGCCTTCAAACAAGAAAGCGAACAAAAATGGCGTTAACAGAGCTTGAAAGTAACAAAGCAATTCTCAGACGAAGTCAATGGGCATGCCGGGGATTGTATTGGCTGAGTCCACAAGAAATGCCACTATTGCAAACCCGGACAAAGGACTAGTAAGATCATGATGCCTTACGAAATCTACGGGTGCGAAAATCCGGAATCTTCACACAATGGTCAAAAGCAATCCTTCCTAGAGTCTCCCATTTCCACGGCACCTTTACTCTCAGCGCACGCATACATAATGCGGCTGCGGGCCGAAGAGCCAGAGCATGGATGTGTCTGATGCAAATCGCCATCCAGCTCCCGTAAGCGTCGATGCTACGCACGTCGTGGTCGTGTGGTATGCAGGTGATGCCTTTCAATCCATAACATCTTCATCATCTTCATCATCATGTCCATCATCATTGCTGTCATCATTGCTGTCATCGACATCCATCACCTCGTACTCAATATCCTCATTCGAGTCCACAGGCAGTTTCGTGGTGTGGTCGCGATCGCGCGCAGATGGCACCACGGGATCTCCATCACTAACGCCAGTGCGAGAGCCGAACCCACTGTTGTCGCGGCCTAATGTATCCGTCGAGCTCCTGGGCAAGTCCTCAAATGCGATCGCCGCTTCCTGCGGGCCTTTCACTCTCCGTCTCAACCTCCTTTGACTATCTGCCCGATCGTGATCGTCTATGGCTTCCAAATCGGTGAAATCCGACATGGTATCTCCTTTCGCGCTCTGGCTATGTGTCCGTTTAACTAGCCTCGAGCCCATATTACGCTTGCTCAGCCGTCTGAGCCTCCGACCCTCCTCAAAATTCGCTTCTGCGTTTTCATCGCCGCATCGTAATCGCGAGAGCTTGCGCGCCACCGCATCGTCTGAGTCCGAGTCCGAATCGAGGTCAGATGAGGTGGTGAAGCCAGCAGAGTGGGAGTCGCTGCTGTTCGCCTCCTCCAACTCTTCCGGATAGACGACATCGATGTCGGTGATATATCCCACGTCGCCCTCGAGAAGCTCTTCGACTTTGAGCGTTTCATTTCCTTTCTCTTCCTCTTTGTCCACGCCATCGGAAGCGGACACTTCGAGCTTGGCCGTCTTCTTCGACGGGCTTTCCGTCTCGGCCGGCTGGACGGAGGCGGACGACGCGGGCGAAGCGGAGCGTTCGAGCTGGCACCTGCCTGTAATGCTGCTAGCTCTGGTAGGCTTGTATTTTTTGCGGTGAGGCGTGTATGGTGGCGTGCGAGGCCCGCTGGCGTCGGAGGTGAAGCCCGTGAGGGTCTCCATTGGAATTTGAAAGCTATGACTCATGCGATTCGTTCAGTCGTCGTGGATTCAGTGTGTGCGCCGACCTGGCGCAGGAACGGCGTGTCTGCCTCAGCGCACGTCGCGCGCTGTGATTATTCGTCCGGTATCTGGCCGGTGGTGCTGCTTAACTGCTTTATTCTGTCGCCGGTATCCTAGCAATATCATGTTTGGGGCTCAGTCGATATGAATCACAAGTCTTCCCGCACGGGACAAAGACTGCTGGCAGATGGGGGGGGGGTGGGTGGGGTGGGATGTGGATGAATGCTGCAAAAGCAGTGTGGAAAGAAGGGCGTCGAACAGGAGGAAGGAGAGAAGAGAATAAAAGGGCAGGTGTTCTAAGCAGCGGTCGCTTCGTGCAGGACTGTGTTGGCGTCAAAATTGGGCAGCAACGAGAAGAGATGCGGCCGGCTTCCCTGCAGCTCGCATGCGGCCGTCCTTTCCAATCCGGCCAGCGCCCACGCCTAAGGCTGATGTTTATTCGTGCGCCACCGCCAGGAGCGGAATATTGGGAGAGGAATGGAGGGCGGATGACGGCAGAAGGGAGCAGCGAGTAGGAGGAGCGCAGCTGGCACTCCGGTGACACTGTACAGAGGCCCTCGGCCTCCCGTGCGGACTCGGAGAAGGTCGGAGGCGACGTAGCGGCCCAATGAGAGAATGTCTCGTAGATATCATTCGATGTGCAGTTGTCCAACGCCGTCTCCGTGACACCGCAGATGTTGATGCTGTGAAAGTGCACGCGCAAGCATACTTCAGGCGTGCGCATGAGGAAGTGTCAGAAAAGGAGTTTTTACTTCGGGATTCGCACGTGATTTTGAGCCTCAAGACCGCCCCAGCTTTCAGGATGCTTGGCGCGCTGGAAATCTACGTAGCCAGTACTAGTTCTGTTCTGCATTATTCGACGCAGAGGGCCAGCTTGCGACACTCAGTCCCTCGTGAGCAGCACGTTGACCATCTGCGCGGCGACGACTACGTTAAATTCCTGTCCACCTGCCCCGTGGTGCCGTGCCCTTGGCAACCCTCACCTCCCCTCTACTCCGCTGGCGGCATTGGTGCACCTCGACCCGTCCGGAGCGCAGGCTCCCTCGCTCTAGCCACCCGCCATGGCCTCGACCTCGCCCATGCTCACCAAGTTCGAGTCCAAGTCGTCCCGGGCCAAGGGCATTGCTTTTCACCCCAAGCGACCATGGATCCTCGTCTCCTTGCTCTCCTCCACCATCCAATTATGGGACTACCGCATGGGCACGCTCATCGATCGTTTCGAGGAGCACGACGGGCCGGTTCGTGGCGTCGACTTTCACAAGACCCAGCCCTTGTTCGTAAGTGGTGGAGATGACTACAAGATCAAAGTGTGGAGCTACCAAACGAGGCGCTGTCTGTTCACGCTGAATGGCCATTTGGACTATGTCCGCACCGTCTTTTTCCACCATGAGTTGCCGTGGATCCTGTCCGCGAGCGACGATCAGACGATTCGAATATGGAATTGGCAGAACAGGAGCTTGAGTATGCGTGCCGGGCCCAATTGAGCTAGTATGGAGACATGTTGGCTGACTTGGAATATCACAGTCTGCACCATGACCGGCCACAATCATTACGTCATGTGCGCACAGTTCCACCCCAAAGAAGACCTTATCGTCTCGGCATCGCTCGACCAGTCTGTAAGAGTATGGGACATATCAGGACTTCGCAAGAAGCACAGTGCCGGCCCGCAGTCGATGGGCACGTTCGAGGACCAGATGGCCCGAGCCGCGCAGAGCCAGCAGGCCGACATGTTCGGCAATACTGACGCTGTGGTAAAGTTCGTGCTAGAAGGCCACGACCGCGGGGTCAATTGGGTTGCCTTCCACCCCACCCTCCCCCTTATCCTCTCTGCCGGCGACGACAGGCTGGTCAAGCTGTGGAGGATGTCAGAAACCAAAGCGTGGGAGGTGGATACCTGCCGAGGACACTTTCAAAATGTGACGTGCTGCTTATTCCATCCACACCAGGACCTCATTTTGTCCGTGAGTGAGGACAAGACGATTAGGGTCTGGGATTTGAACAAGAGAACCTCTGTGCAATCGTTCAAGCGTGAAAACGACCGGTTTTGGATGATTGCTGCGCATCCCGAAATAAACCTTTTTGCCGCCGGCCATGACAATGGTGTCATGGTGTTCAAGCTCGAACGTGAGAGACCTGCTCACGCCGTGCACCAGAATCAACTCTTCTTCGTCACAAAAGAGAAGCACGTCCGATCATATGACTTCACAAAGAACATCGAGTCCCCTTCAATGCTGTCTCTCAAGAAGCTTGGTGCACCATGGACGCCACCAAGAACGCTCTCGTACAACCCAGCTGAGCGCAGCATCCTAGTAACCTCACCGGCAGATAGTGGCGTCTATGAACTCATCAGCCTGCCACGAGATGCTTCTGGCGCTGTTGAGCCTCAAAGCTCGATGCGTGGTTCCGGCAACTCGGCGGTATTTGTGGCGAGAAACCGCTTTGCCGTCTTCAACCAAACCAACCAGCAGATTGACATTAAGGACCTCTCAAACAGCACTACCAAGACGATCAAGCCTCCTCATGGCACGACTGACATGGTTTTCGGAGGCCCGGGTTGTCTGCTTCTGATCGCGCCCACTCACGTCTATCTGTACGATATCCAGCAGAAAAAGCAACTCGCGGAGATTGCCGTGAACGGCGTGAAGTATGTTGTCTGGTCCAACGACGGCATGCATGCTGCGTTACTTTCGAAGCATAATGTCACCATCGTCAACAAGCAGCTGGAGCAAATAAGCACGTTGCACGAAACGATTCGAATCAAGAGTGCTTGTTGGGATGATGTGGGTGTCCTCCTCTATTCCACACTCAACCACGTCAAATACACTCTCATGAACGGTGACAACGGTATTGTGCGGACTCTTGAGCAGACTGTATACCTTGTTCGCGTCAAGGGTCGGTCAGTGTATTGTCTCGATCGATCTGCAAGGCCTAAGGTCCTGACGATTGACCCCACTGAGTACCGCTTCAAGTTGGCTTTGGTGAAGAGGCATTACGATGAAATGTTGAATATAATCAAGACGAGCAGTTTAGTTGGCCAAAGCATCATCTCTTATTTGCAGAAAAAGGGGTATCCGGAAATTGCGCTTCAATTCGTGCAAGATCCTCAAACGCGATTTGAGTTGGCCATTGAATGCGGAAATCTGGATGTCGCTGTTGACATGGCGAAGCAGCTTGATCGCCCGAAGCTGTGGCAGCGTCTGAGCACTGAAGGACTGGCACACGGTAATCACCAAATCGTGGAGCTGGCGTATCAGAAGTTGAAGAACTTTGAGAAACTCAGCTTCTTGTACCTCGCTACGGGTGATATGGAGAAGCTGAGTCGCATGGCGAAGATTGCGGAGCATAGAGGCGATATGACAAGCCGCTTCCAAAATGCTTTGTACCTTGGCGACGCGCAGAATAGGATCGAGATGTTTAAGGAGGTGGATCAGTATCCCCTCGCGTACCTAACTGCTAAAGCACATGGCTTAGACGATCAAGCACAGGAAATTATCGAGGCGAGCGGATTGACTGCCGAAGAGATTAAATTGCCACCCATTGGACAACCCAAGGCACCGCCCAAAGCCATTGTGCCAACTCACAAAGCAAACTGGCCCACGAAGAATATAGGTGCCAGCTCGTTCGAAAAGGCTCTCGTGGCCGATGGCGATGAGGCCATCGTGCCGGAAACCAACGGATATGGGGCCGAAGATCTTCTGGCGGAAGAGGAAGCCGGCGTGAATGGCTTTGGAGGGGATGAAGGCGAAGATGACGATGCTGCCGCTGGGTGGGACATGGGCGATGACGCCGTACCTGACGTCGAAGCGGAAGACTTCGTGGACGTCTCAGCCGAAGCCGCAGGTGGCGCCGGCTCGAGCGAATCCGACCTCTGGGTTCGCAACAGTCCACTGGCAGCCGACCACGCGGCGGCAGGATCTTACGAGTCGGCTATGAATCTGCTGAACCGGCAGATCGGAGCAGTCAATTTTGCGCCTCTGGAAGATCGATTCTCAGAGATCTTTGCGGCGTCGCGCACCTTCTTACCGGCTAATGCTGGCATGCCGCCGCTAATTAACTTCGTTCGCCGAACGACCAATGAGACGGATTCCAGGAAGATCCTTCCCATCATCCCCCGTGATATTGAGAGCGTTCAAGCTGGCGAGGTGACCTCAGGTAAGAATGCGATGAAACAGAACAAACTCGAAGATGGCATCGTGGCTTTCAAGAAAGCGCTGCATCTGTTCATGGTCAACGCCGCCACTTCGGCTTCCGAGGCGCAGGACGCCATCGCCACCGTGCAGCACGTGGCGCAATATATTCTCGCGATGTCCATTGAGCTTGAGCGAAGGAAGCTGGTGGGCGGCGCGATGGATATATCCGACAAGAGCGAAGAGGTAAAGAAGAGAGCTTTCGAACTGAGTGCGTACTTCACCGTCCCTGCACTAGAAGCAGGCCACCAGACGCTCGCGCTGTTCAGCGCAATGAATTTCGCCAACCGCAACAAGCAATTGGGCACCGCATTAGGGTTTGCGAACGCGCTGATCGAGCGCGGGACCAATGCCAAATTCAAGGAGACGGTCAGTAGCCATCCCACCCTCCTTTGCCACCACACAGACAGACGTGCTGATCAAATCATTTCAAAGGCCCGCAAAGTTAAAATCGCATGTGAGCGCTCGCCGACCGATGCATTGGACATCGAGTTCGACAGCTTCAACGAATTCGACATTTGCGCCGCTTCATACACCCCCATATACGCGGGCGAGGCGAGCGTGACGTGTCCGTTCGACGGCTGCAAATACCAACCCAAATACAAAGGTGTCGTGTGTAAAGTGTGTGAAGTTTGTGAGATAGGAAAGCCAGCCAGCGGATTGAGGTTGACGGTGTGAGGGACATGGAATTCATAAAAGAAGGGCGAGACGGCGCGAGAGGTTAGGCGCTTGCCAGAAATTTTAGGGGTTGTGGGGAGGATGGAGGATGAGATTTAGCGAGCCATGCATTTTTGTTTTGCTTATTTCACATTAGGCAAGGGAATGGAGATGTTGATCTCAAAATATGTCGCCTTGTCAACCGGATGACTCATGTGATGGCCAACAACGTCATGCGTTGGTTTCTTCTTTCGTAGTTCAGTTGGCTAATTAGAACGCACATCATCGCCAGCAGATAAACCATTCAGCAGGGGTGCCACCGGTCAAGGTTCTTCTGGTTTCATTTGATAAAAGAAAAGGGGCATTTTCGGCTGCCCCTGGAATGGCCACACGCAGTCTCTACTCGGTTAAGACACGTTGCCCCCCTCTCTGCGTTTCGGTGATGCGACCTCCGATCACGAGTGGTATAAGAGAGGTCGGGACGCCGAAAACGGAAGGCACGATGGGTCCAAGATATTCGCCAACACTTTTCCCCGACAATTGAGATGGTGGAGGAAGAGAAAGGAAAAGGGGAGAGAAAGGGGGGGGTGGAGCAGCGAATAGAGATGAGAGAGTTTTGAGGATCAAATCATCACCTCCGCAGATTTAAATTTAATCTTGATTTTGATTTTGATTTTGATTTTTTTTTTTTGGCAGAATTAAAATTGGAAAAATGATAAAAAATTATGTACAAAAAACCTGAAGGGTATATGGCAGGGAAGATAAACAAGAAAGCGATCGCTCGCAAAAGCCCTTTTACACATCTCCAAAATTCCCCCCCCCCCCCCCCGGGAGAACACCCGGCCTCCAGCCAGTTCCATCGCCATCCATCATACAAAATCATCACACAGTATAGAACATGCTCTCTTCGACGAACGACGCAACACCTTTGTTAAAACCCTTTGAACGGGTCCATGCCGTTCTCGTCGAAAACGTAACCCAAACGTCGTTTATCGGTGGTCGATTGGCTGAGATTGCTATCCCCCCGGCGCCTCCGGGAACCACCCGTATGGCCACCACCGGACGGAGGGGCAGGGACATAAAGGACCCCATCCCGCACATTGGGATCGACGAAAGCTTCCATGCGGAGCTCACCCACGGCCTCGAAGAAATTCGGCCGATCGGGGCTGGCCAGAGACGAGCCGCGCGCGCTGCCGCTTTTTGACGACGAGCTGCGGAGGTCTGTGCGAAAAGATGAAGCCGTAGTGGACCCAGGGTGCAAGCGTGAAGAAGCAATGGAGGGAATGGCGCTGGAAGAGAAACTGCGCAAGTTATTGAGAGGTGGAGGCAGCCGCGGGCTGGTGTTACTTCGTTTGCGTTGATGCTTCGCCGTGCTGATGTAAAGCCGTGGCACCGCCGGGAAGTCGGCACCTTGATCTCGGGCAGGGAGATCTGGGTGGTCGATGCTGCCGCTGCCGACTGCAGGTTGAGAGGCACCACGTTGGAAGCTCGATTGGCGGCCTTTTGCAAGGCGAACGGAGTCACGAAGGGTCGCCCGTCCGAAGGACGGTGATCGGCCGCGTTTTATCGCTGGAGGTTCGGCTGCAGGAATGGGTGGCACTGACTTCGTCGGTGGCTGGGGATTTGATATCTGAGCGGGCAAGCGACCCGATCGGGCCAAAAACGCGAGGGCGGTCATCCACAAGGAATGGCGCTCTAACGAAGCGGTTGTGAACTTTAAAGCGCGCTGAGGTGTCAGGATGAGGATCGAACGATGGAACGCCACTTCATTCTCTGAACCCTTGGGCATTGGTGTGTTATCGTCGACATCCAACACTGATTGAATGGCCACTGTATAGAATCAGTCAATTTGTCTCTCTCTCCCTCTCTCACACATCCAATAATCGAACTTACATTTGCGACCTTTCTTGCCCAGCAATGCCGGCCCAGTGGTCGGCTGTTTGTTGTCCCACATGATGGTGCGTTCGTAAGGCGACAGCCACACCCAGCGCTTGTGCCTTGACCCGTGAGCTGAGATGTTCATGTTCTCGCCGGGTAGTTCTGACATTTCTTCACCAATGCCAAAAGACTTCCGTTTACGTATATATTTCCACATCCATTCACCAACCATGGTGGCGGCGATCGCGTCTACGAGATTCGTCTCGGAAGATGACCGTCCTTCCGAGGTTGCCACCGTGCTCGGTCGCTGAACAATTTCCATTGAGCCCTTGACCAGGTCGAAACTTTCTTTGTCCGGATGCAACAATGGCGTCGGCAGCGCTGGAATTGGGAAACTGGTAGTTCCCGGAGTTTCAAACGCCATGGACTGCACGGGCGTAAGATCTGGGGATTTCCGGCGTCTGCGATTCTTTTGTGGCGACGTACGTGTTTTCGCATTGTGCCGTATTGCTGCGGCAGACTGCACTTTTCGGAGACTCTGTTGTCGGTTGTGATGTGAGCTTCGGTGACCACCGCGTCCGAACATGTCATTCCCTGGCAACCGTGGTGTTGGGCTTTGCGAACCTTCACTACATGTTTTCGGAGGAGGAAATCGAGAGCTCGACCTCCTTGGAATTGGGAATGGTGGCGGTATCGCAGATTGCGTGCTGTAGCTGCTCGATGCCATGCTTCCGAAACTAGGACTACGTGACCGCATATCTCTATAGGAGAATTTGGTCGCTCGATTCTGCTGCCCCCGTTGCGAGTTGGCTCTGCTGCTCGCCACCGACGGTGCAGGTGCGGCACCATAGGACCCAGCGGTATCTGGTCTGCGCTCCGGAGAAATCTCCTTATCCTCCGGCACCATCTTTGGCGGCTCGGAAAGGCCGAAGCGGCCATGTGGCGCTCTGCTGATGGCCGGGAGGGAGCCATTCAAGTCTTTCGGCTCGACATCACTAACGGGCTCCTCAAAATCGCTGTAATCTGAGTCTCTATCAATGTCGAGCAGCTGACTACTGTGTTGCAATTGACGAGTAACGCCATATTGAGATGAACGATTGAGCGGACCTTCAGTACCACTGTCATTGCGACCGTGAGCTGGAGCTAGGACCGGACGTGGAAGTGGGATGGCTCTGAGCGGTCGTTTGCCACCTTTCGTGGAGATTCTCTCCGGGCTCGTTTCGACGGGCGACTGTAGCGGAGGAGAGACGACGGCAGATTTGAGAGGCATCTTGGGGAGTATGATCGCCGTTCCGCCGCGAGCTGGACGCTTGGTGGTCGGGAATTCGTGAAAGGTCGGCGATGGCAGCAGGGCCTGGTGTTGCACTTGTGGTGGAGATGGCGGTGATTGAAGCTGTGAAATCTCATCCAGATGGGATGGTCGAAGATGGGCGGGGAGTTTCCCCAGTCTCGCATCGATTCGAATTGGTTCGGTTTGGACCGAAGCATCTGTCCCCGGCCACGAAAGGGTTGCTTGTGCAGATGCATTCTTGGTGCCTGGCGGCAAAAACATAAGCTCTCGGAGAGGATGGCCTGGAACTTGGTGGGTGAATGGCGATCGAAGGCACAAACATGGGCGGGCTAAGGCTGTCTCGTTTTGAACCGGGGCTTTTGGATCGCTCGGATTCCGGAAAGTCGGTTTGTGCGGAAGCATCGCTGTATTGTGGACGAGAAACAGATGCACGCTTTTTTCTCTGGCCAGATGGTCTCATCAACCACGGGTGTGTCAGGAGGGCTGATAGGTGAAGCAGCTACTTGGGTTCTCACTTCCAGGGCGTGTTTAGCTGGCGGAGCATGCATAGATGGCGTGGGTCCTTCATCTTCTGGCGCCGGCTCGCTGATGGTGGGGATCAACAATTGTTCCGTTGATGTGCCTTTCGATTGGGGACTTGGGGGTGGCGACGGCTGATATCCAGTATCCACATACTCTACCTGTGGCACAGGTGCCGGTTGCGGGACTGTGGCTGCAGACAGAGCATGCTCTCCTGAAGAAGGTATGGGCGGCTCTGCCGCTGTGGGTGACTCCAGAGATTGCTTCGAGATGTCTTTCGCGCCTGGTAACTGTGTGACGGGCATAGCTGGCGATTCCGGCCGGTCGGAACCGATTCCGAGCACACGTTTGGCTTTGGAGTCCATTTCACCGGTGTGTGAGCCTTGCCTCGACTCTACCGTTCGCCTCTTCGGCGAAGGATATTCAAGCTCGTCATCCCCGTGATCGAAGTCGTCAAGATCATATTCATCTTCTTCGTCGATGCCCAGTTCATCGGCGAGGCTGTGTCCGCCATTTGGACGAGCATGTGGTTCTGGGGTACAGTTTGATGCTCGCGTCGATACCGAGTTGCGGATGCTCCGGGTGCGGAAGCTCAAACTGCTCATGTTGCGTCGGTGCCGCTTTGGCGTGGCTGATTGGATGCTGGCCGTATCACTTTCATTGCCTATACCGCTGTCTTTGAACACGCTGTCATCTCCGGCTTCTCCAATGTGTAAGATGTGTGACTCCATTGCCGCCTGTTGGGTGGTCATCTCTTCCACAAACGTCCGCAAGCGAGCTTCTGTCACATGTATTCTCCGCTCGAGCTGACGACGTTCATTCTCCCAGCTCTCTTTCTCATTTTCCCATATGCCTTGCGTACGCATAGAGTCTTCATCCTGTTGCCTGGTCTTCTTTGCGACAATGTCCAGCTTGGCTTTCAGATCCTCCGCGTTCTGCAGCGCCGCGTCTCGCTCTTTGATTAACCCTTCGACAGCCTCGTATGTGCCTTTTTCCATCTGATGAACTTGTTGCTTTGCCTTTCTGACGTCTCTGGCGTGCTGGGATACCTGTTCATGGAGGGATTCGTTCTCGGTCTTCGTCGTCGACAGAGTCGTCTCGAGGTTTTCGACCAAGTGATTTTTCGATTCCAATTCTCGGCGGAGACTGAGAATTTCGGACACGAGAGACGCGTGTAACGTTGGCGTAAACCGCCGGGGATCCAACGCCGTGTATCGTCCATCTCGTGTATTTTCCTGAAACTCGGTTGGGTTCGGAGGAAGTGGAGGAGGCGACGCCGACGGCTCTCTGGACGAGCCCACCGTAGCTCGAGAGGATCGCTTGGATCGAATGAAGCTGGGAGTCTCATACGGTGTGTCTGTTGGTGAAGGAAGGCCCTTCGCACCCGCAAAAGAAGAATACTCGCTGAAATAATCCGCCATGGCTACGCCTTCGCTCAAGGCCGATCTCCCATATGTCTGCTAATTAAGGAAACCGCGATCAATTGTTCGTTTCTGTTTCAAGAGATATACAAATCGACCGGAAAGGACTGTGTCTCCCCAAATGTCAGCAATCCAGCACGCCACGTCGTCGCCTAATCAAGGTCCTTGCCTATCGAACAGTGTTGGACATGACGTCTCCCGATGTTACCCACTGCACCGGTGCTGGGTTCCACATGCGGCAGCAGTGTAACCGTCGACACGAGTCGTGTTGAGGACCGACAGAAGGGAGGAGGGCAAGCACACACCAGTCACGCTGGGAAACAACGGTTTTGTTAGCCAGACGCCTTTAAAGTCAGTCGTAGGGCCGAGCACACCAACCTTCTCACTCCACTCCCTACACGCCTAGGCACCGACGGGTTCCGCGACTTCGCGGGCTAAATAATAGGGACCCTTGTGCCCGGTAGTGCACGAGCACGGTGTCAATTAACGACGCCGGTGCCGATCGATCTCTCGTTCCGGTAGACCGTTGCAACCCCGACCGAGCAGATGGGCAGCAACACGAGTGAATTCGCCGACTTGGAATGAAAGACGAGAATCAACGGGACGCCAAATATGAGAAGGCAGAGGACCCAGCATGCGCCAGGGTGTGCACGCCCGCAGGACGAGCAGTCACAGACACAGCATGTCGGGCCTGAGCACACGAAGATCATCCAGGAAACGCGCAGCCAATCTACGCGTTGGTGTCCTTTCTCCTTAATTAGCTGATTTGCCATGATCGAGGGACCGGTCCACGGCTCGATTGGCTCGCCGACATCTGTTCATCGGCCACAGCTCTCGCTGCCTCCCCCGGCCAGTCAGAGAATTTGATTGCTGTCCGAGGTGAGAACTAAAAACCATGATAGGCTTTCATGTCCTCCTCAATGCACGGGGAATTCAAAGTTGAAACGGCCCAGCAGCGCGGTTGCACCCAATGCGGCTTGGCCAGGAGAGCTACACCCTGCAGTGGGGAATCACCATCCCGCAGCAGGGATAGCTTTGCCTCCTCCCGCTCGAACGGCGCCCAGACCATCCTCGCCTCGCGCAATGTGCCGAAGAGGCTTGCATCTGTCAGGGCCAAGGCGGGCTCCTCTTGTCTCAGCACGTCCAAGCACGTCCAAGCACGGCCAAGGGATATGCACGGCGGAGCGTGTGGTGACGACGAGGATGAGTCGACGAGGCTGCAGGCGCGCAAGAAGGAGCGGCGTGGTCTCTTGCCCGACAGGCGTCGGCGAAGGCTCGAAAAGGCGGCAACGGCCGAGAGCAAGCCATAGATGTTGGTGATGGGTGATGGGTTGACGTGCGTTCGTCACAAGCATGAACAGATGAAATGCGCCACCGCCCCATTGTGATGGCGGCCAGGCATGCCGGAGCAATATGGGCAAAATATGGCGGCGTCTCCATCGCGATTCAGCGTACCTGGGTACCGAGGTGGCAGTGTATTCCGCGAACAGCTACTTCGTCCTCCGGAAATGTCGCTGAGTGGGTGCTTTTGACATGGCTTTCGACATGTGCTCGGGGCGGTTTCGCTGCTAGCGATTGCCGGTGATGAGGCCTTGAGGGGTGTGGTCCGTGAATTTGGCATACAGCTCTCTCCACAATCCACCAACGCCAACGATGCAGACTTTGTTCATATCCGAGCGGCCGAGCCGCTGCTTGTGAGGAAGATCCCTGATCCTCGTTTCTCTTCAAGGCTGCCGAGAATCGCGTCGGGTGGTTGTTTGGTTGACCATCGCGTGCTAAGGACGTACCTGGCAACCTTGAGACGATCCGACCACAGTCGTCCGAAAGGAGAGGTAATTCCTGTCCAAGATGGGCGCGTTAGCCAAACAGTCCCCAGCAGGACGAAAAATAACAATTGACCCATTTTCAGTGCCAAGACAGGCACGTGAAAATATTCTTCTTCGGGCCGAGAATTTTCATGATATGCTACGACTCCTCGAGAACAAAGTCCCATTCCAGTCTCAAGGAGGCCCACGCATCCTTGTCGCGAGTCGCAATCCATCACATTGTACATGCTTGATGCATGCTGGCTGCGCTGTAAAGTTTCATCATACCACGTCTGACGCGGGTTTCTGTGGCAGCTACCTTGCTGCGAAGCCGGGTTTCTACACATCTCATCGCTTTGCAACATTGAAGGGCGAGGCCTATTCACGGGTTCTCGCTGCGTCCGACGTATCAGGCCCACCCAGCAAAGTTGCATCACGCGCTGTTGTGTCTCGTCGAAAGGACTCGAGAGCGCAAGTTGATTAGAAGGATTGGGCCCGATGGCTGAAGACAACGATTTGGCGGCTGCGTTGGCGGACCAATTCTCTCTGAGCAGCGCAGGTGGCACCAATGCGCATCACCCGCCATCGGATGCAGCGAAGCCCGGGCAGAGAAATGGATCAGCGCTGCAGACTGCGAGCCTTCCACCGGGGAAGCAGAAGACAGCGGACGAAGTTCTAGCGGAGATGAGCAAAGTGCCTCTCTTCATGACCAGCCTCGACAACGTGGATGAAGACAATGAGCAGCTTGAGGCCCTGAAAGCGCTGATGTACGAAGGGACCCGCGCTGAAATTGCCGACAACTTTCGCAACCAAGGCAACGACTGCGTCAAGCAGAAACAGTTCCGAGACGCGCGCGAGTTCTACACGAAGGCCTTGCAGGCGCTCAAGGCTCCACGGCCGCAGCCTCCATCGCGTGATGAAGGTGACACACGGTCGGACGCGCGAGTCGTCGAAGATGGTGACGACGAGGACGACACGAGGACAGAACGTGCAATTGAGGAAGCGTGTCATGCAAACCGTGCCCTGTGCAATCTAGAGATGAGTATCACTGCCACCCTTGAGAACAATAGACGACGTCACAGATGGCTGACTCATGTAACTGGTGGGAAAAAGAAAATTATGGCTCATGCCAGCGAGACTGTGCCGCAGCGTTAAAACTTAATCCGCGCAATATCAAGGCTTGGTATCGCGCCGCAACTGCTTGCTTGGCCCTTGATAAAATCCCAGAAGCTCTGGACGCATGCGAAACCGGGCTCAAATATGAGCCGGCCAATGCAGCCCTAATGGCGTTGCTGGCCAGGGTAGAGAAACGCAGGGATCACCTAGCTGAACTGGAGAAGATTCGCATGGAGCGCGAGGAACGCACCGCCAGAGAGCGGGCGATACTTCGGCAAGCACTGACGCAGCGCAATATCGTGAGTCGCAAGACTATGCAAGCGCCAAATATGGAAGACGCTGTCATCGCACTCAGTGATCCCCAAGATGCCAAGTCTACTCTGAATTTCCCGGTGATATTCCTGTACCCGCTCCATGCTCAAAGCGATTTTGTGAAGGCTTTCGCCGAAGACGAGTCACTCGCTCAACATCTAGAATATATTTTGCCCACACCGTGGGATGATGCCCACGAATATACCAAGGATCTCGTAGACTGCTACATGGAGACGGCGGAAGGCGGTATCATCAAAGCTGGGAAGAACGTGAGCTTGTTAAAATTGCTGGCAAGCGGTAAGGTTGAGGTGGTGGATGATTTAGTGAAAGTGAACGTACTCCCCAAATCGAGGGCTGGGGAATGGATAGAGGACTTCAAGAAGCGTAAAGGGAAAGCATGAGTCGACTTGATTCCGGATCCAATCCGAAAGGCATGTCGAAATGGATCTGTCATCGATAAAACATGGCGTCGCTGAATCGAATTTATTAGACTCAACGCGACTTCCGTCATTTCTTGTCTGCAGGATATAAAATGCCATTTTGGCGTCTCAGATCAGATGTCACCCTGATAACGATCTTGGATATATCCTCCAACTTCTCGGCCGCCAACATGTCCTTTTCAATCAGTATTCGAGCAAATTCAGATGCTTCCTCCTCCATGTTAACATGTGGCTTCTCGACTGTTTTGTAAGGACCTGCAAGTTCCTCCGTCTTCTTGGTGTGTGGATTCCAATGCTTCAACGATCTGATGTCTGTGGTGCCATTTATCGTGATAGTGCCTCGTTCGCCATACACTTCGCAAGGAGCTGTGGTGGTGTAGACTTTCGAGTTGTTGATCTGTACACCGAATGTCTCATAACGTAACACAATGACTCCCCCGCCATCGACACCGGTCTTGCAGATGTATGGCACATAAGTCTGCGCTTTGGGCGCACCGAAGAGAGCGACTGCGAAAGTGACCGGGTATACGCCGACGTCCACCAAGCTGCCCCCGCCAAAATCGAGAGAGAAGATGTTTGGTACCTCACCGTTCAATACATTGGTGTAGCGAGACGAGTACGAAGCATAAGAAAAGCTCGCTCCATATATTGTTCCAAGCGTCTTCTTCTCGGTGACAAGCTGTTTCAATAACTTGAAGTTTGCCTCCTGTATATGCCTGTATGCCTCTATCAACAAAACTCCCTCCTCTTTCGCGATTCGGAACAGGTCATCGAGCTCTTCTGGCGTACAGGTCGCGGGCTTCTCCAAGATGACCTGTTTCTTTGCGAGCAGGGCTTGCTTGGCTTGTTCGTAATGGAGACTATTCGGTGATGCTATATACACCGATTGCACGTCTTTGTCCGCAAAGAATTCCGCCAGCGAGGTGTAACAGTTCGTACAGTTGTACTTCGAGCCGAATGCCACGGCTTGCTCCCGTTTACGCGAGTAGACTGCAGATAAACGCCATTTTCCGGTTTTGTGAGCCGCAGAGATCCACGATTCTGTAATCCAATTTGTGCCGATGACACCGAACGTAATCGACATCGCTTCGGCCGCTGAATCGCAGCTGCTTTGTCAGGAAGACAATTTTACCATAGGTGGTAGGCCGATTTGTGAGAGGACAGAGACGCACTACAGACTCTAAAATATCTTGCCTGCGTCTGTGAGCCTTAAGCGAAGGTGGATTGTGAAGCACCCAGGGTACTCCGTGGAGGGTGGAGCTACAGCTTCATGAATTTCCTCTGCGTTGGCTTGGCAATCACATGCAACAATCTATATACGGATGTCCCTTTGCAGAACAACCTTTAAAATTCCTGAAGCCACACTCCTTTCAATATGGGAAAGACGTGAACTCATTGGTCTACATTGGAGTTGGGAATCTGCCCGTTGAAGTCACTACAACAAGAGCGATACGATCCACTTTGAACTTGATGCTGGACAGATGCGTTTTATACACAACCGATCAGCTCTCCTGAAGAGGCAGTGAATCGTTCATACGGTCGACAGCAGAACATATGTATATAGATTCCATGCGGATGAGGGAGACAGCAAACGGAAAAAAATGGATCAAACACAATGACGTTACTGCTCGTTGCCGATAAGCCGATGACTATCAACGGGGTGCATTCAACCCTTGCACAGTACCACTTTTACATGCATAATAGCGGCGCATCGCCCGCCGAGAGGGAGTAGGTCTAACATGGGTAGCATTCGACTTCACTCTCGTTCTTGAATATCTAACCGTGCCTTTCAAGTACTGGCTTACTCAGTATTGTAGACAGCAGGAAACAACCTGCAATCTGAGCTGGGCCCAGTGCAAGCTGCCTTGATGTGATGGACCAGAATGTTCTTCAGTGGCGCCTTAACTGGTAAGTACTATCGAATCAAAATTTGCTGTACATTAAATGTTAGTTGTATCATGGCGGCAGGGCAAGCGACGTCGGAAAAGCGGTGCGGTCTTGAGGCAGGAAGCTCGCTTTGAATGCATCACGTACACAAGAACCATCCTGCAAGAGCCCTACGCAGCGTTGCTGCAAATGACCAACCTTCCTGCAAGGAGTGCAGTGCCTGGCTTGTCACTTATTGAGCAATGAGACCCCGGAGGCTTTCCGATGGCGCGAGTCTCGTGGTTAGTGGGAGATTGAAAAAAGAGAGCTAAAGACTCAAAGAAGCGAGTACAAGGCAGTAGAAGCTGGCTTAACCCATCCAAAAACACGTATACTAATCCTATTTTCTAATTTAGGGGGCGGACTGAACAACACAGATCCCGAGACAGAGCGTGACCCTCCACCCACAGCAACTCCAGTAACGTTCCCTAAGTATGAAAGGTCTGGGACGGCAACATGGGATGATATCACAGCAATGCCAAATTTTCAGGCACTCTTTGCTAAAGTAATGAAGCCGGCAGACATTTCCACACGTCACATTGATGCGCTAAATATCCAAATATCGCCACCATGCTCATTTGAGGACCTCTTGCCCCCAGCTGTTGACGGGCTTTCATACTTCCCAGCTTTGGAGCCAGAAACCCCCACCAGCGCTCTTTCAGATGCTGAGTCAGCCAAGAGAGATACCAGGGCGGTGCATCTGGAGAAAGACTTCAATATTCGACTCTCCGAACTTCAAGTGGATAATGATATTGCCTTCCGTATTTTGACCCGAAGCCTTAAGAATGGGATGAAGGCGCCAAAGCTTGCATACATGCGCAAGTTCTTCGAGGGTTTAGAGACAATGAGTCAGTACTGGGACTGCAGTTGTGATAACTATTACGGGGTTTCTGTTGCTTCCGCAGATGGCGAACTTAGTGCCAAACGGCAACGACTTGACTTGGAGCAGCCAGTCAGCTTGTCGGAGAGTTCTTCTGGAGCCATTTCGGATGCAGTGGATGCAGGTTTACAAGAGCCTGTGACCACTGTGCAGCCTCACGGTGACAAAAGCGAGCAAACTCTGGATGCACCTGCGGCCGACTTCAACCTTCAGAAAATGGGTGCCGAGGGCAAGATTCGCACCGACAGCGCGAATCCGGAATCTTTTTCACGTATGCGCTATAAGGGAAGACGTACTAGTACTGGAAGAGAGATGCCAGATCAATTTCGAGCAGACACTGTAAGAGCTTTCGTCGAAGGTACTGTCTGGCCATTCCAATGCTCTGTAGCTCTCCCGAGGATGATGCCATTGGTGCAGTCTGGCATTATCAACCTACCAGTGCGACAAACCGCCGCGGTCTATCGTCTGCCGAAAGAAAGAGCCAGAGCTCGTCAGGGTAGACTAGAGGGTCCTTTGATGACAATACAGGCGCGTTCGGAGGTAGACTTCTATAACACCAATGGATCACCTGTTGAGGAAAAGATGACACTGGATCTGATGCGCGAGCTTGGAGGTCTTCTGCAGATTGCCCAAGAGCGTCGTCGGGAAGGCAAGACTGAAGTTAAACCCGGAGAAGGGAAGTGGTGGACGACAAAGCCGAGATGGGGTGGAGGACCCGGCGGCGAGGCTGAAAATGAAAGTGGGAGCAGCAACATTTCACAAAATGCAGATGACAGTCGCGAAGGTGTGAAGGAGCTGAATGTCAAACTGGGGAAGGATGACAACAGACTTCGTAGGAAGAAGACGCCCGTGATGCTGTGGAAAGAGCTGAGATGCGGCAGCGGAAGATGGGATCCAGCGAGTATTTTCCGATCCCAACTGCAAAATGCTAGTTCTGACAATTTTTGAGCAGAAGACGGACTACGCGGCCATCGGGAAAGATCCCAAGTCACCATATGACGAGGTATACCCTATTCTACACTTTTTTAGAAACTGTCTTCCTGACGACGCATCAGATTTTCATGGTCTCCTCTCTCAATCACCATCTAGCAATTGTGAAGCTCACGGTCCACGAAGCTTATGTAGATTTCTTCACCTCGGGTTTCAGTCCAGATCCAATACCTGCAGATATCGAATGGTGCCGACCACGGCTGCAGCGGACTAAGTGGCACGATCTGTTTGACGTGAAAGACCGAGTTGAAGCATTCCGAGGTTTGTGGGGCATAATGGCTTACTTAACTAGAGATACTTCGATCTCGGAGGGTGTGAAAAATGAAGATGCTATTATGGGGAATGCGGCGTGATGTGAGTTCGCTGATCAACTACTGGCTGTGATGAACCAAGACTTGGGACAAGAGAGACGCAGTTCAACGTCGCATTAAATAAACCCCCGCTAGGAGTCATCATAAATCATACGACGAATCTGATCCAACTCTTCACATAGTCTTCCCAAGCTCAATTTTGTCAGGCTATTTGAGCTGTTCTCAATCGCTCGCACCTCAACCATGCCGGAAGACACATTGAACCATTCATTAGAATAGAATGCAAAGGCATCACTTCAAGGAGGTTGCCCAGCTGATGATCTCTGGTCTTCCATGTAGCCCTCTGCAAGTTCCTGCACTTGATGGACGCTTTTCGTAATTTAAATGCACGCACTGGTGCCTAAGGCTTACGTTGCCGAGTATGACGACGCTGCGACATTTAGCCAGCCGTAAAACGTGGGTGATGGGGCACACATATGCCGAAGCGTTACATCTCTACATCCCACATCGTTCACACCATTCACACCAACCATATGGCTGATGAGGCCCCAGCAATTGAGTCGACATTCAAATCTAACAAGAGAAAGAGACCTCTTCGGAAGCGCTCTGGAGTCGAAAGCGATAGTGAGGGCCAGCAACATTCTGGATTGACGTCAACAGTTGACGGTAACGGCCATGGAGAGGCTTTCGAAGTTGGGGAACTGCATATAGTCAAGAAACCGACAGCGAAGAAGTATGGGATAAATTTTGCGAGCACAAGAAAGTCTCATCGAGAAGAACATAACGACATGGCTCTAGTAACAGTTGATCAGGATGGAGATCATGGCATAGGGCATACGGACCGCTTCGTGCGGCCTACGGGTCGGGTGGCGGTGGTTGAGGACAAACACATGTACGGCGTTCATTTAACTGAACATGATAAATGGCAGAACTAACAGCGTAGGACGGCATTTGTAGATTCCAAGCTAGCTGAGATGCGCTCTGCGGCTACCGACTTATCTCAACCTCGGGAACAGCGTAGTGAAGCGCATCATGCAGACACCCCAACCCCATCACGTCTGGAACAGCAAGAAGAGAAGTTGAAAGATCGAAGTGTAGAAGCTGCAAACGCACCCAGTAGAAGCACATACATCCGGCCAGAGGGATGGCAGCAAGCCAAGTCTCGCCGCAAAACGGCTGCTCCCGATCCGAGTTCCATCGAACGGCGCTCGCTGATTGACCAAATCATGCGAGAATCCACCGTACCAATATATGACCACCCAAAACCAGCAGCGCCTCGAAAACCGGAGGACGGTGTTGATAATGACGAGGCTGCCGCAGAGGCTTTCAAGATGCAGTTTCTCGCAGACATGCAAATGCGCGTTAGGCGGAAGCCAGCGGGATACCCATCTGCAGGATCGAAGGGTGCGTCGACTTCTCATGGGCCTAAATTAGGCGGAAGCAGAAAGCAGCGTGAGAGGATGAAAGCGGCGCAGCAAGCAAGCAAGAATGAGAAGAAATGACGCATGGTCCTGATCTTACGCTCAATATTAAATGTACAATGGCCTTCGTTCCGTTCACTTTCATAGCCTAGCTCTATTTCGTTCTGCCATCAATTCGGGATCCAACTCAGTTGTGCATAAAATGCATGTGTCTCTCAGGCTAGGCAAACGATCTCGATGATTGACCTCCTGATAGTCTTCACTTGCAAGCATGTCGACGAAATGATTGATGCTGGGGTAGTGCGCCAATGCAATCTCATCCCATCCTGCTTTATCTTCATCATCTGTGCCACTATTTGGTAACACTCTCCCAACAAGCTTTGCTGTTCCACCTCTCCGTTTTCCAATTGATTCCGCGAAAGCCTTGCCGTAGCGCAGGTAACTGTCGTGCATTTCTTTGCCCGGTTTGAAGGCAAGAAGATTAAGCATGCTGACCGCACCATTCTGACCCAACGTGAACTTCTTGCTCCATTCAAGCAATTCCTTATTCAGCTCCAGTCCCTGGGTGGAGCTCGTCATGCGTGGATTGTCCATTGACCCAGACAATGGAGGCACATCCTCGTCCCGCGGATGCAAGAGCCGGTTGTTCGTCTCGTGAAAGTTCTTGACCAGCCTACCAGGCACACCAGCTGTGATGCTCCAATGCTTGTTAACCTACGAGAAGCGGTTAGCATTGCAATCGCGCATCTATAATCTGGTCTCTATTTCAGAAGCATGATAAACGGTTTAAAAAAAATCATTCAAATTATCGCCACCTTTGAACCGGACCGCGTCCGTCCATGGCGATTCCTTCTCATCTGTCAGAAAGTGAGATGGTTTCTGCCGCGGTGAACTTTTTCCGACTGATTTCAGCATGATTGAGTCTACCTCAATCTCGTAGCTGATTGTCAATTTGAAATTGCAGCGCACGTGAACGTCTGAGACTTTTATTTAGAAGTGACCTACCCAATCTTTGCTCATGTACACATCGGGGAGCTTAGTGTCGACTGGTAATATGACGAGGAGGTCCCATTGGGTATCTAGGAGTGTAGAAACGGAAAGAGTCTTAGGCTGAATGATCCATCGAACGACTTTAGACGTCACCAGAGGCGTTACATTGTGTGCGTTCAGAGCGCCTAAAAAGCTCGAAATAGAGGCTTTGCGAGAGAGGGAGATGAGGTGTAGTGTTACAGGAGGCATTTCCGATAGAAACTACTCAGAAGAGGTGTCGCTGAAAGATTCAGCGGTGGTTTATGGATGTAGATGGTTGAAGCCGAGGTTTCTCTCTCCAACCGCTCCGGTAGGTCTGACGAAGCATAGAAACATGAAAAGCCTCGGCTGTGCAATTCTCCACACACCGTCGACGTAACATTGCCCCCCCCCCCCAATATCTCAATACCCGCCGAAGAAAGATGAAACGCATTCATGCGTGCGACGACGTATTGGGTACCCTCGTACAATGCCTAAATCCTTCTGCTGCCCATTTTCATCCCTCTCACAATTGCTAAAGAGTGGCTCGGGCATTAACTCTCCCAAACCCTTGCCAATGGGTGCAGGGGACTTTGGTGAGATGTCGTTGTCGTAACATGCACTTCTGTGTGCTGGATGCGTTCCAACGCAAAGTAAGGAGTGTTTTAACTCGAGCCCACCCTCTGCCGGACTCAGGCGCTCATTCTTGGTCTTATCAGTCACCGAGTCAGGCTGTTGGGGGATGTGACAGGCTTTCCTCAATCCTAAGTACAGACAAGTCTTCATATTTTCTGGCCACGTCGGCGAAAGCCTGGTTAATCACAGCTGCGAGGCTTTGTTGCTCATGAATGAGTTTGAAGTTGATCGCCGGAAGCTCATGTCCTAACTCTCCGGCCTTTAAACGCTTGACACTTCGTATTTCTAGATCTCCAGCTGCTGGCCGCTTTCCTAGCGATTGTCTCTGCAAAAGCGATGGCGGTACATTATTGAGACGCCGCAAGCCGTTACTAAGCTTTCGTACCAATTGTCTCGCAAGTCCATCTCGCTCTGAATTATATTCAACGCTTATCCTACTTGGTGGGTCTAGTGTCGGTAGTTCAGGAACTTGTGGCACCTTGCCCTTTGTGCTGACCCAGACACGGTTCACGTCTGACACTCGTCCCCAGAATGGCCGGTTCCTTCGTCTGACACACGGGGATGCTGAGACCAGCTCCTGCGCGGTCAGTGCATTGGTCACGCTTTTCAGAGATTCCAGCTGGGATAATTCTGAACTGATCCCGTTTTGCAGCATCCCAAAATCTCTCACGATCACTTCTGAATCTTCGACACACGGATATGAATCAAATTTCCCACTGAGGCGTGTCTGATTGGGGAAATTTTGGACTGCCGACACCATGTTAAGAGCTGACGGCCTGAAAGATGTCAGTTCGGGGTTTCTCTTGCGGAAATCGTCTAGCGATCGTTCAGTAAGTGAAGAAGGTGGCTTGAAATGACGGGCATCCCCATCGGTAAATCGTCGTGCTTGATGTCCGGCCCTTGTTGTCCCACTTTTAGAAGACCTGGTCATATATCAGTTCCCGCGAAACACCAAGGGGCTGCTCATTTCATACCTATCGACTGAACAAGAAAGCTCGCCCGCCTCCACGGCTATTTGGACTGGTGGCGAAGAACTGGAGCACATCGCCGACATGCTTACTATTCTAGTGATTTTAGATTTACGTGGTCTGATAGTAATGCTATTGAAGACAATATGAAACGAGAGATTTGCCTGTTGACCTCATCACACGTTCCTCGCATGGCCTTGGGTACATTTTGATGACAACACGGCCCCATTGCACTAGATTGAACATTCCGTTTCGTATGTAATCCCAATGGTCAGCACATTTATCTAGCCTCAGGCATCAAAAGAAAGAGCCTGATCTATCTGGCCATGCCTAAATGTTCCCTCTCACAACCTACCTGGGTGTAATTCGGGCTTGCATTTCAGCATCAAATCCCTAATTTGAGGAGCCGGCCAAGAGACTTTAGGCATATTTGCTGATGTTGCTTAATATTCCATTCTATAGCTGCGCAGTCTCAGACTACGAAGTTATACTCATTATTAAAATCAGTCAGCCATTTCATCCATCACAAACATTGCAGAAATCTCATCCCGTTCAACCCCCATAATCGCTCATGGCTTTGTACTTGGATCCGTCCTAAGACCAACATCCCTCATTTCCCCGGAATCTGCGCCCTCGTTGACGCCGCTTGACAAGTATTGTTAGACCATGCAAACGTCAAGTCATCCAAAAAGAACATTTTTTGCTTGTTCCCGACGAAAGCCTGCATTTTCAGACCACTGAGCTGGCGAAACGACGTTGGGAAGTTGACTTTTTGCAAAGAGCAGCCTTTCAAAGTCGGACATGGAACTATTGTAGCATTCTGAGAGTATGCTTGAGTCTGGTTTTGGGCACTCTCATCCCACACATAGGCAGACATCACAATCGTGCATGATTCTGGCCCTGCGTCATCGCAACCTAGCCAAGCACTGTAGGCATCGAACCAGAAAGCTGAGTATTGTGAATAACTGCCGTCGCCGATTTCTCCTAGCTGAAGTGGTCCAACGCTCGGCCCACTTCCATCCGCGAGAAATACGGCCAAATGGGGGCTTGAATGCGGGATATACGGTTCGGCAGGGTCTGGAGCGTACACGTAGCCATCGCTGAAATAGAGTCCGTCCAATGGCTGCGGGATTGGTGGCGCTTGAGTGATCGTGGTTTGATTCGGATTGTTGGGCGTGAAAATTGGCAAATTATCAAAGTTCACCACGACGGTCGAATTGGGTTGCTGACCACTGCACGATGAAACCGCAACCGACGTAGACGTGCTTGATGTGCCCATGATGGAGTTACGAGTCGATGTGGTAGTCGTGCTCAGTAACGATGGCGGTATAGAGCGGATTGTTGCGCTTGTCAGCATACTCGTGGCGCCGGTGAAGCTCGCAGACGAGAAAGGGCCGTAACTCGATGGCATGGAACTCGTGGTCGATGTCATCAGTGTTGTGGTTGTTGGTGAGCTAAATGCAGCTGAGGAGATCGAACTTGGAGACGTGAGACTTGATGCCGAGGAGCTTGACGCCGCTGACAATGCTCCACTTGACCTTTGGGCTGACAGCCTTGCGGAAAGGCTAGTGGATAGAATTGGCGCCGTCGGAAGAGGTGAGGAATGGGTCAGAGGCGTGTAAGTTGTGGTTGACGATTCAAGACTAGCGCTCTGGCCAATGCCCGGATGTGTGACAGCAGAATTCAAGGAGAATTTAGACGATGATGTGTTGGGCCACGAGAGCGATTCAGCGATCACCGTTGTGCCGTTGTAGACAAAATATCCGGAAACCGTACTAACGCTCGCGGTCCCAATCAGCCCAATCGTTGTGCTTGTCGTCTCCTGCAGGACCGAAGTCACCGTGCCCATAAGAGAATTCGACGAGACTGGAACGACGGCAGTTGTTGTTGTCGAGACCGTGAAAGGAGTCTTCAGAGACAGAGTGCTCTCAATGGAAGAGGTACTAATGCTCTGGCTGGTGGCCATAGCATTTACGGAGGAACTGTTTAAAATCGTTTCCGAGTTGGGGGGACTCTGGCTTAGGCTGGCTGTAATTGCTGCGGAACTTGAGGTGGACCTAGTGCTGGTTTGGCTCGGACTACTCGAAGACGAGCTTGACGACACTGTCGTGTTCGGGTAGGTCGTCGATGTATCCAACGTGGTTGTTGGGGTGCTTGCAGACACGATCAAGCTACTTGAGCTCACCGTCGTCAGGGGAACTTTGAGGCTGGATGAGGACGTGATGTTGACCGTGGTCAAAGTGGTAGACGAGCTTGAGAGCGAAATGCTTGTGGTGGGCAAGGGACCAACGCCGGGAGAAGGTACAGATGAGGAGCTGCTGCTTGAGATGGTCGACGTTGTAGGAACATAGGTGAGACTTGTTGAGGACGGGGTAACCAGGACTGTATCAGAAATGACGACGGTGGTGGTGATCAAGGCCATGCTCGTGGACGTGGTCTGATTGCCAGTTCCCCAAAAATATATCTGCGTTATGGTGGTTACGGAAGTCATGGTGCTCGTCAAAGTGCTGGAGGGAGCAGGAAGAGATGGGGTCGTATAGTTCCAGCCTTCGGAGCCCGGTCCAGCATATGTTACGTGACTTGAAGATGCGTAAGCTAACGACAGTGTCATATAATATGTGCTGGTCGACGTCGTCGTGAGATCAGGCGTGACCAAGCTGTACACTGTGGAGGTGTATGGTGGTACGGTTACCGTTTCGGTATCGAACACGGTGGATTGGATCACGACGGTGCTGGGTGGGGTGCTCGGTAAGGTGGCCACGGGGCTGACCATCATGGTCGTTGTGGCTGTCGTCAACGACGCTCCACTGCTTGGAGAAATACCATTCAGCCAGCTGGTGGTTCCTGAGTTCACGGTGAAGAAGTACGAAGGGCCACCAGAGGATGAGACGGCAGTCATCGTGGTGCTTTCCAGAGGCACGGTGATGGTCGTTGTCATGGTGGAGGTAGAGCTGACGGTGGAATAGACTGTCCAAGTGGTGAAGACGCTAGAGTTGGCGCTCGGGCTCGAGCTGAGTTCGCTATTCGAGGTAGAGACGGACGGATATATCGTGCTGGTGATGGTATGGGTGACAGGAAAATAGACCGTACTCGGGGTGCATGCTGCAGCAGAAGCCCTGGTTGCAATGAGCATATATTCGACGAAGACATACATGGCACCGAAGACGAGTAGAAGCAAAGTGATGAAGACGAGAAGAGACCGCCGCTTTGCCTCGGAGACGGGTTGGAGAGAAAGGGCCACGAAGTCCGCGTCGCAGTTATATCCCGGCGGCTTGGAAAGTGTAGAGGCAAGGCGCCAACGCCGTGGAGGTGAGTTTTCAACGTCATCTGAGTATTGACTCTCAATTGCACCGTCCAGGCTGATGACCCGAGTCCGCACGAGAAAAACGCTTTCTGGCGTGCCCAAGATCCGACTGGCCCGACATCGCCGCCTCGTAGCTCTTGCCGCAGCCCTCATCCAAGGTGGATCTCTCAGAAAGTTCTGCCGGTCGCCGCCGATGATGATTCTGTGAGAAGTCTGCCATTATGGTAGAGTCGTCCTCAATGCTGGTTATATGGTCCCATCCAAGGGTGGCTTGAACGATGTCGACGGATAGCTGCTGGTTATGAGGGGGGAAGTGTGCAGGCTTGTCGTGTTGCATGAGAGGTGAAGGAGAATCGGACTTACGAAGAGCTAACACCTTGAGCAATAGTGAGGCATCCGGACGAAACTGCCGCCAGGGCAGCCGTCGACTTCAGTCTCATGTTCGCGTGGGAGTAATGGTGGAAGGTACGTGACGGCGCGTAAAGATCGACTGAAGGTCGGATGGCGATCGATGGAACGAGTGACTGTAGTTGGAAAGGATGGAGCTGGCGGAGGCAAGAACGAAGATTGGAATGTGATGGGGAAGGTCAGCGAGCCTGACGTGACGTGACTCTGGGCAGAAAGCCGGAAATTAAGTCAGTCACGGGACGTCCCACGAGCCAGGATGATACGTGGTGTTTGACACTCGATACGGAAGGCGCGACCATCGAAGTTCGTCTGCCGATATGGATTCGGGGCTGTGGCAAGGTGGCGACGGGATCGTGAGATCTGTAAACATGTGCGAGGAGCATTTTTGGCCGGGAAACGATAGATAGCTGTTCACGAATAGGGTGGATTGGGTGGACATGGTGAATATGGTGAATATGGTGAATACGGTACAGAACCATCACCAGCGGTCGATGCAAACGAGCGACTGGAAGGCTGCACAAGCCTGGCCGCTAGTTTTGTCAGACAATGTTGCACGCGATACACAAGCAATTCCCCATGGTTAGTTTCAAGAAGCCAACACAGACACAGTGATCGCCCGAGTAAGGGTTCAGGGGCCAGGAAGGTGTTGTACCGTCTCCAGCGCGAATCAATTTGCGAGCGCGTCGTCAATGTCGCAACTGAGAGGAACGCAGACCTCTGCGCCTTGGACTCATCGACAGTCCTATTTTCACCTGCAGTCCGAGAGGAAAACCCGGTCACGACCTCATGCCATTCAACAAACAAAAGCGTGGGGCGCCTTATTGAGTCTTCCGCATTGGACCATTACGAAATTGCACCAGTCCGAGGAATGCTATCGCAGACGGTGCCAGACGGGGATACATGTGTATTTCCTCCGCCGGACAATGTTGTGTAACGTTTGTGCAATTGCCAATGCAATGTCCGTTCCGATGATGCCGAAGAGAGTTATGCTGGGAACAAGCACATACGACGAAGCGCAGCCTGTTACGACTTTAGATGTCCGAGGATAGGGAGGGAGTGGGTAAAGAGTTGGTTGCATTCTGGCTGGCGGGAATAGCCGTATCACATGCAGCATTGCGCTAACCATATGTGTATAGACTATCGCGTACCTGCGTGGAGAGCGCGTCATCGGGATCCGCGCTCTCCTGACTTCCTTGCACGTGTATACAAGACTTTTTCGACACATCGAGAGTTTAAAGGACGTCTAGGTACTCGAGCGATGCCAAAGCGTAAGGTGGTTGATGAAAGTCATCTTTCGCCTCCTTCCGACGACGTCCCGGACCGTGATTATACCGTGGCTTGTGCCGATAGCCTCTCACTTGGGGAACGGAGCACCAAGAAAAGCAAGGGAGTGCCGATCCAGAAGGGTCCAAGTCCTGTTGCTCACCAGGACTTTAGCGTGATTCCTGTTGGTCCGGTGGGAAGGCGGTCGAAAAAGCAACAAGTGAAAAGTGAAATTGAAAACAAGGAAACGGGAAAGGACGAAGAGCCCGCGCATGAGACAGATGTGCACATGAAAAAGAGGCAAAGCACGAAAGTAGAGGGGCCGGAAATTGACCAAAAAGCCAATTTGGCGAACTTGGGGGGATCGACGACCAAGAGACAGCGGAAGAGTAAAGCTGAGAAAGAGGCCGAACTGGTGGAAATGCCGCTGGCTGCACGAGCGGTTGGACAAAAGCTTAAGATTGGTGCTCACGTATCCGCGGCGGGAGGTCAGTTTTCTTCATCCAATCTAAAAATATTATATGTCCTGAGAGGCGTCGTCCGTAGGAGTTCATCAATCAATCCTTAATTCTGTCCACATCGGCGCCAACGCATTCGCCTTATTCCTGAAGTCGCAGCGGAAGTGGGTAAATCCCCCACTACGAGATGAGCACGTCACGGCCTTCCATAAACTCTGCAGGGACTATCAGTATGACCCGGCGCAGCAAGTGGTGCCTCACGGCAGCTATCTGGTCAATCTCGCCCACACTGATAAGAGTCGGACCGAGCAAGCGTACGACTCATTTGTGGACGACTTGAAGCGTGCGGAGAAGCTTGGTATCCGCCTCTACAACTTCCATCCTGGCAATGACCAGTGTGGAAACAGGCAGGCGGCCATTGCTCACCTTGCGTCTAATATTAATAGAGCTCACAGGGAGACTAACACAGTTATCACCTTGTTGGAGAACATGGCTGCCGGTGGGAATGTTCTTGGCACTACGTTCGAAGATTTGCGGGACATAATTACTCTGATTGAAGACAAAAACCGGATTGGTGTGTGTATTGACACTTGTCACGCGTTCGCAGCAGGTTACGATCTTCGAACGCCGGAAGCGTTCCAAGACACCATGAATCAGTTTGAAAAAAATCGTGGGCTTCCAATACCTTCGTGCGATGCACTTGAACGACTCCAAGGCACCTTTTGCCTCTCATCGAGACCTACACGCAAACATTGGTACTGGTTTCCTAGGTTTGCGTGCTTTCCACAATGTGGTTAATGAGCCACGCTTTGCTGGTCTCCCTCTTATTTTAGAAACGCCGCTTGACGTTCGAGATAGCAGAGGCGAGCTTGTGACAGATGACAAAGGCAAGGCCCAAAGAAGACAGGAGTATATGGGCTCGAGAGATCAAACTGCTTGAATCACTGGTAGGTATGGATGCTGGAAGTGAGCAGTTCCGGGCACTTGACGCCGAATTGCAGGATCAAGGTGCTTCTGAAAGAACGCGGCTAATGGGCCAAGCTGAGCGCAAGAGGAAAATGGAGGACAGAAAGGCTAAACCACCGAACAAAAGAAGACAGAAGGCCACAAAGGAGGAAGAGAAGTCGACCGGGGAGTCCTCTCCAAGTAGGCTTGACGACAACAGTGAGGTTGAGACAAACGGCATCTAACACATGCAATATTTCACAGCATGATCGTGAGCCGAATAGGTCATGTTATGCATTGGACAGACTGAGAGAACATTTGGACTCTGCTCATCAACTTATTAGAGGGCTGTGTCTGACTATGAAGCCCAGTTTCATGTGCTCAACGAGCGACTCATTGATTCCACCTTTATCTCTAATGTCTGCAAAATTCTCGTCTGTGCTATGATTTCCTGTTCATTCCTCGTCAAGTTTTCCGTACTCCCAGTTTCTGGTTGCTCTTCAGGCTGGTTCCGCGCCAGTTCTCGAGGCTCGTGCACAGCCGCATTTCTTATGTCCGCCGTCAGTCGTGGCCTCGGAAACAAAGATGCGACACAAAAGCCACTTCGGTTCTTCTCGGAACTTGCCCTTGACTGTCCGGTAGCATTCACACAAGGCTCGATCACTATATGAAGCGGATCTGAAATGCAGCTCGGACCCGGGGTCGAAAGGTCCAGATGGTCGGTCAGGAGTGTCGTGTCAAGAATACCTGTGTGCAAACCTGCAAGGACGCGATGCAAGAAGGGAAGGGTAGTGGCAATGATAGAAACATTTATCATTAACTGAGCACATATGGTTGGGTTGACAGCTGTCCATGTTGTATCTGTACTACTCAGATGGGCGGGGAGCATGGTCAATTGTACCTGCAAGTTGCTGTTAGAGCCGTGAATGTCTCGAATTAGGCAGTAGTCTACGCACTATGGCCGTGGCAGGGACGCTACATTGTGTCAGCCTTCATTTGTTGAGCCGTGATTTATTCGATTTTGAAAATTCATCCTACTTACAGTATCCCTGGAACCTAGTAAGCCGCTTATAGCCAGTCTCTTTGTCAAGGACCTGATACATATCATAAGCATCCAAACCGGATTTCGGAAGATTTTGTTGGGATCCTTCTGCTCACATGTTAAGATTCATTGTAACGGGAATTGGCGCAACGGCCAAAGCGACATCGGTCAGAATGTTCCCTACAGCAACTGGATATGCAAGTGCTCCCTGTTACGAGGTCAGTATCGTTGGCTAGACATTGACCGCTCTGCTAACGACCCACGACAATCGTGAGAGCTGCATTCATCTATGCATAGTATTTTAAGAAATGTGCCAAATTGGAGTATCGACGCAAATATTTCTGAGCTTGACTTAGTGGACATCACGTTTTCATCTTCTAGCTGCTGCAAAATCTTCGCAATGCCACAGGTTGTTGAACTGGAAGATGGCGTCCAAATATGCCGGAAAAAATCGAGACTTGTGGCACACCTACTTACCTGCCCGACGCATCTTTCTGGCAAGTACAACCATGCATCTGGGAGATCACATTCAAGCGCTATGGCGAAGATAGAAAACACTGCCCAGGCCAGGACAGCAAGAAGTAAGATGCGGCAGCCGATGGTGAGGCGCTTGCGGACAGTGAGCCCTTGGAAGAACACAACCATCGACAGCTTTGACAGGGTCAATATGAGGATGAAGAGTAATGCGCTCGCGTATTGGAACTTCAAGTTTCTCCCGTCAGCAACGATTGCATCATCACAAGAGACAAGTGGCCGGTACCTCGGAGTACTGCGCGAAATCGGCAGACGAAAGGCTGGACTGATGCCTCCCAAGGCCATAGTGAACAGCCTCAATAACGGTGTATGTTTGTACGATGGCTATCAACTATGTGGAAGTTAATTGTAGAAATAAACCTTTTCGGCATCTAAAAACTCACAGTTGAGGCGACGGAAAGAGTATGTACTCCGCCTTTATCCCTCTTCAGCGTCGCCGCCAGCACTAAACGCGTGATCGCGAAGGGGAGCATGCCGACGAGAGACACGAGCGCGGCGATGACCACTGCCGCTCCATGATTTTGGCTGTTCTCTTGTTCAAATGGTTCCGACAGCCCCGAAAATATGGAATGCATCGAATGTATAGAGACACGGCTTCGCGACAATCTCACGAAGGGTGGCAGACCTCCGCCTGCATTATCAAATGACTGAAGGCAGCGTGCCTGAAAAGATATGTTTGCGCATTTGGTGCGGCTGTGAGACTACGGGACGAACGTCAAGTGAGAAAATACCCCCCACGCTGCCCTCCACGGAGATACGAAAAGAAAGTAGTAAAAGAACTTCAAGGCCAGGTCTCCGCGACGTCGCATGCAACAAGACAAAATTATCATGCCGTTTCCAAAACTATGTGGTGACACCATCCTGGCCCTGGAAATGACCAGGTTGGTTTTGAGTGAGGGCTGGAACGTCTGGTAAATCTCGTCTTAGGCGAGTTTCACGACAGGCTGCATCACACTTTTACTATCTGCCCCGTCACGCGCCAGGAATGAGATACGAACTTTCAACGTGGGCCAACCGGGATTCAGCAAAAAGTTCCCGGAAGCCTTCTTTGGCTGGCCTACTATTGCACAAGCAACTATTCTCGAGGAAGCCATATGGTAGGAGCACGGAAGCTCCTCTTAGTTGCGCCTTTGCACAAGGGATGTTGTGAACGCCAAGCTTTTAACGGCAGCGATTTACACACTGGCGAGTACGAGTTGCCGACGAGCTCCAGGGAAGCAGGGTGGTAGCCCTGCATGCGGCGCATCTCTCCGTGTAGGGAGCCGGGAAGGACAGTTGAGCTATACTAGACCCATGCCATTCGGGTATTTCCTCGAACGGAGCAATGTCCCTGTTGGCAGTCTTAATTGGTGCAATGTTTCGATTGTTCATCTACCGAATCCAACCCCCGTCGCTAAGCTAAGTCTCCTTCGAGTCGCAGACTCCTAAAGCCAACACGGCCCCACAAACGATCTGCTGGGCTATCACGGACGGCTAGAGGGCCGACGGGTGGAACACGGGGGGTAACGTGTGCGATGTTTCGACGTCTTAGCACCGTAAGCTTGCCGGGACAAGAGGCTAATGCCCGCGTAATATCATGAACCACGCATGGGATATGCTGATACAGTATACAGCCATTCGCAAGCTGTGCCACTGGAGTGCGCTAACTAGAAGAGGGGGAGTGGTATCGATCAAGGGCTGCATGCATTTGCTCCAGAAGCCCGTGGCGAACGCCCAAATCAGGCAGGTCTGCAAAGCCAGGCGCGTTGATCTTGACCATGTTGTTCTTCTTCGCGCCTGCGCGGTCGATTGAGTCTGCCTCATCCTGTTGTTTTTCTGGACAGAGATCGATTTCACGGCTCCTGAATTGCTTGATCCTTGGTCGATAGTCTCATTAGGTTCCGCAATTTAATCCAATCATGGATTCCAAAGAACATGATTTTGCGCCAAGGGACACTGTAAAAGAGAGACCAGCAGTGTCCGCTGCTGAAGACGGTCCACAGGAACCTATCATAGACCACACCCATATCGTGAGAGCGCGACGTCTGGATGTAAGCTGAATGACAAGTTTTAAATCTCTTCGTCATCATATTGGTCTAACGGGTTTTCATAGCGTTTCATCGGTTTCCTCCCAATCCTAGCATTTGCGTCCACTACACTAGGCTCGTGGGAAGGTGTCGCTGTTGGTTTCTCTGCTGGCTTATTAAACGGTGGGCCTGTCGTGCTCATATGGGGATACCTACTGGCCATTTTTGGTGCACTCGCACTGAGTGCATCAATTGCGGAAATGGCATCCATAATTCCGGTGGCAGGCGCTCAGTATCACTGGACGGCTCGATATGCACCCGGGCAGAAAAACTTTTGGGGTCTTATACAAGGATGGCTCACCGTTTTTGGGTGGCTCGCCAGCGTAGCTGGGCTTCCTTATTTCAATGCAACACAGATCGAGGGTTTGGTCATACTGAACTATCCGAACTACGTTCCGCACCGCTGGCACGGTACATTATTAATGTGGGCTACTATGCTCATTCCTCTTTTCCTCAACATTTACGCTCGCAAAGCGCTGGCCCCGTTTGAGATACTCGGAATGATCTTCCACCTTTGTTTCCTGCCTATCTTCATCGTGGTATTGGTGTGCACTGCACCTCGTAGTTCGCCATCTTTTGTTTTCACCGATTTTATTTATGGTGAGAGTGGGTGGACGAATCCTGGTGTTGCTTTCAGCATTGGTGAGTTGTGAAGAAGGCGTGTACGGAAGATGTATCTATATGAATGCTGACAGCCGGTAGGTCTCTTGACTGCGACGTACACATTTACCGGCTTCGATGGGCCCTTACATATGAGTGAAGAAGTAAAGAAAGCCCACACCACTGTGCCTGTGACAATGGTACTAAATATTGATTTTCCATCTCTGAATTACTTCAGTGGGACTGACGCAAGCAGGTTTTGTCCGTCCTTCTTAATGGGGTGATGGCATGGGGTTGGATGATATGCCTGCTTTTTACTATGGGCAACGTTCAAAATGCACTCGACACACCCACCGGTTATCCCATCATGTGAGACGCACCGTTCTGTGAGAGATATGACAATGTGTCGAGGACTAACGTCGAAAATTAGTGAGATCTTTTATCAGGCAACACGTTCATTAAACGGAACGAACACGTTGGTGGCAATGCTTATGATTACCGGCTACGTCTCGCTTTTCGGCTCTCTGGCGTCAGTTTCTCGCCTAGTTTGGGCTTTTGCGCGAGACGGCGGGTTACCATTCTCAAAATTCTTCGTTTACGTCGACCCGAAGTTAAAGATGCCAACACGAGCTCTGGGCTTGGTCGTCATGATCGTTTTCCTTTTAAGTTTCGTCCAACTTGGGTCTACGGCAGCATTCTCAGCTATGATCTCGCTTTCTACACTGGCTTTGTACGCATCATATACTCTGCCCATCATTTTCTGGACTATTCACAAGCTTCGCGGCCTACCTATCAAGTATGGGCCTTGGCACATGGGAAAGATGGGCATCTTCGTCAATTTATTTGCAATCGCTTGGGGAATCTACTCCTGCACGTTTTTGCCCTTCCCGCCGTCTATACCAGTGGATGCGAAAACCTTAAATTGGGCAGGACCAATATTCGGGTTTGTGATGTTGCTTGCGCTCGTAGATTGGTTTATTAGTGGGAGGAAGAGGTTTGTAGCACCAGGTACGTATCATAAATGTTAATCAGCGACGATGAGGCGAGGTACTGACATCTTTCCCTTATCTAATTAGAGCATGTATTAGACGAAGATTGAAAGAGAACCGGAAGATATCTCAATAGATGCGTCCGGGGATAGATACGTTGACATAGCTATGGGAAGAGGAGGAATAAATTTGATATCCACACTAATCTATGTGTGAAACCCGAGTTTTGAATTGCGTTGCAACGCTATGCTGTAAGGTAATTCTAGCGGATGAGATGCGGTCTGGTATAAATACAATTTCATTTCTGTCACATATTTTTAGGGAATGCGAATTTCATTAAAAGAGCCATTCTATGCTAGGCCTTTTCCAGTATGTAGCTTCATATGTAAAAATTTACATCCCTGTGTTGTATATGCTCTTGTACTGTCTGTATTTCAATTCGAATGCCAAGCATAATGTTGCCCCACTTCGGTGACGACTCAGGCTACCATCTTCTAGGTGATAACTTTATTCCCAAGTCAACACCTTCAGCAAATATTGGAGACCGCCCATAGCGACAATGTCTATAGCTGCGGGTAAGCTCTTCAGTTTCAGTTATACAAAAACATCAAGGGCCCGTACTAATAAAACGGTAATTGACTAGAGGCTATATGGGCTGCAGCACCCACCACTTCCAGAGGCCAACCCACGCCACTCAGCTCAGATGCGAAGGGGCAACGTTTAGCCTATGCGTCGAATAAATCAATATTTGTCCGGTCAATCGATGATCCCGCTGTTTCCAAACAATATACACAACACACTGCACAGACAACGGTCGCTCGCTTTGCCCCGTCAGGCTTCTACATTGCAAGTGGAGATGTTTCTGGCAAGGTGCGAGTATGGGATGCCCAAGGGGCAGAGAATACAAAGGGTGAATACCACATTATAGCAGGGCGGATCAATGATATTGCATGGGACGGTGATAGTCAACGGATCATAGCTGTCGGCGATGGAAAAGAACGATTCGGCCACTGCATCACCGCGGACTCTGGCAATAGCGTTGGAGAAATAAGCGGGCATAGCAGCCAAATAAACTGCGTAACCATACGTCAACAGCGGCCATTAAGGGCAGCGACTGGGTCAGATGATACGTCCATGTGCTTCTTCCACGGCGCGCCGTTCAAGTTTAATACCAGTGTTCGGGGAAAACATGACAGGTTTGTGTATGGAGCCCAATTCAGTCCAGATGGTGCCACTCTGGTTACTGTTGGAAGCGATAGGCGGATATGGCTATATGACGGTAAAACAGGTGAGGCCACCAAGCAAATTGGCGAAGGAGAACACACAGGCAGCATTTTCGGTGTCAGCTGGGCAAGTAATAGTAAAAAATTTGTGACTTGCAGTGGGGATCAGACTGTGAAGATATGGGACGCAGAATCCGGCCAATGCACGCAAAGTTGGCGGCTTGGCGATGAAGGGAGGGTCAGTATACAAAACCAGCAAGTCGGCGTGACATGGCCGGCTGGCAGAGCAGATGGATTGATCATATCTATTGATCTCGAAGGCAATCTTAACTATTTCCAAGAGGGAAAAGAAAATCTGATGAAAACGGTACGTGGGCATCAGAAGGCTATCACGGCCGCTTCATATCTTCCCGGCGGCCACACCTTGTGGACGGGAAGCTGTGAAGGGAAAGCGCTATCGTGGGATATTAATTCAGGAGTAGCACGCATTGTCAAGGGCGAAATGCACTCCAACTATGTCTCTGGGATTATAGCATCGCCGTCCGAAGGGAGGATATACAGTGTTGGCTGGGACGATACTCTACGCACGATCGATGCCTCAGAGCTCTCTTTCATAGGCGCAGCAGTCAAGACAGATGGTCAGCCAAAAGGGATAGCGGTTGCCACGCTGGGTGGCAAACCACATGCTCTCGTTGCGACGGCCACCAGTGTCACTGCTTATGTGAATGGCAGCGAAGTTAGCAAGCAGAACCTACCTTCACCGCCAACTTGTATTGCCGCTTCAGGCGATGTTGTGGCGGTTGCCTCAGAAGACAAGAAAGTGCGCCTCTTCAAAGCTGGCACTTCAGCCTCGTTCGACTCAATGACAGAGCTCAAAGATGTCACACATCCAATTTCTACACTTGCATTCTCAGGGGATGGCTCGCATCTCGCTGTCGGGCTTACCAATGGGAAGATATTCGCCTACAATAATATTTCTGGGTCTTGGATGCTAGAAACAAATAGATGGTCAGCGCATACTGCGAGAGTTACTTCCATTGCTTGGTCACCAGACGGGAAAAAAGCTGTGAGCGGTGCTTTGGATACTTCAATTTTCGTGTGGAGCTTGGCGGACCCTGGGAAGCGGATAAAGGCATTAAATGCGCACAAAGAAGGCGTTGGCGCGGTGCTGTGGCCTGAAAACGGAAGGGTCATTTCTTGCGGAGCAGATGCCGCAGTAAAAATATGGAAAGTGGACGGCGTACCTTGAAGTCAGGAACGGTGCGGATGACGACGGAATTGGACAAATTCAGTGGCCAAATGAAGCCTGTAAGCGTGCGGGTTTGATGATTTTGTGTTGTTGGGTATCTAGAAAAGCTCATGATGAATGATCACGCCATGGTACGATGGGCGTGGACGAAGACACACATCAATAGTTCACGAGCTCAACTGAAATGTATGCCCTCCTGGTTAAAAGCATACAGCAGCTTGAGAAAATCCCCCTCATCACATATCCTCGCGCGTTTCTCAGCAAGTTTGGTGTCAATCTCAAGCACTTTTATCACCTTTGCACGCACTTGCTCGGCGACCTTCCCTTTCCGTTTCCTGTTCGGATTCTCCTGGCCCTTTTTAGCCATCTTGTCTGCCTCTTCTCGGAAGAAATCAGGCACATCATCTTCATCCTCGACGTCCATGATGCCTTCCCACTCGTCGTTGTCGACTCCAACATCCACATCCATTTCATCTTCGATAGCTTCCTCTGAGTGACCATCGTCTAGCTGTATATCATTTTGAGCACAAAAAGTTCGATAGTTTGCCTCAAGCATATTCATGACGCTGTTGGTCCCGAGGAATGCGCTCCGCAGGACTCTATTTTTTCTCACAAATGCTATTCTTAATAGCCCATCCCATTCATCATAGCTTATTCGTGGTCTTGGAACTTTTGGTGTAATCCTCACCACATTGCTCTCTACCTGCGGAGGAGGGTTAAAGTTGTTCTTGCCTACTTTCATGACATGGTCCACCTTTGCCCACATCTGTGTATTTACCGACAGGCGAGAGTATAGCTTGTCTCCAGGCTTTGCAAAGAGCCGCATGGCAAACTCACGTTGAAACATGAGCACGCAGCTGCGCGGACTTGGACTTGTCGCAAGTAGTTTGAACGTCAGAGGCGATGATATCTGATATGGAGTATTTGAGATACAGACATCAAAATAAGGCAGCTGCTCCATCTTGATCACATCTCCTAAGATCAGCTCCAATCTTTTCGCTGCTGGTGTACCTTGGAATCTTTTCGTAAGTTCTGCCGCCATTCGTGGATCTTGCTCTACAGCTATAACCCTTTTCGCTTTTTCTAGTATGCGCGTAGTAAGATTTCCTGTTCCCGGACCAACTTCAAGAACGATATCAGATTGCTTCAGATCAGCTTTGTCGACGATTGCTTGAGCTACACCGGGATTCTTAAGGATGTGCTGGCCCAGATCGGTATTCATCTTGAAGACATTATTTCCAACCTTGCTCTTCCCTTTGCGAACGGCAGCACCCGCATAAGGATCGGATTTGTTGATCCCACCATGGATGGTCTTTCGTACTCCTTTAGCCATGCCTGTACAAGGGTTGTATCGAGTCCGCTAGTTGGTCTGCTTTAAGAGTTGGAGACGGAAAATGTTCAAAAGCCGCTGGTTACATATTTCGGATTTATCGATACGGCACAGTGCACGGACAACACACCATTCGGCAAGGATAAGGCACGTGACCATAACGTGTGGTGAAGTTGAATGGTCAGGTGTGAATTGAGCGTTAATCTATTTGTGATTGTTTCAAAAACAGTGGTGGCAGATATAGGATCAAAACCCTTGTCACGACTTCTTTATATCGTACCTGGCTTCTGCTACAGTATCAAGGCTACGGGTGACAGCGACTGAGCATCTATGATATGTGGTCTCGGATATTTTATTTGACTGCAGTAGGACATCCACTCTGAAATATCATTCCAAATGTTCTACGGATCCCTCTTTGGCCACCTGAAAACTCGCTTTAATGCAGAAGATGGGCAATTTTCAAGGATAGAAAGAATAAACCATGTGTCGTTCGCTGCTGGCGCACCATGTTCATTGCCTCATTAAAAAAATAGGTAATGGACAAGCTTCTCTTGCGCGCGCTATTGTCGAAAGCCTATAACTTCAGGCTGTGAAGATGTAATAGAGATCAGAGTTGTCTAGCAAATAGCGAATAGCTGACTTCTGGAAGTTCTCACTGACAGGTGGTGCGTCAAGCTCTTTGCTCCCCCTACGTCGAGGGTTCTCTTAAGAACTGAGCATAACAACCGCACTGTGTACTTGATAATAGATACTTATTATTTAAAAATTTTGCGGCTCCGCCTATCACACGACATGATTGAGATATGTAAGTGGGACAAAAACGATCGACTTTTCATTTCTACAAAGCATTCAGGCAGTTCCAGTTGATCCCCACGGGCCACTCGAAAGGGCAGGCGTGGGGTACATGTGCAGACTGCCACTAGACAGGAGTGAATCCTCTCGGGGATACACATCCTGTCGCCTTTCATTATTCCCGTGTACAGAGGGGTTGCGAGGGGTAGCTGTTGAGGAACCTAGGCCCTCGAGGCGACAACAATGCGTTCCGTTGAACCGATTTTAAAAGAATATAAAACAGAGAAAATGCTTCGATGGAAAGTTTGGACATATAGATCAAGTGTCACCTACGGAAAAATCATTCATACATCGTAAAACGACCAACATAAAATGGCACAAAATTCCAATGGTGTTAATGAATATAGCAAACCCTCCGCACTCTGTTCGATAGATGGATTTCTAGCTCAGGATTATGATTATATTGTAGTAGGAGGCGGTACCGCTGGACTCTGTGTAGCTGCAAGACTCACCGAGAACCCTGATGTGAAGGTTGGTGTGCTTGAGGCAGGGGCAAACCGTATGGAAGACCCACAGGTCTATACCCCCAGCCTGTACCCTACCCTTATCGGACGCGAGAAGTATGATTGGTGCTTTCAGAGTGAACCTCAACCACATGCAGGCAATAAGAGCATGAGCCAGCCGCGTGGAAAAGTCCTAGGAGGATCGTCAGCAATCAATTACTTGATGTACGTTCGAGGATCTCGAGAAGACTATGACGCTTGGGAATCTCTCGGAAATAAAGGGTGGGGTTGGGAAGGCATGGTCAGTAAAAGACGGCAATTATGAATGAACATTTGTATGAGCTTATGTTTTAAATTTAGTTGCCATATTTCAAAAAGAGTCAGTGCTACGATGCGACAGAGAAGCAGCCTTCAAATCCGCAATGGATGCCAATCGCAGACCGAGAGAAGTATCACGGTTCTGATGGTCCGATTCATACCTCATTCAACGACTACTACGAGGTATAAGAGGTTCCATCTAATGGTTATAATTGACTGACTCCAGCCACTAGCCTTTCGAAGAGGACTTTTGCCAAGCAGCATACGAAGTGGGCGGAAAACCAAGTACACTGAGTGATGCTTGGTCTGGTGATCACATGGGATTTTATTCATCACTTGCAGCAGTAAGCAGAACATCGGACAACCCGGGAAAACGTAGTTATGCAGCCAGCGGGTATCTTAAGCCAAATTTGCAAAGAACAAACCTCAAAGTCCTCACCGAGGCCTTGGCAACGAAAATAATTCTAGATGGAAATAATGCTCGCGGCGTAGAATTTATACACGGGGGAAACAAATACAGCGTAAAAGTTTCGAAGGAAATCATCCTTTCTGGTGGTGTCATCAATAGCCCCCAATTACTGGAATTATCGGGGATAGGGGATCCTGAAGTGTTGAACGCGGCTGGAGTGCAGTGCATTGTTGAAAATAAACGAGTCGGAGCCAACTTTCAAGATCATGTCCTTGGTGGTATTCTGTATGATCTTAAAGATGGAATCCAGTCTCTTGATTCTTTGCACAATCCCGAATACCAGAGAATTCAGCGGGATCTCTATCAACGGACCGGAACTGGTCCGTACAGTTCACCTGGTATGGTTATGGGGTTTGTCAGCTATGCTTCACTGGTAAACAAAGAAGAACTAGACAAGACCATCGCAGAGATACGGAAAGAGTCGTTGGCGAAAACCCAATTTGAAAAAGACCAGGAAGACACTATCGTTCGGCAGCTGTCGAATCCCAATTTTGCGAATATTCAAACCTTTTGTAGGAGAATTCTACGCCGATATTCTATGCAAACTTGGTGTAAACAATTTTAGGTATTGGTTGCCAACTCGATGTGAGTGGTGGCGAAAGTCAAATTAAATTTTTCTCGCCACCTCAAGAAGGTAAAACGCGAATATCGCTTCTTGTGTGTTTGGAACATCCCCTATCCCGAGGCACCGTACATATCACATCATCTGATCCAACTCAACATCCTCGTATTGATCCAGGCTATCTTCGCAATCCAGCGGATGCAAAAATTTTAGCTGAAGGGATCAAATGGATGGATAAGATAGCAAATCAGCCGATTCTAAAGAAGAGTTTGGGCCAACGCATCTTGCCTCCACAGGAGGCAAGTATCGAAACTGAAGATGAACGAATAGAATATGTTAGAAATCACATATCAACGCAATATCATCTTATCGGCAAGTCACTTTATGTCGCTGCGAGATTTGAAGAACTGACGCTTTATAGGCACATGTACTATGGGTGAGGTTGTTGACGATAGGCTGCGAGTCAAAGGCGTAAATGGGCTTCGAGTCATCGATGCGTCCGTCTTTCCAGGGCATGTGTCTGGAAATATCATGGCAACTACATACGCAGTTGGAGAAAAGGGTGCAGACATTGTCAAGCAGGATGATGGCCGATACTTGACTCAGACGGATTCGGGTACTGCATGAAAGAGCTATGAAATGCATATTTAAAGCTATCTTTCCCTGAATCTATTACCATATATCTCGACTTCTTCATCACTTCGTAAATCATCGTTAGGGCGGACTACTTGCACAAGTCCGCTCCAATATCCCTCGGTTTCCTCATCGTCGACCCCTGCCATTCTGTGATGCTGATGTGCAAGCTTGCGCTCCTTCCGAAACTCGGACAGTATTGCGATGGTGTCGAACTTTTGTTCAACAGGGGGTTTCACAGGGTTGATAACGGGGGGTATATTAGATCCATTTCTGTACGAAATCTCCTTCTCCCGGGAATTCAAATTATATGCGAAGCTACCGGGCTCCAGACTTGGGTAATTGCTCTCGTCGTCGTCTCCAAAGAAGCTGAAATCAGTCTCGGCTGCACTCCAGAGTGATTCAGTATCTCGATCTTCCGTCACTGATTTTGTCTGATCGTGTTGCCATGGGCTCGCTTTGTTGTTTCTACGTCTCGCTTTCTCGGAAGCCATCTCAAGTATTAGTCGTTTGAGAGCAAATATCTTATCAGACGACTGCTTTAGAGCTGATGCATGCCCTTTACGTCCAGGTGGCAACGCGTAGTCTAAATGGGCTTGTGCTTTGGCATACGCTTCTTCTTTGGCACAATTCTTGATAAAGCTAATGATACGGTTTACGCAATCCAGATTAGGAGAGGATGCGGGCACATCAGTGAGCACTAACGTACTGACATGAGGAATCATGGCGGGGTGCAAGTTGTAATCACCTCTGGTATGTGTAGCAAGCCTCGTTCTCCTTTCGGCGCCCACCGATGAGTAGCCACGTGGTCTCGAATATACGCCTAGAGATGTGACCATTGAGCTGATTGGAGAACCGGAGTTGCTGTTTGGTGACACCGGCGTCATGTCATTTCCACTGAAGCTCATGGGCCCTTCTCCAAAGGCACACACCGGACTTAGCAGTCCGCCAGAGTCTGCATCTGCGGTTAATGAATCTGCACATTCCGGTGCAAATGCGCTCCCTCTTCTCGGTCCAGTTTCATAAACTCCTTCATCAAGGTGTTGAGCATGATTGATTACTGGGGATACTACAAATTGCATAGAATCTCCCGGGAGCTCATACCGAGGAGTCTGAGCCGTCGATAACTCAAATGTCGTCGGTCGTACCAATGCCCCACCCAGTTCGAAAGCATTAGTCAAAGCTGATGGTTCTGGGAGACTGGTATCACCGAGTTCAATTCTGTCCGGAACCACCTTTTCTGCATATAAACCCTTAAAGTCTTCAGTCACAATGCCATGATCAATTCGTAGAAATGTGAGTCTTTCACATCCATATTTAGCTAATACAGGAGTTAGCTTCTCCACGCCTGGCAACTTAAATTCGGTATGACCATTGTGCTGCTTCGACAAGGAAGAGTATCTGGTAGAATCGCTAAATACGTGACCCATGTCAAAAACATGCAATCTACAGGACCTGATGAGGCCTGATGCGCCTTCCACGCTCAGCCTATTGCCAGAGATATAGAGATGAGTAATGCCTCCTTCAGGAACATCCTCAATCGCCAGACGACTGACAAAACCTTTCGTGAACGTGCTGCGTAGATAGCCTTCGAAATCTTCACCTTGATAGGTTTGTAGCATTTCACCTCCGAGATATGGTAGCAGTGCTGGAGTTCGTCCGCCAGGAGGTATCAAGTCGCCACTTGCAAAGCAGTTGTCGATCAGCATTCGAACCCCTCGATCTGAGATTTGATTGTCCCTGATATCCAGACTTCTGACCCTCAATCTTATGGCAGTGGCAAGGGTTTCGATTGAATTATCTGTAAGATTAATGCCACGGAGTCGCAACACCTGCAAACCGGAGAGCCGACGCAGAGATGATAGCACTGCTAGTTCTCGTGCAGCATAGGTAAATGAAAGATCCAGATACAGTAAGGATTCAAACCGGCTGAGAGCTTGAACAAGCCCTATGCCTGTGGCATTAGAACATCTAGAACAATCCAGGAGCCGCAGTCCAAAAGAGGTGGAGGAACTGCTGGCCTCGAAAACGTATCCGTTCGATCCTGGTAGTTCAATAACACCTGGCGGATCGGATCGATTCGCTTGGCTTGGTTTCGAAAATCGCAATGCTTGTAATGATGCATGGTCAAAAAATGGAAGACCTCTCACGATTAAAGACTGCAAATTCGGAAGCCGTTCAAGTAGGTCACGAAGCCAATCTGCATGGGGCCCATTGTACAATTCAGCGTGGGCTGGTGGCAAATGAAGTGTATGTGTCATCAGCCGAACGAATAGTCGTGCTGTCTGAAGAGTCCGCTTGAACTTGGTCAAGGCAATATATACCTGATCATCTTCTATGCCAAAATGCGATGCTGGATTTCCCCAAAGATGTGGCGTAAATATCGAATGCCAGGAACTACATACCCGAGTTGCTGAGCAAAGGTCATTCGAAGGGACATAGCGGGCGATTAGATCCCAAGGGTCGACCGCTACGGCGGATTGATAAGACGGCGGTGCCGCTTCCATATTAAGATCATGGAGAACGACACTTCTAGCGAGACCAAAGCCTCAAGAAGATGGAAGGTCGTGAAGTCCTCTGGTTGCGAGAGGTACTTAGCACAGTCGCCCGGGAGAGCATGTGATGTATGTAGGTTAGAATGGGGACGGATGCGCCAAGCGGCCCGCTTTCACCATTTCAATTGGCTTTTATGATTGGTTGCAAAATTGGAGGAGACTTCACTGCCACACGATGATGGCATTCGGCAGGAACGGCAACGGTTTGGCAAATCATTCATCGTCTGACCAACCTCAAGACCCCCTATTCTTGCGATATATTTCCAACCGGTGCCTGACATTGCATCCGTTCCATTTCTCTTCCGCGCCAGCACCGGAACGCACGGGAAGGCCGCATTGCTCAATCGCGAAGCTAGCCGCGACATGTCCATACATTGCGGCAATGACATAATCTTGGGTTTCCTGCCAACCGATTGCAAACGCCCCTAAGAAGCTATTACCGGCGCCTGTCGGGTCCACAATGGATGAGGCGCATTGCAAGTAGACAGGGGCCAGCCATACGTGCCCAGAGGCTCGACTCGAGACAAAACATCCATCTCCAGCGCAACGAACCAACATACAGCCGTCTCCTGATGGTCCGATACCAGACACTGAAAAAACCTGTGCTTGTGCTTCCACACCGTGTTTATCAAATTTGTGCGAGGACGCGTTATTGAAGAACCCGTTAAGCTCTTCGTGATTCGGAGAGAAGACATCAACCAGCTTAGCAGCATCCAAATGCTTTTGGAGCGTATCTGGGCGGCATGACTTCGCATGTGGCTCCCATATAATGAAAGGTGACCCAATTGTAGATGTCCCAGGACAAAGACCTCTCAGATGTTCTAAATCATGCAATTGCTCAATGATGTATTCTGCAGTCCCAAAGAAGTGGAATGCCTTTGCTAGCAATAGGCTCGTCCCTTCCAAATCTTTGATGGTGACGGGTAGCGGCTCAGTCAAGCGCTGAAATCCTTTTCCTGCTTCCTTTATTAGAACTGGGAGTATGCTCCAGAGAAATATCCTTCCTACTGTTGAAATTCGACTCTTCGTAGAATACCAATCCTCTGGCTGATGGTTTATCAATTATACGGTGAATTTTTAAATTGATGGACCAGCTCTCAAACATCTGCACTGTGTCATCCGGAAAATCTTGCCCTGCATTGAAGATCATCGCGATTGAGTCAGTATTGTCCGGCATGAACATCCGAGCTCCAATCGTAGCTGCGCTTGCTTGTCAGATTATAGCTATAGCAATATAAGAAGCTTTGCCTTTTACCAAAAGTGACGGAACCACCGGGAACATTTCGAATCGGCGGCTTCAGTCCCACTCGGATCTCATCCAACCATACTCCATTGCCAAGAGCAACGAACTTTGGTATAGGTGACAAGCTAATATCAGTGGTCATTTTCTGATGCATGCAATGTTTCAATGGAGAGCTTTAAGTCAGATTTCGTATCAATCACAGAGAGTGTAGAAGAGATGGAAGATCACGACACAACATGGATCTTACGGAAGTTCGCTGTGCATATGCTCTACGGTAGAAGATAATGAAGGCAGCTCGACCAATTGTGTAGCAACCGAAATTTCAAAGCACTTCCATAATTGAAAGAAAAAAAAAGATACCTGATTGCAAAGGATGATGAAAATGTTGAAATTAGAAGGCACGATTTAGTGCCAAGTCCGTGATGTCAGCACCCCGCCTCAAAATGCACATGCAAATAGCACCACTGAGATAATTTGGATGTTATCACTACGAAGTGAATGGCCCTATTCGGCAGGTTCATAAGCCTCATCTACAACCCGAACACAGTTAAGCAATATCTCGACAAAGTTTGAAGCAGTCGAAATTGTACAGCTATGTGCTATATTTAGAAACACAAGGCGGTGATAATCTTTTAACAGACACTTCATCCAAAAAACGCCGGCCAGATGTGCAAAGGCAAGCAATTGCGGTTTTGTTACTTATGAAACTAAATTACAACAAGAAAGGATGCTTTCCGAGTTAAATACTGACTGTTGCGGGGAGTTAATTGATTTCTTATTTCTCTGCATTATCTTTCTCACGTTATTTTATTTCCTCGGAAGGTGGCTACATCTGGTTCTTTCGCGATGTGTTAGATTCTGCACCAAATTCACCGAGTTTATAGACTCCAGGGAGCCCATGTGTGTTTATAATCGAGAAAAGCAATCAAATTGCACGGTTGGGACAACGCACTGTGAACTTGGAAGGTGATATTACACAACGAGAAGGCAGTGGAGGGAGCGTAACGGTTTACAGGTCTCTACTCCAAGTTTATAGAGATATGCGGCAATCGCGTGCCGATCTCGCTTCGCGTCAATGTACCGATAGATCTCTGAGCATCGAATATTCGCTTGGATGGCTTTGCATTCAACAAATCATTGTCCACGTTTCCGCAATGCAAATTTTGGCGGAATGGAATCCCAGTCGATAGATTTAAACGGAGGCGAACAAGATCGGGATAACGAGTAGATCAGACCAAGCGTTTGATCTAAAGAGCTTGCTGTCCTCCAAGACATACATGTAGACTTCCGACAATGTAAGCCATCTTTGCTGCAATAAACATTGATTCGGAGCCCACGCAAAGGATGCAATCATTAGAGTTTGAAGAATTTCCAGACGTATTTTTTCGCTTGGCCCAGAAGAGCACGGCAAATGATTGCTATTGATCCCGATTTGCTCAGAATATTCTTGGAAAATCTGTACATAGAATCAAGACCGTATTACAAAGAAGAATTTAGGCTCATATAACCCCGAGCTGGGAAGACATGGTTGAACCATAATCTGATAAGATAGGAATGCTACTATGTTACTCTGTTCTGGTGTTCCCTTGACTGGATATTTGGGTATATTCATTCATTCCATCAGATCTCCTTCCACATCAATAGCTTTTCTTGTGGAGTGCAAACTACATCAATGCATCATCTCATCAGCCCACCCAAGTCGCGTGACATTCCATTTACCCTCTCTTCCAAATTCTGCTTCTTCCTCTCCAATTCCCTTATTTCTTCTTCCTCCTTTCGCAGATCTTCTTTGGTAATTGGCAAAGCAGCCGTATCTTGTTGCTCCGCCTCATCGAGCCGTTCATCGTTGTCTCCGTAGCCCAGAGGCCGATTCATAAGCTGCAGTTCCTGCGCATTCCTCGCTACACGGTCCTCATAATGCGCAATATTAGCTATGAGCTGCTCATGTCGTCTCCGAAGAGCCGATATCTTCTCTGATACACCCGGGATAGGACTACAGGCTGTTTAGCGAGTATATTTTACTTGAGAATAAGGGCGAAGCTAGGCATACTACACTGCCGCCAGCCTCTCCGCGCCTTCCAGCAAAACCTCCACATCTATCTCTCCTTTCTGAAAACCCTCCCGTCTCGTTTTCTGATAAAGATTTCTTCCCAAGACCGCCGCAACGGCTTTATTCTTCGGTCCCTGCCGCCCTACATATCCAGTCGCTCTTCTTTGGCGTTCAGCCTGACTTGTTCCAGTTATCACCGAACTCATATAATCCGACGCCTTCGTCGAGATAGCTGGAGGCGCGAGATGGAATAGGGCGCGCTCATGCGCCTCTGTGTCACGGATAAGCTGGGTAATGTCGTGATGGGGATCCAGGAGGGCATTGGTGAAAATTTTAGGCCCATGGAACGGCAGCTCAGCGATGGAGGCAGCGCAGAGGGAGATCTGCTCGAGGTGAGATGTGAGGAGGGACGTCATGGTTCGAGATCGTCAAGAAATCATTGATCTTTGACCGAGACGGTATGCCCCCAAGCGAAATGTCTACTTAGGTGGCCGCGTCACATTTAAAACTGTATTTAGAGAAAGCCGAGGAGATTGATGATGCAATTTCGTTTGACTGTTCCTGGGGAATTTTTGGTGACTCAATCGAACAAAGCAGTACTTGTGCTTCGTACCTGCACGCGTGAAAGTAACACGCGACTTACATGTGACGGCTAACACGTCCGTGCACATTCGGAGTTGCTGGCAATTCCTCCGGTGTGCAGTTAGCAGCTGCATACGACATCCCGGCGTCAACGCGCCTCCAAACCGACTTGCCCATCTCCCATACATTCCCACACATTTACAAGATGGCTGAGAAGATGGATGTTGATGCCGTTAACAACGAAAAGGAGGGAGAGAAGAATGGATCTGCGCCGGATCTCACAGCAGAGCGCAGTGCGTCCCATCTCCGTTCATAGGTCACTCATTTATTGCCACGCTGATCAGCTCATAACAGTCATTCTCAACCATTTCACCCTCATTAACCAGGCTGTAGCATCCTTCGATCCACGCTTCACTCTCCGCGCCCTGCGTAGCATCAGCACCATCCGCAAAGCTGAGAACTTCCCTCAAGCACTCGCAATCGCCATCCGCACCGCCTTTCCGCGTCCGCAGCACAATGCGCGGAAAGTGTTAGAAGAGATGTTGCCCGTTGACGCGGTGATACAGCAGAATGGGACTGGTGAGGGACAGGGTCAAGATGGCAAGCTAGAAACGGCTGAGGTGGCCGAGGTGTGGGCGTACCTGGGTTTACTGGTGCAAGTGAGTTCAGCGAGAAGACTTAAATATGAAGAATCAGTACTAATAAACACAGGTCTATCTCTATGATACCAAACAGTATGAGAAGGGTGCACAATTCAGCAGCAACTTCGTCGAAAAAATTCGCTCCTTCAATCGTCGTAGTATGGATGTCATCGGGGCTAAGGCCTACTTCTACTATTCTCTCTTCTTCGAGAACCTCGATCCGAAGCCGCCATCCAAGTATGCTCTCATCACCGAAATTCGACCGAAACTCCTCGCGGCCCTGCGTTCTGCAGTGTTACGCAAAGATGCCGACACGCAAGCATCTGTCACTGTCCTCCTCCTGCGTAATTATATAAGCACCGCCGACATCACACTCGCAGATCTGCTTGTTCAGCAGACCGAATTCCCAGCTACCGCTTCAAACACTCAAGTCTGCCGCTACTTGTACTACCTTGGCCGCATCCGCGCCGTTCAGCTCAATTATACTGATGCACATACCAACCTTGAGTCTGCTACGCGTAAATCACCCACGACAGGTCCAGCCATCGGCTTCTATCAACAAGCTACCAAACTTCTCATCGTTGTGGAATTACTTATGGGCGACATACCGGAGCGCCAGCTTTTCCGCCAGCCCAGTCTCGAAGCGGCTCTTTATCCTTATTTCAAGCTTGTGCAGGCCGTACGTGTGGGTGATTTGCAGGCTTTCATCAAGTGTATTTCCACGAATGACGTTCAATTCAAGAAAGATGGGACGTATAGCCTCATTCTGCGCTTGCGGCAAAATGTCATCAAGACGGGTGTGCGCATGCTGTCACTCTCCTACTCGCGTATTAGTCTGCGCGACATCTGCACGCGCTTAGGAGTTGACAGTGAAGAGAGTGCTGAATATATCACTGCCAAAGCAATCCGGGACGGTGTGATCGAAGCGACCCTCGATCATGAGAATGGTCATTTGGTGACCATTCCGCAGAAGGACGCATATAGTACAACCGAGCCGAGCGAGGCGTTCCATTTGCGAATTCAAGCCCTTTTGGGTATGCGAGACGAATGTGTGCGTGCGATGCGGTATCCGACAAACAAGCACCGGCAAGAGATTGCCGAGGCTGCGAAGGCGCGGGAGCGGGAGAGGGAATTGGCAAAGGAGATTCAGGAGGGCGAAACAGATGGCGATGACGGCGATGACGGAGGGTTTGAGGGAATGTAAGATGCAATCTGTCTAGAAGACGTTTTGCCGTGGTTATATAGCATGACTTTTAACCTGCGGAAACGGCAAGTTATGTATCATAGGACTTGGCTATAGATATCTGCACAGCCTTCGAGAAGCTCAATTTCAATCATTTGTGCTGTGTTTCTCTGCCCATCAATATCTCAATGGGTTTTCCTTTCCAGTGCGAGAAATCAAAAAAAAAAAAAAAAAAAAAAAAAAAAAAAAAGGAAATGAAAATGAAAATGAAAATAAATCAAAAATATACAGCAAAAAAAATTAATTAAATAAATAAAAAATAAAAATAAAAAATTAAAAAATAAAAATAAAAGAAAAGTTGGGGGAAAAAACCCCATGCCCAACCCACCGACAACTGAAGAACACATCATCTGTCTTGAGCGTTTCGCACGTAACTCGGAAAATGATCTGCGAATACGACTGGAAAGAATCGAGTGAGTGTTAAGCTTAGGAGAGCAAATCAACTAAACGAACCACATTCATCTTTCCACCATTGAGAGGCTCTAATTCGCGTTCGTGCCATCAGTCCAGAGTCGAGTGAGGGGTTAGATTTGCATCTTCACTGACGGGATGAGTCCACACTTGCCGACACTGGTTGGAATTGCAACGGGCCACAGGCAAAAACTGTCCATCCTAGTCGAACTCTACGGTCATCTGCGCACTCCTGTACAGCATGATAAGGGTTTGATCGAGGGATTGGGGGAGATCTGACAAGCAAGGAGGACACCAATCGCAGATTGCAATCAGCTAGTTTCAGTTTGGTTCTCTCTGTTGCCCTCATCGAGGACTTTCGGGTGCCCGTCAAATGTCTCGCAAACGGCACCCTTTCTCCCCATCCACCGTCAGTGCCGACCCCACGCAAGATCCCACATCCGACATCTACATCTACGTCCAACCCGCTCCCCCACCATCAAAATCGTGATTTCCGTGTCGACTGCCTTTTCTCGCGTTCCTAAACGCCGAGGAAAGCTCAGCCCAAGCAAGGAGCGCAGACCCGCCGCTCGCTAAGACTTGCCTTTGCGTTTCCGACCATCATCGACTTAATAGAATGCCTCGGGTGCGACGAGAGTCATGTAAGATGTACGTCGTGAAAGGATCGGGGAAGTGTCGAGCGGCCTGTGGGCAACAACGGCAGCAGTTATCGCGGCCAGAGGTTTCGCTGTGTTGAAGGGCGAGAGAGCTGGCCAGGGGATTGAGTACAGCTGGAGAAAGGCTTGTGGACGAAGCGGGTGACGAAAGGGGACAATCGAGAGAGACGGCATGAGGGGTGGGAATTTTACCGTAGAGTGAGCGCTTGATGAAGTATAATGGGGGGCTCGCAACTGCGGATTGTCATTGTCCAAAATCTACGAAGGCCGTCTCCGAAGGCAGTTGAGACTTCGAGGAATTCATTGTAATTGTTTTCTTATTTTTGTTTTGAGACATTGCACTTGGTGCCTATCGCATCCCAATCCAATTCACAGCCCTGCGCAATGGCATGCCCGTAAGGATGTCCACCTTTTCCGAGGCCACTGCCCTACCCTTTCGCCCTTTTCTTCAGCAGACACGTGGCTTCCTCATCCTCAACAAGACCTTCGAAGCTAAGAAAGACCCAGCCCTCCTGGCGCTTACAAACAGATGTTGCTGACTTCGAAATCAAAATTAAATTTGCGCTAAACTCTTGCAGCATCCATAATGAAATCTCGGAATCTTCTGTTGTGAGCGAATTTCGGGCACTCCCGCCCGGTGCCAATTTCAGGGTGGTTCGAATTCCCTTGGCGGTGTTGCTACCATTGTACACTATCCTGACACGATGGCAATGACAACTGCATATCCTGACGGGTGACGGCTGCGTCAGGCGTCGCAAGGAGGCCCAGCGTGCCAAGACGAAGCGCGCTTCATAGGCCTGTCCAACGATTGGGCAGCGAAAGATCACGATATCTGGGGCACCGCTGGACGAAGGAAAACCTCGAGTTCACGCCTCGCCGTGGGACGGTCAGACAAGGATTTCCATTTACGCTTTGCCGCGTCATATCTCGTCGGCAGCATTTTTTGGGCCGACCGTGCATGCGGAACAGCAGCGCAGAGGGAGGTCGAGACAAGCTCCCATTTTCGGCCGAGACAAAATAAAGTTTCTCGATTAGGTGTAGCATTGAGTTGAAGCCACCTCGTGGCAGTCTGGCTAGTACTATTGCGGACGTGCCTAGATGCATCATCTGTTTTTCGATCCTGTACCCGGCTCGGCAAACGACACCTATCTCAGGAAAAAGGCATGACGTGATACAGCAGCGACCGGGGGCTCCTCGTCTGGCCGATGTGGGCAGGCTTGAGGCTAATCGTGACATCCCGAATGCACAGCTTGGAAGCTTCGAGCGATCGGCGGTGGTGACACGGGGGAGCCGCCCATGCTTGGGCTGCCCGGCTCACGGGGAGAGGTCATCGGGCGGGCGAGAGAGGCCGCAAAGGCTGCTGACGCGGCTTTTGGCATGATGCTCAGGCCAAGCTGTCTCACGGAACGACACCAGCCCTAGGCAATCGTGGCATGAATCAAACGAAGCCGCAAGCGCTCGCGACGGAGCTTGGCGCCAACGCTTAGCTTTTCGCGCCACGACTCATTTTTAAGCATTAAGCTTATCCTGCTGCCCTTTCCACATTTAGTCAATCGAGGGCTGATTGACAGGCGGGGCTTGGTCGTCGCGCGTACGTCGGAAGGCACGGCAGGCTGGCTTCTCACCCGACGGTCAGGAGACGACGAGAGAGTGCCAACACGCTGCCCTGAGTACCGCCGTACCAGCGGGTTGAGAGGCGGCGGGGTTGTTGCGTACGTTGGCAGGCATCGCAGGATGCTGGCGCCTAATCGGTCGTGGACAGAGCAGAAGGCGTGCGTCACAGCAGCAGTCCCGAGCCGGTCCAATACAGCAGACGGCACCACTTCAGCGGTAGGAGGCTTAGGCACTTGCCAAGTGATGCTGAAGACATGACAAGAGCCGCAAGATGCATGGCCTGGCTTGGGCTCGGAGGAAGAGCCGCGCTGTCTCTCCGGCACATCTGCGCGGTTGGCCGACAACGCGGACGGCAGGAGGGGGAATTCCTGATGGTCCGGCACGACTTGCACTATCCGGGCACAGGAGGCATTCGTCGCGCGGAGCTGTGTGATCGCGAGAGACGACAGGGGGTTTGCAGGGACAGATGTGTCGATACCATTCGCCGTGGTGTGGGTTTTATGCCAAACCCCGCCAAGAACGCTACGGCAAGTGCGGTTCGCCGGTTCCAGACACTGACCGGGATGACTTAACTTTATTTCCATTAAAAATATCTTGGCGACGTGGTGGCAATCGCAGGCGTGAACTCATCCTTTAGCTTCCGTGCTGGTCGGCCGCCCGCATTATCTCTCTTCTCCTCCCTTCTCACCTTCGCCCTCGCCTCTCAGCACCGGCAAACTCGTTCGTGACATCAGCGACCAAGTGTCGGCTTCGGACCTTTGGCAACGTCTTCTCGCGGGGGGGTCGGGTTTCACAGGTATTTCATCGTCGCCTCCACGGTTACAGTGCCGAGATTGGAACATTGCCCGGATTGTGCCGCCGAGATTCGCGGCTGTTGACAACCCACCCCGTCTCCCCTCTCCCCGGCTTTGGCGTTGTTCGGGGTCGGTCATTATCCTCGGTCTTCTCATTGCTGAGCCCCGGAAAACGACGACGGGTCGGTTCATTCCAGTTGGACCCAAGCCAGAGCGCGAGGCTCGATGAGTGGCATGGAGACTTATCACGGCCATGTCCGCACGCCGAACGATGCCATCATATTGTTCGAGGCTTGCCGCATCGGCCTATTGCCCCGGGTGCAGAGGCGGTTGTCGGAAAAGGAGCGGCAATCGATCAAATCGGGCTCAGTGTTCGTGTGGGACGAGCGCGAGGCGGGCATGCGCAGATGGACGGACGGCAAATCGTGGAGCGCCAGCCGAGTGTCCGGAAGCTTCCTCACATATCGTGAGATGGAGGGCAAACGTGGAGGCAGCAGCTTCGACAAAAACGCCAACCGTGACGGCATTCACAGCATCGAAGGCGACTCGGATGGCGGCCCGGACGGATACAGATACAAACCGGACGGGCTGATGAAGCAGTCGTTCTCCATCACCACCAATAGTGGCCAGCATTTGCATCTCATCAGCTACTTTTCCCGGTCATCTCAGGGGTCAACGAATTTGATGCAGCCGTCTCAAGATCCACAACTGCGGCACATCCGCCCTGAGAAAGGCATGTACCCGGAGTCGACCGTGCACGAGCAGAGCACCATTCCTGCCGTCACTCGGGGGCCAATGAGCTCACCGGGTTACACCCACTCTCCACACCAACCGGCTGCGTACGGTCGAGGGGCGCCCTATCCTTACCCTCACCACGGGTGGGCCGCACCGCCAAGTCCGATGCCCACTCCGCCGCATCACCCACATTACTCGCCTTATTACCAGCACACCCAGTATCCCGCTCAGTCCCCACTGCACGGTGTGCAATATCCACCGCATCCACCGCAGGGGCCATATTCTCAACCACCGCCTCCAACGGCTTACGACCGACCACCGCCACCGATGAGTGGCAATGGCATCCCTCCGCCGCCTCAGTATGGCCAAGCGCCACCTCTGTCCAGTGCTTATCCAAACACCTACCCGTACCAGAATGGATATGCCTCTTATCCTCCACCTTCCCAACAGTATCACTACCCTCCCCCGCCGCCACCATCACAGCAGTACGACCAAAGGTCAGCGCCGGAAACCCCATCGCAGGAGTCCCTTTCGAAGAAGGGGGATCGGGCGGATTCTCATCAGCCTGTGCAGCCATCTCAACTTCAATCGTATGGCAAGGGTGAGCCGCAAGCGCAGGGCGGCGGCGCGTCTGGGCCCACCAGCTCGGGCCAAACCATACCCAGCATTTCGGCGATGTTGAACGGCGGCAGCAACGAGCAACCCCCGCAACGGACGAATAGCCGCAATTCTGGCGGCACGCCACCACGCGCCCTTCAAGACATTCCAAGTCATAAACTTGGCTTCGAGGCCAACAGGGACGTGCAGGCTCTCCGCAATCTCGACAAGACGACCTTCAAAGACTATTGATCGTGATGTAATCCGAAGCAGAAGTCAATGTCTTGATTTCGAATCGCTTGACTTGCAATATATTAGCACGCGATGAGCACTAAATGCGGAAGAGAGCTAGAACGTGTAAAGATGCACCCCCCGCTGCCCCTCTATTACCCGCCTTTGAAAGAGCTTTAGCATGGCGTTTGGGCTTAATGAGTGATGGATATGAGTGATTCGTTTAGTTTGACAGTATGTCGGAATAGACGGACTGGCGGCGTTGCAATATGTATTTCTCATTTACACATCCAATGGTGATGTACGCGGCTCGTACAGCGGAACCCTGCGCCGTGCGACACCAAAACTCATAGCCTCGACACCGAGGATTCATGTAATTCAATGCTGCAGATTTCTCCTCGAACCCCCTCGCAAGATCTCTACGTCAACCCTTCAGTTTGGACCATTTACTATTGCAATCGCTCGTTTCGAAATCGTAAATCATGTGTCGCTGGCGTGCCGCATCTGTTGTGCCGTTGCAAGTCTCACAACAGATTCGCCTCCCAATCCTGCGACAGTTACATAAGGCTCGAACAGAAGCCGGTGACACCAGACCCAAAAATGCGAAGATGGTGCTTTCATTCCCAACTACCGGGGACAGGACTCGCGCTCCTCTTGGAGCTGTTTCGCATCTGTGGGGGGGAAAGATTTGACTGAGAGGCGCTCGTAATGGCCTCCGATCGACTAACCCTTTGCTGACCGGAACTCGCTCGTGATGCAGCCGGACGTGGTGTCGAGCTGCCATTGCTTGCCTTAGGATCGGCTTGGACGCGGTTCCAGCCCAGGCGGGACGTGTAGTTTGGGAAGGATGCGTTATTCCAAATATTGACAAGGACACTAGATCAGACACGGTCAGTCGGTCCCCCACATGTGCACGCCTTTCATGGGGTGGCAGCATACTTTTGCGTCTTGTCCGCATAGCTCTCGACACTCCTCTCTTTGACACCGACGCGCAGACCGCCTTCCTTGGTGAAACTCATGTTCTTCTTTTCCATCTTCTTGTTTGCACGCTCCGCCAGCTCGCTCGACCACGAGTATAGTCCATACCCGACAAAGGCTGCTATGCCCACTATCGTCAGAAGGATGAAAAGCGGTAATAAGTTGGCGAGACCCATGATCGAGCGAATGGGCGGGGACTGATATTCGCGCAACGTTGTTTAGAGTGATCCTGCCGTCGTACGGATAAGGGGTTGGGATGGGAGGAGCTTTCGAGGGAATGCGATCGGAATGGGTTTGCGATTTAATGAATCCCTATATCGTGAAGCATCCTTCAATCGATCTCGCGCCAAGCAGCTTGTCCCCGAAAACGGAGGCGATTGGCGGGTTTCAGGGATTATGCGGGGGACATTTTTTATTCCAAAGGACCTTTTTTTTTTAAAAAAAAAAAAAGAGATGGGCGGGCCCTCGAAATCGGTTATGCTTAATTTTATAGCCATGACAAGTCTCCGATCACGAGACAAAAAAAACCCCCTTCTGACATGTTGGAGTGGCTCAATGGTCACGTTATATCATTTGCCTTGAGGGCTTTGCCACAAGCATTACATGGACTTGGCCGAGCAATAAAGCCCAAATATTGTTCCTCCACCTCATGCGGTCAGAAATAGACTCCACTTAATATGCATCCGCTCAGAAGCTAAAAGAAAACCATTCTCGTCGTGCATATTATTGATAAGGTCCATGATTCCATAGTAAGGGAAATGCATAAGTTCACTCTCATTTTCTCTTCTTTTGCTCTTTCTCTGTCTTTTAAAAATATTGAAAACAACCAACAACGAAGCCAAATACATGGTCAAAAATCCGTAAATTTGATAAAAGATATACTTTCGGCGTTTCGTAGAATTACAACATACAATAAACCCGCATCCTGCACCCCGATGAATCCTTCACGGGGTATTGCCTTCCCGTTATTTAGAAAAAGCTGTTGCCGTTTTCTTTCCTTTCTCCCTCAGTGGCGCCCTCGGCCTCATTCTTTGCGGGGTCCGCATCATCGTCAGCCTGATTACTTCCACTGACACCTCCCCAGACACCTGATCGTCCCGTTAGCCTGCCTTCCATCGTTTGAATGCGATGACCTTACCAGATGCTAGGCCTCCCACTCCACGTCCAACGCCGCCGACAGTGGACCCAAGCCCGCCGATCTATGGGTTGAAATATATCAGAATGTGTCAGATGTTGAGGGCTTTCACTTGAGTCTTACGACGTCCCCTTTTCCAATCTTTCCGACCCCTTCGCCTTTATACAGTTAGTTCTGACCATGCGCATCGGTCTATAAATCCACCTACCGAGGCCCCCTGTCACGCCTGAAACGGTATCGCCAACGCCTTGGAATGAGTTGTCAGTGAACGTCATGAATGGGAAATAACATTTTAGTACCCTTCGTCACGCCTTTCACTGCACCACCAGCTCGTCCTGGCACTGCGCCGCCAACGTTTTTCCCAAGACCCTGGCAGACCGTGAGTGCCACGAAATCTGCTAATCGGTGCCTACCTCACTCACCTCCACCGTATTTCCGAGCCTGGAGTAGAGGTCAGCATTGAAAAGCAAGAGGAGATAAGCTGGAGGTCACTGACCCCTTTCCTGCGCCACCAACAGTGCCTGTGTTTCTCATTGTCAGCGTCGGCTAATTTACACATCAACGATATGTCTTACTCCCGACTCCGCCCTGCACGAGGAAGTTTCAGTCAGCCAATTTTTGAATCTGAGAAGCATTCCAAGCTCACTGTGGCTCCTGCAGCAACACCGCTGATATCACCTTTTCCAAGGGCGCCTGAAAGGGTGGACCGTCAGCAATTGTCACGGGCGAAGTAAATTTCATGTCATCTTGCCTGATGTATCTCCGACTGTTTTGCCTAATCCGGAGGTTGTATTGGATACCGTCTTGCCGACATTGCCTATAATACTTTTAGTTGAGGCAAAATGGATCAAGCAATTAATGCATTACCCGTAGTATCCCCAACCGTATTCCCCAACTGATGTGACACAGGTGTGATTGTCAACGAAATATTCTGGGAATCCAGAGAGCTTGGACAACTTACCGGCCCGCCAACAGTACCTGCTCTGAAATTAATCAATTATCCACGAGAATTCAGGTATATTTACTTACCGCCGACATTCTTTCCAAGTCCGCTGACAGTGCTATCCACGCCTGTACCAAGTCCAGATACAGTGGAGTCAGCCCCTTTGCCAGCACCTGCCAAGCAAATGATGGATTAGCGACAGTAAGTTCATTCGGAGAGATCCAAAATTCGCTTTACCCGATACGGTCCCGCCCACACCCTTCGCTGTGAGAAAAAGAGGCATCAGCATGCGGACAGAAAAAAAACCATGGTCAGGACAACTGACCCAATCCCTTTGCGGTGCCTTTCACGTCTCCCTTGCTAATGGCCCCTGCAGTGTCTTTCCCGGTCTTAGTCAAGTTTCCTGTGACGCCTTGTGCCGTATTGCCGGCATTCTTCACCGCACCGCCTGCAGTACCCGTGGTGCCTTTCGCGGCTCCGGAGGCTGCCTTAGACAAAGGCGCAGACCGTCCGCCAGAAGCTTTATCAAGCCCGCCTAAAGCGTTCACATCAGCTGCCTATTATATTTCTTCTCTGAGGCCTCGTTTGCCTGTTCCCAGCTTCGCACGAGCCATGGAGGCAACCATTGCAAAATTTCTTCTTTTGGTACTGTGGAGGCCGAGGGCCGTGACAAAGTATTGGACGTACCGGTGGCGGCGCCTACACCCTTGTTGACAGTCCCTGTGCCAGTGTCTACCCCCTTGTTGATCGCTCCGGTCGCCTTTGCCGTGCCTTTCTGGGCTGTGTCTGTTACAGTTCCTGTTCATATTATCAGTGTGTGAAATGTAGAGCGGTCCCTACAAGCATCTCACGTACCAGCTTTCTTCTGAGCGGTCCCTGCCGCTCCCTGCGCGTCAGAAGCGACCGGTGTCTTCTTGGCAGGTGCCGTCTTTGCTGCACCGGTGCCGGCTCCAGTCGTCTTGTTGGCTGCACCTTGAGGCTTGACTGCAGGCGTCACGGGTTTCTTGGCAGCAGTCGTCGATCCCGCGACGTTCGCAGGCTTCTGCGGCGTAGTTGCTGGCTTGGTTTGAGGCTTCACCGCAGCAGGAATCGGCTTCTTACTCCCAATGGCCGTCCTGGCGGGGGCGGGCTTCGCTGCACTTGCAGGACTGCCAGAAGCTCCAGAAGCTCCAGAAGCCGTCTTGCTCGCTGGACTGGTTCCAACGGTTCCCGTCTTTGCCGCTGGAGTGGCCGGCTTTTTGGCGGCGGTTGAAGGTGTTGCAGGCTTGACCGCTGCCTTTGACGGCGTAGAAGAGGCATCTGCGGGCTTCTTGGCCGGAGTGCTGCCCGCCGCTTTGTTGAGCGTTCTTGCGGCGGGAGACTTGGCTGTAGGCGCCTTTGCTGCTGGCGACTTTTTCGCCGGATCGTTGTCGACCATTTTGATTTTATTCATGCCCTCTTGGATCGATCAGTATCACGGTTGCTACAAAGGGGACGGCGTGATGGAAAAGCTCAGTCCCGTGTGATAAATGGTACAGGGTCACACACGAGCATCATGGCAACAGAACTCAACCCAGATGTGGTTCAGCTCCATCAATCCTGTTCACCAGCCCGGTCGCCATCTCACGATCTGGAGGGGAAGTCCACATACCCTGCAATTGCGCATGTTGCTGTTTCAACTCGTCGAGAGAAGACATTTTCACACGTGGGAACGACAGAGATACGAATACCTTACATTGATGATGGATCGAAAGGAAAATAATTTCAGACCCAAATCCTGACACCCTACATTCTGACCAACTTTTCCTTGTCGCTTCTTAGGAAGTTGAGACGAACAGGGAGCATCATGCAGTGGAGCTGACCTGTCGCTCAGCACAGCATAACGTCATTGGTGAGGTCATGCGCCTCATGTGGCGCAAGCTTCCCCGATTTATCCGCTAAGCTTAAATAGGAATGCGCGTTTGCCAAAGCTTGCATTTCGCCACCCTGACGACACCTACTTGCTTGGTGCCCAGCTGCACCAAGACATCATGGCCTGTAAGATAATCCAAGATCTGGTGGCATGATGCCTTTTGCACAACATATCCCATCCCCCTTCGATGCCTTTGGGGCCCCTTCATGCCTGTGCCAAGGTGGAGTCTCATGCCACTGAAGTTGCCCCGATCGAGAAACCCTTGCCATCCTTTGGATGCATGGTCGAAGTAAACCTTCTGGACCCACCTCCTCCACAACGGCATCACGAACAGGCGAGGTGTTCATCTGCAACGGAACCAATTCTCAACGGGCACAGTTTGTTGGAACATCCGCCTCGTCTTGTCCGGTGTGAGAGGTCTCGCTTCGGATCCGATACCGGTGGGTATGGCCGGCGGTCCTTTGAATTGGTCTTTCTGAGCTGTATGAAGGCCGACAAAGGAATTGCCACGGCCCCCAAAGTCGCAAATGATGACCTTGCTCACGTTTTGGTGCCGAATCCAGTTCATGGTATCTGGGGTGGAGACCATGCTGTATGCGACCGTCTTCGTAGGAAATGATGCTTTGGGAAGTATAAGTCTATCTGCAACCATCTTTATGGCCAGAAGTGTCAGCGGGGCTGACATATCCCGGCTTTCATTCACCATGGCATCGACGAACGAGCGAGCGGTTTGGCCGGATGTTGATAGAACGACCACCAGAGCTTGGCTCATATCTCCTTTGGCCTTGTCCCACTGCTCTTGGCGCGCCGCTGGGTGCAAATGTGGTGCCGCTAATATATATTTATTGAGCAGAAATGCACACTCCCAGATTGGCTTTATCACTCCTTCCCATGCCAATCAATCCCATTTTGCATCGTCAAGCCGATTCAATCACGTGCTGGCATCTCTACTGATGTAGCGATTATAGAGCGTCATCGACTTTTTTCGATGCTCGCTTATTTCCAGCCAAAGGCCTACAGGTTGATTTGGCTCTAGCTTGACGTTTACCTGTGATTGATTATAAACATTAGCACATGCCTTAGATATGAAGCTGTGAACAACTTGCACACAGGTAGACTCGAGGTCGGCCAAAATCTGCAGACAAGTGTGCCTGGTTCAATTTCGTCAATGCTCGACTCAAAAACTTCTGCATAGCCCCAGCAAGGAACGATGCCGTATATGGCATGCTAGCTTTAGGGCCTTGGAAGCTGCGCTGGAACAGGAAATGTGTCCCCCCAGCTCAATAGAGTATACTAAGCCGCGCATAGCTGAGATTATTTGCCGTAAGACTGATGATGGCAGTCTTGCATCGAACATGACCTGATTGAAGTGGCGATTAGGATGCCGAATGCAGGTCAACCCTAGACTGTGTCGTCAGCTCATCTCTTCTGTTTTAAAGATATGAACTGCCATGCCAGAATTGGACTTAGAGAGGTATGGGAGACTAAAAGCAAAATCTCGGCAATGCAGAGAGATCCGACGGTAAAGAATGAGCCGGAGTGGCCCGAGGGCAACATAATTTATAGATTGCATCCATTTGTGTACTATCAATACGAGAACTGGATGTTCGGGAAATCCGTAGTAGTTTAATCCTGGAAGATCACTCGGAACAGTTTCTATGTTGTAACACCGTACAATTCTTGTCCTTTCTGGATATAAATACCGGGTTTGTTTTTTTTTTTAAAAAAAAAAAGGAAAAAACCCCTAGCTTGGAGGACGCGGCTGTGAATGAATCCTTCACCCCGTGATGATTAGGTGAGAAAACCAGCCGTAACCACATTCTTGGCGCATCATCCTTCTCAGTTTCATAGCCGTATCACCGCTGCTGTGCTAATTTGGCTCGATTCAACCTTCACGCCTGTTGTTTGGTTCATTTTAGAGTAGTCATTTCTTCGCCCGTTGTACACCTAAATTTCCCCTTCTGATAAACCCGTTGTTAGTGGAGCTTATAATTGGTACTACTGGAGTGTGAAAACAGCAATAGAGTTGAACGGCCTCTACATCCTGTAAGCAGCAGCCAGTTCTAATATCTGAACCGTAAACATTGCAGCGTTACCTTAAGGCGACGAGATAGTGAAAGAACAAAAAGGAGGTTGTTCACATAAATTTCATGTTCGAGGCTACATGCGTGTGTAATGGTCACATGGCCAAAGACGAAGACATAGATCGACGATATCGTATCGTTCGAGGAGCCGACCAAAAGCGTGATATGGAACCTCCATGTTCCATAATGCAGATCGTTCCGTAACCACCTCTGTCTTGTCTTGCAGGTGTGAAGATATTTTAGCTCACACTCTTCAAGTATCAAGCAACTCTTCAGCATATTCGTCCAAGAAGATGATTCGAAATCTCCCTGTCTCGAAAAGTTCGCTACGCCTATACATGCTGCTGAGACTCTTCTTCCAACTGACCAATTCCACCTTCCACCCGTATCGCAGAGCACGCACCACCATGGCCAGAAATCCTCCACTGTATTCAGCTTCCGCCGCATCCCCGGTAGCCAGAACAATAGTCGATGGCTCAAAGTCAAAGATGGATTCCGCAATCTTCAGGTGCAAGACCTCATCAACGGCCTGCTCAATATTCTTCTTCGGACCATATTGTGGTGTTCGAGCCTGTCCGGGACCACTCATGGTTTCGTGAATTATATTGCCGCGACCGTGGTTTGGAAAGCCAAATTGGGGTACAGCAAGGATAGGCTTCGATGTTGACTTCGCGCATGTTTGATCGCGCTCGTTCAGCATTTGGCGGTCGGTAAGCTCTCGCGCCTTAAAGACTTTTTCCAAGATGCTACACTCATATCCAATTGCCTTTGCGACATCGAAGGCAGATATATGTGGTGTTGAGCCAACAAGCACGCGCTTGGCGACTGGCCGTCCTCGTTCCATGAGCAGAGCGAGAGCATCGAAGGAGATTTTAGCTTGCGGAAGTTTGACCGATTCAGGAATCCCTCGCGATCGTCTCAATCGATCGGTGAAGCCGATAAAGATATTGCTTGCATCTACAAAAACGTGAATACCTCCAGAATCATGACTGCTGTGCGTAATTAGATTCTTTGGATTGACCAAGCGCGATTTGTCTTCCGAGAAGCTGTTCACCAGCTTTTGTAGAAGTGCCCAGTTTCTGTTACTTGTAGTATACTTGAGCTTCGGCTCGATGACATATTTCTGTCTGACATTCTTAGTCTTACTTGTGTGCGCAATTCTCGTGCTTGTCTTATCGCGGGTTGCCTTGCTGTCGTTGCCGATCGTGATCCTTTTATTCGCGTTGGTATTGCCAGTATTTGCTTTTTCGCTGCTCACCCGCTTCTCGTTATTTATCTTCCTATTGGCTTTATAATTGTTTGAATCCTCTGTTTCTTCTGTTGTGAATTCATGATTTTGAAGGTGTGCCGATTTATCGGCCTCCTCTTGCAGTGTACCTTTCAACACTTCTCTTTTCAGAGGCAAAGGATCAATACTATGCTTCTGAGACGGTGTAAGCACCAGATCATCAGCGATATTCTCAACACCTTCGTTTCGTGAAGCAAAGATAAGCTGAGAACTTGGAGGAGAGCCTCGGCTCCTGGTGTCGAATTCAACGTCTTGGGAATTGACTCTCGATGATACGGACTGCAGCGGCAGTGATGAGACTTCACCGATGGAATTTCCGCTCTGGCTTATTGCTATCCCGTTGTATTCACCGTATGGCTGCGGCAATTTCAGCTTTTTGAGCTCCTCGGCAACCCTGCCGGTCGCGAGTTCAACCAACGCAGAGAAGGTGTCGTCTGCACCGTCGGTGGCGTAGTACGAACGGCCAAGGTGTTGTAGATTGCAATCATCCTCGGTCTCAACGTTGGCTGAAATTGCGAGCGTGCGTCTCTCTTTGGAATGTAAGCTTCCATGCTCAATACCCGCCTCAGTATTCGTCCCGCTTGTGCTCTTGTGTTGAGCTTCAGCTTTACCAGGTTTCTTCTGTCTACGCCTTTGTTTCCTTCGTTTTGTATGTGCAAGCACTGTGGAGGCAGCGGTAGTTGATGTCCATGAACCATCAGTAGCTTCCTCGGCTTTTCGCTCGTTGGTGCTTGCCCTTCCCGTCTCACCTCTTCCACGCTCGGAGCGTGTGATTACCTCTGAAGAATGGTCCTCATCAACCGGAGAAGATTCGCTGGAGAGGTTTTCAGCGAATGTGAGGCTCGTTGCAGGCGGAACACTGTTAGAGAAGCCTAGGAATTCCCATACTTTGTGAAAATCACCTAATGCGGGGCGAGCCACATGGTTATCATTGACATCGGCAATTTTATCATCTGAAATAATCTGTTCTCGCGTTGATTCTGCCGGTCGCTCTACATATTTGTACTCGCCTGCATCTTTCAAATCATACTCGGCAGTGCATAACGTGCGGGATAGGTCAAGCACTTCGGATAACCATGGCTTGGTAGCAGTCTGATTTATCGTATTCATGGAAGAATACTGTTTTCAGTGCCGGCGTCGTGCCGATCGTACGTGTGCGACTGACCGATTCCTTGAAGGAGGGGGAGAAGGACTGTTGACTCAGTTAGCCACCAAGTCCGTATCGATCCAAGAATAGTATATATTGCTCGCAGGAGGAACACCATGGTGTGTCATACCATGTGTCGAGCGGCCTCGATCTCCCTGGCGTTTCCTCATATCACTGATTCAGGACTGAAAGGACCATTTAATGATGATATACTCAGAAGTGTCCTTGCATCAATCAATTCGAGATCTCTGACGCCAAAAAGACGATTTGGGCTAGGCGGCAATCCTAGTCGCATATCCCGGCGCCAGCACATTCCGTTTTAATATCCATCAAATTCGTAATCACTGCCACCAGCATATATGAACAGGCTCCCTGACGATGGCCATTTGTGATATGCTCGCCGAACGCAACTTTCCCTGAACATCCGCAAGGACTAGATGGGAGCAAGCAGACACGAGCAGAGAGCGTCACAATGGCCGCAGACTTCTGGGCCGGCTATCTCAGCGGTGCCATAGGCATACTGGTCGGCAACCCATTAGACATTATCAAGACCCAGTTGCAAGCCTGCGGATCTAAGCCATCCCTATTCTCCCCGGACGTTATCAGCCCAGAAACGTCGACGGTCAGAATGGAGAAGCCGCTTCGAAAGTTGACATCTTTTGCCAGGGGGAGCTCTGCGCCGATTCTTGGATATGGCGCCTTGAATGCTCTGCTATTCATGACATACAATCGCAGTCTCGCTCTCCTAGACACAGGAACAATCTCAGAGCATCCTGTGCGGCCATCAGCGTGGAGTATTTGGACCGCTGGCGCTCTCGGCGGGCTCGCTACTTTTGTTGTGTCCGCGCCCACCGAGTTAGTCAAGTGCCGTGCTCAGGTCAGCAATCCCCCACGTTCTTCTTTTGATATTGCTCGTGCTCTGTGGCAGAATGGCGGCGTTCGTGGCCTTTACGTCGGCGGGGGGGTGACGAGCGTCAGAGACGCGGTAGGCTATGGCTTCTAGTATGTCACAGACGATCCGACAAAAGTCTTATGGCGGCAGCAGTAGCTGAGCAATAGGTAGCTTTTGGAGCTATGAACTCTCTAAACGCGCTCTTATCTCTCCAGGTTCGGAATCAGATGAGACTTTCAAGCAACAAGCCATCGTCGTGCTTCTCTGTGGTGGCCTCGCCGGTGTTGCGACTTGGGCCTCGATTTTTCCATTGGGTATTTCATCCCTGAGCGATGTTGTCATTATTTCATTGCTGATTGCTACCAAGACGTGATCAAGACCCGGGTGCAGACGTGGGATCTCTCAGCAGCACGACACACATCACCTGTGGCGGCAACATATCCACCTCTGCTAACAGGGCAAGGAGGTTCATGTTCTACTCATCACAAACCGCTCATACGACCAAGCACGTATCAGATAGTTAGAGAGGCATATACTACTGAAGGTATTAGCATTTTCTTCAAAGGTCTCGGGGTTTGCAGTGTACGCGCATTCCTCGTTAATGCAGTACAATGGGCTGTAAGCTTTAGTTCCAGGCACATTTTTCATTTCACAGTCACTGATCATGAGCCAACCAATACAGGTTTACGAATGGATGATGAAGAAATTGCTAGCTCATTGACGCAATGCTACCTAGTATGTCGGCGAAGCAGGGCCGCAACTCAGTAAGCAAGCAACATCTCCAGCCAGCTAATCAATCGCCAATTTCTCCGGCATCCCTCTTGCGCTTTCTATTGCTGGCATGCCCAAGAAACTTAGAGCTAGTATTACACAGGCAGCCGAGGATGACGAGCTCAATGTCGCATGATGATCGCTTTTGGTACCAAGTGAGGCGCAACTAAAGCTGGCTCTCCAACCGAGGAAGTCGCATGAAGTATTGTTACAAGCCCGTACGCCACTCATGAGGTATGAGCAGGCTTCAGTCAGCCATGAAACAAGTCGTGGGTTATCTCAAGTGATGGTGGTGACCGTTTGTTGAGGTACGGTGGTAAGTCTGCTGGGGCCAATGACAATTTACATCATCTGCTCCTGCAAGTTGCCCGTCACCTCCTGCCCCTCCATATCGTCGGTTTGATTGGTGTAGCGACAATAATTCAAGCCTAGCGGACGGCCACCATACATGTATCCCTGAAACTTCTGGATTGCCTCGGTAGCCTCATCGGTGGTCGAGAACTCGACAACACCAGTACCGGAAGAACGGCCATTGGCATTTTCGTACTTGATGCTGGCTTGAACGACCTTGCCAATCGTTTGGAAGAGGTCGACGAGATCGTCGTCAGAAGTGCTCCATGGCAGCTAAGAACGGTCAGCAGGCTCTAACACAGGATGGAGTCTAATTGGAGACTTACGTTACGGACGAACAGGTAATTGTTTGGCTCGTTGCCGGATGTTGCGTAGTCCGTCAAGGGGTTAGGTGGGGGAGGTTCGGCACCGCCATAGCCGCCACCGCCACCACCACCGGCATAGCCACCACGAGAGAAGCCACCTCCATAGCCTCCACGACCTCCGCCAACCCCATAGCCGCCTCCATAGCCACCACGGCCGTAGCCGCCGCCATATCCACCAGCAAATCCACCACGGCCACCAAACCCTCCGCGAAAGCCGCCGCCGCCACCAAATCCTCCGCGAGCACCACCGCCAAAGCCTGCGCCAGCAAAGCGATCCTCGCGCACCTCAAGGATACGGCCTTGCCAATCATAGCCGTTGAATTGCTGGATAGCGTTTTGAGCATCGGCAGGATTATCGAAGGCAACAATGCCAGAGCCTTTGGAACGGCCGTCTGGGGTCATGTGCACATCGGCGCGCTTGATGGAGCCAGTGGTCACTAGACGGTTTAGTGTTAAGACGATGATGACAAGGGCCAGTGCTACTTACCAGCTTGACGAAAGAGGTCTTTAACATCCTGCCAACCAACTTGGTACGGAAGCTAGAGAATATGTTAACGTCAAACCAATTAATGCGAGAAAGAGACTACCGACATTAGAGATGTAGACTTGATAGCTTCCGCCTTGCATGCCCACGCCACCGCCAAAGCCGCCACGAGCGCCAAAGCCGCCACCAAAGCCACCTCGAGAGCCTTGAGGGCCGGAGCCGAAGCGAGCTTCTTCTTCGCGATCCTATCAAGATTGTCAGCGTGTTATATAGTAAGAATACCACATATCTCACCTCGCGAACGTAGATCAGGCGACCAAGCAGATTCTGGTTGCTGAGCTCGTCGATGGCCCTCTGGGCGCCCTCATGAGTCGTATACTCTACAATCGCACAGCCCTGTACACCGCAACCCTATCCGTCAATACCTGTTCTCACAACGAAATATTGCTTGGGGAAAAGCCAGTTGACCAGCCGAGATTCCTGCTAACCTTGCTCATGCCATTCGGAAGGGAGAGAATCTCCGCATAGACCACGTCACCAGCTGGAAGAAATTAGTGAGGGTTGACCAGTCGCGCCGGAAGATATCGCAAACCTTGACGCATGAAGTCTTTGAGGTGTTGCCACTTCAAATCATAACTGATGTTACCGACGTAGACACGATTGGCACGAACGGATTCCTGAGTTCTGTGCTCCATGAATGATTCGCGGCGCTGGGTGCGCTCTTCGACTGAGCCTTTCGGTCTGGTGGTACCGTGTCTGCTAGAAGAACGGTGACCGTTGGCCGGCGAGCGCTCTCTACGTGAGGAACGATAATCGTCACGAGCTGGGGAACGGCTTCGGCCACGGTCCCGATCGTCGTCGTCGTAGCGCCTACGACGCACTGGGGAGCGCGAGCGCGAGCGCTGGGAACAGTCAGCGTTATGTTCATCCTCAACTGTGATTTAAAGTAGTGTGCGTCACGGTTGTTCCTTCCAGCGTACTGTTTCGACGGATTCAACCACACCTGCCAGGTAAGAGCCGAGAGGAATGTGGACGTAACGGCCACCGCTGGGAGGGACGTATGAGATACGTATCGGTTTTGGTTGTTGAAAGCACAAAGGTGAAGGCGGTAGCAGAGTTTCAAATTGCACATATTGCAAAAACCGAGGAGAACCCAGTGTCCAGCATCTCCAGAGCACTTTGAATTGCGGAGCCTTTAAATTCTTGGTATACCAGTCCGAATTTCAGAAGGATGCCGATGCTTCATCTGTCTAAAAATTGCTTTGCCTTAGATGGGTCAGGAAATGGTCCATTGTAGAGAGATGTTCCTTATAAGGCTCCTGGAAGGACACATGTGCCGACATCATGGCCATTAGACTTTTAAATGTTATTAACGCACGCCCAGCAAGCCCAACCAACCGCTTCAAAATGTAATCATCAAATCGCGGAAATGATACACTGGCAAAACCAGACATCAACCAGGGTTGAAGGGCGGGCCATCATTACGGCTACAAAGCCTGCAGCAGCAAAAAAAAAAAAAGCCCCCAGTACTCAGCACCGGTCACCATAAGTGCTGTCGGGTGAGCGCTCCGCATCGGCAAACTCGTTTCAGCGCGGAAGAGAATAAACGAGGGAGTGAGGAGACACCACATCCGGGCGCCGTTGTTGCGACACAGTTGTAACACCTGCTGCATTGTGTCCAACTTTCGTCACGACAATGGCGACCAAGCGATAAAACAAGATGAAGACCATATCCTCCCGAAGTCTCGTGTGACGGTCGCTTGCATGACCCGATTCATTATAGGGACAGGTGTAAATTGAGTCGTTAGTCTCAGCCAATAGAATTGCGCCTCGCGGAGAATAACGCTGCGCCGATATCGACATTCGATCAGTACTCCTCTGGTGGATCTTCAAGACCGTAAAAACCAGAAGATGCACTCAAAAGCTCATCAATGATATCGGAGCGCCAACAGATGCGAAGGTGGCATTTTTTGATTGTCGGAGACGAATCGATTGATAGGCGAACCCTTCTCTTAAAATGTTGTCAATTTCCAAGAGTTCATAGCTTTTTCTCAGCCAGGCTGCCCACCCCAAACATCGGCTGGAGACTTGCTAGTGTTGGAACCGCTGGGCTAATCGGTTGTCATTGTTTAGAAGGTCATTGGTGTAAGCATGATCTCTCGGTCACGTGTTTTTTTGGCATGATCTTTTCAACTTCATGCTCTGCCGTGCCACCGCGTATTCAACCTTTTCTTCGAGCTCAAGACTCATGCTTCCCGAATTGGATTACTGCTTGTCTCCAGTTCTTCTCCAAGCTCATGGCTGGGTGTGATGCATCACGGAACCTATTGACAAGGAGATTTTCCGCCATTGATGTGCTGAGCGCCGCTCTTGTGCCAGACATGCTCTCCCCTCCCGATTCATTTCATCACCACCAACCTTGCATACAGGCCAAGCTTCCGAGTATTCCAGCCTCACGAGGGATCTTGTCCGTGTCCGAGATCCGTCTCCTAGGTCCACTCCGATGGTCAAGTCCGCAGGTCCACATCCGGCAGCAGGCTTGAGGTACGCTGGAAGGCACACGTGGCAACGACGAAGCGGGGAGCGTACTTACCTCTTCGCGATCGCGCGACGGACGGTAGTTGTCGTCTGTAGGGTGGGAGTGTCAGTCACAAACGCCCCCAACCGCGGGTGGAGGAGGAGAGAGGGTAAGCGAACGAGGCGCCGGTGATCGGTGCAAAGGAAAGGCTGGATGTAAGCACCACACACGCCGTGTAGAAGTGCTGTCGGACGAAAAGTGGTGCTTGGCAGGTGAGGTCGGTGAAAGAAGGGTCCGTACTTACCCATCTCGTCAGGTGCGGTGCAGCGAAGGTGAGGATGGGCGTAGGGGTGCGTGGACGGGTTGCAGCCTCAGTCAGTGCTGGACAAGGGATAGCGTCTGCTGTCTCCACGTCAGTACTCGAGTGTCCAACGCAATGTCACCGGAGGCGAATCGGAGCGGGCCAAGCACGTGGGCTCGCCGACACCCTGCCCGTGCTAGCCGCCGCCGCCGCCGCCGCCTTCGCTGCTGCTGGCGGGCGCCCGTGATGAGCCAGCCCCGGATGCGCCGCTCACCCCGACCGCCGCGAAGTGACCGCGCGACTCTCCATTATCGCCGTTAGTACCAAATACTCACCGGATGCTGGATGGCAACCTGTGGCGCGTCGGCGCGTGCGCCTGCGGCTGCTCGAGGCAGCTGCGAGAGGCAGTTGTGCTGGGCCCCGGTGTCGTCGCCAATCACAGATGCGCTGCAGCGACCGACAGCGAAGAGGTCGTGTGGGTCACGATGCAGCTCGGCCCAATGCAGGTGCGAGTAAGGGGGGAAATGGATCGGTCAAGGTTTGGATGTGGTGAGATTGATGCGAGCCCTCTACAAAGCCAAAGCCAAGACCGCAGCGGGCCCGCAGCCTCGCACGCCCGCGTCCGACATCACGATTGGCCACATCGCCGAATTGAAGATATCTCGCTAGCAATACACCCCTTCCGACACTCCAATTCCCATGCGAATGTGCCTGTTATGCCCCATTTCAAGAGTCGCTCTCACCGCGTCCATATTACACCCTCCCTATTCCGTTCAGCAGTGCCAGCACCGCCAACCTTCCCCCAATCTCGTATTTCCAGCTCTCCATCGCTGCCGACAGTCCGACTGGCTGTCACACGAGCGTGCGCTCGCCTGTCCCTCTCCCCTCCGCTGCCATGAAACAGGGTCAGGCCGAATATCTAGCGCTCGTGGGCCGGCGGACTATGTGCCTCTTCCCTCCCTCAGCCCCCACACGGCGGCGAAGATCCCCGCCGTCTAACGCAATTGTTCTCACACGCTTGCCCCAACAGAGCAGTTGCCAGTGGACATGCCATGCATGTAGCTCATGATGCAGCCCCCATGCATCGCGTGAACGAAGTCATCGGAGTCTCAGGCACTACACGCCGCGGCACTGGGATGACTTCCCCTGACCCAATGTCGCGTCCTGCACAGGTCGACGACATTTAAGGGGGAGATATAGTACGCATGCCCGGCTCACGAATGCCACATGCCAGTGAATTGGAGCAGGCAAGTCCACACAGCCGCCAACAACCTGCAAGTTCCCAGCGGTGACTGAAGGTCGATCACACCAGTGCGAAGGGGGGATCCCCGATCGTGTTTATGCATTCTCAACAAGATCCGGAGCAGCCAGCCCGCAGCTGCGAGAGGGAAAATACATACCGACTGCAACTCTTGAAACAAGCCCGGAAACCCGAGCCTGACGAAGGAGGCAACAATACTCGACCTGCTCTTTGATCAACACGATAACATCGGAACGAGACTGAGAGAGCACCAAAATCGGCTTTCCCAGCCGAGAAGCGCATAACTTAATTCGCGGGATACTCTATCTCTTAGCGAATGACATGAAGTAAGAACGCGAAGTGATGCATCTTGTTGGTGCGCGCGGTAATGCACGCCCATGCAGTTCCCTCCGCCCTTCCCCGGTATTTAGCTACATATTTGCAGAAGATATACCCTCTGATAACTCCACCCCCTCAACATTTTCTGTGCTTTTTCAACGGCAGGCCCGGCCCTTGTCCTGCATATTCTTCTCCACGTCATTCGCCGCCGCGAAACTCGCCACTGGGACTGCCGTTCGTACGAGATTCGACCCTTCGGCAGATATTGACGCGTCAGTGGCGTGGCTCATGAGAGCTGAACCAATTGGCGGTGTGCTGCTATAGATTCAAGTGCTTACGGTGCAATCGAATTTATGATTTGCGCACCATCGATATCTCCGAGGACAAACGTGACATGCCTAGCGGTATAATACGCATGATAAACACCAGCATACAAGTCACATCAATATTTCTGTGTGACAGATACACGACTGACATATCGACCCGCCCAATCAAAGGCAAAAGATATAAACATTATGTGGCTATCGAACCCAATGGGAAAAAGATAAGAAATTCCTTCAAAAAGGTTCGAAAACATCGGATCCAGTCAGCAGAGCAGGCAGACCCTCATGGCGTACGCGTTGAACCTAATTAAATACAGCATGGTTCGTCCATAATACGGTCTGGGCTGCGTCAGATCGATCATTTGCTTCCATTTCAGCGATATCAGCGGTTGTTTTGGCTATTAAGTTTTTCCAGTATCAAATCCGAGATTAGAGTGCGTTCCATCGATGTCATTATCTTTATAAATTGCCCTGCGATATTCAGTTATCCATTTTTCAGAAGAGATTAAATGGGCAACGATAAGTTGACAAAAGCAGGGAGTGTCGTACAGCAAAACTGGGCCGATAGTGGCGCACTTTCACCGCCAGGAAATTTCTGGGAATGTGACCTCTGCGCGACTCTGAATCCACGAATACGGATTGAGGGAAGGCCTTAGCACCGCGAGAAGTTTCAAATTTTAAACGAGGAAGACGAATATTTCGCCTTTTCAAGCCACCACACCCCATTATCTCGGATTCCATACGGGCTCGAGAGGGGAATTTTTCTTGAATTTAAAGTAGCTCATCATCATCCATGTGAAATAGTCTCTCGCTGGTAAGTGTCTTACCGTTGACTGCTTCGCTTTGTGAAAACGCTTTCGAGTATCCGCTCGGATTGGTCTTTCCGCTCAGTCCTCAAATTGCATACAATCAGATAAACTCTGGCATTCAAAGAAAGAAGGCTAATATTAAATCCATAGGTATTAAGCAGAAGAGAGAGAGGGCTCATTTTGTAAGCCGCAGAAACAACTTATAGATCAAGCCCTACGCAATACAATACATGAAATGATTGGAGGGGTTTTTTTTATACGTCGCCAATAATTATCTTCATTTGCTATTCTCTAAATAGAAGCCAACAAAGAACAGAGGTTGATTTGAGAAGCAAGCCGGAAGCCATTCTGTCTTTATACGTCATGAGCTTACTGATTTGAATGGCGCTGAATATTCCCGTTAACTCCCAATATCATTGATCATCCTGTGGGTTCTTTGCGGTCATGATCTTGGGCGATTCGTAAATCCAGCTGTATCGGGAAACTACCCAGGTCAGACTATTGCGAGGACGGTCGGCTCTGCGTCAAGAACCGATCAACATGCAAGAAATGGTTCAGAACATATGCCCTGTTAACTCCACTAAGAGCCCGACAACTCATAATTCGAACAGCTGGTACTTTCACACATTACAATAGCTGTGCAAGACGGTCAGACAATACTTGACCTGGCTCATGTAGCTCCTACATGTACCATACTGTCACTGACCAGGCATTGGGGGAAGGACAATTATTGCCAAAATTCAGCGGCTGTAATTGAGCGTTAAGGTCTTCTGGGAAAACCGTCACCGATTGCTCAGCCACGACTCTAGAAGCGCGAAAACTGCTAACCATTGTTCCCTTGGCATTGTTGTTTTAATTTTCAATGCTCGGACTCTTCTTTTGCCGTGGAACTCCCAATGTCTTTGTTTATAAGTCACTGCAGACAATTTTTATTACACATTATATAGAGGTGAGAGTCAGGCATTGCAGTTCGAGCTAGCAACATCCCTTACAAATTACATTGAAGCCATGCCAAGGCTTTCAGCATGACACATGAGTGACACATCTGTGATGTGAATCAAAGTGGACCCAGGATAATTCTGGTTAAACAGTACGTTCTAGGCTTTCGAGACTCACTTTGAAGCTTCTATTGTTTCAAAGGCTTCATTGTCCCCGAAACAATGTAGTTTTGCCACCGTTGCTCGAGCTGCGCGGAAGCGGACGCGGCTCGGTTCGTGACCGGTCGATCTGCAGCCTTACGGGAAGCCTGAGGCGATCACTCGGTCGTGCACTTCATCTGCCCAACACCAACACTGACAACACGACAATCTCCCGCCCTCATCTACGAGCTACAACGCGTCAAGACATCTTAATCGCGGTAACGACCAGTCATGGCGGAAAATCAACTCTTGAAGATCATCGAACAGCTTGAGTCTCTCAAAGCCAACAACCTCAAACAAGCTCCGCAGCTTCTCTCCCAAGCAAAGCGCGCTCTCCTCTCCTTGAACGCTCTCGTCCCCGGTGAACACACCAAACCAGAATACCACGCCCTCGCCACGCATGTTCTGGAGCTTGGTGCGCTCCTCAGCATCCGTCTAAAAGATACCGATTCTTTCACACGCTATTACCAACAGTTACAACCATTTTACTCCCTGCCAGCCCGGCGATGGAATGCGAGAGAAGACTCGGGCAACCCAGGAAAGGTCACTGGGCTTTATTTGTTGCTTTTGCTGAGTCTCGGCGACTATGCAGGCTTTCATACTGTGCTGGAAGGCTTGGAGTTGAGCAGCGGGAAGGAACAGATCGAGAAGGACCAATACATACAGTATCCGGTGCGATTGGAGCAGGCGTTGATGGAGGGCAGCTACGATAAGGTGTGGGCCGAAACCAAGGGCGAGAGGGTACCAAGTGAAGAATTTGGGGTGTTCTCGGAGGTACAGTGATCCCATTCCCGCTGAGTGTACGCTTCCGAATCCATACTGATGAAGTCCTCAGGTTCTCATCAACACCATCCGCTCCGAAATCGCGTCTTGTTCCGAGCGTGCCTACCCGTCCTTGCCGATCTCCAATGCCAAGAACCTCCTTTTCCTTGACTCCGAAGGTGCAGTGGTTCAGTTTGCGCAGTCACGAGGTTGGCTTGCCAAGGACGGGAGGATATATTTTCCGCAGCAGGAGGAGGAGATGCGTGCGGCGGAGAAAGATGTCATGTCAAACAGCGGGACGGTCATCAACAACACCCTCGGCTATGCCAGGCAATTGGAGACGATTGTGTAAGCGCGAAAGATGTACGTGTGTATTAATAGTCTTTCGAATGCTAGAATAAAAGGAGCGTGCACCATATCGTACCAACAGGTGGTTGGCTGTATCCCCGGTCACACATCTCTGCTTTTTAGGCCATCAAGATTATTGGGTGCCTTTCTCCCCGATCCCCGAAGCAAGCGAAGCAACTTTGGAAGCTAACATGTTGATGAGTCTATTTGGGCCAATGTAGCGCCTCCCGTAGAACCTGTGAGCATGGCCAAGATTCATGTGGCTTCGTGATCAAAGAATTCCAATTGAGTGGAGAGCTACCGTTGGACGAATTAAGCCGGTTGCTGTCGTAGACACTTTGGCATCAACCCAGTTCCACATTCATCTACGGACTTAACATTTTAATTAGAGACCAATCTGCATTGGATCTCGCCAAAGCACGCACGGAACAAACTCGGAGGAAGGCGTCGTGATTACGTACCTGATATCTGTCAGTCTTTGTGGGATGACCCTCAAGCTGCGTGAAGGTGAGGAAAATATGTCTTTGCCTGCCATGAGGCTCTGTCTTCTCTTTATTCGGGCTACTTCTCTGGCGAACGCATAAAAAAATAACCAAAAGGGCGGGTGGGGGTGGGGGATACTTCAGATGTTCACTGCCCGTGATGACAGCAATGAATTAACGCCAAGTTCGCAATAACAATAGGACAATGAGGCATTGTAGCTCACATGCTTCCCCACAAGGTTACGAAGTTTGATTCATCTGGTGTCGGCGACAATGCTTGCCGTGATCGTCGAAACTCGCATTCGCTGCTAAGCCATGTCACGGGGGGTTGGGATAATTTTTTTTTTTTTTTTTTTTTATCCAAAGGGAGTGTGCAGAAGTCAACATCAAACGAAAGGAAGACTGCATCGGAAATTTAAAAGGTCCAGCAGTGAAAGTGATAACCGAACGTTGACTTTCGCTTGAAGAAATCACGAGCATGATATATGTTCAAAAGACTGTAATACAATGGGAAAGGTCTGACTGGGCAAAACGTTGTTCAATGCGGAACAAATTTCACACAACTTTTTTGGTGAATGAAGATTCGATTGCAAGGCCATCTAACAATACGATCATATCATCGCCCTGGCTCTCACGAACAGTCTTTTGGGTATCATGCGTTGCTCAATAACATCATAACTCCATCAAGCGAAACCAAGAAAGGGCAAACCCCCTTCCATCACGTAGTATGTTGCGGTATGCATCCAGCAATAGCAGCCATCAGGAGCACGTAGGCCGCTCCGCACACTGCCCATTCCCGGGGAGGCATCAGATGTCGTATTCGTGTAGTGGCAGCGATGATGAAGGCTCCCACAGCGATCAACGCCGTCACAGCGAGCCTTCCAGCGAGCGAAGGGATGATTGAGTATAGAAGCAACGGCAACATAAGCGCCACGGGAAGGTAAGCGAGGGCGGCATGTTTCATAGGACCGTCAAAGCCTGACTGAGCTTTGCCCGGCACGATCAAGTCTTCCCCACGTTGGAGAAAGCGCGTCTCGATCTCATGCACCGGGGCATGTTTAACCATCCACTCTCGGTATGCCCGCACTTGCTCGGGATCAGCGGGCACAGCGTCTTTGATCATAGAAGTATACGCGGTCATGGCATGATTGTACTGCTCGGTCTTGATGAAAACCTTCCCAAGCAAATTGATTCGACGATGATGTAACTCATTGTTGCCATAAGTTTCACCACGACGCGAAGACGGTGAATGCTGTCCATCGGCAGAGGCCGGATCCGTTTGCGCAATGACTTCGTCGAGGGTGCGCAGCTGTTCTTCAAGCTCGCTAAGCTCGTCTTGCAAATGCAACAGGATCCTATGATTCAAATACTCGAACTTCCGGTAAAGTGGTCGTACCGACGAATCGGATGATGACAATTCGAGAGCCAACATCTCATAGCCCAGTATTGTACGTTGGCTAAGATCGGGGGCGTCTGGTGCCGGTGGCCGATCAGGTGGCGATATGTGGCCGTTCATCGGTTGTAACATAGGTTGTGGTGGGATAGATGGTGGTGATGGCCAACAATATTGCTGCATGGCCATTTGGTACGCGTGCGCAGCATGTTCTGAATGGACGGAGGATACGGATGGAGAGCGGTGTTGCCCATGTATGGGGCTCTCATAGTGGGCATGTTGTGCGTGATTGGCATATGCCATGTGATACCGCATATTCTCCTCTTGCATCCTTATGCGGTCGGTTGAACGCTGGGAAGATCGAGACGATCGGGACGAGGACCGGTCTCGTCCATCACAATTGACCTCTGAGGTCACCATTGGTTCGACTGGTGGCTCATCCTCGCCCTCAGTCACCTCGCAAAAGGTCTGCCGCTTTGGCGAAATGCGCACAGATGACTCCGGGCTCCGGCTAGTCCCCCTGGCGGAATTGGGTGTCGCCGCGCATTGAGCATCATGCTTTCGACGCAATTCGGCGACGAAGCTACGGGAGCTAGTCGGCGAGGGAAAGGTTGATCGAGATGATGGCGTGTCTGGAGCATCACTCGAACCAGCGATCGAGGGTTCGTAATGTGATGAAGAAGACGAAGACACGATGGACTGGCGGTCGTGCCCTTCGTCAATGGATGATCCCACCATATAGTCGAAGACGTTCGCCGAGCTCGGCCGCAACGGATGCGGTTGTCTAAGTCGCCCTTTTGTTTCTGTGTGCCTCAGTCGGCTACTGACCTGTTTCGAAGCACTCCCACCTTCTCTACGATCGTAAGATTGTTGGGTGATCGTAGAACTGCTTCCGCTTGATTTGTCGGAGTTATTGGTCAAGCTTGTCAAGACAGACAGCAATGATGGGTTGATTTTAAGAAGACTATCACTACGCCTTTGTGCTCCGACGGCTCTATATCTGGAAGATCGCCGTTGTATCGCACTACTGTCGTCTCGATGGCGATTCCTCTTCCTGACGGCTTCCTCGCTGTTACGCCTTCTTTCTTGCCCGTTGACAGATGACCGCGAACTGGGTGTAAACTCGCTCCCTTCTAATATGCGATTGAGTCGAGGCAGGTATCGCTCTAAGGCGCTGCCCCCGTTGCCTCCACGGACTTCCTTGCCGGTCGAATGGCGGGATGCTCGCTCTGCGCGGTGTCGCTTACTTCTTCGGCGCCTCGGCGGAGACTCCTCATCTATGTCGATCCAGTCAGATGGGCCAGAGAGCGCTTGCTCTCTTGAGGTCAGATGGCCGACAGCAGCTCTTCTGCGCTTTGGATGCGATTCGTTTGCCTCGTTGTCAGCAGGCTTGGACACTATCACTTTGGGTGGTACAGGCTGAGAAGTATCGCCTGCAGTTTCAGACTATCGAAACACATGGCAGTTTTTAGTGCGCAGCCTCGTGGAAAACCTAAACCGCCCGGGCTCACTCACCATGTCGATGCCTCAAACCCAGGCCCAGGGTTGTCTGTGCCAGCGCAACCCCTTCAGAGGATTCAATGTATCTGAAAGCGCAGGCAACGAAGGGCATACATTTTGCTGCACCGGGCCGGAAATGGGGGGTGCAAGACAATGGGCAGCGGGGCGTGGAGGGCGGTGGTTGCGCGCAGCATCCTCCTGCGAGATATAAATGGGCAGAATAGGAGATGGGCCGGGAACAATGTCTCACCGCAGGCGTCGTGTTACGCGGAGGCTGAAGCAGATAGGCTCGGGTTCAGGGGTTGGGTGTGGGTGGTGTTTAATAGGGAGAGACAGGGAATCCTGACCGACCGTTTGCGAGGCCCCAGTGCACGCACGATGTGCTGGCGGCCCAATCTTCGCTCGCCGCCGCCGCACATCATGCATGGCATAACGCCGGGGGGAGGGGGGTGGGAGTGAGGGAGAGAGATTTGGCGGTGGCCTATAAGCGGTGCATCATGGCCATTCGCGCTCTGCACCATGGCCGGTCAGCGCGCCGCATTCCGGAAGCGTCGCGGGGTGGAAGGATGAGCCTGGTTTGAAGCGCAATGAAACGCCATTTGACCCCTCTGACGGTTCCGGAGTTGGTCGGACGTAAGCAGGGATGGGACGTTGATCAGCACGTGACGCGCGAGTCAGGGGCTTGGCGCTGGAGAACTTCGAGGGCAGAGATGTTCGACAACATCCGCATTACCCGGTTTGGCAGGAGAGGAGATGGCGCGCAAGGCAATGCAGAATGACTTGATAGTCAAGCTCATCGTTGGGGCTGGACAGGCGTCTCCATCGCCCCCGGTCGGCCCCGCGCTGGGTAGCAAGGGCGTCAAGTCCATGGATTTCTGTAAGGTATGTGTGAGATATCCGCCGCGGGTGGACTCACGACTTGTGGCTCATCGGATGTGCAGGAGTTCAACGCGCGTACTGCGAACTACATAACAGGCACACCTATCCCGGCACGGGTGACTGTGCGACCGGATCGCTCCTTCACCTTTGAGCTCCGAACACCGCCGACCGCATCACTCCTCCTGGCTGCGGCGGGCGTAAATCCCACGAAGAACAAGCTACGAGGGGCAGGGAACGTGGCAGGACCGAAATCGACAGCTGGATTGGACGGGAAAGGCAAGCAGTCAAGCCAGACGGGACCGGGCGCACCGGGCAACTCTGGTTTGGGAACGGTTGGCCAGGTCAGCTTGAAGCATGTGTGGGAGATTGCCAAAATCAAGTCGAGCGAGACGAGGTTATCCGGTGTGCCGCTGGAGGGGATGGTGAAGAGTGTGATTGCCCAGGCGGCGAGTATAGGGATCGTAGTGGTGCCATGACATCGCCTGGGTTGGGTTTTGCATAGCGAGGAGTTCGAACGGGGCCGATCTTGACTGGCGTGTGCCTGTGGTATGGAAGGGTTTTCGAATGTAAAATATGTGTGCACTGTCAAAGGCTCGATATGTCGGCACCCAAATGCTCGATGTAGAATCCTCAAAATAATTTTCACGATGCCCTCTCTGCACGTCCGCGAGACTCCTCTCATCATCACGGCGTTCAGGTGTCGCTGAAATATTCAAGAAAGACTGAAAGGAGTGTGCAAGCGTCTTGTTCCACTGACCAATTGGAGCAAGGAGTTGGCAGTGGAGGTAGACTAGAATCAAAATTCGGCGTCACACCACGCAGAACATCACTTTTAACAGACTGATTGTGTTCACTGTGTGTTTCTCAAGTGATAGTAAAGTCCAACCTAGTGATTGGAAACTTGAGACGGTGGAACCATATTTGATGGGCTTCGCAAGAATGTTGGTTTCTACGCATCGGTGACTTTTACTAAATGGATGACGGATAGACGATTGTTAACCAATGGTGGCCCCGCTCTCCGCCGTCATATCCAGATCTGAGGCACAGGAGGTCGAGGACATTGTTCGGAAAAGGGGGCCAGGTGAACATGAGTAGTCCTAGGCTGGAGTTTTGGCTGAGCTCAATGGCCGCCGAATCATATTATGCATTACACTATCACACAAGAGTCGCCCGTTCGTGGCTTCATCATCGCGCTCACTCATCTGCTCAATCCTTGGAGCGTTCCAAGCGCGCACTTCATGGATGCCAACCACCGGAGGCATCTATCATTTATGCCCGTCCCCATCCATCTCTATGTAACAACTGGTTCCCTCTCGATCGAATCTCTGAAACATCAGGCACCAATCTCCTCCCCCAGTCTCTAAAATAGCGAATGTATGTTGTATAATAGACAAGAAGCGAACGCAGGTCCGGGGTATCTCAGACATCCAAAATAGACCGAAGACGCAGGGTCCTCGGAAGAATGAGCAAAACTCTTCAAAAATCCGTTTCTGCGCCAATCGCTGTCCGCTCGGGAGAAAACAATACGCAACGCTGCATGGTGTCCAAGACGGAAAAGCGCCAATGCTATGCAAGAAGTCCCAGGGCCGTCGTAACCTTCGTCCAGTAAAGTAGTCCAGGTATCTCCGTCCAATAAACCGAACATGATCTCTATTTCGAGTTGTAGCCCGGCAGCCAGACAGATATGATGGATGAGCTAGCGGTGATCTTCATGATCGCTGGCGCTTGCGAGAGTATCACCTTCCCACAACTCATCGCCGGAGATTGGGGAACGCATTCCAGTAGAATGCTCACGACTGCTGCCTGAGATGCTCGAGCTGGAGCCAAGGGTCCATTCGTCGCTATCAGATGCGAGTGAATCGAGCGGGGGCAAGTACTCGTCCAAATCCGCCAGACCGTAGGCATAATTATCTAGCTCTTCCCCATATTCTATGTAGTCATAATCCCATCTGAAGACTTTGCCAGGCTGTATTCGGGGTAGAAATTGGCCTTTGGCGACGAAATACGCAAGTATGGATATTAGACTGCCGGCGACCAGATCCACGGCGTAGTGATGACTGAGATACATGGTCGACCACCAGAGCCACATGCCATAGAATATGAACAGCGGGCGCAATTTCGGAAAGCAGTGTGACATGAACAGCACTTCGATGGTCATGCAGCCTGAGTGAAGCGATGGGAAGGCACCGAACACGACCGGAGATGCGGTGAAGCTCGAGGTGTACATGTCCACCCCCAGCAGCTTGTCGATCGCTGCTAAACCCGCCGGAGACCCTTGCATGGAGTAGTTGGCGGGAGCGAGGCCGTACATGTTCTCATACCACGGCGGAGAGCAGGGAAAGAAGATCTGGATCAGAACTCCGGTGATGTTCATGTATCCGAAGGCCTTTGCGAACACAGGTACCGTCCCCGGAGGCCCGAAGACGAACATTATGCCGGAGCACACGAATGGCGCGCCGAAGTGTATCAGGCCATACGGAAGCCATGCCAGCACGTCGAGGAGGGAGTTCTTGTGTGCGGATAGGATGTTGCTGAGGTTCGCCCCATAAAGGATGTTCTCCAGGGCCGGAAGAACGCGCACCCAGATGGGCGGCCGCCAGTCGCTGGGGATGAACTGCGCGGCGTAAAATAACACCAGCCAGCCTGCGATGGGCAGGAAGGGGAGGAAGAATTGTCGAGTGACGGGTATTATCAGGCTGGCCATCAACAGAGTGGCCACCAGCGTCTTGACCATGGGCCCGGGTGACTGGATCACGGACAGGCTGAAGATGCCCAGCACGGCGAGGAAGAGGTACTGCGCATCATAGTAGCTCCACTGGTGCGTGCGCAACGCCCTGATCGTGTCGGCGGGGCTCAGGGAGGTCTTGAGGGAGGCGATGGACGACGTCGGGCTCTGCCGGGCGCGGATCTTCGACCGTGTCGAGCGCAGCTTCCGCCGTATTCGGTGCGGCAGCAGGACGGGCAGCGTCGGCCATGACAGCGGGATCTTGGGGTGCGGCGAAGAAGCGCTGCGTCGCGTCGGCGTCGGCCAGAGAGAAGTAGTGGGCGGAGGGCATGACCGATGAATGTCGCTGGGACGAGGTGACTGGGCGTCAAGGGACAGCGCGGCGGATGACGCACCCGCGACTTAAGATCTGCCACGCTGGACCGGGGAACAGTCACACACGCTCGTCGCTGGGGAGAAGATGGAGTTGTACGACGGCGGAAGACAAGCTGCTTGCGGACAACGTGTGAGCAGACGACCGCCTCTGGCAGGGCCTGTGTCGTGGATATGGTGACCGGGAGATTGGGCGCAGCGGTTCCCTGGCGCCAATCTAATGACCTGAATCCGCCCCCGGCTTCGCGTATGGCCGTAGGGCGAGACGGACCCGAACGCCAAGCTCTCAACTTCGCCGAGCCTGCCCTTTCGTCGCTGCGTCACCGCGCCGCCCGGACGACAAATGCCTCAGGAGCGACCACGCATGTGCCTCTGGGGCCGGAGTGTTGCAGGTGATGAATGAATATTGCCAGTGAAGTGGCAGGTCTTCGCACTGAGGAGGCCCCTCGATCAATAGTAGGTAGTATTATCTGATCCCGCTGATCCCGGGCCTAGGTTTTGGGTAGGCTCGCCACGGACGCGCACGGAGCTCACGAAAGCCCGGCGTCCGTGATGAGAGAGCGCTGACTACACATACGCATCCATTGTTACAGGCGCGAAAGCAAGACAGCCCACAGCAGCTCGCACCGAGCGGACAATGCCCTGATTGGATGCGTTGTCGCCGCATCGCCGTATCGGCGTATCGCTATCTGACCCGCACAGGCATGAGGGCAGTGGTGGCGGCGTAACGAGATGAGGCTGACGAGCGTGATGGGGAGAGCCTGATCGCGTGGACGCGAGCGCACGCGACATGGCGCATGCCGGACGTCTGCAAATTGATGAGGGGAGAAAAAAAAACCCTTTTTGACGCCAAGCCTGTCCTTTCGACAAATGCGGACAATGGCGTGGCTGGATCTGTCCATAAGCCTCCTATTTCCCACCCGCAATTTCCCAGGGCAAACTCCAAAAATTTTGTTTCGTCGCCGAGTAAGTGCCTGCCCCCGTGTTGCGACCGGCGATGAAAACGGCGCTGCACCAACACTCGTCCGGGTCGGATGTATCTGTCAGCCGAGATTGGCTTTGGTAAGATGCCCGGTGATCTCAGCCTGCAGCTCCAGCAGCTCTACCTGAAGCCGCAGGATCCCGCAGCCGCCCGGATTGGAGGATGGGCAGGTCTCTCCGCGACTGGAATCGCGCATCATTCGTCGCGACAGATGTACGTCGTCCGAGTTATGCAAGCCTGCAACTGTCTCATGACGGCAATGAAACATGTGAGCGCTGCGATTGTGCAATCGAGTGTGGCGGTCGCAGTGATCTCCTCGGTAAAGATGGTTGCCTCGGAAGAGGCCGTGGAATTTTGTTGTTCCTCGCCGACCTGGGAGGGCGGCGCTTGCCGCTCGCACCGCTCGCACCGCTCGGACCGAATGAGAGGAGTTTTTCTCAGTCTCTCCCAGGCGGTTGTAGAGGATTTGAGACATAGAGCATTACGCCTCTTCGGTAGGTTCCGGCATCTGGCACTACCATCGGCCCTAATAGAGCTGACGACGACCCGCGCGGCTGCTCGACTCTGCGAATACATCGTCTGAACACCCCCGGAGAAGCAGCGGGTGGGATAAGATGAGGTGGCTTTACCCTTCACATGACGCGATCCCATGACGTCGTACTTGGACGACAGGGGCTGAGAGCGGACGGTATTTTATACGGTGTTTTTCCTGTGCTTGGCTGATCACCGCCGGACAAGCCTGTCGAATGGGAATGTGGGATTTCATTTTCTTGAACATCATAGCACCCCGCACTCATAACTGATTGCATAAACAGAGCGATCGCTTGTTGGACCCGTATTCAGTTGTGGTTGGAAGCCGCGCAACGGCTTCACAAATGCAAGATGAATCCATGACTCCTTTCGTAGGAGCTTGTCCACTTCATCATGCACAATGCCGCCCATAGTGTTCGCACCAACCAAGGCTTGGCGGTCCAATGCGAAGTGTCTCTGTATGAACGGGATCAAAGGTCCCACGAGTGTGTAAGTACAGACATTTTCTCTCACACCTATTAGTGTTTCAACGTAGGCACGTCAGGGTAGCTTCACAGAGAGATGAATCGTCGGTGTGGACCAGGTGTCGATAAATGAATCCTTGAAGTATTATAAACGCCTTATTTCCGGGCCGGAGGTCCTCTTCAGCTCGTCTCTTAGATAAGCGCCTTACAATATAATATTTCCCATGTCCATCGATATACATGAAATATGGCTCTGGTGTACCCGTTCTAGTCGATTTCCTTGCTGGCTCGTTATGCGGCATGACAAAAGCGCTCGCGTCATTTAGGAGAAGCCCAACATGCTATTATCCAGCCATGGAAATAGGAGCCAAAGGACGTTCATATGTAACTCGATGATGGACCTCGAGGAACGTGGATTCGCTTCCAAGGGTGAGGGTGAGTCAAGCATACAACTACCCGAGTACACGCGTGCATATACAAAGCGAAGCCATGAATAAATCAGCTGACATGCTGCCTCCGCCAACATCAAGTCTGTCAATTCGAATCTTGAGTGATTATTCGATGATGCCTCAAATTAATCAAGAGCTTTCCAAGGGCATTTAAATCATATTTTGGATAGGATTCGAATTTATCATCGTTCCAACAGGACGTGAGCTGTTCAATTATTTTCCATGCCAGCACCGAGCTGATGCCTGACATAAGAAGGCAGAGAGAAGGGAAAGTGATTTCCAAATTGTATGATACACACTCCTATATATGGTGTCGGTCCAGAATTCTTGTCCTAACTTGCGCTGGTAAAGATCTTGATATTGCTCTGAAGATCTGCAGGCATCTGGTGAGCAACCGAGGCAAATCTCCAGCAAAATCCCAAGCGTCTCCAAACAAAACGCCGATGTAACGCCGACACAGCTCACACTTCAAAGCTGCGTGAACCCCATTGTCATTAAACGTTCACCATCCATTATAACCCTCGATTCCATTTCTCCACAATACCAATCAGCCTTTTAGTGCCTTTTATCCCATTCCTGAAGACCATTCGTTATCGTCTCGTCACACGTTTTCGTCTAGAACGAATCCCTGTGTAGGCATTAGGCCATAGATTATCCTACAGGAAGGTAACTTTCAGACGGCATGCGCCATCTATGACCGCATCTGCTGTACGAAGAGCTGCTCAAAATCTATGTCTTGCTTCTTCAACAAATCGCGGGGCTTAGGCATGTGGCTGGCGTGGCTGTAGCTCTCATTGGACACAGCCGCCATCTCCTGCTCCAGCTCCTCGAAGATATCGATGTCCGTATCGGTGAACACACTTTGGCTGCTGTTTGACTCTCCAGGCGGCGAAAAGGCGCTAAACACGGCGCAAGGCTCCACGTTGACGCCATCGCCCTGGAAGAAATCCATGTCTGCGGGGCTAGAGCCGCCGTAGAAGTTGGCGTCGTTAACGGAAGCCTCCGGCGAGCAGCACTCGAATACTGTTGCGGCATTAGTTTCAATGGGGGAGCTGCGGTTTGAGTATAAGCCAGCCGGGAGATTATGATTGTCGGCCGTCAGGTTGAAGTCGGTGCGAAAGACGGTCTTGGACGGGCTGCTGCAAATAGGTGAGGTAGGTGGCGTGTCCTTCCAGCCCACTTCAGCGGATATTTCAGCATTTGCGAGGTTCCAAAAGGCTTCGGCGTCGAAGTCGGAGGTATCTGGCGGAGTGATTGGGAGGCTGTGGTCACTAGCACCTGATGTGGAGCTGGCGTAAGTGATCTGGACGTCGGTATCCTCGGCCTCCTGGCCGGCGGACAGGACCTTGGTCTTGTTCTTTTTGCGCTGCTTATTGGCTTTGTCGACGCGCGACTCAAAGTCGGGCCTCTCTTTTTTCGGACGGCCACGCTTCGGCTTCTCCTCCTCAGACTTCTCATAACCCGGGAGGCAACCAATGCATACGCCACGCTGACGGTGACGAGTCAGGGCATCCTGACGAGCGAAACCCATGGAACATGCGCAAACGAATGGGCGCTCATCACTATGGATGGCGACGTGACGTTTGAGGTCATGCTGACGGACAAACGTCTTGTCGCAGATGTCACACTTGTATTGACGGTCACCGAGGTGAGTCTGGATGTGAGCACGTACGTTCTCCTTGCGGCCGAAGACTCTATTACAACCAGGATACAGGCAAGGATATTTGTTGTCATCATTGTTTGGCTCACCAATATATCGCTGGACCTCTTGTGGTGGTATGCCAGTGTTAACGATGCTGGCAGGGAGATCTAGCCGGAGGTTGTTCAGCATCTGCTGACGAGGTGACATTCCCATCGAAGCACCGAAGTTGAATTCAGGATCGTTGAAATCTTGCGCACCGGCAGTAGCTTGCAGCAGGATGTTCGACTCGGCTGGTCCGCTAGAGAGAGGCGCATCGGTCGGTGGAATAGCCTCCTCAAAGACTGTTGGCATGTGTCCCATCGGGCGCTGAGGCGGAGACGAGAGAGGGTCGACCTGCGATGATGAATAAGCTGACGATGGATAAGTTTGATCGGCTGCGAAGGGGATCGCATCTTGATTAAATGCCATCTGCATTGACACTCCTGGGCCGATCATGTTCCTGTCCGAGCTTGGCATCGGAGAGACGTCCAGCTGGAAGCTCTGGCTACGGACGTGCTTTGCATGGGTTATTGGTGGGCTCGGCAAAGCCTGAGTATAGGTCTGCGGTGTGCTCGGTATCGTGCGAGATTGGATGTGCGAGATATTTGTCGGTGACATGGGGTGCATGGGCTGCCCCACGTCGAAGAGTGGAAAGTCATTAGTTAGCGGGTTCAAAGGGCTTGTCTGAACGCTGATAATGCGAGTGCTCGATCCGCCAAAGTTTTGATTGTACCACTCCATGTGTCTTTGGAGTTCTTGGAGGGCTTGTTGCTGATGAACATGAGAAGGTTGGGGGGGATGGGATGGCAGGTTTAATGTCAATAGGTGAGGTGGCGATACCGTTCAGCTGCTGCTGAAGGTGCGCCTGGAAGTCTTGAGCTTGGGTGCCCGGCTGAGCTGGTATATGCGGCTGCGTGTCTTGCACAAAATGCTGTGAATTGGTTTCCGGTGAGTGTCCAGTGTTAGTCGTATCCAGTTGTATCCGTATTGAAGGTGATCCAGATCGTTGTCGTTGTTGGTCCTGTGGAAGCAGTGGGCGAAATGTAGCTGCTTGCGAGCCTCCAATGGTCAGACATTGGTCAAGGCTGAGGCCCCGGCGATGTACAGTCCGTGAAGGTAGTTGTCGTCGAGGGTTCGCAGGCAGAGGGGTGGCAGTGATGGGTACTTCCAGAGATTGTTGGCGTCGGTGTTGTTGTCGTCTTTTTTGGATGCTAGAGTAGGGCTTTAGGGACAGCATTGTGAGCAAATTATTCCAGATGATGTGACGTTGCAAGGCGAATCCGGTGGTAGGGGTCCAGAGTGGTCGAAGAGCAACTTAATGCCTCCGTGGCCAGATTCTGCATTTCATGTGAGCAAACGCCTGAATTCACATGTCAAGAACATGTTCGACATCCTACCTCACGCAGTGCAAGCCGCAGCTCGCCGGGCAAATTGTTACGGTTGGATCGCTCCCAAGCGCAGCGAAATATATCCGACCGACTTTGTTGTATTCAAGCTTGGCCTCGCGGCCGGGAGGAGAGATTCACACAGAAGCTTTTCGTCCCGCGAAAGTCGTGCTCGTGCTTTTGCGATATGTACAGTCTGATTAAGTCTGATGTGTGATTCAATATGGAGTGGGAACAGAGACAGCAGCGGGTCAAGCGCCGGACGGCCAGGCGGTTCACTAATATCGATGACCCGCGACGTCAACACAAGTTCGCTACGGCAACCGGCTGCTCGAGCGACGACAGGGGATGGGAGCTTTCGCAATGCTCGCATTAGCTGTTGTTTAGCGCCTGCACGTGCCACAGTGGTGGTAGTTTGTTTGAATCTATGTGTTAATTACCACTGAAGGTTTTTAACTGCTGTAACATCTTTGCTGCCATCAAGTCTTGGCGGCCCACTCGCAGATTTGAATTCCGCTTTCGCACCCACCTCTCAAACCTTTTCGCCTAATAGAGAATATCCGCTCTTTTGTTGAGGAAGGCAGAGGCATCACCGTCGCTGCCGAGACAAGATGCAGATCTTCGTCAAGACCCGTATGTTTTCTAGCATGCTAGATCCTCTTGCCGAACCATACTGACCCTCATGCTCAGTCACGGGTAAGACTATCACCCTTGAGGTGGAGTCGTCCGATACTATCGACAATGTCAAGTCGAAAATCCAAGGTGCGCCCTTGCCATTACATTCTTTATTGTGTGGCGCCTCTGACTCTCGCGCATAGACAAAGAGGGTATCCCACCGGACCAGCAGCGTCTGATCTTTGCCGGCAAGCAGCTCGAGGATGGTCGCACCCTCTCCGATTATAATATTCAGAAGGAGAGCACTCTTCACCTGGTTCTCCGCTTGCGTGGTGGAGGTAAGAAGAGGAAGAAGAAGGTCTACACTACTCCGAAGAAGATCAAGCACAAGCGTAAGAAGACCAAGCTCGCCGTGTTGAAGTATTACAAGGTGGATGGTGATGGCAAGATCGAACGCTTGAGGAGAGAGTGCCCGAATGAAACGGTGAGTTAGGCGAACCTGGTGCATAACTGGACGACAGGCTAATTTGTGTGCTAGTGCGGTGCTGGAATTTTCATGGCTGCTATGCACAATCGCCAATACTGCGGTCGCTGCCACCTGACCTATGTCTTCGACGACCCCAAGTAGAACGCCTACTGCCATTCAGGAACAAAAACTCCAACGTCAAGTAGATCGTTCTGCAAAATAGCTTTTACTGCATTTACACAGTTTCACTTCCTAGATTTTCCGATCTATGCATCGTACACTATTGATTTTTTTTTCTCTTCAAATTATGGAAAATGTAGGAAAATTTTGCGCCTATGACTGCCTCTAGCTGTCTAATCCGTGATCTTAAAAGCCTCGATATCATATCCGCTCTTTTGCAGGCACATCTACCCAAGATTTGAAAGAATTTAACACAGAACATTACAGCTCGAGAGTCAAGTTCTGACAACTTCCTGACTTTGTTGACCGTTTCAAATGTATGGCCGCGCATTTATTGGGTCATTTGCCTTTGATATTTGAGACCCCTACCTGACCAAGTTGTCCCGACGGACGGTTATCAAAGATGCCCTTTAGTGCATTTGTGACACCTTCAGACCGTGGAATTTGAGTGAGTTAATGTTTCTCTCGTCCCGGCACAACGGTGTTTTCCATGGCGCGCATCTATGTGCCGAACTAGTCGGCAGCTACGAGTCTGCCCCATGTCGCTGGGTTTGAAAACATTGAGAAGACGGATTGCGTCGCGTATGTGGAAGACTATAGCCTCTGAAAACTGATCAAACGATACTCGGTTGGAAAATGCTTGCATCCTCAACTGCGTAAAACTCTTTCTAGGTCAAAAAGCCATTCAACATTGTGATTCTCTATGGCAGGCATGAAAGGCCCGTGGCCTAGCTGAAAGGTAGACAATTTGCTATCTCCTCGAACATTCCTGACTTTTTATAATCTCTTCAAGGTATACAGACTTTTTGAAAGACTAACTAGATATGTACTTCAAGGCATACGATAGCAAAAGCAGGATATTTGAACTCAAGAACAAAATAAGACTAACTACCGAGCGGCGATATACCTGGCAGCCAATATACCCTTATTCAAATAATTTCGTAAGCCGGAGATGGCGTGTCGTGGAATTTTACAAATTTGCTTGGATGAATCTACGATTTATTTGAGCCAGCAGCCTTTTCGCTTTCTACCATTTCCCTTAAAAGTCCTATTTGCAGGGGATACGGCTGGCCCATCCTATTCTGCATCGTAAGTCCGTGGATTTACCAGAGGAAAGGGCTGGAAGACAGAGTTCTTGACTGACCAAATCGATCTCTGAGTGTGATCTCTAATATCATCCCCAGTGTTCTGTGGATGTAGTCCTAATCAGCAGCTATTCCGGATATGGAGGGAATAAAATATTTACGAACCGGATGAACCAGGACGCTCAACGGACCGCGATGAATTACCAGCCATGGGACGAAAGCCCCAAATTGTTCGGGCGTGAACAAATTTACTTCGAACATACTGACTGGGTGCGGCCCTACCGGTCGATCCCAAAAGCGATACGTACGCAGCTCAGGGAACTCGCGACGGATGCGTTCATGGAGGGCCGCAGCGAATTTGGTCTCTGATTCTCCAACATAGTAGATGTGGACGTCGAAGCCACCTCGCGAGCCATTTGTGATCGGTTCCACAAATTTCTTGTAGGCTGGGCTCGGCAATTTGGGTAATGTGTTAACGAGTGATTTAGCGTCTGCGCCCTCTGAGACGTACTCCCTGCATGCATCATTAGTCGAATGTTCAATAGTATTATTGGCACGCCGAGTGTGCCAATGGACTGAGAACTCCTTAATAGTTTGGATTTTAACTACATCCTTGCTTACACTGTCAATGGTTCAAGGCCTTCATAGCCTTCCAAGGGTGACGGGTAAGTGTAGATGGAAGGGTCAGACATCTCTAGTGATATCAAAGGGTCTCAATACATAATAAGAGGCTAGAGTGACTGCGATTGAATTTTTCTCTATTATCAGACTTGTGAGATCCGAGAGTATATATATATATATATCCAGTTGAGTTAATGATCATTAAACTTCGAGTTACGTTTGGTAAGCAAGCGGAATGAAACCGAACTATATGACATTCTATATCTTATAGCCAGAATGAACGAGCATTATGCAACTCAGAGAGGAGCTCTCAAACCAGTCTTTCGACAAGGTAGAGAGAGCATTGAAATTTTTGCTGGCTTATCCAGGAGATTGTATTCCGCCTACAATAAATGTTGAGACTTCTGAGTGCGGAGTAAGCCCGCGGTCCAATGTGGCGTAACGCGTGGCGCGTAGAGCAAGGCGCGTGGGTCCCACTTCTCTAGTAACTTCATTTCCGTCAGTTATATGGATGTTAAAACAAACATTTATAATAGCATCACTATGGCAATGGACTCCAATTCTTTGGAGAGCCAAGTGGCTGCGCTCAAACATGAGTTAAAGTTATGGGAGAGCAAGTTCGCTGCGGCACATGGCGGCCGCAAGCCATCACGAGAAGACATCAAGACGGAGGCGACGATACGCGAAAAGTACCGCCAATATGACCAGCTTCGGAGACGGACGTCACTGCCCAAAATGAAACCGGCGACTCCGACGAGAGCCAAATCAGTAGGCGATATGAGCCGCGAGCAGAATGTTCTAGCAGAGCGATCGGGTAATGAAGTTTCTTTGACTCCGCACCGAGCCGTCAAGAACACGACTAAATTAGAAGTTGTTGAAGAGGAGGGACAAGCGCTTGAGCCGACTCCATCATTCATTCGATGCGCCTTAGGTCCAACACCGCAGAAAGATGGACAAGTGTTAGGCATATTTGACGTCTCCTTGTCGGCTACACCTTCCCGGCGTGCTAAATCTGCACCTAGTGGAGTGGAAATGCAAGGCGTATCAGCAACACCAAGCAAGTCTTCAGCTGTTGTCCCTGCTCTGGATCCAACACTATTAGCAACCCCGCAGTCTTCAAGCAAGCGTCGCTTCCTAGATGTCTTTACCAGGACACCGCTGAAGCGCAAACGTGAAGATGAAAGTAGGACACCAAACTCAGCTAGGCGGTTATTTACCACTCCTGCGTTTTTGCGGAGGACCTGTTCATTGACGACAATTGATGAAGAAAGGTTAGCAAGTGGTCCGCCGTTCAAGAAACGAGCCAATTTTGTGAGGAGTTTGAGCAGTATTATTCAAGGTTTGCGACAGCAAGAGGAGGAACGCATGGATGACGAATGGGATATCATGAACGCAATTGAGGCCGAGGTGCAAGGAGAGGTGTCGCAGAAGAAGTCAGCGTCACCGAAACCATTGGACGAAGATAAGCGTACCGTAGAGATGCCTCTAGGTCCAGATCAAGCAACAGAGGGGAGTGACGATGATATACGGGTAGAGTTAAATGGAGAAGACAGGAAGCCATGGAAAAAGAAAGGGCTGAAGAGGCAGACCAAACGTGTCAAAATGCGCCCCGTGCTACATAGACCTGAAAAAGCTTCCGAGCTGCAAGATGATGAGGACAGGTGTGATCGAGAGGTCGTCAGTAAAAGTCACACCGTCACTAAATTTGGTGACTCTGCCAGCGAGCCAGTTGTTGAGGATCTAGAAGTTTCAGAATACGACGGGGGAAAACAAGAGCAGCAAGTGGGTTCGTCAAAAAGTGCAGGGAAACAAAACGAAGTAGAGGTGGTTAAGCCAGATCGTAAAGTATCAAAGAAAATCAGTGCCACAGCACATCCCAACTACAGGGCTTTGAAGATTAAGAATAAGAACAGTAAAGCAAACGGCCGAGGTGGGACATACAGAAGTAGACGTTAGAGAAATCACAACAGATATGTCTTTATGCGAGTAGCAGTCACGATTCGCTCTATACATATATCGAGGATAATTTCCTTCCAGAGCATTATGCTATCAGGTCTGCTCCCACAATTGCAGAAGTAAAGATATTTGGAAGCACAGCCAAGATCAACAGAACTATCGGCAAAAGTCACCAGGACTGGCACTGGCACTGGCGCGAGAGTCTACGCTATATGGTGATCTTCCTACCGAAACGATGTCTCTGCCACACTTAATGAACCAGGAGGGCGTTAAAGGAGTTGATTCCTAATCTAAATTTTCTCGTCAGCGGTGCTAATGTGTTCTGCTAAAGTTTTTGGCTCCCACACTATTTTCTTGACTGATTGCGTCGACTTCCACCCTTTATCGCTGCGCCCCAATGGCGGAGCTCGCCGCTGTATTCATTGTCGTCTTCGTCGAAGGCATTGTTCTAAGGGTTGGTTCACGGTTCCCTCCTTCGATTGTACTCGCACCCATCGTAGTGTCGAAAGCGCGAACCTTGTTAATGACAGACTTGTCATTCTCTTCGTCAACATCACAGCCGTTTGCAATTTGTGACTGGCATCTTTTTAGGGTGTCAATATCAAAGTCCGACAGATTGAACGATTATATCAAAGGTAACTATGTAAACTTGCTCTCATGTTCATCAGCTGTATCATGACTTCGGTTTGGGATGAACAGTGGACGGATCATCGTCGATCATTTCTGAGAGCTGATTGACCCCATTCTACCAATTCCGGGCTCTTTCTTCGCTGTTCAAAGCTATTTGAAGCCCTATGCAAACGAACGTTAGTTGGCTTGTATCTACACCTGGCATATGACTTCTCGTTGTGAGCTTCACCCTTGTACTTTCAATTATTAGATACTTTCCAGTCACTACCATTACAGGTGCCGATACCCTGAACTCGGTCGATATAGTGCTTCATTATCATTCAGGCAGCTTCTTTGACCAGATTTGTGATCAAAGGTGCCCACTTACTCCTGTCCGCACCGAAATAGGGCTGCCCTGTATTTCCATCATCGTCTGTAGGCCGGGGTCTTTGACTCCCCGAAACATCAGATTGCATTTTATTTTTCTTTGCCATCTTTCGGAATTATTATGGCGATACTCACTTGCAACTCACACGAATGGATGTTGTTCGCGGTCTTGAACTCGTCTTCGAGCTCTTCGAAGCAAGAATATTTGTTGAAGAATGTTTCATGATATTGATATTCATCTCAATTGACTAAGCTTATTGTTTCAGTGAGCTCTTTCTACTTTGACTTGGGAAGCGTCTTCTCGTGGTCAAGTCTATTGTCATCGACACTTAATCTTGTCATCTGGAAACTTTTTTTTTTTTTTTTTTTTTTTTTTTTTTTTTTTTTTGCTCTTCTTTTCCTGACGTTGGCGCTTCGCGTTATGTCCTCTCCGAAGCTCTTTCAGAGATCCTTTCTCAGCACTGGGGTTTTTTGGCTTAACGCTTACCCACCAGATTTCTCTCCTTCCATGCGCAGGATCACCTTCGAAGTCTCTAGCAACCTTCGGGTTGAAGAGCGATCTACACGTCGCCAGTGGGACAGAAAATTTCGAGGCTGCAGTGACTTTAGTTGAGGCATTCTAGGACAGTAATGGCCGCCAGCTGCTTCCAATCTTTCTTTGTGCTGGCCCTCTTTCTGTTCTTGACCGGCCTGGGGAGAGTTGGTCTTTGACGCAACCATTGGATCCAAATGTACTCGTTTGCAGCACATTTGCAGATGTCGGTAGATGGTGTCGGATGCCCCATCGAGAGATGAGAAATCATGATTGCCAAATTGAGAATGGTATCATTGTGACGATTTTGACTATTTTATGCTATGGAGCTGTAATGGTGACAGTCAGATCCGCGAGAGCCTTTTTACCCCCTTTTTTCTTAATTATGTGCGGATAAAATGATTGCACTTGAAAGACATCAATTTTTGGATAGTCGTAGTACTTCAATCTGGCAAGCAATTTTACAGTAGATTTATTAAAATAGGGAGTAAATACAGTATAAATTAGGGACAGAAGATTGAAGTTTGTGAAGTGAATATGAAAACTCGTATAGCCGGTAACCCGCCTATTAAATTGCAAAATAGATATTCATGTACTTAAAATCGATCATTCAACTTCTTATGCAAGGATAGTATTGTCACAGACCTCGAGGACGCCGTATCTTTACGACGTGAAGAGATCCACTATAACAATAGCCTAAATCACGACACTGTAGGTCTCACGCGAGCCAAATCTGCCAAAAAATGAAAATGAAAATGAAAATAAAAGGTTCTTAGGCGGTTATATTACTCTAATATGCTGGAAGATTTGCTTGGACAATAATGGTGTGCCGTCATTTCCCTAAGAAAGAGGTAGTGGAAACGAATTTGACCCAAACTTCTATAAAGGCATAAGTGGCTCGCAGACCCTGCTTTTGCTGCTTATTTTTCTATATATAATGTCCTTTTCATGATAACTTACGCGAATGACACAGCGGATGTGTAGACCGAGCACTCGTATCTGGCATGTAGCCGTTGGAAAGGGTTCCTTACGAGTTCTGCTGTAATTGAGAATTCGTAGCGGGTTATGGACATAGGAAAACGGCAAACCATAGGGCCATCAATCCATGTATTTCATATAAAGAGTCTGCTCCATTGCGGAGGCGCATAAATATGCTGTAGATCCATGAGACCAGCTTCATCGTGCCGCTAGGAGACAATGAATGTGACAAGGGGAGATGAAGAGAAAATGATATAATTTTAAGAGTAAAGAATTGATAAAAGCTTTAAACTCGTGCATATGGCGTCCAAGCAACTTCTCAGTGAAGCAAGAAATAAATTCTCAGAGCTTTCCTTCTCCACCAATCTTTTTCTTCTTCCCTTTGTCTCTTTTGCGTTTACTCCGATCTCGCTTCTTCAAGCTTTGCATTCCTCCTTTACAAACTTCTGCATATCTCGTAAAGAATGTTTCGATGGCATCTGGTTGCACTACAGTACTCAATTTGATCTTCGCCGTATTCTTTTTCCGATCCTTGCTTTGGCTCTTGCCGTCTGAAGCCCGGATTATAAGTGGGAGAGGTTTTGGTGGATGAAGATCCCATAAAGGATCGCCTTGGACCTTCAGTACAGATGGAGTTGAATCAGAAGCATCAAATGATACTGAGGAGATGTTAGTGAACCTTAAATGAATCTGCGGAATGAGGACGCATACATCGCTTTTGTGTTAAGTAGACCGAGCCATGACCACTTTGTTGGGTCTTGTCGATTAGAGAGGCGAGTTGTATGAAGAATTCTTCATTATTCAGATGTCCCTGTGCCATTGCGAGGGATCATGCAGAAGTAAAAGCGCTCTCGTCGGACTGAGAGCGACTTCTACAGTTGTTCGTGATGTGTGTCAAATTGCGGCAGCGGGGCATAGACGAGCGGGCAATTCATCGCATCTTTCGGCCGCTTAATCCGCACTAAAGGATTTCACATGAAAGTCTTCAAGATTGACTTCGCTTCGGTTAGTTGACTGTCCTCAGTGAATGATCGTGCATTACGGCTGTGGAACATACAGCGCCTGACAGATGCGAAAGCTTTCTACACCATGAGTCGTAAAGGATTTCGCGGTCCCAGGTTGCCTCATGCTCTTTTAGACCAAATTGGTGGTGTGAGCAAGGGACACAGACGAGAGACAACTCGCAAAGAACGACGGAAAGCGGAACGAACACAGCGGAAAGCGGCACTCTCCAAAAAATTCTCACAGGTGCGACGTTTTGAAAGTGCTGTGCAGAAAGTCGAGGTCAAGGAGAACGAAGGCGATCTTGACGATGCGACTGACGAATGGAGTTCCCATGAGGGTAATCCAATGCCTAGGCAGCCCGCCAAGAATGCTCAACCTCTGCATTCTATTCTGAAAGATTCAAAGAAGTCAAAAATGCGTGCAAATTCAGAGGATGGATCCGAAAATCCGGAAGATGGAGAGGAAAGCGATGGTTCATTCACTATTTCGCGACACGCCGCAAAGGCTGGTATGGCAGATGAAGATGCGGAAATAGCTGCTCTGGAGAAAAAGCTTGGAATAAAAGATAAGAGAAAATCTATGGGCTTTGGTGATGATGAGTTGGAATGGCTGGTCACCGGTTCCGACAGCGAAGAAGATGAGAGAATCTTGAAACGCAAGCGGCCCGAAGATATGAATTGGCTGCGAGAAAAAAGGCTTAAAGCTGCTGGCACGATTATCGAAAAGAGAAGAAAAGCCCCAGAGGATGCAAGTAGCACAAAATCACATTTAGACGACGAAAGCCTCCCTAGCATAGAGAATCCTTTTTCAGATGACGAGCTATCTGAGGAGGATTTGGGAGGATTTGAGTCAAGTGAAGAAGATTCAGTGCCATTACATTCTACGAAGAAAGTGAGAGAGAATCCGTATGCTGCACCAATTGTGAAAGCAGAAGCAGACGCTTCCGTAAAATACATTCCACCCTCGCTACGCAAACCCGCTGAAACGGACGAGGAAACATTGAAGCAATTGCGTCGAAAAGTCCAAGGCCAGCTGAATCGATTGTCCGAAGCCAATTTACTTTCAATTCTACATTCGATCGAACAGACATACCAAGAGAATGCCCGGCAACATGTCACTCTTACACTCGTGGATCTTTTAGTCGGCTTAATATCAGATCCGTCAACTTTGAACGACACTTTTATCATATTGCACTCTGCTTTCACGGCAGCCCTGTACAAAGTGATTGGAACGGACTTTGGTGCACAGCTCTTGGAGCGAATAGTGGAGACAGTCGATCAATGCCGCGGTGGCAGTATGGAGGGGAAGCAGATGCTGAATCTTATTGCATTCTTGTCAAATCTTTACAATTTTCAGGTCGTTAGCAGTGGTGTAATTTTTGATTACATCCGCATTCTGTTAGGCGAGCTGTCTGAGTCAAACACAGAGTTATTGCTCCGTCTGATTCGAACATGTGGCACAAAGTTACGACAAGATGATCCCACAACACTGAAGGACATCGTTCTTCTCCTGCATCGCAACGTTATGCAAGTCGGTGAGGCGAATCTCTCCGTGCGAACGAAATTCATGATCGAGACGATCAATAACCTCAAGAACAACCGTATGAAGTCGAACGCAGCGAGCGTATCGGCCCTCGCCGCGGAGCACACGGCACGGATGCGGAAGATACTTGGTTCAATGAGCAGCGCGAGGTCTACGATCCGTGCCACGGAACCACTACGAGTCACGCTTTCGGACCTTAAGAGTAGCGAGAAGAAAGGAAAATGGTGGCTCGTGGGGGCTTCTTATCTAGACCCTGCAAAGATCACCCCTTCCTCTGCGTCTTCCCCCTCCGATAAGCTTGTAAACCAAGCCAAAGACAACGAGGATGCCGGCTACGAGTCTGAGACGCCCGGTAAACCCAATCTTCACCGCCTCGCGCGCCAGCAGGGCATGAACACAGATATTCGTCGCGCTATTTTCATCTCGATATTATCTGCCCTAGATTACCAAGACGCATATGCCAAACTAATGAAGTTGAGCTTGAATAAGAAGCAACAGCCCGAAATCGTTAGAGTTCTTGTTCATTGTGCAGGCGCAGAGGGAAAGTGGAACCCGTATTATGCGCTTCTAGCAAGGAAGATTGCCAACGTCGACAAGAAGCTTCGGAAGGCTTTCCACTTCCAACTCTTAGACGTGCTCCGCGTTATGGATGATGATTGCAACATGGACGATGATTTGGAAATCATGGCGAGTCAGATAAAGGGAACAGGGGACCACATGACTACTCAGCGGATCGTCAACCTGGGTAAACTCTATGGGGAACTCATAGCGGATGAAACTCTTCCTGTTTCAGTTTTGAAGACCATAGAATTTGCGACTCTTCAGCTCAGCAAGACTCAGGCGAAAGTGAAGGCTTTTGTGGATGTGTGTTTGACTACCGTTATGCTCAAAAGTAACAAGGTCACCGAGGTTTTCCAGCATGCTGTCGATTGTCAAAGGATGGTGAAAGGGCTGATGTACTACATAGAGAGCGAAGTATCGAAAGCGGAGCTGGCTAATGGAAAAAAGGAAATCAAAGCCATAAAAAAGAATTGTGAGGACGCTCTCCGAACTTTGGCGGAGGCGACTGATAGTTCTGGCGGGGTGCTTGAAGAGCGAGACGACGAAGAGAGCGATTGAAACGTCTAGATTTGTAGGAGCCTTCCAAAAATCGACATTTCGTGTCAAGCGATCTCGACCAAACGCCGGAATGTTTCCGTGGCGGTTCCTCAGAAAGACGAAGTGAGCTCGACTATTAGTTGACCGTCTATTTGTTCGACGTTGCCCTGCAATTCCCATGCGTTGATAACTTCACACACGTGCAGTTTCAGCGGTACGTTTATTATCTTAGTTCTGTGCATTGTAGACATGTTAATTATGTTTACAGTCCAATTTAATGATCTCCTCTTTGGACCTGAATCACTGTTCTTTAGTAACTCAACTGCGGTGGCGGTTGGTGAACCATTTACCCGTTTAGTTTTCTCAGCTTTAGGGGCCAGGCGATAGAAGGTCTCCACACCTGACGCACAGACACAGGCGACGCACGCTCGACTACTTCGTCGTCGCTGTCTCCAAACGGCTATATCTATATTATTCTGATCTCAAATGATGTGTTAGACAGTGATTTGGAAAGCTCTCATCTACATCTATCTCTTCATATATCATTTATGTCCGTAGACGCGCTAGTCGTCGCACTGGACGACCTCTCCTCGTCGTCGCTTGAGGAGACACCTCGCGAAGGGTTTTCGACGTAATAGCTTTATCTTGAGGCTTCTGGAGACGCTGCTGCTTCTGACGCCTTCTTCGACGACTACTTAAGGCCTTTTGATCAATCTCAAGTTGCTTCAAAGCCTTCTTAGCTTCGCGTACTCGCTGATTCGCAGCCTTCTTAGCAGTAGCTTCCGCATCTCGTCGAGCCTTAGCTACTGCTTTCTCAGTACGCTTTCTCTCAGCTTCAGCTTCCTTTAGTGCCTTCTTATGAGCTCGCTTGAGTTGCTGCTCTGCTTTCTGAGCCTTCTGAGCAGCCTTGGCAGCCTCTCGACCGTCTGCAATGTCTCGAGCTCGCTGTATCTTAGAAGGGCTTATAAAAAGCGTGCTAGAGCCTTCTTCTGACCGTAGTTCTTCAAGAACTCGCTTGGACCGCTTCCGCCGTGTCTACTCATGATTGAGAGCGTTAGAAAGCGACTGCTCGCGATTCTTCGAGAGGGTGAGGTCGCAAGACAGTCTCACAATCGTGTCCTTCATTAGACTAACTGATTCCGACGAAGATTCGTCGACAGCGTTCTTGAGGATTGTTCTGAGCCTCTTCCTATTCGAAGGTGAGCTTAGACCGAAGGGTAGATAATTACCGCTGCGTTTCTGACCTTGTGGTGTTGAAGGTGATATCTGCTTAGGCTTTGGAAGCTTCTTAAGCACCCTTTCTGGCTCAAATGGCCAAATGCCACTCTTAAGCTACGCAGACTCGATGTTCTAAGATGAGAACGCTTTCTGAGCTACCGGCCAAAAGACCTCGAAGAAATCTTGCTTTCTAAGTATCGTACGACCTTCGGACTGTTTAATGAGCTCGTCGAGACCTTAGCTATAGTAGCTAGCTAATGGTGCGAAGCAACCAACATCTAATAGCTGCAGACGATGCGTCGAATGAGGGGGGTAGAAGGCTACTAGTATTCTGAGCTTCTGACACTCGTTAAGGAAGCTGAGATTCAGATATGAGCTATAGCTGTCAATAAAAAGAAGACGCCATATTGTCGAGCGATCTTTCTTAGACGTTTCCTTATCAAACAGCTCGCGTAACTACCTCAGACTGATCTCATCGCTAGTCCAACCATTCGGTGAGCTTGAGAAGAAGCAACGGTGCTCTTATAGATGAAACGTATTCAGCTAGCTGTCTTAAAGTTGATTCGATTCGGACTTATAGATCAAGGTAGGCGACAGATGGCTTCCGTCTACGTAGATCGTTGCCAAAAGAGTGATCTACTCTCTTAAACCGTCTTGGCTACTGAAGATCGACTCCTTCTCCTCGTATAAAGCCTTAGAAAAGATTCTACGTGTCTTCTGAAGCTAACCAATCATAAAGCCTTTCTCGTCCATATTGTACGTGTTCTGACGCTCAATCTTGTATTCATCCATCTTCTTCTTAATCTGAGTGAAGTATTGGTCGTAGCTAGCTCTCGAATCGGCTTTATAGCGTAAGAGGTCGAGGGTGTTAAGATATCTCGAATCTAACTTATAGCTATGTCGGTTAACGAAGCGTACGCACTAATTCTTCGAAGGCTGTCTTCCACATAGCTGCGCGACAAATCCGGCTACGAGACTCGGTAGAGGTGGAAGACAGTATTCGTACTGTCGCCGAATGTATTCAACAACTGTCGATTCTTGCTGCTTATTGAGCAATCTCGCGTTCTCGTATTGCTCTTCAATTGTTGTAGACTTGCGATTGAAGCGACGACTGAGCGTACTACGCTCAACGCCATACTTTCTGGCTATAGCACTGATATTTGGTGACTCTGAAGATCTCAGATCTTGAAGCGCGAGCTCCATGGACCTTGTGGTGTTGAAATAGAGCGTGTCAAAGTGAGGGTGTTGAACGCGTCGAGGGCGTGCATCGCCTGTGTCTGTGCGTCAGGTGTGGAGACCTTCTATAATACTTCATCAAAGTTCAGCTTGGTCGATGAAAATCTGCTAATCAACAACGAAGATGAACTTCCCACTCCAGATCATGCCAGCCACTGGAATGTCTTGTTGCCTATGCTCCCAATCCTCATTGTATCTGTGCTCTCATTTATCCACCTGAGGAGCCAAAGTATATCCCTTCTCTCATCAGGAGACTCTCGGAGGTCGACACGATCCAAAGCATGTCACCCCTGTCCGCTTATATGTTCCTTAGCTGCCCAGATACGGAGTTGATCCGGATGCCCGTCTTGACAGCTTCTGACATATATCACAATCCAAATGACGGCTAGCTCACGAAGCCGAGATTCGTACTTTGGAGCATCTTCCATTTGTGAGAGTGCGCAAATTACAGAAACCCGAAATTTTACGACGTTCAAATCTACGAATCGCGTCAAGATTAGTCCCAATGAAGATCGGGTACGATTTCTAAAACGGTGAACATGTGAACATGAGATCAAATACTGCTGCATTCACCGAGAAGAACCTTCCGAGAAATTCTTAACTTTTTTAAAGACTCTTTAGGTGAACATGTTTCAGAGAAAATAATTGGGTCACGAAACCAAGGTAGTGCACATAGCACATATGATCAAAATCGTCCAATCATTTTGAAATCTAATTTGATTACCATGCGACTTATCTTGAGTCGCTATAAGAATCGCTAGAATTTATTTCTTCACGAGAAATTCTTTATGAGCTCTATGGTTTGATTCCTTTTCTACTCGGTGTTTCCAGATTTTGACTAGCTCTCCATTACTCGAAGCTGAGCGGCCGTATTCAGAAAGTTGCTACGGCTTGTTCGTTGAGACACATGGTCCGTTGACCAAAATATCAAGTTTCCTTGGGGTCAGCTTCTCTGCCGGTACGCTGGAAAGCTACTCTTGCTGAGCTTTTGGAAAGTCTTGTTCAATGTTGATGATTGGATGGTCCGTCATGTGAGTTTGCATCTCCTTCGCTTTAACGTTGTGAGCATACAAGATATTTTCAACTCCTTTGTCATGCAGCCAAGTTGGTCTAAATTTTTGGCGCGCAACATTTATCAGTCGTACTTTCATAGATCTTGTCTTCGGGAATGTTGACGTAGCCTCCCGTTGATTTCGCCGGCGCTTGAAAGCGATCAGAAAAAAATTCGTATTGGTGCGTTCGGTAGCAATTTTCGCATGGTTAAAGGCTCTTGTTCCGTTCAAATGAAAATAAAGCCACCGCCACGGCTTTTGAAATTGGCCATGCCGTGGGACTAAGCAGTTATCTAACAGCATCGAAGCAGAAGTCTGAATTTCGTCGGCCAGTAGACTTTCGCTCGCTTCTAACATTATGCTGATGAGACGGTCAAGGTGGAATGCTTACATACAGACATAAGTAGTATTTGAATTACCCAATTTTTCTAACCCAACCTTTCACTTGCCACGATCGGTAACAAAGCGACATCTGAGGTTGAAAGTTCCGAGGGATTTTTGAACTTCGATGTATGACGATAATGTTGCGACTGGTGGTCTTCCGCTGACGCATATGGACATTTTTTTGGATTGGTGCATCAAAACCACAAAATTGGAAGACCAGTTTAGCCAAAATTTACATGTTGTTAGTCAAAGTATAGGACAGCCGAGATCACAAGTTTGGGCTCGTCCGTGAGGATATGTGTTGTCTTCGCAGTAACTCAATTGTATCAATTTGATGGCTATTGGCCGATTCGTGGGAGAATTATTTGTTCTTTTGATAGGTAAGATAGTTGGATAGGCTTAGGGATCGCCAAGAATGAAAGTAATATAAATGATATTGTGACATGTACCATCTTGTGCTTTGAACGAGTGGCAATTTGGAAGTTAATTCTCAGTGAGCCTTCTTAGTTTCTCATACCATGCGCACTTGATGAATTGTTGTATACCCGTAGTCTCTGCAGAGTGTTTAACATTAGATTTCGTGACCAACTGCGTTTCTCAAATGGTATTCTGGACGTGAATCGCTCGCCAGAACGTGCTGCCGGTCCGCTTCGAATTGGCATGAAATTGCTCCAGGCCTTCTTGGTCCTCAAATTCCACTACAGTACCACCGAAATGATATTTGCAGGTTTCACAGGAATGAAAATCTTACCTAAATTGTTGCCTATAAACTTGATCAAGACCCGGCCATGGGGAAACAGCCCAGCATCTATTTCATACGCCATTCTACCAATGCAAGATATTATTAGGGTTTAATAAAACAAAGACAAACATTGTTCTGGACACCAGCAGCATCATCTCCATGTTTTCGACACAAGCCATTCATGTGCCCATCTGATTTCGAGACCCATGGCCATTAATAACAACGCGAAGCGGTGACATTTTCGTGTGGACAGGTTGCATCTGGATATCAGTGGCATTAAAAATCGAATTAGTCATTACCCTTAATACCTAGATGCCTGGAAATTGCTATGAAAGCTCATCCGTCATAGTCACGTTGACACGATAAAAGGTCTAATGTGCCAAGGCGACTGCGTGGGACTGAACTGGACATAAATGAGCATCAGAACGGGCCATATAATATCGTGGCGATATGTGTATGAACCGTAATGCAGCCGGAAGGTAAAGGTCATATTCCAGTTTTGTTCGGTCGGATGCAATCAGCTTCTGGCCAAGGGGCATTGCAATGACCAAGATGTGGCAAACAATCCTTGCGGAAGCTCTCTCTGGAGTTCTAGTGCTATAAGAACTCATGGAACATCCTGATATGCGGGAAGCACATCATCCGGTTCCTCTTCAACAACTGGCAGACGGTCACAAGCCTCCTGTTCTATGCGAACAGACCAAAGCGCACTTCCAGCGGCGCTCGTGAGCAGGAAAAACATGCTCAAAACAGGTACCAGCTGCAGAATCATGTAAGTAGTGCCGAACCACATGTATTCCCATCTTCTCTTCTTCATCCTGATGAACTCGTTCCGCTGTTTTCTTGTGAATCCCTTCAGCACGAAGTATCGCCGGTTCAACAGCGGCCCAGCTCGATATCCCGTTAGAAGTAAGAATAATGGGACTCCAACGAATGGAACGAAGTTGAGGGGCAGGAAAATTAGAAACTCGAGCAATTGTCGGATCGAAAATGGGGCAAACTGGGCGCCCTTTTCTCTCGCGCCAAGCTTCTTCATAGGATCACTTTCGTTGATGTCCTCAGACACAGGCCGACAATTTTTGACCAAGTTTCCGTATCCTTCGGCAACCATCACTGCATCGAATATGTCGACTTGACTTTTGTCCACGAACAATGCTTCGAAAAGAATAGAGATAAGAAGTGTCCCGATTCCTAGGAGGAAGAAGGTTGCGTTGACCCATGCGGAACCTTTATAATGAAACAGTGACAGGAAGGCGACGATTGGAATGTAGGCGGTCAGGAACAGAATGACCAGGACACAGATTGAGAGTATTGTCAAAGGAAGTAACCGGCCCTTCAGCAAGGGGTGTAGATATCGATGGGTGATGAAGTAATAAATTCCTTTTAGTGGATAGAGAAAGGCCGGGCTAAAGTTATCTCGAACGAAGCGTCGGTAGCCTGAAAGATAGTCACTCCGCGCTGTGGAGGGCATCCTGTCTCAAGATTGCACTCTTCGTGGCGGTGGTGTTGGTGAAACTTGATCTGGGTATCAATAGGCTAGTCGATATTTGCTGTTTCTAAAGTCTTCAGGCTCTCTTCCCCAAGCCTGCTCTGCTTTTATCTGGGCCTGGTTTAAAGAGAGGCTGTTTGGTACAGGTTCAGTAGTTGCCTGGTCTCCATATAGTTCTCCAGCAGGATACTGTTATGTCATTTCTCGGGTAATCCCTCGGTCCGTCGCGCATGGCACGAGCAAGGATCAGGGCTGTGGGGAGGGGGTCGCAGTGGCTCCCTCGACTTAAGTTGTAACTGGACATGTGACGTTTGTATACTGCTGGTCGACAACTGATAGATCAATTCAGGCTTCTGTTTGATTGTTTTCTCAAAACGGATAGGACGAATGAGGATTATGGAATGAGATTTGCTCGGTCGTGATAGAGCTGCGGGGTCCCGTCCCTGCCTTCCTTCGCAGAATGGAGTCCAACGTGTCCAAGGCGCTGCAGGATAAGCTGTATGACAAACGCAAGGCGGGTGCTCTGGAGTAAGCATCTCAATCTTATAACAATTCTTTGCAAACGGTTTCAAGCCGGTGTTGCGGCACTCACCATGCCATTAGCCCAAGATCTTGTTTCATTCCTGACCCATCTTCAGGAATCCAAGAAGGAACATAACCATAGGTTGTATGCCGAGAGACTGACACAAGAGGGTCACAGACTTGAGACTATCATCCGCACTGCTCTCGCCGAAGGCAACTACGACAAGATTGGCAAGATTGTCAAACAGCTTTGTCAGGACTACGCCTACGCAGTACACCAGCCGCATGCGAGGAATGGAGGGCTTATTGGATTGGCAGCAGCAGCAATAGCCTTGGGATCAGTATGAGCATGGAAAACCAGACACAGAGCGTCTCGCTGATATTTACAGGAAGTTGCTCGTTATTTGGAAGACATAGTCCCGCCGGTTTTGGCATGTTTTGGCGATCAGGATGCAAGAGTGCGATACTATGCATGCGAAAGCATGTACAATATTGCCAAGGTCGCTAAAGGCGAAATCCTTGTGTATTTCAATGAGCTGTTTGATTCATTGTGTAAATTGGCTGCAGACACGGAACCCTCGGTCAAGAATGGCGCTGAATTACTGGATCGGCTGATCAAAGACATTGTTTCAGAATCTGCTGCCACATACTCCAGTGTGATGGTGCAAGAGGCAGTCGTTGCTGATTCCGATCTGGAAGGAACAGAGCATAGTGTTGAGAGCCCGAAGGCATTCAGCTTACCGAAGTTCATACCGTTGCTGCAAGAGAGGATACATGTTTTGAATCCTTTTACACGAACGTTCTTGGTATCATGGATTACTCTTTTAGATTCGATCCCCGACCTAGAATTGGTGGCATACTTGCCAAATTTTCTTGGAGGGCTACTGAAATTTTTAAGCGATCCCAATCAGGACGTGCATACCACGACGAAAGTGGCGTTGGACCGCTTTCTGACGGAGATCAAAAAGATCGCGGCCGTAAAAAAGGGGATCGCAGAGAGCCGAAGAAGTCGAGAACTAAAAGATCGGAAACACAGTGCCTCAAGCGATTTGGCAGCTACAATAGGCCAGCCCGAAGATAAGCAGACCCTCGAAGTCGAAAAAACCAATTCTGCGCCCGAAGATGCTCCGTTGACACCAGAGATGCACGATGGAGGGGTAGAAGGGGCGACTGCCGACGGAAGCTCGACATATACCGCGTCACAAGATGAAAAGGGCGAAGAGTTCGATGATGAATGGATACCGGGCCAGGATGTGCTGATTGACTACCAGCGGATATTAGAAATTCTGGTCACGTTCCTGTCCGAGTCGAGTGAAGAAGAGATACAGGTAACAGCCCTAAAATGGATCGAGGTTTTCTTGGACATATGCCCTGAGGATATACTGGCTTTCACGCCGAGACTACTGGCACAACTTCTACCAGCTCTCAGCCATGATGTTGATCATGTTAAGCAAGCGGCACAACGTGTCAATCAAGCTTTAATGGCTTACATCATGTCGCTGCCAGAAGAAGCCCAGAAGGGAAGCGCCACTAATCTACACCTGAACAATGCGAATAATGTTGCTTCCGCTCTAGGAGGTGGATCGGCGTCCAATATTCCTTTTGCGAGAACATTAGCTCCATATAACGGGGATAATCGACGTGACAGCGCTCCAACCGTGAAGTCTGCACGGAAGACGGAAACAGCAGAGTCGATAGACTCTTCGGCGCAGAACTCACAGATACGGACCCCGGAACCGCCTGAATCAGAATATACTACGTCGGAGGAGAGATCTCACATTGATCTTGATTACGAAGCTGCTGTTAATGCTCTTACATTGCAATTCTTGCACGAGCACGAAGCTACTCGCGTAGCAGCATTGGCTTGGCTCATCATGCTCCATCGCAAGTCGCCACGCAAAATTCTTGCTATTCAAGACGCAACTTTCCCTGCGCTCCTGAAGACTCTCAGTGACCCGGCTGAGGCTGTGGTAACGCGTGATTTGCTTTTGCTTTCGCAAATTAGCAAAAGTAGTGACGACAGCTATTTCACGTCTTTCATGGTCAATCTGCTTAAACTCTTCGCAACAGATAGACATCTTCTTGAGTCACGTGGAAACTTGATTATCCGCCAATTGTGCTTGTCGCTGTCGCCTGAGAAGATCTATCGAACTATGGCAGATTGCATTGAGCGTGACGCTGATGAAGACATCGAATTCTCGTCAATTATGGTGCAGAACTTAAACAACAACCTAATCACGGCACCCGAATTGCAAGATTTGCGAAAGCGATTACGCAGCTTAGATAACAAGGACATTCAGACGTTCTTCACTGTGCTTTTTAGGGCATGGTGTGTCAATGCTGTGGCGACATTCAGCCTGTGCCTGCTCGCTCAGGCCTATGAGCAAGCATATAATCTCCTGCAGATATTTGCAGAGCTTGAAATGACGGTAAACATGCTCATTCAAATCGACAAACTTGTGCAGCTGCTCGAATCCCCTGTTTTCACCTATCTCCGCATGCAACTCCTGGAACCGGAGCGATTCCCTCACTTGTATAAGTGTCTTTACGGCTTGCTAATGCTTTTGCCACAAAGCTCAGCTTTTGCTGCGCTAAAGAATCGTCTCAATTCTGTTTCTGCCATCGGTTATCTACACATCGCTCCGCGAGGTGCGCCAACAACGCCTAGCACAGTAAGCACCTTCGAGAGGCAAAACCGCCTTCGAAGCAAGGAAGGTGTTGAGGGAGGAATTCGGTGGGGTGATCTGCTCGACAAATTCCGCAGCACACAGGATCGCGTTCGACGTTCACAGCAACGGCAGCTTGGAGGCGAGCGCGACGGATCTGTAGATGAACGATCGAAATCACCCGAACTGAAGAAGACACCGCTCTCTTTCCCTCTAACAGAAGGCAGGAGCGGCCCAGAATCAGCACATGATGTCGGGCGCCCGATACCAGCTCCGGTTGGTGGTACTTTGACCACCTCGGCTGGTGCCAGTGGGCACTCGAAGAGTAAGAGCAGCTTGAGTCACCTCGGGCGACTGGCTAGCAGAGTTGGTGACAGAAGGGGCAAAAGAGGCTAGGAACTGATGCCCTCTATTGGCGCTCGGCTTTCACGTTTCGAAAGAGTCTCAGGAACTGCGAGACGTTGGACCATTACTGATGGTGCTATAGAAACTTTAGAAGAACAACACATATCGGGAAAAGTCAGGATTGTTCACTGAGCGAGATGAGCAAAATCTATGCATAGCGATTCTGCGGAGACTGATATATCACAAGCCCATCGGCGTTATCACAAATGAATGATAGCATCTATCGCTTGTTGAGAGATGTTGCCTCACCACGTACTTCAAAAGTTCAGTATATGGAAAGCTTCTGCTTCGCTGAAAATTTGGGTCGATGGGCCATGTTTTGACACGCACATCCCATATGATTCGTGACTATATCTCTCAAGAATGTTGGTTCCGACGATCCTTCCTTTTAAAGTTCGCAGCAGAACTATATGCGAAGTTATTCATGCAAATGAATTCTAATACAGCAATTCTGGTGTAATTTACAGATGTATCCGCGGGGCGAACAGTGTACATATTTGAATGTATCGGCCGAAGTGGGGCAGAACTCCGTTCGTGTGGCGGAGCGTGGGGAATGATCTCAGCCGCAACCTACGGGTTTGTACACCTGCGTACTCCGAATCATTGAAGTTCAGCCTTATAATTCTGACTGATTATGGCGGATGAAGAGCTCGCAACAAAGACTCCAGAGAGCGATGCACAAGAGAACAGCGGCTCCGGAGTCGATACTAAGCCAGACCAAGTGTCATCAAGCATGGGCGTACGACTGCTACTCAAACCGCCTTGTTTTATGAGGCTGAGAACATAATAGGATCACTGTGTAACAGACAGACCTACTCGTAGGCCGTCCGATAATTCAGACGATCAGGAGAAAGAGCAGGAGCGCTGACGATTTGCAGCAGCTGGCGAGTCACCTACAGGCGTATGATCGACCTGACTATAATGCAAATTTGACCAAACTAAGAGCAAGGGATGTAGGAAATAACCAAATATGATGATATCGAGGTCTACATCACAAAGCCAGCGGACTATCCACATTCGCCCTCGAAGCTGCTATTGCTCTTGAGTGGAGGCACGGGCATACATAGCACGAACAATCAGCTTCAGGCGGACAAGTATGCAGCAGAAGGATTCTTAGTAGTCATGCCAGACCAGTCAGGCCAATTCAATCCGATCATGAGACAACGTTCCACTGATGAAACACAGGTTTGCCGGCGATCCTGCTCCTACAACGACCACTTCTACAGGCCCTGTCCAGGAGAGTACCTCTTACATAGAGCAGTTTAAGCTGGGTGTCGCCTCAGTAGCCAAAAGCTTCACCATCGATATGTGGCTTGCTCGCCATACGCAAGAAAAGGTACTTCCCATTTTAAAAAAAGTCATTACCTCCGTGAAAGAAGAATTCGCGGACGCATTTGCGAACGGTGGAGGCATATATGGTGTGGGTTACTGCTTCGGAGCTAAATATGTATTATTGTTGGGTGCAGAGATGCATGCTGATGTTGCTGCCGGTCACCGCCCACCAGAGGCAGAGGCGGAAGAAGGCATGGTGAAGCAAGCACCACAAATTAAATGCGCCGCCATCGCGCACGGAACACAAATCAGTAAAGAAGACCTGGCGGGTGTCAGTGTGCCGACTTGTATCGTGGCGGTCCAGGACGACCCTCTGTTTCCGGAAGATGTGCGAAATGCGGGGTTGGAGGCGATGAAGTCAAAGGGGTTGGAGTATGAGTGTAAAGTCTATCCCGATGTGCCGCATGGTTTCGCTGTCTCGGGCGATTATGCCGACGGCAAGATTGTGGAGAAGCAGAAGGAGGCATTCCAGCAGATGCTCGCCTGGCTGCAGTCCCACTAAAATCTAGATTGTCGTCAAGCTGGCTTTGAAAGGGGTGGTAGTAGTATATCCCATTTGTAAGGATCAGAAACGACGAAGTTCATTTCTCGTCCAATTCCAAAGACTGTAATTACCATATATACATCTAGTATCTTCTTAGCCTCAGGTGTAAGGTAATGCGCCATTATATATTCTTATATCAGCTCAACATCACCACAGGTAACTGCATCTTTCACTGCACTCCACCTCAATACCCACACATCGCCTCTCTTTAGAGCGACTTCACCTAGACCGCTCTCTCCTTGTATCTGCAATGTCCCTGCATCGCGCAATACTCGGCAGAATACCGCATTGTCCTCATCCGGCTTGTCAACCATGCTAATACCACCAGCTGTGTCGTCGAGCTTCTGGAGTGATGCCGGGAAAGAGGAAAGGAAAGAGGCGTGGTAATGAGTGGAAAGTAGGGCTTGATGAGCTTGTAAATATTGCTGTTCGAGATGGGAAAGCAATGGCTGTGACGAGTCGTGGCTTAAGACGGCGAGTTGACGGTAGTGGTGAGGATACTTGTCGATCTGGACGGTCTTCTTAGCTCAGATCCTAAAATCGCGTCATGACGAATGCCACCTTTGCTATACGCGCCCTCAAAAATGATCTAACGAGGAATTTGAATCTTTCTAGCTCCGTCTGAACGATGACGAGAGTGAAGTTGTCTTTCGAATCCATGGATCCCGTCATATCCTCTATAGTCTCAATCTACACCTAAAGCGGTCAGTTTTTGCGCCTAGCCTTAATCATTCTGCTGTTCGCAATACCACCAATCGCGCTTACTTGTTTCTTTATCCGATCCATGATCCGGTCAATGAGGCTCGCAGGATATGGGAGTAACTCTGGAGCGGTCCGTTCGTTAACCCATGCTCGAGTCAATGCTTGGAGATCTAGTGTTCGCTGCGACAAAGATGGCACGGAAACCGAGTCGAGGATATCTTGTATGTCGGCATCCATGATATTGCGTCCTGCCCATTCAAATACATGTCGATGTGTAGATGGGCAAGAGTAGATTCTCTCCTCGGAAAGTGGGGGCATCTATCGCAGGGTCCTTCGCGACACAGACGCGGACCCGGGGTGCAACGCGAATGGCCAACCTCTCTTGCAAGCCTTATACATTCGCAAAATTCAGCAAGTATTTAATGACAGTCAAAGCGTGTCACGCAGATGCATGAGCAGATGATGGCTGCTTCTGCCTGTAGACTAAATTGATCAATGCAGAGTTGTCCGTTAACGGGACGCGACATGATCTCTATGTGCGAAGGTAAAGTGAAGCTGATTTAAGTCAATCTTGACAAACTATAGGTCTGGCCAGCACAATGTGTTCCATTCCTGTTTTGAAAATATCCTGCAGCGTCATCTAGATATCTATGTTGAAATTTAGAGAACGGACAGCGTCACTTCAAGCAGCGCCTACGCTCGCTTTCCAGGTAGACCAGTTTGGTGCTGACACACTCAAAAGTCTACACTGGTCCTTCCGTCGGTGTCTGAATTCATCATACAACCCTCTCCATATCTCTCGTTCTCGACAAGGGGGGACTGTGCAGTTTGGCTGTATCTCTGTAACCCCATCGTGTGGCCACATAATCCATGGCTTTGGCAACGGCCAGTCGCTGAAATGTACCAGTTTTGCCTCATTCCGTATCTTTTCTGGATCCCACTGGTGCTTTAATGACTCAGGCGCATTGATGGTGCCTAAATACGGAGCATGATCGGTCCGCCGGAACTCTGCCGTTAGAAGAGCATATGGACGGTGGGGAAGGACCAGAGCTGAAGAACCAAAGCGATGATTTAGCAGCTCCATGTCATATTGTTTCGATCCATTAATATTCGGGTCCATTCGCCACGATCGAAGAGTATCCAGCATGCCCTTGAGCTCGGCAGGGTTCGGCTCAATCAGCATCATCAGACTTGTGAGTGGCCATTGTCCAGGTGGTAAATCAGTCCAATACGCTCGTGGCATTGCTATAGGAGCCTTTGGCAAGAGGAACAGTTCATCCAAATGTTGGAAAAGTAATATATCACTGTCCAGATGAAGCACCCGCTCGTATTCTGTAAGCTCAAAGGCTCGAAGTTTTGTGATAGAGGTGTCCCAAGTAGAGAAGCCGTCGGTGGTTTCGGGAACCACAGAATCGCCATGCTGTCCCCAAGTAAGCACAGATTTAATCGTTGTTATAGAGCTGTTTTTGGCCGACTGTTACCTCATCCAGGAGCTGCACGGGCTTGAGTTTGACTTTGAACCTCTTCTCAGCTCGTGTCAAAAGAGCACTGGACCGCTCTTTGCCACCTTGGGCCTCCGTAGCCCATTGAGGGTTGAAAAGAAGTACTCGATCCGCTTTGCTGCCAAGTCTATGCAGGGACTCGAAGACCATATACGCATTGCACAAATTATGGTCATCCGTCGCGTACATGACATAAGCGTGTTTTCGGGGGTTGACTTTGTAGCTCTCGGGCCATGAACGATACAGCAAAAGAAGTAGAACGATGACAACTACCGGCCAGGAATTGCGAAGACGACGAAAGGTGAGCTTTGGCGTCGGCCGATGAGGTGGCGGCACTGGCATACCCCAATCGTCCTCATCCTTGTAGACATCACCAGGCATTCTTCGCCGCGTGTTATCGACACTTCGGTATCTAGCGGACATAAGCAGGAGAGTACATGAACTATTCAAACGGACCGTCGAGGTCTCTTTTAGCGACCTTGCCGGGTGGTACCGCCTTTAAAGTTTTGAATGCCACCCACTCAGGCAAGGCTACTACTATCACCATGCGAGAGTAAGAAAAATTCCTTCCACGCGACTCTCTAGCCTGGTGACAAGATATGGCTGAAGGCGATAATAGGCTGCAACATCAGGCACGATGTATTTATATTTTATCCTTCAAAATAAGACTACATGAGCAAAATTGCTAAAAGATGGTTGTAGCATTACATCAAATGCGCCAAGAGGGACGTTGGGAATCGAATGTCTGATTAGATACTATACAACGGCGTATCCAATTGCTATATATCTCTTTGGGGATATCACGAAATGTCCTCCTCCATTGCAACCAATACTGCCATTATCCGCACCAAGGAAATTCCATCAACATAGCGCAACATAGCAAGACCCCCAACTCTCAGTCCCGAGTCGTATTTATCACTATGACAACGAAGGTTTATTCGCCGTGTTGACAGCAGGCGGTGGACCCGGTACATCGGGATAGGGAAGTCTTCTGCCAAGCTCTCCCATATTCATGAACGTCCTCGGCCCGCCGAAGCTATTCACATTTTGTGGGCTTACTGCAGATTGTTGATAATCAGGATACGGAAGTGGCGTTTTTGGTGGTAAAGGTGGAGGTGAAGCCTGTTGTTGGTGACGCTGCAGCTGCTGCGGTAAAGGGGTTTGGTGTTCAGTGCTCTGCCGTGGCGAGGGTACCGACTGATGGCTGTTTGCGTGGCTGTGCACAGAACTCGTACTGTTTTGGTGACCAAGGGATTGAGGTGGAATTTTATTGCCGCCGCTGTACGGCTGTACGGGTCGCTGTTGTGATGTATTTTGCATCGAATTGGGCGAAATGGGATATGCATCCTCGGGTACTACCGTGTATTTCTGTTCTGCGACGCTAGGTCGGTGTTCAAACGATCCTGGTCGAGGCACTGGAGTCTGATAAAACATGTCATCACCGGGTAATTCGACCGCCATTGGGTTACTTGGCACAGATGGGAGCGGCCGATCCCACTGGTTCTGCCAGCTATTCCTTGGCCCAGGGTGTTGCAGATTCTGTTCCCGCGCTTCGGCTCGCTGGTGTCTGATCCTGGCCAGATGCACCTTAGCCAACTTTGCTGCTGCGCTTTGGATCATCATTTCGATCTCCCGCTGGGCGAGATAGATGCGAGTATTTGTACTGATCTCACTCAATCGTGCCCACTCATTCATGCCGAACTCGCCAACCCCAACCTCAACGTTGAGGCGATAGTAGTTCTCCACGTTAACCTGTCGCTCAGTCAAATACTCGTTCAGCATGAATTTGTGCGTTTCCTCGCATCCTTCGAGTTTTGAAATGAGTCGTCGTCGCGCTTCAGCAAAGTCCCCCATGGTGCCGCCTAGAAAGCCTTCCCACCATTCGTGCTGCTGATTGTTGGTACTTGCGGGACGTTTGCCAGTACCGATTGATACGAACACACCGATTTCTCTTCCAGGCCACTCATTTCGGACCGCCTCATCTAGGATCAGAGGAGCAGGATTGTACTTTCCCGCGCCTTCATCCAGGTACCAAGACTGTCCAATACGAATAGGCTTAAACGCCATCGCTGCGGCCGATGTTGCTCGTCCGGCCTGCCAGATAGTGCAATTGACCTCTGGCGCCGGCTCTTTCCGTGAGTCATACGAACGCAGCAGAACCGTTTGCGATGTCCCCTTCAACACAGCCGTTACGGCGGTCTTGGTCCGGTTCTCGCGTGTGTCATACAAGAGCGCGTTCGGATCACCCAGTCGCAGCGAACCAAAGCCGACATTGCGCTGGGTCGAGGGTGACAAACTGAGCTGGCTGTATCTGCTACTCTGACTTAGTGTCCTCTGTGGAAAGTCTGACGCTACCGGGGTAGAGGTGTTTGACGGCATATCGGGCGATATAGGTGTTGCGTTTGCCAGCGTATCATTGCCTTCATCTTCAAACACTGTGTGTTCTTTTACACACTCTCGGATCACCTCCTCCAACTTGCTCGCCTTGAACATCGTGCTTTTCAGAGGAATTCCCGCGAACGTCTTATCTGTCTCAAACACTCTCCGCGTCATGCGCACGTAGACATCCTTACACGTATCCAGATCCATGCGCAATCGACCCAGCATAAGCGCTATAAGCCCGCCAGTACCGTTGCCGGCAATCAAGTCGAAGTGGTCGCACGGTTTTGGTATCTCATGTCTCTTCGGCGCTCGCCCTTCAATTTCCACGAAAGTCCGATGCATCAGCTCTTGCAGGATGATGAGCATTGAGAACCCCCGAACCCCTCCACCATCCAGCGAAAGAATTCGCAGAGGTGGGCCTTTAGTGGTGTCTTTGCGACGTATTCTCGCCGAGTCTTCCATTATGCCGGTAGTATTTTTCGCCCGGCTCAGGAGCCGCCGGGCGACGGTATATCAAAACGCGCGGATGAACAGATGTCGTGAATGATGAAAAACAGACTCTGCTGATTCCCAATCGTATATGACCGTACTTGCGCCAAGTGCTCAGTGGTCTGCTGATATCCGATGCAAAAAAAGGCAGACTAGTTTTGCAGTAAGCGTCAACCCTTTCAGTCAGCGACCGGCATCAGAAGTTGTCCCGAAAGGCAACGGTGCGCATTCTTATGTTTGTACACTTCAGGTGTGAACCACGACCGTTGATTCGTACAGATCTCGAAACAACCCCGCCAAAATACCGAGCCCAGTGCCACGCGATGCGTGCGTCACTAGAAGGACGGCTGAGTGTGGCGCAGCGGCTCGCTTCAAAACACCCGGGCAGCCGGTTGTGGCCTCAGCATCCTCACTGATCGCCCGAGCACAAACATAGCCGCTTTGCCACATCCCGACAACCCAGTGTCACATATCCACAGCGGTCGATTCTATAGCACCAGTTGCTTCAGTTCAACGTGTCGTACCCGAGCCATGCGAACAACAAACAGGTTTACGACTCCGTGGTCGATGATCGGACCAATGCGAACAGGAACGGTGCAAGCCAGCAATCTGATATTGGCGATACGAGATACCTTCTTCGTCAGCTCTCGCCCCACGACTACTACACAATATGTTGTCATCCCAAGGAGAGTAAGATGAAGAGCGTTGCGAAGCAGCTCTCCTCCGGCCTGGAGCTGTCCTTGCTTATCTTAATCATTCTTAGTCAGATTTATGCAATCAGCCTTGCCGTGTAGTTAACATGCATGTTGCTCCCATGTTTGCGGGTGTTCATGGAAAGTTGTCACCCGGATCCATCTTTCAGCCTTTATCTACAGTCTGCTGTGATGCGAATATAAAAGTTGCTTTGCCGCCGATGTCAGCCCCTCTTTCACCAAGGCACCACAGGAACGCTTGTCCGAGGTGAGCAATTGTAAGCGTGAAGGGAAGCGAGACCACAAATGGCAATTTGTCTTGTGAACAACACAATGTCCTTCGGTTCACCGTCATTTAATCGGCGACTGTTGTGTTTCACAGCAGGATGAAGATAAAAAAGCTATATACATACCCAATCAAAGGTCTCAGAGAAGTCGAACTCGACTCGACAGTTGTTACGAAGCATGGATTCCCTTATGATCGTCGGTATATCGTCCTCAAGATTCAAGACGATGGCGGCTATAAAGCCATAACACCAGGCCACTTCTCCGAAACCGCTCTCTTCTTCCAATCGATTGACATTCCAGAAGACGATGATGCCTTCAAAGGCACTATTACGATAACATTCAAACCGCCAGGAAGCGAAGGGAGACCGAGAACCCTGCAGATCCCGCTCATGCCAAAAACAGACGACCTGGAAGAAATCGAGACAATTAATCTGCACCTTAGCCCGACGAAGGCATACAAAATGGACCAGAGATATTGTAACTGGTTTTCGGAGTGCTTCGGCTTCGAAGTTATCCTAGCCCATCTTGGTCCTCACCTGCGTAAAGTCCTGATGTCGACCAGCGGTAATCGTTGGCAGACGAGAAGCAATGGATGGCTCACGTCATTTATAACCAAAGCGAGCGATATCATAGCCGGAATTCCGTACCATCCGAATGAGATAACCTTCGCTGACGTAGCGCCCTACCTGGTGGTGTCCGAAAAGTCCATGGAAGGTGTTCACCGGCACCTCCCAGTTGGGGAGTCGATGGACATCAGAAAGTTTCGTCCGAATATTATAGTGAATGGTGCGACTGACATTTGGGAGGAAGATTATTGGGGCGAATTGACTATTGGTGGCAAGACGAGGATTGAGTGCGAGCATAACTGTGCGAGGTGCAAGAGCATCAACATCGACTACGCAACCGGGAAGCCAGGTCTTGGGGAGACTGGCATGATGCTTAAGAAGCTCAATTCTGATCGGAGGGTAGATCCTGGGACGAAGTGGAGTCCCGTATTTGGACGATACTGCTTCTTGCATCCGGACAGTGATGCGCAAGTGATCAAGGTTGGAGATGAGGTAGAAGTCAGTAGATGGAATGAGGAACGAACAAGATTTGGTGAGTCAATGCATAATGTGTCCTGCTGTGTTCTGAGATTTGATGGACTGATGGCGTGCGCCAGATTGGGAAGGGTTGTGTACTAAATAACCAAGCTGTAATCATGCTCGAATGCCTTTTGGCGCGCAGCCAATCGCGGCATAGGTATGGCACTCGATCGAGATGCTTGCGGAAATAATTCACCAAACATTTAATCACTACAGTAATTGCGCCAGTGGCCGTCCTCATCATCTTCATCGCCTCCATCATTTCCAGCCTCATCCCATTTCGCCCGCCAATTTTCCTTCCTATACTTGCCAGATGGTGACCATATCTCCTTCATCTCCGTCAACAGATCGCTTGCAGCCAACATCTCCTTCATAAGGGGCTGCATCAACTTCCAGTCCTTTTTCACTGCCTGCATCAACCCCTCCACAACTGCCAATGTAACATCCAGCTTCTTTGTGGTGTTCTTGATAACCTCAAGACCAAACTCGGTCGCTTCCAGATCCTCCTGCCGCGGCCGCTGGCACATCCTGAAATCACGTATAGCACTGAAAAGGTCTGCGATCGCATCATTGTATGTGCAAGAATCTGGAGAGCGTTGTGTTTTGGGATTATTCTCGAGCTCGCATAGATCAACGCCGTTCCACTCGAGTCTCACAGTCCAGAGCATATCGATAATATGCGGCGGTGTCCAAGAGGCGATGGTCGATCGCAGCACTTCTTTATTGAAGCGTTCAAGTATACCTTTGCAGTTCTTCCGCGCAAAGTGGAGCGCATGGCTTAACCCACTAGCAGCCTTCGCGAAAGGGGGTCCTTGGCGGTCAGACTCCATTCGCCTTTTTGAGTGCTTGAAATAGTGCCCGTTACATCTGGGTTCAAATGCCGGGATTGGACAAGGCGTAGCCAGACCATCAATGTCTCCCAAGCGCGTGAATCCTCGAAAGTTGCCGCTGGGGAAGCTTTGGCGCCATAATTCTGGTCCTGACGGAGGCATCCATGAATCCTTCATAGAGAAATATGGAACGTTGGGGCCATGTTGTGAAAGATTTTGGAGACGTGCGTGAGCTACATCCGTGCGGGTACGGAAAGGAAGATCTACTTTGGGCATGAACATTATGTCCGTCTAGTTATGAGTTGGAGCGACGGAAAGGTAAATCAAAATCGCTGTGTTTCGAAGGACGAGTCAATTTATCTTATGGCTTGGCTTGCTGCTCCGTCGTACACACTACGGCGACTTTGCTAGGAACGGACACACGGATGGCTACATCTGAGTAACGCAATCACACACGCGTAACAACCACTTGCTCCAATCAGAGTTCTCTAAATTGTTTGTGGCATCTTGGGGGAACTGGCGGATGCTCTGTAACATTTCAGCCCAAAGATGTCGACCGGAGCTGATCATGCAATAGGGTGAAATTTATTCATCGCCTTCTAATTCCTCCAGTCTCGGTATACTACACCGTCCTATGCAGTGCGACTTGTATCGGTCATCTATCAACTTTGGACGTTCACCTGTGTGCTGTTCCGATGCTTCAGTGCCTCCACAGTCACAAGTGTCAGCCACACAACTGCAAAATCATATTAGTGCGGATAGGTTACTTACTCCCAGCGAATTGCTGAATCTGCGCCCTGAGGTCAACCCACTCACCACGAATCCTCATATTTCCGCCAAGCTGAGCTTTGCATACTTCATCTGGCACGACATTGTTGTCATAGCTATTCAAGTTTCCAGCTTCATTGCTTCTTCGACTTAAATGACTACTTCCTAATGGAGAATCATCTTGGATGGTTTCCTTCAGCTGACTGGAGCAAGATTCACCTCGGCTCAAGTTTTGATTATTAGAGAAACTCGGGCCAGCGTGCCAAATGCCTTCCTGCCTTGGGTTTTGGGAAAGCAGAGTAAATGCAGCCTGCCGGATATTGGGGTTGCGGCAGCGAGAGATAGCCATCCAAAGTGGATCTGTAACCCACAATGAGAAACTCAGATAAGGCGTGCCTCTCGTACGATCAGATAAAGTTGGAAGCGGCGGGCAGGAAAAGGTCGCAAGCACCTCTCTGGAAAGGTCGACGATCGCCTTGAACTCTGCCTCATACGCGTCATATGCAACTGGACCTGCCGACTGATCCACCGAAGCCAGCATCGTCCCCACCAAGTGATTTGCTTTCAATACCATTGCCCTCTTCAAGTCTGTGCTAGACATGAACTCCCGCTTTTCAGATAAGAAAGCAGTGAATGCTGTCTCCCACCGTTGAAACCAGGGTGAGTATCTCAAGTACTTCTCTGCAATCGTTATAGCGATATGATCCCGCGGCGCAGTGGGATGGAAACCTTGCATGAAACGCATGACGCTGTTGAGAGCCGTGTGCAATGTCCCATGAGCATGATCGAGGCTGAAAATATATTCGATGGGAGGCAATGGAGCTGTTTGGTCGGAGGTATCTACCTCTGGTCGCTGGCATTTGTCAAGAAGAGCTGTTGCCTGCACTTCAAGTCTTTCCACAAGTGGCCGCATTTGTTCTAACTCGTCCTCTTCAGACGGCGTCATACTAACAACATTCGGCCTCCCTATTGCTTGAAGCAACCGCCTGCCCTGCAAAGCATGATTGACAGCGCTATCACATCGACCCTGCATTGCTTCAAAGCATGTAAACAGCACGCAGGTCGTCAGTGCGAGCTTTGGGTCGGAAACCATTGATCCACATTTCCCTCTCTTGCCGCGTGTCAGGCTGACGATTGATCTGTTGCATTGAGAGAGGGCAAACTCCATGGCTTGCGCTTTACGCTTCTCACCCACGAGCGGGTGTTGGAGAATCGCCTCATGAAGCGCGCCGATGGCTGTGATAGCATGTAAGATAGCAGGTTCGTGGTACGATGCCTGAATGACCATTCGTTGCCAGAATGAAATGGCGAAGAATCCGGCCATCTGTGGGGCACTGAAGTTCACGAAGAAATTGAGGCTATGCCTCTCGCGCCAATTCCTCTTCCACTTCGTATCTGGTTGATATGACGACAAAGCCATCGATTCCGAATATGAACAGTCTCCTCTTTCGTCGTCAGAATTGTTTCTTCTCTCTGCATTGTTAAAGTTCCAGTCATCGCTCATAGTTAGCTTGCAGCAGAGATCACGGGGATCACATGGCTGACCTTTCATCCTGTATACTTATCAGAGGATAGAGACAACCCGACGCATTTCATTACTACTTACAAACACGGTATGCAGCCCGTTTGCATCCTTGCCTTGACGGCGGGTGTCTTTTGACTCTTTTCGGGTGAGGATAAGTCCGGGAGGCTTTCTTTCGCCGCCGTCGCAGCGCCCAGAGCGCTAGGTGTTCCATCTGCAGCCCGTCCATTCAAGTAACCATTGTTGACGATTGTCGACCAGCTCTTACTTGACGGATAGTCATCAAGCAATGCTTCGTCGGAAATAAGCTCGTCGGAAATAAGCTGGTCGAAGAGTGCTTCATCAAAGAGGCCGTCTTCAACATCTACCTCAGCCGGCGACCCTTCCTCTTGCGCTTGCTTGCTCCGTTTCACGGGCCTCGGTACAGGTGAAGGGGTTCGTGAAGTCTCGACTACGCCGCTCCAGAAAATCTGCATATTTGCCTGCGCCACCGGATCTTTCCCCATCACTATGTATACTTGGCAAAATTGGAGACGTTCTAAACAAGAATATACCGCGAGATTCAAGAAGCTTTAATCATCAAGGTCCATGTTTCCAGCTTTAATTGGACTCGTATACGCATATGCTGTATCTGGTTCCTGGTCTCAAGGAACGGCTTTCCAGTGATCAATGTGGTCAACACCGCGAGTACAGGAGTCACGCAGACTGGACCTGTATGCTTAGGGATGCGTTCTTCGGCGAGGCATGTGCGATATCATCCGCCGCCACCGAACAGCCAAACGCACACATCCTTTGACGTCAGCCTCAACTTCACAAACACATCCGAACCCCATCATTCATGTCAACTTTATTTAAGCTCAGCTATGTGCACGGTCTTAAGCAACAGGATTAGTAAGTTGCGGGCCGGTCGCCCCCGGCAAGGCGCGGTCCAAACAAGGGCGTGCTCCATTTCTCTACCACTACAAATATTAAAAAGTCGATATCTCATCGAGTAGACGCTTAAATAACTGAAATTTAAGGTACATTATTAGCTACCCTTTCTTTGGACAAGATGTCTTTGTATGACCATTCTGCCAACAGCTATTACACGTTAGTAGTCTCTTCTTTAGCTATGGCGTCTCCACTATTTGAGATTCAACTTGCTCTTGATCAGCCATAGCACGTATTTCACCAACTGACAAGGCCTTATTTGATTGAGGGACCTGCCTCTTTCTCTTTTGTCGTATATACATTGCTTCATTAGCCTGCTGGAGAGTATCAACTTGTGATCGCATCGGAGCTACGGAACCAGCCATTGTCTTGACACACTTTGCTAGCTGGCCAATAGCCTCGTAAAGAAGGGTCGGTGAGCTGCTTTGGTATCTTTCTAGTCTCTACCAATGTCGTCTGCTTATCTACTTTTAACGTATTGCTTGGGGTCTTAGTATGCCATGATTTCTTTGAGAGTAGAGGACTTGGAGACCTTAAAATTCGGTCCAAAGACAGCCTCAGGGTCAAATGTATGTAGGCTTGCGCCTCTGAAGCTTGCTTGGATGTTTGTCTCAGAGAAGGAGGCCAGATATGCTGTATACAAGGAGGCTAGGAAGTCTCCCTTTCTGACATAAAAGATATATTTCCAAATTAGAGCCTGCTTTTGTTTTGAGATACTTGTCTTCAAAGGGCCAAATCAGCCAACATCCAATGGTTGGAGAAGGTGTGAAGAGTGAGGTGGCATCCAGAGGAGAATGACGTTTTTCTCCTCACAGAAGGATCTAAACTCTAGTGAAATATGGCTCTCATGGTAATCAAGAAGAAGCAATCTCTTACGGCCAATTGTCTTAGATCTGGTACGCTTCTCAAAGTGCTAAATCCACTGGAGTCCAAGCTGGTTCGTAGTCCAACAATTTGAGCTAACTGCAATAACCCAGGTCGAAGGGAGGCCTTGGAACTAGGTCTGCTTGGACTCCTTTCCCTTCAAAATCAGGACTGGGGGATTAGAGAGCCATCCACACATACTCCTTGGATCAATGTAACCCATTCAGTATCAGGAGGCTTAATCTGGTTTGGCTTGCCTAGCCTGTCTGTAGCTGTAACTCCTCTAGAGGCTGAGATCTCACCTATTTGAAAGCCAATTTCACCGACATTGTATACATTTTCAGGCTGGATGCCATTATTGTTGATTGTGTTCCTAACTAGCTCAAACCATGCCTTAATTATCTCTGGATCTTCATAGAGCCTTCTCTGACATTCATTTGTCCTTCTAAGCTTTGCAGTTAAGGCTGGTGTCCTCTTAATGAAATTATTTGCCCAATTGAATCCAACACAAGCTCTACCTCTTGCCTTGCAGATTTCATCTACTATCTCCCTGACAAGACTGGTTGTCGGTGATAATCCTTGGGCATCTAGCTTTAGGATATCTCTGACCAGCCCATCCTCTTCAGCCTGAGTAAGAATCTTGTTGTGTGGTATAAAATCCTCTCTTGGAGGAACTCCATTAAGTCTCTTTATCAGGGTGGTCTTAGAAATGCTGTAGGCCTTTGCAGCTGCTGAAATAGAGGTGAATTGCTGGGATTTGAAAGCTGATACTGCTAGGAGTGTACTGCTTTCTTTTGAGCTGATGTGGACTCGATTTGGTGGTGCCATTCTGTACTAAATATAATGGCTGGAAATGTGACGGAGAAGCGTACCGTGTCCTTGTTTGGATCTCGTTCTCGTGGAGGGTGATTAGTAGACGTTAGCTAAACTCCGACGGACGTGCAGACGCACATGCCCAGTTCCGCGCTAGCGTAACCCGCTCGAGATCTGTTCTCGTGTGCATCACCGAACGAGCGCCATGTAGCAATGCTTCGTTGGCGGCATGGGCTTGCCTTCCCATGTAACCCAGCTTGGACGGCCTCGCGAATTTCTCGCACGCCTCGATCGCTTCGGCATTACAGCGAGCGCGCAGACGATCGACCGGAACACAATATAGCCATCCTTGGTGGTGGCATCACGGGCCTGGCCAGCGCCTACTTTCTCACCAAAGAACTCCCTCGAGCAAAGATCACCATCTACGAGGCCTCAGATCGACTGGGAGGATGGGTGAACTCGAAACGCGTCCCTGTCAAAGACGGGACGGTTCTGTTCGAAGCTGGTCCCCGTACTCTGAGACCATCCGGCAACGGCGTTCTGGCTGCAATGCTCACCCAGGAGCTCGACCTTGCCAAAGATGCCATCTTCACAGGACGGTCGTCCCCTGCTGCTGTCAGTCGCTATGTTTACTACCCCGACCATCTCGTGCGAATGCCACACCCTGCATTCGGCTTTGCGGAAAATCTATGGAGCGTTTTGACTGAGCCGGTGTTCAAGGGTGCAATTCTAGCTGCTGCCAAGGAACTATTTGTACCACCACGTGACTTTACCTTGCAAGATGAAAGCTGCGGAGAGTTTTTCAGCCGTCGACTGTCCAAGGATATGGTCGATCGCGTCCTCAGCGCCGTACTTCACGGAATATACGCCGGAGACGTTTGGCAGCTCTCCGCCAAGAGCTTGTTCCCTCAGCAATGGCGAGATGAGGCCACTGAGGGTGGCTTATTTAAAGGCGTGCTCAAGAGGATGGCAGATGGCGTCGAGGTCACGAGCAAGGAGGCGACTTACTTGAAAGAGATGAAGGCCTACAATTGGGATCCGCTATTGAAAGGGACGTTGAAGGATACGACAGTGTTCACTTTTAAGGATGGCATGGGCATGCTCACTGATGCGCTGGCACGATACCTTGTGGAGAACGGCAATATCGCATTCCGATCTTCAACTCCTGTTGCGGCTATCTCACCTGCAAGCAATCAGTCGGCTGTGGAAGTCCAGGTGAAAGGATCCGAGAAGACTGAGTTATATACGCATGCGATATCAGCACTTTCACCAAAGCAACTCAATTTTATCCACGGCGCGTGGCCTGGCCGCAATGGCTCACCACCTTTGCTCCCGGCCATTCCCTCTGTCACAGTGATGACAGTCACTATGTACTTCCGCACACCAAATCTGCACCCTCCTGGGTTCGGTTATTTGATTCCACAAGCCGTCCCGTTTGAATACAACCCTGAGCGCGCCCTTGGTGTCGTATTTGACACTGCATATTCGCCTAGTCCAGATGACTTGAATGTGCAAAATTGGCATATCGATAATATTGAATGTCTGATTCAAGCTCGAGAACAAGGCCAGCTTGTTAATGTGAATGATTTTGCATGGTACAATATGCCAAACAAACCAAATGCACAGGATGACGTCTCTAAACGGGGCACGAAGCTCACCGTTATGTTAGGGGGACATTGGTGGGACGATTGGCCAGCATATCCAGACGAGAAGGAAGGGCTGGCGCTTGCACGATCTGTTCTTGAGCGGCATTTGGGCATCATTGAAGAGCCTGAGGCGTACCAGGTCAATCTGCAATGTGATTGTATTCCTCAGTATACAGTTGGACACGAAAGAAGACTACGCGAGGGACACAACAGCGTTTGGCGGCAGTATAAAGGCCGACTGAGGGTGGCTGGAAACTGGATGAGTGGAGTGGGAGTCAATGACTGCCTACGTTCAGCATATGATGTGGCAATAAGCATGGGTAATGGTCGTGACGGGACTGGTTTAGAACATATCGGCACGCAGGAATATGTGCGACTGAAGTCTCCCACCAAGCCTTGATGTGCAACAATGTCTTTTGAATGTCTGTGTATACATAGACGCTGTGAATAGAACCTAAAAGCCTGATACTTTTTGTCATCAAAATACTGTCTGTCGCCCGTACATGTGCGATTATAAGCTAATAAGTTTGTAACATGCCGAAGCATTGGATGAGAGTACATGGTCTTGGGCTTGTGCCACAATTCTCAACACTATCGACCCGACCGTTTTAACAAAACGTCACCAACACATCACAGCCAAAAGAGATAACGTGGAATGGAGATTGGAATGTAGCTTTCAACGAAGGCCAGTACAACATTATCTCGACGACTACGGAGAATTCAGTGCCTCCAACATACCTGATTGAACAGAGTATAAGGAGGTTCATTATGAACATATTACATATCATACAATGAAAGTTTTAGCAAGCGTGAAGAGCTGGTGCTTATTCAAGATGTTCTGGAGCTGTATTCACAAGGTAGTTCGACATCCCCCTCGCCCTAGTGAAAACAATGTCAGAGTTATCAAAGCAAGAGGAGGCCCAACCATTGGAATTAAGTGGTCTGAGGGTATGTATTGACTGCAAAACTTCTTAATGCACGATTTAGAAAGACATTAAGATTTTATTTAATTAGAAATAAAATAAAATATAATGCTCTATCAAGATTAACAGGTTGTCAGAGACTAGCTTATTCCATCTACGAATATTGTACTGTTTCATGAAAGGAAGTACGATCAATTTAGAATCAAGCTTACTTAACTTAATAGGTCACATTGTTCTTGAGTGCCTGTGTTGTTCCACCTCCCATTTCGGACCATGTTCTGGTTCTCGGCATTAGCGCGAAATTGAGCGAAAATCCCAAGAATTTTCGTCACATTACTCATCTTTCACGTTTTTACATGCGCGCCTCCATTCACTGCACTCGCTCATTGCCACCAGCAATTAGGGCACCACTAATTCCTAATGTCTCGTGCTTTAAAGAATGCCAAAGATTCGCGAGTTCTGCATCCACCATGGCTGAGCCTTCGACGATGAAAACTTCAATTCTTGCTGTGGATGTCCGAAAAATAGGCCGGCTCGAAGCTATTGCCAATACTAATGATCTCCTCGACGACTTCGAAATTGAGTTGGATGATACGACACCTGATGCCCGCAATCTCAAAAAGGCTGCCTGCCAGCTCAGATCGTCAAGCACAGCCGTTGCATTTCCAACAGAGACTGTGTATGGTCTTGGTGGCGATGCTACAAGATCGGAATCTGTTCAGAGTATCTTCAGAGCTAAAGCACGCCCTGCAGATAACCCATTGATTGTACATTTTGCATCCCTTAAGCTGCTGAGAGATATTTTATCTGTAGGACGACAGCAAAATAGTGTCGTCAAATCTGACTCGGATCACGATCCTATCCCAGCCATCTATCATTCCCTGATCAGGAAATTCTGGCCAGGTCCACTTACGATCATCTTACCCAACCCAGCTCAGTCTCCATTAGCAACAGAGGTCACTGCAGGTTTGAGCACTTTCGGCGCGCGAATGCCTGGACACATACTCGCTCTAGCTCTCATCAATCTCGCCAATGTCCCCATTGCTGCTCCATCGGCGAACGCTTCAACCAAGCCATCTCCAACGGCCGCTGAACACGTAATGTATGATTTGAACGGTCGGATTGAGACAATTATTGATGGTGGCCCCTGTGACGTTGGTGTTGAGAGCACCGTTGTTGATGGACTGTCAGATCCCCCACTCATTCTACGCCCGGGTGGCATCAGCATCGAGCAGCTGCGGGAATGTCCAGGCTGGAGCAATGTGCAGATTGGGTACAAGAATGTTGCTGAGAATGGTAGCAAACCTGTGGCGCCTGGCATGAAATACCGACACTATTCGCCAAAAGCCAATGTGATTCTCCTTGAAGCTGGTAGCGGCCCTCCGTCAATGAGTGAGCTGGAGCAGTATGCCGGTTCACAGTCAAGACTCGGTTTGATACGAACCAAACGTTGGCATCTGGACATCAAAGACGAAGTTACACCTATCAGCCTTGCACCATTGCAACCCCATGTGAGTGGTACAAATTTTGGTCACGATGAGACGCACCACCAGGGGTTCGCTAGGTTACTCGCTACTCTTCAATCGGTGAAAGAACCCCGAAAAGCGCTTAGAAAATATGAACTGTTGACGGGAAGTTCGACATTATCTCTCTTCGATATTTCTTTGGGACCATCAACACCAGATATTGCACGCGGCATTTTTGCCGCTCTTCGAGAGCTAGACTCACAGGGAGTCCATAGCATCATCGTGGAAGGCATTTATGATGGAGAAGGTGATTGTGCAGCCGCCATAATGAACAGGCTGCGCAAAGCGTCTGAAATCAAGATAGCGTCATGTGAACAGGGACAAAAGGGATAGCAGATGCAGCTTTCTCTCATATGAAGTTAAGACAAGGTTAGACACTTGATACATCAAATTGCAAGGCAATTATACTACAGTCTTTGAGATACAGAGTTGCGCTTATGACATTGTGAGTTTCAACTGTGTTTTGCCCAATCAAACAACCCGTACATTGATAACTACGCTGAGGATGGCCATTCAGCGGGTTAACCGCAACTCCAGTCTTGGCACCGCATCGTCATTCTTTCACACCTTGCATCTCTGCAGTGTGCTACCGAGGTTAACAAAGCAGCAACTAATTACGCAGTGGACGACATTTTCATTTATGTTTTTCTCACAACATAAGCATACGCTGTGTCGCAGTTTACTTCGTCCAGTCGCCGCAGCCTTCCGGATCAGTTGCACTTGAGGTATCCCTTGTGGCCATGACTTTGCACTCTTAGAAAGATTTTGTGCTATCAACGGTACATTTGCGCACGTGAAGAATATTTTTCCAACAAAGACGTTGAAGTTTTGATAACCGATACGTGAATTGCAAAGTTATCACAGGCTCTGAGATATACTCCTAATGGTTTGACCATGGCACCCTATCTACCGGGAACAAACGGGGAAAGAGAAGCGGCCTTACCTGTCAGCGATGGCAGAATTATTACAGTACTAGTTACTGGGTTCGGTCCATTCCAGACGAAATACCCTGTCAACCCCTCCTATGAGATTGCCCGCTCGCTTCCTCGGCTCTCATTACCAACCATGTCTTCGAGCCACCGGACAATCCAGCTCATTGCATTTGACTCGCCCATACGCGTGTGTTACAAAGAATCTCGAGAGCTCATCCCAGCTTTACTGGAGTCCTTAATTGGATCTATTGACCTCGTTCTGCACATCGGCATGGCATCAGGCAGGCACTACTACACAGTTGAGAGATACGGCCACACTGGGGGCTACATAAAGAACAAAGATTTGGACGGTGAGCTACCTCCACTAGATGATGCAGAAAAACGTTTTGGAATCTGCCCGGAAAGAATAGAAACCTCTCTGGATTTTCGCGATGTGGTATTGAGATGGCAAACTGCTATTTCGCAGACTCCCCAAGACTCCCCGGCATACGGAGCGGTTTGTCGACCAAGTGAAGATGCTGGACATTACTTATGCGACTACACATACTTCAACTCTCTAGCTTGGTTTGGGAAGCGAAATCAGAAGTACGAGGACGGGGGACCTTCGGATCGTCCAGTTTTATTTTTACACGTACCGGCAGAGAGCGATGAGGTCACGTTGGAGAGAGGCCGAGTGGTGGCTATGGCTTTAATTAGAGCCATGGTAGATAGTTATGTGGAATGCCAAGTGAACTTATAGGGTAATTTTTGGGTCAAGTTAGCGTCCAATGCAGTGACTATCGGAATATACATCTGCATCAGATGTTCTTACAATCAACAAGCAGCCGCACATGTTGCGCAGAAATCGCTAGAATGACGTGGAAAGGTGTTCCTACGGTGAAAAAGTCCTAGGATATATTTTACTCACTTGCATCTGTCTTGGACTGTCAGTTTGTGGGATATTATAGAAATACTGGAATATTCTTATTGCGCACCGAACAGGCGTGCCTACATCAATACTCAGAGCGCCACATTTCCGGAAGTCGGTGAAGAGTCAACACACGGGAAGACTGAAAGATTCTGTAGATCTGACGTTTTAGACTGTGCGATCGAACAACTATGATTCGGCATGAATGGGTAAAATTTGTCAGATGTGAAAAATCTTTCCTTCTAATAAAGCTACATGCAGTCCACTACCCAAACCTATCTTCAGCGGTATAATAAAAACTTCTGGTGTTGTAAGACGTTTAGCAGGTCATTTTTCAAGACATCTTCGTACACTGTGGTACCATTTCAGAGTATTCCTTACTGCTGAAATAGTGAAAATTGAAGCACTTTGCATATATGCGATATGATGCATTGCAGGAGTCAGCGGTCCCGCAGGACTGCATGATCCTTTATACCAAAAGAGTCCGCGGCTATTACATCTGAATGTGATCAGTGTAACGCAGGTAGGATGAACCATATACCTTGGCAGCCCTAAGAAGGGGTCTTGCCTATTCATTGCAATCCTATTTGCGCAATTGGGAGCTGCTGTAGCATCCAGCCAGCCAGCAGAAAGAATTCAGTCAACAATGCACTTCAAATTTGACCATGGTTTGCATGCACTTTCAAGAACATAACGGCAAACACTCTCAAGCTCGCCGGACTTCGATTTTGAATCCGCGAGACGAAGAAGGAAGATGTTTCTGCAATGACCCATGTCAATTTTCGTTCATTCAATGCTCCATTCTGGCAATACTTTATACTCGACGAACCGGAGTTCCGACGGTGATGGGAAAGTGTTTGGCAGATGGGGGTTGAAACCCCCACGGAGCGCACATTTTTCGTTGAAGACACAAAGAGGGGCAGCAGAATCATGTACTTCAGCCGGTCGATGGTGCTACAGAGTGACGGTAACCAGGAAAGCAAATGGTCAGAGGTCAGCCCCCGAAGTATGAGATATGAGCATTGTTGAGCCGTCCGTGACTTCGGCATGTCTCGACCAACCTGACGCCGACCCTGAAGCGTGACTCAGATTATTCGGAGGCAAGGAAGACGATCGGCATGAAACGATGGGTAAAGGGGAACATTGGAGTCAGACTGCTGCTTGACAACGAATATATCCACAGAGATTGATCAAAATGACTCAGTATGGGAAATGCTAGGCGTCTACGAAGATGACGAGAAGCGCGGCATTGGAGCCAGTCCGATCAAACGGGGAACAGACCAGGATGTCCGAGAAGAGAACAGTGAATTGCCGGATTGCAAAAATCGATGCGTTGCGATGTGAAACCCTTTCGAGAATTGACCAAGCTGTGCCAGCCTTAAAATTGCGCAGATACGATCTTAATTGTGTGTACTGCGGTTTGGTGGACTCGAATACCTAGAACTGATGTAATTTTTACCGCAACCCTACACCTGTAACGTCGTGCACGTGGGCATTCTCCATCTCGCATCTCAAAAGGGAGTTCATGCAACCGAAGATTTGACGTGGCAGCGGGCAACAGCGACAGACACACTGATCCAATAGACGATGCCGCAGCTAGAGGACGCAGATGACGGTACATGAGAGAAAGGTCAAGATATGAGAAGCGAAAACTGCCAGGCCAAAACTCGTCTTCCAGGCGGCGCTTTAAATTGCAGCCGTAGCGTTGTCTACCTAGGGTATCTCGGGTTCGTGCTACGCCTCGACGCCGTTGTACTTGTCAGGGAGCCGAAAAAACACCTGCGCAAAATCGGAGACGTTTGAAGTCACGCCGCCGTATCCCAGCATTGTCATTATAGCCGCAGTGGGCATTATGCAAAATAATAAGACAGCTGAATGTCCAAAACAAGTATGCTCAAAAATCTGCCGTCTGTTGCCAGCCGTTCGAAGAATACCAGAATGGGACGTCCCCGATCGTCAAGACATCAAACACAAACCTCCCACCATCGCCGAGCTGAAAAGCTTAGAGAGCGGCAACGAGGCCCAAAAGGGCCAAGAGGCCACCGCCAACGCTGAGTTGGCTGGCCGCGCCGGTGTAGGTGGCAGCCGCCGGGGACGTAGAGCTGCTGTAGCTGGAGGCAGTGGCGGGCAAGGTTGCATTGCCAGTTGGGTATGGGGCGGATGTGGTGATCGGAGAGACAGGGGAGGTCCACACCGCGCTGCTAGACGGGGAAGTCGACACCGGAGAGACAACCGAAGACTCGGAGCTCCAGACCGCCGAAGTCGAGACGGTGGAGCTCTCGGTAACGGGCGAGACGGAGCTCTCGCTGGAGCTTGCCCAAGAGCCGGTCCAAGCACTGTGACTCCGTTAGCTGATGTACTGCAACGGTACGGACAGATAGTACCATGTAGAGCAGCTAGTGATGACTGACGATGAAGCTGGCCGAGTGATGGTGCACGGGCAGTTGGTGATGGTCAAGGTGGTGGCAGAGCTGACCGTGTAGGTGGAGCCACCGTGCGTGATCTGAGTGGCCTCGGGGCAGTAGGTGGTGAAGGCGGTGACGACGTCCGTCACCCACACCTCGCCGCTGGTGGCGGTGGCGTTGGGGGCAGCGGACGAGCCCCAGGATCCTTCCTGGCTACTCCAGCCACCGTTTCCACCCCAACCGCCATCAGCAGCGGCAACACCTGCAAGCCCAGCGGCAGCGGCAGCAACAGCGAAACGCATCTTGATATTAAGTGTGTTGTTGATTGGGATTAAATGCGAGAAGTCGCGGAATGTCGTTCGGTTTGGTGGCTAATGAGTGAATGTGGTTTGAGTCGGTTCCTGGCGCGAACGAGAGTCGGTGTTGGTGGAGAGGAAACAGACGGGGGCGACGGGCGTGTCTGGGTATTTTAAATGACATGAGGGCTGCTAGGTTTACGAGCGACTACGAGCGACCATCAACTTGGCAATCCCAACGTCCGCCAATCATTGGCACCCTGCCCCCTGAGTATCCTTGACAAGGTTTCTGACGGCTCTAAGCCATCCAAGCCCATCCTCCACCCCCAGCGCCTGGTTATGTGCCAGAGCTCGTGGTGATCTTCTGAATTCCTGGTAGATGTTGAAAGCTCGCTTGGTATCCACATGGCCATCGCCAATACCCCGTCTTAGTCGGGCGATCAAAAGTAGACGGTCTTTGACAACGCCCAAGCCGATCAAGATTTGCCATCCGCTTTGTGAATTGAGCCCGGCCGGGCCACGACAGCTGCAGATCCAGAGAGTACCATGAGTTTATCCCCTCCCCCTGTATATTGCTCGCTGCGTTTGGGCGAAGAGGCACGAGAGCGCCCGGGTGACCATCGGATACGAGAGAAAGGGGCAATGCTTACCGAGCCCGTTGATCGGATGCGACCATGTTCAGTGCCGCTGGCTTGCCTATGGCGGGAGACACATGGGAGACCCCGACACCGTGCTCCAATTTAATCGGTCCTGTGATGAATGGCTATTGCGGTCTCTTTCTGGAAACTCGCCATAACCCGCCATACCTCACTCAACCATGGCGCCACGCCACCGCAGAAGTCTTTTGTTCGGACGCCAGGCGATCAACCAATCGACTGGTCTCCTCCTTGCCGGCCGCCCTGATTACACGGAGGAGGAAACAAATCCACTTCCAAGCCCTTCCGCGGTATACCAAGATGCGTATTACGCGTTGTTATTGCAACGCCACTGACGAGGCGCTGGGGTAGCCGCCGTGCCCGAAATCTCCGCGGCCTATGCCAATACGCGCGAACTCCTTCTTTTGGCCTTCTTATAGCAAGGAATATGCGGGTTCCGTGGCTTTCTTTGGCGTTTACCGAAATTGCTGTGGAGGAGTGGCCGGTATGGAGCTGGTCCCTGCACCGCGAATGCAAGGTACACCCGCGTGTGCATAATCAGATTCATCTCAATTGGTGTGGTAAACAGCGCTGTGTTGGCAGACCTGCAAGTGATGGGCTCCAGTGTACGCTTCGTCGCGTCGTCGGACTCGGGGCCTTCGCGATGTATCCTTGAGCAAAGTGGCAACGCGGGAGATGTGTTTTGATGTAGATCGGGCTGGCGACCAAGCTAGACTTCCGTGGGAGGTTTGCCAAGGACATCGCGGTGTGAGATGGGATGGCCGAAGACAAGACCGTTCGTCAACGACAAGACGTCTGCCAACCCCCCAACGGGTTCCATTAATTAAAATTCAATCTTGATTCAAACGGTGGGACAACCAAGTATCATCCTGTGCAACAAATATATCGCCCGTGTCGGTTTCGGGCGGCAAACCCGTTCTCGATTCGCGGCTACGTGCTTCTGCATTCGAGAGGATTTGAGGCATGGGCATGCGAGAGTCGAGAGCGCTGCTGCCATATGCCCGTGCCCGTACCCGAAGGCATTGTAGTCTACAAATCATTGTTGGCCGTGACGGCCATGCTTCATTCTGCTTAATAGTATACATGCCCTTTCATCAACACACGAGCGGTCCGATGGAGCAAAGCGCTCTCTATTCTGCCATCGCTCATGAGACAGCCGACCTCCAGCTTTCCACTTGCATGCGCAATGACTATGTTTGCTTTCGCGGGACTTGAACCAGCTATCTGATGTGGCAACGTTCCCTGCAGTCTGCATGCCGCACCGAGGTTCAAAGCGATGGTGAGAGGCACCGCCTTGTGTGCCTGCCGCATGGACAACGCTCTACATACGATGTCGACTCCCGGGTGGGAGGTCGACGGTTTGGACAACAAGACGATCTTTGGGATACTTTGCGTGTTCGGATTGAGGCCCATCATTTTGGCCCCTTCTTGTCTAACCTGCTCCAGGCGAGCCATGATATTGGAATTGGAGCCCAGCACGTCTGGGTGAATGTCTCCAGCCACCCCTATATCAGACGCCATCACGAAGACTCCTGGGTTGGCAATGTCGGTCAGACTGGCGGCTATTGAAGATCCGTCTGGCAATCGCAGTGTGTCAACGGCATTCCCCGTTGGAAGAGCCTTGCCTGTCTTTGCACCAGCCGGATCGATGAAGGAAAGCGTGATGCGCGAGCCCACTCCGGGCACTCCATCAATGCTGTACTCTCCGTCAGGCTCATACTGAAGTTCATCCGGTCGGATGGAAAAGGTCGCATGCAACGTCTTGGAGGTGTTGGTGTTGTACAGCCGCAGCGTAACCTCACAGCCGTCTTCGTTTCGCTTGACGTGCGGGACCAACCCTTCGTTCAGAGCAAATGGTCCAACAGCACTCGACATGTTTCCACAATTGCCCGCCATGTCGAGCGACCCATCCTGGATCCCTACCTGGACGAACGTATAGTCTACATCGGTGCCCATCCTCTCGGACCTCGAGACCACGCATATTTTACTCGTTGACGAGATGCCGGAGCCCATACCATTGAGCTGTCGGCCGTAACTGTCCGGAGAACCCATTGCACTCGCCAGGATAGGCTGCCATTCGTCCTCGTGGTCTGGCAGATGTTTTCGGAGAATCATGAGCCCGTTGGAGGTGCCACCACGCATGAAACATGCTGGAAAGCTTCGTGAGGCTGCCGCGCCTGTCATGGTCCAACTTCGTCGTACATGAGATGCGGACTTCTTGCTTAATATACGGTACAATCGATCAAAACTAGGCAGTGCCTTCTGCATTCTGGCAAAGGGGTTCCATCTCAATCTGCTGTATCCCTCTCTACCCGAACTATAACTAAAGAGTCAGGAACCGGCAAAAGTCGATTACAATTAAGCGGAGATAACACATTGAACCCCGCAATACAACGATTGTCGCCGGGCAAACGACGGATGGGAGTTTATCTTCGACTTGACATCCACAAACTGCTCTCCTCGTTGTCACGATTAGCCGCTTTTTTTTTTTTTTTTTTTTTTTGCAAATTATTAGGAATCATTCACATCGCTCGTCGCCAGTTAGTGCAGCGTTATCGACACAGTCAACATCACGACCAACACCGCGGTACTGGCGCTCTCATCCAGCTCGCGGATCGGTCCATCGGTCTATACGAGAAACCGGCCAGCAGAGAGCGTTGGGCGCCTGTGTCTTCGGCAAATTACAAAGATGTCAACTTCATCCAGCAATGACTTCCCACCGACCCAAGTCCGGGAAATCTTGAATCAAGTCACCACCATGTTAAAAGAGCGCAACGAGTCCGTGAGTGTCGCGGAGACGGCGGCGGGTGGTCTCATCAGTAGCTCGATTCTGAGCACGCCCGGCGCATCGAAGATTTACAAAGGTGGCCTGACTCTGTATACATTACCATCTAGAATTGCGTATGCTGGTTGGTCGCAAGAGACGATAGCGAACTACAGAGGACCGACGACTGAGATCGTGGGTGGATTAGCGAAACATACGAGAAAAGAATTGGAGAGTACATACACCATAGCCGAGTCCGGTACGGCTGGACCCACCGGGGGAGACACGCCGAACAGACAGCCTGGGTACGTTGCCTTGGCCGTGGACTGTGACAAGGGCACTTTCACGAGGGAATTGAACACGGAGCTTGGAACGGATAGGGTGGCGAATATGATACGCTTCGCCGTTGAGGCATTAAAGCTGCTCAAAGAGGTCATGCAGGGTGAGGCGAAATTGTGAGGCCATCGTTTGGTGAATTCACAAGTGTTGTGTGGTGCAATCGAGAGTCGTTTTTTCTAGGAACCGCTGATGACTGGCAGTTGAAGAAGAAAATACTCTATTGGAGACGAAAGCCTCGAACGATTAAATACATTCAATTCAAGCAAACGATTACGACGTCCTCAGCATAATAAAACAAAAACCCTAAGGGTGATAGATGAACTCGCCAACATTCTCAACTTTCTGTGCTTGTTATCCCGCTCTCAACCGAACTCCGTTCATTTCTCATTATTCATTGTGCAACCTCCATAAGCTCACAAACGGCATGGAACACTGCTCTTGCCCGCTCATCTGATTGCAAAGCCTCGTTCGGAACTTCAGCTCCTCCGTTCCTCCGGCCCAGCCGATCGCTATGCCATCTCATCTTTTCCTTCTTCAAAATTTCGACAAGCTGTTTGACTTGGGCCGGACTTGCCTTTGATTTATCGAATCCCATCTCCACTCGGCCGGTCCCAGGCGATTCGGTGTAGTGTGGAGCTAAATCGGCCACATTGAGAAAGAATGCCTGAACGTTCGCTTTCATTACCGCCTCGTCGGACCATGTTGAAGGATGTGCATTGACGTGTGGAGCCCAAATCGTATCTCGTTTGACCAGTGCAGAGGCCTGCAGACCTCTTGCCGGGTAGGGAATGTTGGGGTCGGCGGGAGAGAGCGTGTTCCAGCGATTGTTATATGAGTTGAACAATTTCTTCGCTTCGGTTGGGGTGAGCAGCGTCGGGGGTGGCCTCGGTGGCAAGCCACTGGAAGGGTTGAAAGAAGGCATTGATTCACTTTGGGATGCGTTGTTTGGTGTAGGGCGCGTCTGCTTCCAGTTGCTGTTGGTAAAGGGTCCACGTGTCCATGAAAAAGGCTCGCCAAACGTGGAGTTCATGCCCATTCCTTCAAAGAAATTGAATGGGTCAGGGTCTGGAGAGAGACCAGCATCGGGTCGCATTCCCCCATCCATGCCGAAGCTTGCAAACAAATTAAAGAGGTGCGGATCTGGAAAGACACCAGAACTTGCTTGAGGTCTTGGTCTATCGTTGAACGTGCTAAACCCAATATTGAAGAATGGATGGTCGAAGTCATCAAACAGATCTCTCGGAATGAAACTCGATTGCGGAGGCCACGAACGGCCAGAAGCTGCCCGTTGATTTTCCCTTAACCCTGCCATCTCTCTTGCTTCGCGTAAGTGGCGCTTGGCTGTCGCAAGATCTCTCTCCTTTGCTTCAATATCGTGTAGCAGGGCATCAAGGTGTCTAGGGTGAAGCCGACTTTGCATTGTAAGTTGTGCATATCGCCTTCGGCTGTTCTTGACTTGGTTTTCACAATGCTCAACAGCAACTTCCAGGGCTCGAATCATTTCCTCATCGTTGCCGTTGGACCTACTTCCACGTGTTCGTTGGTCTCGCTCCATTTGTTCCGAGTAATTATCATTAGTTTCGTCAATGTCTGAAGGATACCTCATCTGACGAGAACTGTAACCCCTCCTTGATTGCCGATTTGGCGAAAGCTCACGACTTGGTGACAGCCTCTGCGTTCGCCGAGCTTCTGGATTGTCGAAGAAGTGTGAGAACAAAGGCGAAAAGCTTTGGTGTTCTTCAAGATTGTTGTATGCCAAACCATCTTCACCGTTGTGCTCGTTCAGATCTTCGACATGAATCCGTCTACGACTAGTATGGCCTCGATTTCGATGGGACGGATTATGACTTGGCAACAGACCATCCAGCAGGCCCAGAGCTGCCCCAAACAGGCCCAGACCACCACTGCTTTGACGTTGGCGATGCCGCGGTCCCACCGTCTGTGGTGCCTGGAAGAATGTGTTTGTGCTCCCAACACCCGTGGCTTGGAAGGAGAAAGTGGGACTTGTATAGCTAGCCGATTGAATGGTGTGGTGCACACCGTTGTCGTCGGTCCATGATCTACTGACTCGATGAATCCCAGGTTGAGATTGCTGCAAATAGGCCATTGCACAGTAGCTACGTAGACCTGTTACTCGAGGGAGGACGTACTAGGAAAGGAATGCAGCTGGTTCAAGGGAGTAGTCGAGAATCTGCCCGAGCGGCTCGCAAGGTCTTCGGGGTGAGGGCGGTGCCTGCCCCAGGCCGTCAATGGAAGGCAAGTGGCGGCACTTTGCGTGAATAATGCCTGGGAGTGAAGACCAGCAGGTCTTGGAGTAATATACTGTCCGTAATGTCAGCCAGGGATGCTCCTGGAACTCCAGATGATGCGTGTGTGTTGATGTTTAGGTATGTTGCGAATAAGGCTGTGAACGACTAGGCTGCTTTGCTCCAACTGGCTCTCGCTTGCAGTTAGGTTGGTCCAACGTACAGCTGTTTGCCTCGGGCGACCGCAGGAAGAACGCACAGGTGGCAGTCAGCTGCATATGATGGTACCACCATCCCCCCGATGTCTAAAGACGTTGTGTTTTTGATGACTTGAAGTTGACGTTGTTAATGGTGAGATGTCACGTTCAAATATAGAAAGCAGGGAGGTGGGGCTTTTTGGCACGTGACTGCTGTTTCTGCGGGGCCTACGGGGATACACCAGCAGGTTAGAGAACCAATTCCTGCAGATACGCCCGCAGTCAAACTATAGAGAGAAACAAAAGTCTCGCTGTGGAAATGTTAAAATAAAATAGCATTCGCTTGTCCGGCACTATTGAAATATGGCACTCCCCCACTATCCCACTATTCCAGACAAAATGCCTTCAAGAAGTATCCAATCATAACAGCGTTAACTCATTTCAGGGCGCTCCGTATTTTCTGATTTCCCACATACTGGTACAATAGGCACGACGCCCCTAATTTACCCCTGACTCCATTGCAAAGCGGTACTTTCAGACCCGTGATCTCAATATGCATAGAGGCAAACGAGAGTGGACGAACCCTCACGACGGCGCCATAGGGAAATCAGCCTCCTCCTTCAATTGTTTCAGCTCATTCAATCTAGACGTGAGATCGTCGAGAATTTCAGACATAGGGCACGCTTGGCTCAGCATGCCATTCTTGAACGGTCGGATCATGTTGCGGATCGCCAATGTCGAAATGCAGGTCTGTATAGATTTTACAAATTAGCCAGAACTGGCAAAAAAAAAGTGCAGGAAAGGAGGCACTTACTTCAATCCTACTGATCTGGTGCTCAACGAAATTAACCAGGAACCGATCAGTAATTTCTCCCCCTCGACTCTTCATTCGCTCCAGCAATGCGGTCTCCGGAGGCTTCAATGAAGTAATTCCCGTGCTTTCGAGTGAACTGCACAGCATCTCTAGGCGGAGACTAACACTCCAGAGATCCCATACATTTTCCGTGTCGATGGTCAGTTGGCTATTGCGAGCCTTGGTCGCTTCGTGCTGATCAACAGCCGCGCGGCTCTCCGCCTCCGCCTTTTGTTGCTGAACGACCAAACGCGAAGCCAGCGAGTGAGGGTACATCAAGTAGATATACTCGGGATTTTCTAGGCCTTTTAACGTACGTTGCCCCAAATCCTTGACTTCGAAGCCTTGGCTGCTCAAGGACCGAAGCTCACGGCGGATAGCCTGGCTGAGGACGTCCTCGCTCATGGTCTCCTCAGAGCCGGTCGAGCCACTTCGATCGCTTTCAATGTGCGTCTCGAGCATCCTCTGCACTTCTTGAATGAAGTCAGTGGACACACAGATCTGCCCACCATCCGCGACACTCTCGATTCTTGCCGCACGGTTCACCATCGGACCGAAGTAGTCCATACGCTTGGTGACGGGATCGATCTCACATACCGGTCGGCCCCAATGTATGCCCATTCGCACGCTGAGGCCACGAAAGATGACGTTTCCGTCCGCGTCTTGCACTTCTTCGCCATGCACGCTGTTGAGGATCTCCTGCGGCCATTGAACCTCCAACAGTTGACTTTGGATGGTGAAGCACCACAAGAGAGCACTCGTCACAGTCGGGAAGGCAACCATGAACGCATCTCCTTCCGTCTTCACTTCATACCCGCCAATGATTCTCAAGTGTCGCCGCATTACTTCATTGTGCATCTTGATGGCCGACTGCATAGCAATGGGATAAGTCTCCCATAAGATGGTGCTATTTTTGATATCCGTGAAGACGAGAGTGACATCACCCATCGGGGCATCCACCTCTTGATCGAGTCGAGCAAGTTTCGAGTCGCCTACGGCATCTCGGCCACGCTTTCCCTTCCGTACAGTTGTGGCGAAGTAGTCATCCGGTGAGCCCGATGGACCCATGCTCATAGAATGAGTTCTGTACTTCGCCCGCTCTCGTTTCTTCAAATCCGACACACCGACAATCATCACCATGATCTTGCCGGTGGCACCAAAAGCGATAGCCAAATCACGAAGCTTCTGAGCGGCACGCATTAGATCACCACGTTCTTGTCTCGCGACATCCACAGCAAAATCAGGAGTCAGGTAATCCCACAATTCCCGGGAAGCGAGCAAAATCATTTCGTCCGATTCTTTGATGTCGACTTTGCAGACATGTGGGGCAGCAATGACACACGGCGTGAGTTGGACGTAACCGAAAGCACGAGAGACATCTAGCTGATCGTTAAGCTTGCCTTGTCGAGAGACATACCCTCCTGCTTCCTTGATGCGCGCACGTTCAGATGACTCGGCTGGGTCATGCTTCCGGGTCATGACACGATGGCCGCCTTCAGACTGAATGAGCAAGGCCTGCGCGTCTCCCACGTTGGACATGTACAACTCCATCCCGTGGAGGTACATGACCGTAGCTACGCTGCCGGAATTCAAATCGTCGTCATCCAGGGTCGGGCCCGATATGCTCCCTCGATGAACAAGCGCGCTGCTTGGATGCTCGCGAGCATCGATCGCCTGTGCAGCAGCACTTGCCAGCTCTTTATTTAGACCTAAATAGGTCCGACGCATCGCATCTATCGGTGTTTCATCTTGCTTCAGCTTTTCAAGTTCATCGCTGAAGAAGTGCTTGAACTTCTCGTGCAGATATTTGGCAACTCTACTGCCTCCTGAAGACAGGGACTGGCCGTCGAAAAGACCGATCAAAGTCTCATCCTCATGTCCACGAAACCGAGGCACCACCATATCTAGTGTAGACAGATGCTCGTTGCGGCCGAGAGTATCCGCCATACCGTAAGGTACAGTTGTGCCAATAACTGAGCCCGCGGTTCTCACGCGTCTGTCTGGGCCCTGGTCGGGGACAGAGGGGATTGTGAGAGTCACGTCCATGAGACCCAGAATGCGGAGGTTGACGAGACTTGAGAAATCAGTCAAATCCCTCTGATCTCTGCCACTGAGCGCTGACGCACTCGGCTTGATCTCGAGACGCTTGTTCCCAGAAAGGTTGAGGTATCGCAGTTGGTGGTTCCAATTCCAATTCCAATCATACGGCCAATTTGAGACATTGTATTTGAGCATGTTGCTTCCCACATCCAGGATGGCGAGCTTCTGTACTTTACCCAGCTCAGCTGGCAATGTCTGGAATTTATTGTTGTTGATATGCAGAACTTTCAAGCTGCTTCCCTCTTCCAGATCTTCGGATGGCAAGCTTGTCAAGTCGTTACCCGAAAGGTACAACTCCGTGAGGTGTGTCCACCTCCGGATCGTCCTGGGCGGGATGTCATACAGCTGATTGTATGACAAATTCAAAATCCTCAATTCGGGTAAAAGCACAAGCTCGTTGAACACATCATCTTCCAATCGATTATCAGCGAGGAACAAGTGGCGCAGACTCGAACTGAAAGTGCTCGCAAGTCTACCACTGAGCGTCGAGTCTTTACGAGCCGTCGGCGTGATTGTCCCGGTGGAAGAGGCCGTATTGGATCTTCCGATCACCGACTGCTTCGCCGAATTATATGACACCATAGATCCTTTGCGTGAGGCCGTTCCAGGAGACGACGAAACGCTCAGCATTCCGCTTGCTTGACTAGGCCGACGCATCTGGAAGTCTTCGAGTTTACCGAGTTCTTCAAAGTCAGGACTAGTGCTTAGATTCGGTGTCTGCACAGGGGTTCCATTCGAATCTGGAAGCGAAGGTGGTGGTGCGCCAGGTTTGGGAAAATCGGCCAAGACGTTAGAAGACAGATTCAAGGTCTCTAACCGTCTTGCATACCAGATCTCCGGAGGAAGAGTGCTCAAATTGTTTTCTCGGACGTCCAAATATCTCAATTCTGACAGTCTTCCAATCTCTGCGGGCAGCCTTGACAACTCATTCTTCGCAATGCTCAGATACTCCAGTTTGCTCAACAATCCAAAATGGGGAGACAAGCTGACGAAGTGATTTTTGCTAATCGTCAATTTGGTGAGACCCGATAACTTCATGAACAACGCATCTGGAAGTCGGGAGAGCTTAGCACTAGCCAGGTTAAGCACTGACAGTGTAGGCACGGGGGCAGTGAGATCGAAATTCGTCACAGGGTTGTGATTCAGGAAGAGCACCTTGAGTCTCGCAAAGCTGCCTTCGAATTGGCTGATGGAATTATGTCCGAGCATGAGGATCTCGAGACTGGGTAGCTGGCTGACGACGTCGATGTTGCTGATCGCATTGAAGCGCGCATCGATTTCTTTCAAGTTCACCAACGCTGTGAACGATTCATCAAATGGCCCGGAAAGCTTGTTGTTTGTCGCCCATAACCTTTCCAGATTCGTCAAAGATCCAATATCATTGATTGCAGATATCGAGTTGAATGATAAATCAAGATCCACAAGCGTCGTCAGATGTCTCAGCGCATCCGGAAAATCCGTCAACATATTGGAGCTCAGATTTAGACTCCTCAGGCTACTATATTGCCCGAAGTACGGCGGTATGCTGGTTAGCTTGTTGTTGCTTAATTTCACGCTTAAAAGCCCTGCCAGCCTCCACAGCTCCGCATGGTCCAGTTGCTCGAGTTTATTATTGCTGAGATCCAGCATGGCCAATTTGGTCGCCAGCGTCAGACTCGGAGGCACCTTCCACGCCTCATTACCGGTGTATTTGATTTCTCTTAGGGACGTGCAACTTTGAATAAAATCCTTGGGAATATCTAGCGTCAGATTTCTCGAAAGGTTGAGCGTAATAATCTCGGTTGCCTTGGGGTACAACGCGATCGGGATCGTAATCAGATTTCGGCCCGAGAGGTCAATATGATTGAATCGTTGCATCTTGTTGAATCCCGGATCGCGCTCAAGGCTGCTATATCCGCTCATCTTGGCCGGCAAAAAGGTAAATCGGCACAAATAGCTATTATCGTCACGTCCAAGATCTTCCAGACGATCAATGGGTTGGTAGCCCGCCATCTCCAACAAACGCTTCTGCAGTACCAACGGCCGTTCGCCCGCTTCTAATTGCCTGCTGGTGTTTTGCTTTCGCATGACGATATGGTAGTTATCCAGCTCGTCTTGGAGGAAGGTCTTTTTAGCCATCATGCTGATCAATTCGGCCGCAGTCGTATTCAAGCTCGCACTTATAACGGCAAAAGAAGAATCCGCTCGGAATATCCGCATGAAGTACATTGGCCCGGGATCATCGTCACGGGGCACATTACCCTCATCATCCACTTCTCGGAGACGGCCCTGGTTCTCGTCTATCTTCCTCTTCACCGCCCACGAATCCGGCGCGTCCCAGGCTCCTGCTTCTTCGCCGAGAGCATATGTTTTAGCAGCGGCCTGATCACCAGACCAACCTGCGAAAATCTCGGACTGGCCACCACCAGGAGGAGTCATAGGAGGCTGTTTGTTATCAATGATGCCCTCCATGTGCGATATGTCCGTATCTAGGTGCCACAATGCAGATGATTCGTCGGGCACATGCGCATTGGGATCCTTCGCCTGTCTCATATCGGCCACAGCCTCTTGCTTATGCTTGCTCTTGAAAGGAAGGCGAGACTCCTTCCGCGGGGGGGCAACGATCCCATTTGCGGTGTCATAACGCATCGACGTCTTGGAGGGCTTCGCGATCGATTTGGTGTCGTTTCGCGTCTTGCCGATCACCGCAGACGGCGTGGGTAGGGATGTGGCAGACGGAGATTGGAATGATTCGGCGGTAAGTTTGTCACTTTTATGCCGGCCAGTGACCCGATCAAACAAACTTCGTTTCTGGCCATTGCCTGAACCGCCCGGACTTCGTTGATTTTGCACACTATGTGCGCTTGGCGTAGGACTCGCAGCTCTTCGACCCAAATTAATTGCAGATGACATAGCCGATACTTCCCGGTCACGGCGCGGCATACTAAATGACTGCTCGCGACTGGTGGAGGGCCGCCGCGGGAGTCCGTGGCCGATGCTGTACTTCTCCTCATTACTCCGGTTGTGCCTGTGGCCTGGAAAGTGCAGACGGTGGTGATGCTCCTTCTTCTGCGATCGACCATTGCTCTGATCGGGGAGGAAGGATTCGGAGGATGTTTTGCTCTGCATCCTGTTAGCTCCTGCTTCGATCATCCACAGATACATGTGCATGTCACCCGGCACTGTGTCACACCAACATGACTTACTTGCGTATCTTGAAATACCCACGGCGTAACTTCACTGCTCGGCTGGCCAGGCCCGGGTGTCCTCGGCCTAGACGCACTACCCGGACTGGGCGGTCCACTCCGGAGCATGCTATCGTTCATGCTGTTGTTTCGGTTCCTTGACCCTACTCCCGGCCCAAACCCGGATACTTGGCCACCCTGCATCGAGCTCGTCTCCGAGTTTTGCCTGCTGCTACCTTCCTGGGCCGCATTGGTATATACATCTTCGCCGAAGAAGCCTTGCAACTTCTTCCTCTTACCGCCGATGGATGATTTTGACCCTGACGACGAGATGGTCGTCGCGGAAGCAATCGATGGTCGACGGTCTTCGCCGTCGCCTGGAAAGCCCATGCCGTTCGGCGGTGCGAAGCCGGGAGAGGTTTGGCCCAGATTTTCGCGGGAGTCGTTGAAGAAGCTGGTCCCGAAGATGCTGGTGGCCATGGGCATGTCCGCGCTGCCCGACCACGGGCTCATGGTCGCCGAGGGCGGCTGGCGACTGATTGACGGGACATTGCCGGGCACTTGGTGGATGGGTAGGTCGTGGCGATAGTTCTGCATTTGCATTCCCGACCATGGCATGTCGTCTTGATCCCATGGTGCAATGCTCCCGAGTGAACTAGCCGACGGAGGCTTGACGATGGTGCCAGGGGAGACCTCGGAGTCTTTTCGTTCGAGTCTGGGAATCCTAAAGTCAGCATATTATCCATGCACTCAACAGTGGCCTACACGTTGTGCGGGAGCGTCAACATAGGTTTCACGCAATTGTCAGCCATGTCTGACCCGGAGCCACTGCTGTATCTCCCCACGTGCAACCTCGGCCCGCGTGCTACCCAACACCCTGCGGGGGATATTCTCTGACAAAGGATATCAAGGCAACGAAACCATGGGGGCACTTACTGCAGCCGCTTGTTCGTGCTGACTCTCATCGGCGTACCCCGCTCGCCGGGAGAGACTCCGCCTGCTTCACTTGCTCCCGCTCCTGCTCCTGCTCCTCCTCCTCCTCCTCCTCCTCCTCCTCCTCCTCTTCCTCCTCTTCCTTCTCCCCCTCCACCACCTAACGGCCGGATCGTCGTCTCGGAGCGGACTGAGTCCGCGCCGCTGCTTTCGGTCGAACCATGTCTCTGCTGTTGCTGTGCACTACCCAGCCCGTCGACCACCTTGCTGCTGCTGGAACTGCCACGGAGCGTCATGCTACTCCCGCCTCCCGTATCGTACACCGGCCATCCACCGTGCTCTTTGCGCCTAAGCCATGCCCCGACCCTCCAACAAAATTTAGCTGTGACAGATGTGCGGTGCGGATCGATCGATCGAATGCGTGCGTGGCGCGGGACGGCGATCCTCTGCGATAGCCCGCCCGTGCAGCGACAAAATGCTAGCGGAGCTCTACTAGATGCCGGCGGACGCAGATGCGCGCTGCAGGAGGTCGCCTGGGCTTGCGACTCGCGTCGGTCGGAGTATCGACACTCCAGCAAGTGCTAGTGGTGCTGTCGTCGGGTTTGTCGGGTTGCGTTGCGCATTATTCACACATCATTCAAAGCTCGCCAACGTCCGCCAATGGGGTCACTCGACAGCGGCTGGGCAGCCCGGACGGTTTCGGCAGGAAATGAATCCGAAACGTCTCCCAAGATGCACCCAAGATGCGCGCCAGTTGATTCGGGATTCGGGGGGGTGAAAGGTGGTGGTGGTGGTGGCGGTGGGAGGGGGTGGGGGCGTGGACACACTCGAGCAGTCAAGACTGAGGATGGCAGATGATGTGTTGCGATCCTGTCTGGCCGCCCATGCGCGCAAGCTCTCCCACCCAAGCGGAGAACAGGATGAGGATCGAGACCCTTTGCACAGCCGAGCGAATCACGGCGCGCGCGTGCCGGAACTTCTGGGCTGGGAAAGTGGAGGCACGTTCATCCAGATGCCGCTAAGGCAAAGTCGTGCATGCTGCCTCTTTGTCGCAACGACCGGACCTCCTCCACCCGCCTGAGGCACGAACGATGGCTGGGGACGGCGGGTTTGGGACGTTGGGGGGGAAATGGGGGTGCATTTGACTTCGCTGCTCGGTGATATGAACGTTGTTGTCCGCACAGCAATGCTATACAATTTGACCGCGCCGCCGCTCTGCTAGTCCGCCGCCTGTGGCTATGTGCAAGAGGCCATCCAGGGCCGTGAACAAGTCCCGATCTGCCCCGTGCGAGAGGCAGCTCGGGTGGCTTGGCTAGATGGGTTGACGCGTTAGGAACATCGCCCCATGAATTATTTGCTTCAGCGCGGAGCAAGCAAGTCGCCTCGTCATTGTCGCGCTGACTAATTCTGGACGGGTCTGCGGTGGGCGTCGCCTGAGCACCCCTAGTCCATCGCAATACGTGTAATCTTATCATGATAGCCCTCATGACACGGAGTCGTTCTGCTCCTGTCACGTGACCATTTGTTGTTTTTCTTCTCCCCCCGCGACCAAGAGCGGAAGAGATGCCAAGATTCGGCCACTCAGCCGTGGCGGCGTAGGCTGTTGTGCTCAAGCCATCGTGAGACAGGCTCAGCAAGATCAGACATTTGGTCTCACATGACATGATACGCTCGTCGGGACGTTGCCCAGTGCATTTGATGCGACATCACCGTTTCTGAACGCGACGCGATGTATTTCAGCTACTAAGAACATGCTTCAGTTGCTGCACAACCGTTCCATGTAAATTCCGCCCTCCCTTCCACCCCCTCCCCCTCCTCTATTTCGGGAGTCCCCACACTCGCGCTCGTCACTGGAATTTTTCGAAGCCACCCGCGCAGCCTCAAGCTCGTCTTCCTCATTTCATCGCTTGGCTGCTGCAGATGGCTCAAGAGTCTTCGGTGGAGCAAATATCGGATGGTTCAGATATCGACAAAGCATGTGTTTTCCCCCCCCCTTCCAAATGATCCAAAAACACGTGAGGGACATCATGGGCCTACCCCGTCCGACCCGCGGTCCTTCTCACTTCGTCCAGCGCACCCTGTCCACGCGGTGCATGCCCGCCACGCCGTTACGCCTCGATGATAATACGTGGTATCTCGCTCAAAATCATCACAAAAACCCAAATCCGGCATCACTGCAAATGTTATTGCTGTGGTCGTGGCTGTTCCTGCTGCGTGGTCGGCTGCGGCCGCGGCGTCGGTGTTGACGCCACAGCCCCAGGGCGCCCTTCTGCATCTCGTTCCCTCTCGGTCTTCTCTAGTGCGACGGCGTGGCGATCGCCTCCAATGCCGGTGTGTTCGTTGCCCGAAAGCTCACTGGGCTCTTTGCCTTCCAGCATTTCGCTGTGCTGAAGAATGCCGTATCGATCGCCTTGTGGAATATCGCCGTGGTCGTGGCCCGGGTCGTTCTTTGCGGGGGTCCAGGCGAGATAGTCTCGGCGCACCTCGACGTAATCGTATGCAAACTCGCCGAGCTGGTCATCGTCCATCCCCAGCAGTTCAGCCTCCTCCGATGCGCGAAGGTGAAGGCCGGGAACCAAATTGATGGCGAAGGCAATGATGGCACTCATCACGAATGCATAGGCGGTGCATGCAACGACGTAGGCAAATTGAATGTACAGTTGCTTCCAGTTGTGATTCAACCACCCTCCCGGGTAAACCCCGACGTTCACGCCGTCCAGGCCAATGATGTAGCTGGCACCAAAGAATGCATTGGCCAGAAGTCCCAGCATGCCCGCGACGCCGTGCTCAGCGAACACGTCCATGGCGTCGTCGATCCGAATCCAGTATTTCACCTTGGTGGAGAAGTTGCACACCACCCCCGAAACGATCCCCAGCACCACTGAACCCCACGGCGTGATGAAACCGGACGCCGGCGTGGCCGCCACCAATCCAGAGATCGCACCAGAGCACCAGCCGACCATCGACCATTTTCGGGCGAGTCGAAAGTCGAGAATGACCCAAGTTGCGGCGCCGAACATGGCCGTGATGTTTGAATTCCAGCACGCCATCACCGCACGCAAGTTCGCGCCGAAGGACGACCCTCCATTGAATCCCAGCCAACCAAACCACAGCAGAATGGTGCCGAGCGTGATGAGCGAAACGTTGTGCGGTCGGAAGTTGAGCATCATCTTCTCCTGGCGTCGGCCGAGAACCCACGAGTATGCCAGGGCGGAGAGACCCGAGCCGATCTCGACAGGCCCGCCTCCGGCGTAGTCGATGACACCCCATTTATAGCCCCATCCGTTCACATTCCATGCCCAACACGCAATTGGACAGTACACCAGGGTTGCCCAGATAAAGGTGAAGACCATTGCCGGAATGAGGCGGCCACGTTCGGCAACAGCACCCATCACTATCGCCGCAGTGACGGCACAGAATTGCATCTATGGCTGATCGTCAGCGTTTAAGTCCCGTCTTACATCGGCTTCATTCATCCAACCAACCTGATAAAATGCATATAGCAAATCGGGCACCAGCGGACTGCCCGGACTGGGTGTAGCCAATGTGTTCATCAATCCAAATTTCTTCAAATCTCCAATGAAGCCGTTTGTGGCATAGTTACTAAACGCCAAGGAATATCCCCATAAATACCACTGGAAAGTGATAACCGAACATGATGCCATGCACGCCCATATCATGCTCAATGCTGACTTTCTTCGCGCGAGTCCGGAGTAAAGGAAGCCCAGGCCAGGGACCATGATCAACACCATAGCCGAAGCCACGATGATAAATGCTTGATCTCCCGATTGGAACCATTGGTTCAAATTCGTGGTATCTAAGGAAACCACATAATCAGCATATAGATGCCCGTTTGAAGTTGGCCGTCAGAGCCACAGCGGCGCCTTCCTCTTGCTTCATCCCCAGCAACGCCCATACTGAAATGCATTCGACGAACGTACCAGAATTACCACCTGTATAGGGGTTGGTCCCATTGAACACGGCGGGCGCGCCCACCCACGCATAAGACATGCCTGCGGAGTATACCCAGGTCGACCAGTCGGTGATATATGCTTCGCTATTCGAACCCGCAGGCGAGTTTTAATTCAGCCGATCCGACGTGAGGAAGGAAAATCAACCATCCGACTCAAGGAGGGACGGGATGCAATAATGTACACGGAGAAACAAAAGAAGAACGGTACACGAAGTCAGACGGACGTCGAGGCCTAAGGGGAACATGTGAGGGTCTTATGGAGACCCACGGAACGTAGATTCGACGTCAGGCGATCTACCCGTGTTTGAACCTAGTACGTATGGAAATCTCGCCTTATCACAGAAACCTTGAGGTCTGGGGTAAAAAATAGACGAGACACCGGGGGGCGAGATCTAGCAGGAGTCTCTGTAGCTCCTTGGCTCGCAAGCATGGGAGGATGGCGTGGGCGCTGTTGACATGCTTCTCCGACAGAGAGGCATGTGAACTTTGGCTGACTCCACCCATCAATTTTTGGGCCGGCAAAACACGGATTGGTTGAATCGTGTGGCGCAACGTGCACCTCAATATGCTCTCTGCCCTCTACACTATGGGCATCGCGGACACCATGCACTCATGAAAATGCCACCGCACGGGAGGACAATCCTTCTCGATTGGTTTCTTGGTCCATTCCCCCGGCCATTGACGCCCAGCCGCATGGGTTTGTGCTGCCAGGAACTGTCCCGGGAAAAGGCGTTATCGCTGTCGACATCATCCCAAAAAATTTCCCAAAGTGAAGTCCCTGGGCCGAAGTCGCAAATCGCCAGACGATTGGGCAGTGCTTCTGAGCTAGGCCGGGACGAGCGACGGCCCCTTCGACGACAGGCACAATGATTCGCCCAATTTCCTTATCTCTGGCGAACCCTTCAATATAGTTAGTGCGAGGAAAGACTGAATACTGATAAAGACAATTCAAATATGCCACACTTTCTCGGCATGCTTGGACGTGATGATGATAGGATCTTGTCATCGTATGACGGTATCGCCGCCACCACCGTCCTCCCCGACTGGTCATGCAAAGCAAACATAAATATGTCCCTTGGCGCCTAGTCTTCCGCACGTCGTGTCTGATAAGCACGGAAGCACACGATAGACCTGAGGAGCTGCGTTACTCTCTACATCATCACCGACGAGAGTAACTTGGCTTGGCATTCGCTGCGGACGTCCTCGGTCTCTATCTGCTCTGGATTACGCCTCTGCACGCTTCGTTTCCCTCCAAATGCAGGATGCCAGGATGCGACGGTCCATGCAAGCCGCGGGATGTGCGCAAGCCTCCGATGTTCGGCGAAGCCTGCATCTCCGGTCCTACCACCCGTACCAATGAGTGGCGCGCGGTCTGCGATTCAGACGGGACGTTTGGTGGGCACTATCTTATGAGTAAAAGAGCACGTGGGAGTCGAATGTCGGGGCGCGGGTGTGAGCATTTTTGAGTGAGGGACAGCCCTGCACGTGCAGATGGTGCGGATTGAGCAGATCGCGCATCGGCTCTCGTAGAGCTCTTACAACGAGGCATATATTGGGCTGCAATGCTCCGCATAAGCGTCCACAGGACGGAGGGTCGCCACTCAGTGCCATCGAAATCCAGACGAGCCGCGTCTCGAGCCCGGGACAGAGCGTGCGCGTACATAGAGAGGATCAGGTGGTGTATTGGTAAGTAAATGCAAGTGGTTAGGACGCATCGTGAAATCGGCGTGAAATCATCTCTAATTACGCACGTGCAAGGCACGGCTTCTGAGGATTGGAGGCGTCCATCCTCAAAATAAACTGACGAAATTATTTCAAAAATACTCGAATGCGTTTTGCAGTTCTTAAAAGCAGTTTCGGCACGCGCATCAAGAGATAAAACCTGTTGTTACGTCACAAGCCAACTCAGCCAGATCTATCTGACCCCAGCGCTAGATGTAAGCAATTAGGTGCAAATACTCACCAAGAGACTCCTATCTATTTTGTCTCCAGCATCCCTATACCTGCTGTGACATTTCGCCCGGGCAACTGTGTTTCTACAGGGAATGCTCACAATACGGGTGCCGCAACGCTCCAAAGCACCGTCCCGACGAGAGCCTAGACGATGCGCTTTACAGACCAAGTGAGCACAAATTCGCGGCCACCTGGCTGCTCCGCTGCTAGTGAGAGGATATTTTCCATTACTTCATGATTTTCTTCCACCTCAATAGCTGGGCAGGGATGCCGTTCCGCCGTGTCCATACATGGCCAATCGATGGGCCCAGTGTACGAATGCGTAGCGATTGCGAACCTGCGAAGGGTGATAACGCTGCAAGATCTCATCGAATGCATCACTCGACCGATTTGCCGCCAGCACTTCCGGGCATATTTGTTGGTGGATCTAGTCGTATCCGGCACCCACAGGTATAGACAGTAGGCTTGCCATGCCGATCTGGACTGGCAAAGGAGCGCTCAGGACGGGTAGGGCTCCGGCCAATCCGCGGTAGTCGAATCGGGACTCGCGGAATAAACCGGCGTCATCGATGCCTTAACTGGAGAACTACTGTTGCTTTGATCCCCGTCCTTCTGTCGTATAGCCGTGCAGATACATGTTGGAATAACAAAGGCTGAAATTTATGAGTCTGCATGGATGTGACTACGATGCATCCTCAAAGTTAGAACGCTTTCACCCCGTGGAGGCAAGCGGCATGGAAATTGGGGCGGCCTTCGATCGACTCTATCAGAAGTGGGTGCCCCCGGAAACTGTAACAAGAAAATTGGTATGATGGCCTGACAACATGGGAGAAGTGTGACTGAGGTGGGTGTTTTGTTTCGATTGATCGAGGTGCCGCGAAGAGTCATCTTCACACACATGAGAGATTTGAAAGTTGCACTTCCAGGAGCTATCAGATCATGGATTCTAATGATGCCGGCAGCTGAGAGCGTTGACACTCTTGGTTCTGCGGATTGGAAAGGTTCGATGTTCCATCAATAGCCAACTCATCTCGCATCAGAGCTTGCAGAGTAATCTCTCGGGATTACCGCATGGGCTTTCAAGATTTGGTCCTTGCTACTCTTCGCTACCATTAGTGGGTGACTATGGGCATTCAACCTTGGTATCTGTGAAGAGAACTCTTATTGTCCTTCCGTAGAGGAAATATGCTGCTCGTTGGAGCCGCGATGAGCGTTCACGAAAGGCACTTTAAAAAAAAAAAAAAACTTCGTCTACGGAGCCGCTGAAAGGAGTGCTAGGCAAATCTGTGGATTTACTGCAAAGAGTTTCCATTTGCGATTCCGCATCAATATCCTGGTACTATGCTCCCTCTGACCGAAATGTAGTAGGCATCTTTTCGCTTTCACACCGAGTGACGAAAGACGTTACTCATGGGACTTGGCTGATTATCATGCCTTATTTTTTCGCCGTTTGGCTTCCTGCCCGTCACACTCGTGTGCGCACAATTGCCGTCTCCGCCCAATCGCGGCATTGACTCGTCTTCACTGGTTGAGTCTAAGAAAATCCCCGTTCGCATGTGGAACCCGTTTTGACTACTGCTGGAGTCGATTGGTTGCATATATGGATGTACTTTACATCATGGACTCAATGAGTGCTTGGGTGATCCGATGTGAGCGGGCAGAGGGCGGGAAAGGTGCACGCCACTTTTTTCATCTCTTACCAAGTCCTTTTCGCAGAAATATCTTCCAATCGTGGATAAAGGAGAGTTCATTGAACATTTTCGCTCTTTAAAGAGCTGACGCAGCTGGCTCGCAACTGCCATTGACTCCATCATCTCCGATGTCAAGGGATGGTCTTCTGGCTCCAGGGGAAATTTCGCAAGATGGTTTTTGGCGATTTATGCGTGTTGACGAACTCTGAGATGCATGATCAACGATAGTCTGCAGCTGAGCAAGGGCGTTGTATATTTACGTGCCATGACTGGCGGTCTCCGGTACGCTCCCAAGTACAGCATAGATCCGGAAAACATTCTTTATTGGCATTTGGCCCAGAGATTATGTCAAGATTTAACGAAGCATGGGTAATTTGCACGTTTGTTACAGCAACTTGACGGATAGTAGGACATTCGTCACATATAAGCCGAAAATCGACATATCGGGCTCCCTCTCGGAGACATCCTTTGAACATCACATTTGTAAAATGAACTTGGGATAAGGGTAGGCATTCGATAGATACTCCTCGAAAGTTATTATGCTCATGGACCCACATAAATACAACAACTCTATGACCGAGACTTTCGGCGCAATAGCTAGGCAGAATGCCAATGCAGTGAAGTCATTATTTGAGTCATCGCCTGAACGATGTCTGAACTCTATATAATTAATTCACCACGGGTGGGACAGATGCTCTCGCTAACTTGCCAAAGAGAGTCTACCAAATGTGAACAATGAGGGACCTGAAAGGCGTTGTCTTAGGGAAGGGTTTGTCATCTGGTTGTGCTACCTGGACATTTGCTGTTGAACTGGTCGCCAGATACGCAAGCATGGTGTTTGCCACCGTGCATCGGAAACTATCAGGAATTTACGAGTTATCAGGCATCACTTCTACGTCGTTCTCCTTCATCCTGTTTGCTACGATTTTCTTGATGTTGTTTCATTAAAACCAGCTACCTGTGTCACAGGTTCCTCATGTCTGATTTTACGTACGTTATGAAGAGAGAGAAATCAAAACAGGCACAACCCGGAGCGCTCTCTGTTCAGAGGAGCAAATAAACTTGGTCCAGTCCATTTTTCCAGCACAGTGGTGTAGCAGAGTGGCTTCAATTGTGGCGCTCGTTAGAACATTGTTCACTTGCGGTGCGCGGTCCTGGGGTTTGGTTTCTCCATACTAATAGCTTATCTCCCTCAGGTCCGTTACGGAATCGTTGCACTCAAGCGCTTAGAAGACGGCGCAATGTGCGAAAGCTTGCCGCATGTGACAAGCTTGGCGTTTTCGCGTTGACTGGCTTTTATGCTGCCACGGCCGATGTCATTGTCCCATGAAGTTACCTTACGTGAGAATACTCTACGTCCATCAAATACGTCAAGCGTTATTTTTTCGTGAAGTAATGCTCATTCTCTATTTCATATGTTCAATTGTGTGACCAAAATTTCGAAATCTTCGCTCAACATCGACTGACTACGAAATGACGAGTAGATCAAGGGATCTCGAATCTAACCGCAATGTATATATATATATAATGTCAATGCATGTGCTTTTCTCCAGAATAAATATCCACCAATACGTACAGTGCTCCTTGTGGAAACCATTGGAGACATGTGGCGGGTTGCATAGTGTTGTGAGGGCAGTTGTACGTTTGGTCGGACACCTCATGCTTATTCTTGTCAGGTATCGAGTGGAAGTCTGATATATACACACTGCCACGTAATCCCTTCCATACGTCTAGTAGGTGCATTGCTCAAACAGCAGCCACGTTGTTCAAGCAGCAACCACGTTGTGGCATATGAGGAAGTCACCTCACAACACGTAGATTACATTGCCTGAACTCGTGATTTGCAAGAGCTTACGGAACATTGAAGCACCGCTATTGCTCCTTCGCCAACCAAGAAATGTATTTGATCTAGGTTATGACTCGCTGGGAGTATTCTGAGCTGGTACACGCTCTAATGTAATCGGTCTCATTGAGCATGGTCAGATGAGTTCACCTCGAGAGATCTCTAAGTGACTTCTTGATAACAGCTTGGCGTTCGCTGTTGAAGATATGCTGAAGTTTTAATCAAATCTAAATTGCTTTTAGGAGAAGATATCATATAATTCGCGGTCTTAGTTTTCTAACCGAGATAACCTGTGTTTGCATGATGCGAAGAACCACGGCCTTCCTCCAATATTGCTGGATCTTTCTTCCCACCCCCCACCACCACCACAAAAACCTCAAGGGGCATTTGCGACATATCAGGTTATAAAGATCGGGCATCATGTACCGGTGGTCTTATTGGCATGACGAGGAATATAAAACAGGAATAAGCAATCACATCTTCGCAGTCCTGCCTCTCTCGGATGCCTCTCAAATTACCCTCCAGAAATGTCTCACAACAATTTTTAGACTCTTTGAGCCTCTTGCAACAATTGGATCAAACAATGGATCTGCACTCGCCCCTAAAGATCCAAAGAAGACAAAATAGATAGAAATTATGGCTAGTGCATATGCTCGATCCTGCATCCGGGATCCACTTCATTCCGATTGCTCCCCGTAGGATCTTCGCAACTGAAACTCCTGAACAAGTGATAGATATCTGGGGAATCCTTCGGTATTTCTCCCAACTGAGCCTCTCTAGTCTGTATATCCCGTCTTCCGGAATACAGAACTGTAATATAGTGAGCGCATTTACTTCCTGAACGCCCAAGCCAACGCTGCAGATGTTCTCAGATGTCCAACACAGATCTTCCAGAAGACATATTTCTTACACGGCATTTGGTAATGAACACCCAAACGTAAAACCAGATGTCAAACGACTCAATCACAACATCACCATGATCTATAGCTTCTGATACTTAATAAATCGTGCATAGCCTTCAATTTCCCGAAAAATCCGTCCAGACAGTTTGGATGTCACAGGGGTAGCTCTAAAGATGAGAGAGTTTGACCAATATTGAGCGTCTTAGACCGAGCCGCAGCAGCTAGTCTATAGATTAGCCGGTGTAACATCTTGATTGAAAGTATAGGAAGGCGTCGTCTTTGTAGTGTTGTATGTGATGCTTGCCGGCCTTGTGTAAGAACTTTTGACGCGATTACTCCGTTTATGTTAAGGATGTCTGGGATCAGCGGCACAAGAGACCTGTGTGAGAACATATTAACTATTCATGTCTGGTCATTCTCAGAGGGCGTCCAAGTTCACTTTGAGCGTATCTATATGCATAGAATAGGTAGGAAGAAGACTTAGGACATACCGCGTTGCTATTGACCATACGTCTGTGTATGGTTAGCGCAGCAATTTTACGCTAAGTTGGGTGTTTCAATTCCTCGTGCCCAGGTTCATACATACTAGAATACCTCGGCATGTTCCGATAGACTACATCGTTAGAGGCCGACATCATCGCGTCCTAGATTTGTTTGCCTTGACGTCCCTCATCCAAGCAAATCACGCCCACATTAACTTGCACGGCTCTTCAGGCAGGTCAACATGGTACTTTCTTTCATCCTCATCCAAAATCGCCAGTACGCCCCGCTCCCTCCCATAATCCCTTGATCCATCGCCTTCGTCAACTGACTTCAAGCCCTCCCAGAGGCAAGACACGCTTAGCCAAATGGTACTCCCCCTACAACGACGACGAAAAAATCCGGCTTAAAGGTGAAATCCACCGGCTCGTGGCGCCACGCGACCAAAAACACCAAAGCAACTTCGTTGAGTTCCGAGGGAGCAGCAAGATCGTGTACCGACGGTACGCCGGGCTGTTTTTTTGCGCGTGCGTTGACGCCAACGACAATGAGCTTGCGTATCTCGAGGCCATCCACTTTTTTGTCGAAGTACTGGATCAGTTCTTTGGAAACGTGTGCGAGTTAGATTTGGTGTTTAATTTTTACAAGGTTTATGCGATTTTGGATGAAGTGTTCTTGGCTGGGGAGATCCAGGAGACCAGTAAGCAGGTGGTGTTGACCAGGTTGGAGCATTTGGATAAGTTGGAATGAAGAGCATGCGCTGGAGATGATGAGAAGAGGAAGGGACATAAAATGATGAGAAGAGGAAGAGACATAAGATGAGGATATCCCGTTGTCGCTCGCAGGGGATTAGAGATGCGATACGAAAGATGGATCATTTGGTACACACTTCCCGATCAGAGATAGCGGCTATCTAAAGAATCTTGGGGGGCCTCAATTCGGCCTCATGGGACGTTAAGGATAGCAGGATTATCCATTATGGTCGCTAGGGATGTCGATGCGAAAGGTATTGCTTCGATGACATCGCTTCAATTGCATGTCCTGGCAGTGTTCTTTTGCCTCCAACATGGAGATGCAAGTTGCAACTGCTCCCATGTAATATAAAAGGCTCTACTAAAGACTGAATGAAAGAACCGAAGGAAGAGATTGGTGCGAATCATCTGTGCCTCACCGCGAGGATATTATACGATCAAGACGGCAATGAATGAAGACACATGACATTTATTTGTATACTGATGAGGAATCCAGTGTATCCCATGGAAGAAGCGGAATTTTCATATGAAAGTATTTGAAAAGTGTTCGGTCAGAACTTGGTTTATGCAAAAGAAGCTTTGTCTGTATTTACCGATAATTGCGATAGTTGACTTGACAAATCCGCAAGACCTGAAAATATGATTTGGACAGCATGAGACTCCATCGAATAAATCGTATTCCTTGGATGAATTTGCACGTTCTCAAAGAGTTGTATCCTCAATCAATGCCGGTGCTCGTTTACTCCAAACCTTCGATTAGTTCCACAACTCCAGCTCTCCAGATTCTTCTCTTTCTTTCGATCTTTGTCAACGCATTTTCCAAGTCCTGTGTTGGCCAAAGCGCACTCTTCCTAGGATGCCTTTGTAACAATCCCCACACGCATCCTGCTCAATACCGCCGCTAGCTCGAAGGGCCTAACACCCACCAGATCGCCGTCAATGTAAGACACAGGCAGACATTGATTGATGTCGAGCGTATCTGCGAGCTGTTCAAGGAGAGATTGCAAAGACATGCTATGAGTTCTTTATTAGCCACTTGGCAAAATTCGACACTGGGAAGGAGGTTTTACAAATACTTGCCTCTGTGTTCCCGTCAATCTATGCACGACACCAAGCAGGGCAGCGAGCAAACGGGTTTGTCCAATTTCGACGATTTGCTCGACACAGCTGAGGTCGATGCCGGGTTCAGCTTGAGATGGGTCCTGAACAACGTCCTGCTGCTCGGGCTTAAGAGCGATGAACTGCTTACGAACTGCATAAGGGGTACGCAAGCCGGAGAGGCTCAATTGCATACGTCGGGTTGGGAGCGTGCCATACGGCGCTGATTCCAGGACCGTAGAATGTAACTCCTTGACGACCTGGTGCGCACGGGTGGTCGCGTATCGAGGTACATACTCATCCATGAGAAGGACATTGTCAGCTACACTAAGCCAGTCTCCAAGACCCCCGATGACGATGATTGTACTGACGGCATGTTCCCGGTACAGCGCTTTCGCCTTCGAAATCAGAGGATCGATCGGCTCTGCGTAGACGAGCCTTCGCATGCGCTCATCGCGGACGAGGAGGTTGGTGGCCGACGTGTCCTCATCAATTAGCAAAGTTTTGCAGCCGGCTTCCAGTGCTTCCTGGATGTTGGCCGCCATGGACGTAGAACCGCTGGCATCTTCCGTATCGAAAGCGGCCGTTTGTCTCCCGCCGGGTAAGTTGGAAATGAACGGGCTAATGTCAGTGCACATCACCCTCCTCCCGTCTTCTGCGCGAATCTTAACTGCGGTGGGATCGGTGACCACCAGCTCCCTTCCATCACCGGGAATGTGGTTATAGATGCCCATCTCCAAGGCTTTCAGCAACGTGGATTTCCCATGAAAGCCGCCACCGGTGAGGAGCGTGATGCCGCGCGGTATAGCCATACCGGCAATGGTTGATCCGTCGGACAGTTGAAATTCAACTTGCATCTCCAACGGGGATTGAAATGAAATCGCCTTTTCCATTGGTGCGGCAGAGGATCCCGAGGCTCGAGGCAAGATAGAGCCGTTCGCCACAAAAGCGAGGAATCCATGAGATACTACATGCGCTCGCAGGTCTGATTGTCTCTCCATGGATACGACGTGGGCACGTAGCTTGGATTGGTTCAGGTTCTTGTGTAAGAGTGAGCGCTCCACCAGATCCACGAGCTGGATCGCGAGAATGCGATGCGCCTCGGCCCCAAGAATGGTCCGCCCAGCAGCGGGCAGCACAGTTGTGAAGCGCAATTCAATGGCATCCTCGACGACCACGGCACTGGTTCGGGGAAGAATTTCCTGGCCAGGAGCGTTGATGTTAAATGCTCCGCCTTTCGGAGCTTTCCAGCCGCCGCCTCCCTGAAGACTCTGATGCATGTGCTTCGACCGAATGGCATCAGCACACACGCGTGTTACGAAATCGCAGAGCGCAATGCGTCGCTGGTCGTTTTGGAGGTAGTCGTCCGGTAGACCGGTCTCCTTCCACGGCATGATGGCTCGCACTTTGGAAGGTGAGGCGTACGCATCTCCTTGAACGTGATCGATGGAAAGGGTGAAGGTAGGCGAGTGGAGATGTTCATACTTGCCTTGCAGACGCTTGTACGCTCCTGGCCATCCAATGGATTAGTCAAAGGAAGAGCTGCTGCAGGGAGCGCGAGAGGGTGGGAGTGAATTGGTTGTTTGCTGCTGATTGAGCATGACCGGCGGGATGAGGGCTGTCACGTTATCAATGAATGCTGGAAATCCATCTGCTGGGGTGCACCACACTCGGAAGAGATGCCATCCCAGCGTCCGGTCAATTGGTGCATTGGGTACACCGTCACCCGATCTTTGGCCATTGTGCTTGCCTGTCGGATTGCGCAGCCGGCTAGCCACGCCCAAGTTATACACAACAAAGTTCTATAACAGAGGTTCGAAGTGGATCCGCCCTGACTGTTGAAGCCAGCCGCACCCCAAAAGCAGCTACGTGACACAAGAGCGAGAGGGGCAGAGGGAGAATGACCTACCATACTGCTGCCCGTCGATGGCGGCCAAGTCGTTATGAAGGCGGTCCCAGTCGCGCGGTCCGCCCGGCACCATGGCTTGGGATGAGGATGAGGACAATGCCAGCGGGTCTGCACGGGATCCCCTTCCATGGCCGCTGCCGTATTTGGCGCGATAGTAGGCGCCCCGGCCGCGTCCTCGACCTGCGCGCTCGGGTGCATTAGCACGCGGCGACTGTGAAAAGGCCGGGGAGCCAGTGTGAGGGGCATACCGGACATGGTTCTGACAAGCTTGATGTGGCACGGGAGGGAGTAAGTAGCCTAAATGCCGGACATGGTTCTGACGAGCGTATATTTGAACGGACCTGTGTCGAAGTGATGTTGGCACTAGTGGAGCCGGCTTAGCGAGGCCGACAGAAGTGGTGGTGAAGATCGGTGGGGGGCTGGAGAGAACGGCAAAGAGGAAGATTGAGATGGGGCCAGAACGAATAGGTAATGTAGTCAAGCATGCGGTCGCATATGGATCCACGCAACTCCATGTAGACACAACCCGCATTTGAATTAAATAGATTGATTCGATTAACTGGATTGATTGGATTGATTGGATTGATCGGATTGATCGGATTGATTGAATTCATTGGATCCATTGGGGGATATTATTGAATGTTTGGCCAAAAGATGCAGGCGGCCGACAGGGATGTTATGGACGGTGGCGCCCGATCCGCGGCGCCACCGTCAACCCTGCGCTTCTGCCTCTTAGTCTTTCCCTCTCATCCGCAGTCACACGGGGGTACAGCACGCCAATCAATTTGACTCGCTTCCCATTACTCACGCCCTCTTCTCTTTCGCCATGAACCAAGTCGCGGGCCCGTTCGTGCCGCAGCAGCCTGCCGGGTTAGCCTTTAACTCGGGTTATCCGCAGCACCAGGGTTTGTATGCTGCTACTCCATCATCCGCCAGCCCCCAGCACTCTGGCACGCCGAGTCAAGCTTTCGCCCCTGCGCCGCCCGCCGGGTACAACAACGTCCATCATGGCGGCACCGCGATGGCGCCAACGGGCGGATACGTGATGGGTGGGTCACGTCTTCCCTGCACACCGCATCCCTTCCCACACCAAGTCACTCTATTGCCTTGGATGCCATATACGGCCCGTCTCGCTAACGGCATGCAGGCCAGCAGCAGCAGCAGCAGCAGCAGCAGCAGCAGCAGCAGCAGCAGCAGCAGCAACAACAGCAATATCCATACACGGCCGGGCTCACTGCGCCGATTGCGTCTCCGCACAACCTGATCCGGCCGAACCAGAGTGCTTCACCACCACAGCACCACTCTCCCTATGCAGGTCCTATCCTCACCAACCAACTGCCGGGGCGACAACAAAATTCTCATATCACACAAACCATGGCCGCCCCACCCGTACCTCCCACCCGGCCGTGAGCACCACCGCCCCCAACCCACCCACGGCTTCCTCCAAACCACCCACCCCACCTTATCCCAGCAACCCTGACGGGGGGAGCATTGAGCAACAGCGCGCCGCTCTCCTCCTCGATATCAATATCAGCCTGCTTCAGGAAGTCAACGCCCTGCAAGCAGCCGGCAAAGGCGGCGCAACCAGCCCCCAGCAAGCCGCTCAACTCATCGCGCAAGGCCAATCCGGCGACCTTGCCGCCCCAGAGTACGTCGATGTCCTGCGACGCGTGCAGGCCAATATCGCTTACCTCGCTCCGCGTGCCTCGGGCGATGTGAGTAAAATGGTGAAGGGGCCGGCTCACATGACTCCGCCGGCTCACATGCCGCAGTTGCAGCCCAAGTATGACCGTCTACGCGAATTGTTTCCGGGGTGGTTGGGGTATGATTTGCGTCAGCAGCAACAGCTGCAGCAGCAGGGATCTCAGTCTGGGGCGTCACCACGACCGAATGGAATGAATGCTCCTGGTGCTGCACCGACACAGGGGTGAGGACGCTGGAGAGCGGTAGGTACTTTTATTTTTCCTCGCATGGGAATGAAGGCGTCCTTGGGAATCTTGGGATACGGTGGGATGGCAGGCGCAGCCGTTCGGTGGGTTTAGGTCACTTTTTGCGGGAGACTTTAAGGGCGAGGGAGGAGGGGAGGGGAGGGGGAACGGGTGCAGTGGGTGGCGCTTAGGAGAGGGAGCGAGGGGAAGGGAGGGCGAGTCTTAAGCGAAAAGCCGTCGCGGATGCGGTTTCCTGTCTCTCTCCTTACTCGGCGATTCAAAGTCTACTGTATTATACCGTGTACCAATTGTGGCCGTTGTCTCGGTTGTGTTTCAGAGAAGAGTAAATTTTTCCGAAATTTTGGCGGACTGGCGTGCACACAGATGGCTTTGCATACAGATGATCAACACTTGTGAGGACGTAGTGTCCAGCATCTAGATACCATTTGCTCGGATGAAGTCGCGTCCGGTTTTGCGCTGGTTTCTCTTCATGCAAATCCCATCAATTTCGGGCTTGCTCATGTCCATTCCGAGCACTCCATGTAAGCCATTCTTCTCGTCTCGATTCGCGAGCCCATGTGGGCCGGAATCGCGACGTCCCGGCCGACAAAAGCAGGGTCACTACGTTTGATACACAGAACGACCTTGCACGGTCGATGCAGTTAAGTTTATCAGAGGGGTTTGCCGAGGCTTTTGGCATGGCCTCTCTCTCCCACCGACAAATGCGTGATTTGGGCCTCTTCCGTGGCTCAGTACACTTTTCTAGAATAGGCAGTGCGACGATCCTTGTCTCGCGTGAGACTCAGCTCGGCTCAACATCGAACGGCAAAAGCGAATGCAAACCAATCCGAACGACTGCACGTATATCGAGCGGAAGATCTCGTTTGTGCATGTGGTACGGGATCATTGCGCATACACGCACACGGCTGCCAAAGCCAGCTGGTGTCAACTGCCAATCAGCCATCCGAGCCGTCCGGCAGGAGGAAAGAGAGCACGGCCATGCAAATTTCAAGGATGTCTTCCGTTTCGTTTGTGATCATCTTCACCGGATCCATCAATCCGGGTAAGATTTCGGTGTTTTTGGCATTTTAGCATGTTCAGATGTCATCTGCCACTCGTGTGTAATCCATACCCGATGTGCAGCGGCGCTTGGGGTTGACCAGGCTGTGCAAAGGCCTTAGCCTTCTTCTATCTGAGATGAATGCCGTCATAAGACGATTTAACAGGCCGAATGCGGAACGAGGGAGGCTGGAGGAGATTGGCCCAGTTGCCACGACACAGAGTTTTGCACCACGCGCATCCGTCTCGGTCATCACGAGGGGTGAGCAGAATCCTTAGACGCTTGTGTGGACTGTCCCCTAATCCAAAGCCCTGCGCTTTGTGCTGAAGCAATTGAGATTGCTTGAAGCGCGTTCGGAGATGTCGTGACATGTTGGCGAAGCCGTTGTCCAAGCGAGCCGCGTGGAGAAGAGGCTGATGCGATAGAGGCCCTGAAGCCGAGCAGGATTCGGTGTCTTCTCCATTTACCTACTTCGCGCTGGGCTTGTTCTACGATGGGATTTGCATTGACCGGTGAGCGCAATAGAGTGCTGCGGCGCGTTCAGCTTTTCCATGCAGGATGCACGGAAGCATTCATGCGATGCATTTGGCTCAGCCACCCGAGCGGGAGGAACAGAGGTCTGCGCGACCAAAAGGAGCCGCACACTGCTTACATATTGCCATCACGAGCGATTCGCGACACCCGAATCCGCACAGTCCATAGCCCCATATACCAAGGGCTCGATTGATCCATGGAACACCACCCCGCGAAGAACGGAAGCAGGGTCGAGCAAGGCACATCAGCAACGACGCTGCAGCCGACACACCATCGAACACCGCGCTTTCGTGCGCATGGGAATCTAGGATTGAACGCAAAGGATGTGATCCCCCCCCAGGATGTTGGTTAACGCGGGAAGGATGGCAGAGGTGGAAAAAAAATACATGCGCGATATACAAACGGTTATGCGGCTTGCCGGGGGAGGCCAATGCTATCGCCGCCGGAGCCCGCCATTATCCTCCGAAAGCCCACACGCGAGAATAGCATCCGAACGCGACGAGCGGGAAATTTCGCCTGCGCTCGTTCGTCGTTCACGCGTGCATGAAAGCGTGAGAGCGTGAAACCTCCACCGCTATCCGTGAGACGGAGGCGGCGCCTCGAAACGTTTGGTGCCTGAGGTGCTAGGGATCGGGGTGATTGTGCATTCTACGTGGCTCAGACGTGCCGACTGCCGAACAGCAGCGCCGCGAAGCGCACGACGAGCCCTGAGCAGTGCAGAGAGATGCGAAAGGGTGCACGTTCAAGGGAAAAATCGGCTGGCGTCGCTGCATCTGCGCCCGGGAGGCCTCCTCTATCGCGCAATTACAAATGAGGACTTTTGAATGGGGAGGCGTGGTGAGAGGGGAAGGCGTCGTCATCTTAGCCCAATGGGGGAGGTGCGTCGAAGGGGACGAGATAGCGTGGACGGGAGGTGCAAAGTCGAGCATGCAGGTGCGTGTGTGTATGTGTGTGTACCTATGTACATGGATTGGAGATCGTGCGCATCGCGTCTTGTAGTCGATGTACGTGTGTCGCCGGGCACGACGATGAGGCATGCGATGAAACGACCCGCCACGCCACAACACGCTGAACCATGCCGCCCGTCCAGTTCGGGAAGGAGTGGCAGGAGAGAGGATGACGGTCCCAGCACGGTGAGTACGGCGAGCACGGCACTGCAACGGTCAAGCGCTTCCTTCATGGCGATGCACATGTCATGAGCTCCTCTCTCAGACCACAGCATCATTGATCCATGCCCCACTAGCTAGGTCCCCCCATATCCCGCACCACAGGGCAGCTAAGCTTTGTGCTAGCGCGATGCACCTCGTCTGAACACACCCGTCATCCCTCCTACTTAAACCACCTGACATCCGAGCCTTTGATCGCTGGCGGCTTACCCTTAACCCCCATCCCGACCGCTATCCGTCATCACGTTGCCATCGCCCATATTCAATAACCGTCCATCGCCACCACATTCTCGTCGGCGGCAGCACGCACATCGACTTTTATTGTTACATCCACAATCATTGCCACTATCACAACAGCCTTGTCCGCATCTGTTCACAGACATAGACACCCCTTATCATCATGAACGGTGACACCAGCAAAGCGCCCCTCGGCGACATGCCCAACGGCGCGTCTTCCCGCCGCCTGGACGAACCCATCGTCAAAGTCCAACCGCCGCGTCGCGAGGACCTGCAGCCATCGTACGCGCAGGTCATCAAGCCCGATTCGGAGGACGCGGAGTCTCATGGTTGGTACGGGTCCATGATTGCCACCTTGGGGACCTGCCTCGGCACCATGGGAGCGGTGCCGTGTTGCATCTGCTGCCCCAACCCTTACAAGCCGGTGGCGCAAGGAAACGTGAGTCGCGCCGCCCCCGCACTTCCGCTTTCCCTCTCGCACAATAAATCAAAACAAACGTGTCAATGGAAAAATTAAAAATTAAAAATTAAAAAAGGGAGAGGGGGGGGGAAAAACCCCCCCGCCAAAAAACCAAGAATATCAGAAAGTTTCCCGCCACATGCACTGGCATCGCGCTGACGGAAAACATGCGTAGGTCGGCCTCATCACGCGCTTCGGTCGCTTCGCGCGCGCCGTCGACCCGGGCCTCGTCAAGGTCAATCCGCTATCGGAAAATCTGATTCAGGTGGACGTCAAGATCCAAATCGTCGAAGTTCCGAAACAAGTCTGCATGACGAAAGACAACGTGAACCTCACCCTCACCTCTGTGATCTACTACCACATTACTTCCCCCCACAAGGCCGCATTCGGCATCAGCAACATCCGCACGGCTCTCGTCGAACGCACCCAAACGACCCTCCGCCATGTCATTGGCGCCCGGGTTTTGCAAGATGTGATCGAGCGGCGCGAAGAAATCGCACAATCCATCCGCGAGATCATTGACGAGACGGCGACGGGATGGGGTGTGCAGGTCGAGAGCATGCTTATCAAGGACATCATTTTCAGCCAGGAGTTGCAGGATTCATTGTCCATGGCCGCGCAGTCCAAGAGGACTGGTGAGGCCAAAGTCATTCAGGCCCGCGCCGAGGTTGAGAGTGCCAAGCTTATGCGCCAGGCGGCCGATATCTTGTCTAGCGCTCCGGCCATGCAAATCCGCTATCTCGAGGCCATGCAGGCCATGGCGAAGACGGCAAACAGCAAGGTCATTTTCTTGCCAGGTATGTGCTTGCCTTCAGTCTCCACCCCTTCCCCCCCCTTCCTTCTCTCCTCCCTCTTCCCTTTTTTCCCTTTTCTTTTCTTTCCCCCCCCCCCCCTTTTTTCGTTTTCCCCCTTTCTTCCGACTTTCCCGTGTATCTTCATTTACTAAATTAATTATTCATATAGCCACGAATCAAACCGTGCAACAACAACTCGCTCAAGCCGACCAACTCGGCGAAGGACCAAGCAGTTATCACGACTACGGCCTGCGCAGCCACAACACCGGTTCTGGCGTGGATGCTGAACGGATGAACTCCTCTGAGTTCAGCAACAACAGTCAGTTCCAGAACGCCATGAACGCGCGTATCGTGGAGAATATGTAGAAGCGACCGCCCGGTAATGGACCTTCTTGATGATGCGGGGACGAACGAATGCAGCAAGATTGAAAAATACGCTTTACTTTGTTTGTGACGGGAAATATGATGGTATGAAGTAAACGAGGTTGGGGTGCCTCTGAAGATTTGAAAAAGAAAAGGAACCTCTAGAGTGTGCTGCTTGTGTGTGTACGTGTGAGGGGGATAGCGAAAGAGAGAAAGAGGAGCGGTTGGTCAGGGATTTCCCTTTTCTTTAATTAGGTTGAGTCTTCAGCAGATACCCATGTGCCTTTTGTACGATCTTGATATTATACGGATACTAGGCTCTCGTTTTCACCACGACACTTACCAAACTCAAATTTCCACTCTTCGTTGACTAATGACCACATGAAGGCACGGGCGATGCGAAGACAAAGGAGTTGTGCCAAAATAAAGTCCAATTTCTTATCATATTCGCGCTTTTCGGACACTCGTCTGGGGTAGCCAACATTGCCGCCGCGCGGAGACCCTCCCTGCTTGGTGGAAGGTCCTTCCACGTGTTGAATTCGCATGTTGTAGACACTAGTCTTTGCGTGCCATCAGAGCCTTATCGCACACCAAAAACGCTGCTCTGATATTTCGACATGTTTGTTATCCCTTTTTCTTTGCGCCCCCGCCCGCTCCGCTGGCCTTCTCTATTCTCGAAGGCCATGGACCTCACTTGTCAAACATGTTGTCGGTCTCAAACGCCCCAGCTGCGATCTGCTCTGATGCATATCTGTCCGAAATATGCCTTGCTGGACTCACTTGTCTTTCAATATCCCACAAATTGGGCTTTTTGAAAGGTTACAGGACCGTTGTGTGGCCATCAATGCGGGGGTTCTGATACCGGATTTCTCAGCCAGGCATCTCCCAGAGTGTACGGTTCCTCGACTCAACAGTCAGGACGAGGGAGCAGTCGTCCGTTGCTGGTTCACTTTGTACTCGCGTGCTCCGTGAAGTCGTAGCTATGACCGCCAAACTACCGAAACGCGCTCACGTGATCCTCTCAATATCCACTCAAGAAAGGCCGCTATCACATGACCTCGGGTAACCCCCTATGACATCTTGCACAAACTCTTCGCCTTTTTCGCGATCGTATCTTCCGGATGTCTACGAACGATGGAGTTGTCGACCCCGTGGAAGAACTGCCCCGCGAGGGTCCCAACAGCTTTGTGCGAGGCGCATGACCTGCCACACCAAAGCCGTCGACTGCTACAGGAATGAGCAGCACATCTACGGACGATGGGATCGGAGGGGTTTGCCATCATAATCAAAAAGATGTCGGAAAATCTGCAATTTTTCATGAGAATTCCCACGAAGTAGATGGGACAGCCTGCCTCCGAGCGGTCTTGGAATTTTTTTTTTTTTTTTTGGAAGATGCTGGCGGATCGTGATAGGCTCTGTATGGAGAGACAGCGCTATTGAATGCCCCTCGGCTGAGAGTAGGTTTCTCGACGCTCTAATTACACGGCCAACCGTTATACATCTCTGCCCGTGGACTGCCCACCCACCCCTGGACGGGGACTTTTGCTCGGTCAAAGCCGGGATACACGGAGACGGCCATTGACCGGTATTGGGTCGATCATGCATTTGACCTTCTTACCAATATCCGGGCGGATGGCGAACTGCAGCTTCTTATGGGTGATGGTTTTGGGAACACACGAATTGCTCGAGATTTTGACATCGTGCTTTCAGAATCATATCGTCTTTTATAGACTGCCATCCCACACTTTGCATCGGCTAGACCCGTGCGCTCGTGGTGTGTTTGGATCACTGAGAACAGCATGTCGCGAACGGGCCGAGCCTATTTCTCACGGAGATGCAAATATTATAAGAAAAACGGCACTTTGGTTTTATAACGAAGAGTGGCAGACTACGTTCAGGCGAAGAAATCGACGCGCAAGCAGGTCCAAAGCAGGCTGATTTCCTCTTAACTCTAGACGAGTGCTTATCGAAAACCAAAATTCGATAGGCAGAATCGGGCGTAATTCATAAGACGAACAGCACTACAGATTATGTGTAAAAGATTTCCACCGGAGCTTCCATATGCCCACAACGGTCACGAGCTTCAACGATGTGCGCAGGCAGATTGGAGAGCAAGCCAGATAGATGTGCATAATGATCAAGCCAAACCGTGCCTCGAGAAGATTGCTCATGCGACCAAAGACGTGTTTGCAGACTGAAGTCTCTCATTTGACGAGAATCAGCTGCTGTTCGAGCACAACAACGAGAACCTGATATGACACTACTAAGGTGATAGCGATACGAAAAGCTAGAAATCTGTTATACGACAGAAAAAAAAAAAAAAAAAAAAAAGAGCGCAGCAAGAAAATAAAAATTTTGAGGAAGCATTATACGGGAAATCGATCCACATTCCTACGGTGCCTATTGCTAGGATATTGACTGCTGTTGATAATGAGGCCTTGTACGCAACAAGGGATTTTGTGGCAATGGGATTGATGCAAAACTATCAACACTCAACTTTGAAAGGTCTCCGTATGTGTGAAAACGCATTGATCCAAGGCGCGAACTATCATGATAACACATTACGGCAGTGATTTATACGCCATATTCGATACAGAAGTGTAGCAAGCACCCTCCAACGGGCATAACGTCCGGCGATTAAGCCATAAAAGGTCGAATAGCCTTCAATGATTAGTGAAGACGGTGAAAGCGGAGGATGAGAAGTTCAAGGTTGTGAGTTTCGGGAATCACAATCCTTCGCAAACAAAACATGTGAAGTCGAAAAGACTGGCAAATATTAAGCCTGTTATCTTTAGCAAAAGAAACACATACTCAATTGACCATGACAAGGAGAAAGAGAGGTGCTAGAAATACAAAAATATCAAAGGAAAATCTTGACGTGCAATGTGACCATGATGGTATGCTGATAATGGTGTTTGCAGCTTGTCAAATTGAAGCACACTGAGTTCCGCCAGGCAGGGTCTTCGCCAAGCGGGAATGGAGGTAATTACCTCCATTAGGTTCTAAAAAAAAAAAGTGAGAAAACAAACCTCCACTGCCCACCAAATCGACTTTCTGTTTATGTTTCTCTTATGCAGCAGATGCGGGTGATGTGAATGACTTCAACGTGTCGCGCAAACGGTCCCGTAGGTGCAAATCATCTGTGCGACAAGAATTCGTCTCCGCCGTCCGTAGTGAAGCTACCGCACCCCGTTCTCCCTTCCGTCCGCACGCTGCTGTGCATTCCAAAGGGGAAAGAAACACGCAGGTTGTTAAAACAGCCCTTACCTTAGATGTTCTCCAGTCTCTGAATGCATGGCACTGCAATCGAACTGGATCTCCGCCCGACGCAGCACGACGCTGAGACGCTCGCTATAGTGCTCCTCCACACTGCGGCTCGGGTCTCGCAGGTGGAGATCGCGGGCCAACATGGTCAGACGCTGAAGGCCCTTGGTCACTTCCTCTTCCGCAGGGGTCTCCCATGCTGAGTACTCCAGTACGCCGCCGTCCGCGCTGATGATGTGCTCGGTGCTAGCTGCGTTACTCTGGTGGGCACCAGGGGTCGGGGTCATGGACGTCGTGTGAGAGGACGGGCCTAATGATATTTCAGGAGTCAGCAGGTTCACACTTCCGTCTTCCCCCGTCTCCCGCCGGACGCGCGTCCACCTGCCCCTCGACGCGGAAGGGTAGGTTAAGAGAAAGGCGCCCGGGGATCTCACCTTCGACGCTGCCGCCTCCGGTGATGACCTCGTCGTCAGGAGGGGATCCGGGACTCATGATAAGGCGGAAATTGAAGTCCTCGGCGCTCCCGTAGGACGATGCGGCCGCGCGAGCGGGGTGAGCACGGCGCATGAGCTCGAGTTTGGCGGCGAGGCTTGCGACGTTGGGGCCTCCTTCTTCACTATTACTGGCAACCGACTGAGTGAGTGGCGAGTTGTAGGGTGGATCCGGGGAGATAATACTCGGGGCAGCGCTGGCGCTCCCGATGCTGCTGGGGGTGAGTTCAGTGCAAATAGTTTCGGTATCATCATTCGGGTCGCAGCGGCGGTTGATTGGGGCGGTGAAGGTGCTGGGCGTGCGGTATGGGGTGGCTGGATGAGGCTAAGTTAGCTTGGGGAAATGATGATATTTTTGATGGGTGTTGGAGATTCTTGACTGACTTGCGCCGCTATCAATGAAATCTTCCTCACTCGCCATTGGAAGCAGCCGGACGGGGTGCTAGGATGAAGATGGGATGTCGAGTCGATTGATGATTGAGGAGATGATGGCCGAGTCCGCGGCGATCGGATATAGCAACCGCGTGATAAAGCGCTGTGGTAGGTCCGCGTCGATGTTGGCCTCTAGTCAAAGCGTGGGGAGGCGGAACGAGACCGCTGGTTCGTCAGTGGAGAAGAACTACGTCGTCACGGCGATCTCGTACGCCGTTCAAGAGAGGCCGAATGAAGTCAAGGTGGAGATAGGGTCAAGTGAAGTGACGGTGGCGGAAGTGTTGGATGGCGATGAAAGCGCCGGAACGTGAGGAGCTGTGCGTGCGCCGAGGCGTCAGGACTCAACAGACAAAGAAGACTCCTCGACTTGCTGAACCAGGCCGTACGGATTTCGTGGATGTTGTGGATGATGTGGGCGTCGTGGGTTTTGTGATTGTAGTGGATTTTGTGAGTGCCTTGGGTTTTGTGAGTGTCATAAGTTTTGTGGGTGTCGTGGGTGTTATTTATTGATGGTGTTTGTTGTTTTCGTTATCTTTGTTGTTTCTGAAGTGAGCTGCTTCACTGTTGTCATCCTTCAGCCGCAGCTACACCGATGTTTCACACCCTCCACTTGGCAACTGCCCGCTAAGTTGGGAAGGAGCGACCGGGTGGTGGCGTGGTCGCAGCTCGTGCGCCGACTCCGGAGTCTGGAAGACGGAACTGGCAGAGGGCAGGTGATGTATTGTCACCGCGCCGCTCAGCTCCGCGTCATGCTGTTGTTGTCGTTGGTGTAGGTGGTGGTGATGGTGGTGGTGGTGTTGTGGAGTGTGTTCTGCCAGCTGGGCTCGTCTTCCTAGTCTCTTCTCTGCCCACTCCTTTACCCACGGACGGAGTCGATACCAGCTCCCAAGTGTGAAGACGCCCATCCAGAGTGCCAGCTCGACCGCATACGCCACCAGACCGGTAACATTGAGCCGACTCCCATATATCACCGCGACAATTGAGGTCAAGTCACCCAGTGCGTCGAGGCCGCAGAACAAGAATGACACTCCTTCCGCCGACCGATGTCGAATGATAGCCACGTACTGCTCCAGCACACCCAACGCCAGAAAGACGGCCGCCAGCACCGCCATGAGAATGAGCGGCGCCTCTATGCCCCTTCCCATCCCAGCCCTCACCGCCCAAACTAGCCCGACCTCAATGCCCCCCAACAAGCACGCAACTGGAGCTCCCAGCGCCACAGCCCGGCCCACACTCCACTGACGTCGATAGTAATGGCACTGTGTCCACGTAACAAGACTGAGGCAGGTGAGGATCTGCGGCTGGATTTTAAGGGCGAGTGGGAGGGAGGCAACGATGTTGTACACTCCCAGCGGCACGCCAGCGCCAGCCCAGAAAAGCATGAAGGCAGGTGAAAGGCTGGCGGCGCTGTGTCGCCGATAATTGAGCCAGATTTGCGGGAGGAGTTGAACGCACCAGCACACCGCGCCCAGTGTGCCAAAGGTGCTGGCCACCGTGGCCTGGTCCATCAGATACGAAAGACTTTTGCATGTAATCAGCGGATTGTTTTGGGGAAGAGGTCAAAGGGAATAGAGTAGAGGGGCGATTGTATTCTCTCGTCTTGCCCTGAATTCGACGCAAAGTTCGTCACGTTATCAAGCAAACTTTTAATGGAAAACACTCGCCCGGAGGTCGTTCTTGGCCGTGGCCCGGGGGATGGTACACATGAGGAGAACGTGATCCAAGTAGTCAAATCGATGGAAGAAATGCTGACCACACCTGTACATCGACGAGCGCATTTCGTGGACGACAAAATCATAGTATAAAGGCTCTCCAACCCGGCAGACGTCGCATCCTACCCATTTCCCCCGGTCCGCCAAGACCGAGACCCTGGCATGCGATTTCCGGGATGCTCCACCTTTCAGAATACATCTTGAACACTTGGCAATCATTTCTGCATCCGCATTGTGATCCAATGGAGCCTTGACCATTGCTGAAGGATACCGAATACCCATTCTAGTGAGGACGGAGCTTTACTGTGAGCACTCTTGGTCAATATCCCATCTGTCCACCCTCAGCATGGCGGAAACTGAAAAGTCCTCGTCCAGCAAAATGGACACGGTGGACGTGGTGAAGAGTAAGGTGGCACCGCCCGCTCGCCCTGAGCGGCCGGATGAAGAGCAATATAAGAAGGATTTGGCCAAGGCGGAGAAAGAGCTACACGAGGCCGAGGAGAGAATGGTACGGCTGAAGCCCCTTCCCTCAACTTCCTCCGTGCCCCGGGTACGTGCAGCACGTGCTCGCGTGCCTGCATGTGATAACCCCTTGCACGTCTCCCGACCACGTGTTCCTACTAACCATGCTGTGAAATCAACAGAAGAAGATCAAGGCGAAGCTTGACCTGGCCCGACCGAACAACAAAGACTCCCCTGCGGCAAAGCGACAACAAGAGCTACGCGCCGAGCTGCAGCAGATCCGCACACAGCAGCAGTCTAGCAAATCCTCCCGCACTCAAGTTCTCGACAAAATCAAACGTCTAGATGACCGCCTCAAAGAGCAAATCGCCAAACAAAAGTCCGAACGCGGCAAAAGCGCCTTTAAGTCCGCCGATGATGTGCAACGTGAGATTGACCGCCTGCAAAAGCAAGTCGACGCCGGCACGATGCGAATCGTGGATGAAAGAAAAGCGCTGGCCGACATCTCGCAATTGAATCGGCAAAAACGCACCTTCGCGAGCCTCGACGATGCCCAACGGGGCATCGAAGCCCTGAAAGCTGAGATCTCTGAGCTGCGCCAAGGGCTTGATGATCCCGCGCAACGTGCCCTCAGCGACCGCTATGCCGCCATCACTGCCGAACTCGATGCAATCAAGGCCGAGCAGGACGATGCGTACAAGAACATCTCGGCGCTGCGCGACGAACGCTCCCGTGCACATGAAGAGCAGCAGCGGCGATACGCTGAGGTGAAGGAGATAAAAGATCGGTATTTTGCCGCACGGAGAGCGGCTGCGGAGTATGAGAAAGAGGCTCGACGCGTTCGTGAGGAGAGGAGGCGTGCGGAGAACGAGGCATACCATCGTGGACGACGGCAGGAAGCGGCGCAGGCGAAGTTGGATGAGGCTGCCGCTCCTGCGTACCAGGAGGAGCTACGCACCGCCGCATCCGTGCTCGCGTACTTTGATCCTACTTCGGCGGCAGCGGTAGCAGCAACGAGACAGCAGAGCACCGCCGCACCGGGCAAATTTGCGGCCCAGGCGACGCGCGTAGTGGATGCCGCTGGGATCAAGGGAACGGTGTTGAAGAAGAAAGGGTTGGATGACGATGAGGGGAACTATTTTGTGGGGGGGGGAGGAAAGAAGAATAAACACCGACAACATCGCGGCAGAGCCGAGGCGAGTGGCGGCGCAGCGTCCGGGGCTGGAGAGGGAGGAGGTGCGGGCAAGTTCAATTTAGACATGGGTACGATCGACAGCCTGGCACGCCTCGGCATTGACCCGCCAATGTCGCAGGCCGATGTGCCAGCGCTAGTGGAGAAGTTGAAGGAAAAGATTGAGTTTTGGAAGGGGGATCAGGAAAGGAAGACGAAAGAGGCGAGTTCTCTCCAATATTTTTCCCACCTTCCCGTAACACAATATCTCATGACTCGTGCTGGCGTCCTGTCACTGACTTCTGAATTTATTTTTGATTGTAGAACATCGCCAAAGCGCAAGCCGAGATCGATAAACTCGAGGCCGAGGCCGAGGCCGCCTCCGATCCGAAGAAGAAGCAGCCGCTTGACGAAAAAGTCAATGGCTCTTCGTCGCCAACGGTAGCGGAACAGCCGAAGCAAAATGGGGCCGATAAAGAGCAGGAGGATGCGATCAAGGGGTTGAACGAGGAGATGGGCAAGGCAAAATTGGGGAATACGGTGTCGGATTAGGAGAATCGAACCACTCCAGCTCTTCTCGAAAATAAAGGTTGAAGAGGGGTTGGGGATTGGAGGCATTGGTTTTTTTTGTGCGCTGTGGTTTGCTTTAAGGTATTCTAATTCTCGGTCGACTAGGGGTTTGGGTGAGCTTTCAATTATCTTACTCAGTCATCTGGTGGGTGAGATTCGAGCTTAGAGTGGAAGGAAGGAGAGAAGCTCACAAGGTTACTCCTTTTCTCATTTTCGGTTCCTCTGCGAGCTGCTGCATTTTGGTTAATTCAAGTGATTGGTGGGGGTGTGTTGTGGGGAGAGGGGGGAGGCCAAAAAAGAAAAGGCATTCACTCTTTCCGAGTGGAATTGTGACTAGAAGTGGAGAAGATTCTTCACGTTTTTGTTTCCATTTGCCCCCCGCAAGACTTTTTCCCTCTTTTCACCACAAAATATATTTCAGCGAAAATGACAAAAAGCGGATAGCATGAAGCGCATTTTCTCGTACAAATTCTGATCGTTGCCTTGTTATTGGAGCGTGGAAGAGTAGAGGTGTTGAAAAGGGCGAGTGTGTGTTATGCCATACTCGAGTTAAGATTGTAGAGCATTGTTACAGTCCGGAAGAAAGGGACGAGACAGGGGACCTCAATCCAATGGCATTGTCTTCCAACTTCCAACCACTCAAGACCGTCCAATCGAGAAAGTGCTGGGGGCACAAGAAGTCCTAATGACTTATATACTGAAAAACAGCGCTCACATCCCCTTCCGTCGCCTCCTGTCGCAATAACAAATCCTGGATCCGCGCCATCTCTCCTCCCCTTTCCTTGCCATCTGCCACCTGCCCTTTCCCTTTCCCTCCGTCTCCATCAACGGCAAAATAATGATTCCACGTACTCGTATCTCCATATAACATCGCCGGGGCCTTGACCACCTGCCGCCCGTCTTTGCAGCGCCGACATTTAAATGTCTCATGCGTTTCACTCAACGTCTCCCCTCCACGATATCGAAACAACTCGCGCAAACTGTCGAGGCTGAAATGCCTTTCCACCTCCTCCCCACCATGTCCATCGACCACGCACGATGACAGCGCCTGCTTGTGCGATTGACGCTGGAAAATTTTTTCCTCTATCGTCGCCGTCGCAATGAAGCGGTAAACGAAACAATCTTTGCGTTGCCCATCGCGCCACACGCGTGCCAGCGCTTGCTGGTCTGCGGCAGGGTTCCAGTCCGGATCGAATAGAACAAGGCGGTTGGCTCCGATAAGATTTAAGCCGCATCCACCGGCCTTGGAGGAGAGAAGGAACACGAATTCCGCGCCGTTCGGGTCGTTGAAGCGGTCGACAATCTTTTGTCTCTTGCCTACCGTCATGGTGCCGTCGAGGCGTAGACAGCCGTAGGCACGTGTGCGACATAATCGTTCGAAGATATCGAGCGTTTGTGTGTAGTTAGAGATCAATACAATCTTGTCCGCAGTTTCGTGACGAATGCGTGAGAGCATGCGATCAAGCACACGTAGCTTGCCTGAAAAGGCCGGATCCACGTCACGGTTGCGGCTGCCACGCGCTTCCTTGGGAATGTAATCGGGGGGAAAGAGGGCGTCGCTGCCAGGTATGTCGTGCGGAAGGTCGAGTAAGTCCGGGTGGTTGCAAAGTTTCTTCAGCAGGCCGATAGCTTTAAGGGGCTGGCTGCCTTTGCCACGTAGAAGGGATTGGATTTCGGGGGATTGGATGAAGTGAGTGTAGAGATCGTGCTGGAATGGGGCAAGACGGCAGAACACAACGTGCTCGTACTTGACAGGGAGGTACTTGGACAGGATATCGTTGGTGCGTCGGATGATGAACTTGTTCACCAGTGCGAGCAGTTCGGCCAGTCGTTCGTTGCCCTTCTGCACATCCGCTTCGCTGCCGTCGGCATCGCGCCCTCTTAGAATGGGCAGCTCGAACTGCTTACGGAACTCCTGGCGCGTACCGAGGTAGCCTGGATTGGCGAAATTCAGAAGAGCGAAATACTCAGAGAGGTCATTCTGGATAGGTGTGCCAGAGAGGATGACTCGCTTTTTGACGTTGAGTCCGTTAAGCGCCTCAAACGTCTGGCTGTCACCGTTTTTGAGACGATGGCCTTCGTCACAAAGCATGAGACCAATGGGAGCATTACTCAGTTCCTGCACGTACAACCGAAGTGTCTCGTAAGACACGATTAGGACGGGACGGGTTATGGCACGTCCGGTTGCAATCGCCCACTGGCGCATCTGTTGAGTGAGTTCCTCCTTTGATGCTTTGCCGTCGACAGCAAATGGGGTGATTGCATCCGGGCCCAACCACTTGACCAGCTCATTCGCCCAGTTCCGTACTAAGCTTGATGGACAGGCAATGATGCACTTCTGGATAGTGCTCTTGCCCGCAAGCGGGCTTTGTTTTAACAGCGTCCACATGAGTGTGATGCATTGTAGAGTTTTTCCCAATCCCATCTCGTCGGCCATGATGCAGCCCTCGGCAGCTTCGTCCACCAAGCCTGTGGTGCAACGGTACAAAAACTTGACCCCTTCTACCTGATGCGGACGTAGTACCTTTGCCAGCCGCGGGTCGATGACGACGGGTACCTTCGGATGTTCGCCACTGACTTTCTTCTTAATACCCAGAATCTCCGCCAGGCTTTTATGCATGAGGGACGGCACGCATAGCTTCTTCTCCCCGTCATCGCCATCTTTACTTTTTCCTTCTTGCCTCCGCGATTGTGATGGCGACGGCTGCGATGCCAATTTCGCTGCATCTTCTAGAAGCGCCGCTTCTGCAGCCTTCTCTGCCGCCTGCCCATCCACCGTCGGGTCATAAAGCACGATGGCAAATTCGCCGGTTGGATCGTGTAACGGTTTCGCTACGAACACCGCGCCCTGGCGCAAGCCGAGCAGAGGTGGCGGTCGCCCCACATCATATCCTCCGCTACGCTTCTCTTTTAATGGCACGGCAAAGCGTGTGCGGAAAGCGGTCTCCTTGTCACGCGGTTTGAAAACTGGGAAGCGATTCACATCGCGCGTTGCCAGCGCCAAACGGTCGTCGTTGCTGTATACCTTGTCTGCTTCTTCTGAGTCGCCATCTCCACCAGCGTAATCGACTTTGCGACGCTTCCGCATCGGTTTGTCCGATGTTCGCGTCGGCCTGTTTGCACCGGGGCATTTGAAAGGCTGAATCAATCGGGCTGCTGACTGTGGTGTGCCGCCGTAGAGTCGCGCGCGCGGCTTGGTTGGAGGATGTAATGTGGGCGGAATATTCTCTTTGTCATCATTAACATCAATAGCCATGTGTGATGTAGTAAAAGTGAGAAGGGTGGAGACTGAATCAGATGACGAAGCGAACAAGCCGCGCATGGAACGCGTGACTGTAAGTGCCTGACTAGCGGCCTAAAACGCGAACCTCTACTCGAAATCACGTGAGCAGACATCTGCGTACAACCTCACCTACGCCCTCGAATTCAATATTCAGGACTGGCTAAAATACTTGCCTGTCAAATAATGGCATGCCAGGTCTGTATATCGTAGAGATGAAAGGAAGCTATACATTATTACCTAAATTCACAGTCATAAATGCATATATAACCTCATAAACACCCTCGGTATTAAGTCCAGGCTTGATGTAGATAAGAACGCTTTCGGACAAAATAAGCAGATACACTCCTTCTTTTCCCGTTCCGCTCTGCGTGTGCCATAAAGATAGCTCCGATCTCGTCTTGCGACTTCGTCTTCAATCTCAAAACTGGTTCAATCGCCTTTGGGATTAGGCGGCAGCTCTCTCACATTGCTTGGTATTCCCAGGATGGCCAACCGCGTGAGACGGTATGGCTGTTCACCTTCCTCGTACAGCAGCCGGTCGCTCTCCCACGTGATATTGTTGTACGCATTCATGACTGAAAAGACAGTGTTCCAGATGAAGACGAGCAGGAAAAGCAGCCAGTATGCCAGGTCGTGCAGGTGGTATCGACGTGCGTATGCCTGTATGAAGGTAACGAATGCGACGATAGCTGTCGGCTGCTCATATTTGTAAGATAAAGGTTAGCATATCAATCTGGTTATGGCAATAGTAGGAGACCTATGTGGAAAGCATACAATCATCAACCGATTCAGCCGCACAGCCAAATACAGATACTGCCTTCGCTCAACTAAATCGCTCTCATCCCGCACCCAACTGGCGCGTTGTATCATTCCAATTGCGGTTTGCAACCATGCGGCCCAATGCAGGAACATGAACGCGCTCATACAACCGATGAACGGGCGTCCCCAGGTGTGATAGTAGGTGCCGCAGACGCTGGCGGCGATTTCTAATGCGAGCGATGGCAGCGCTAGTGCATAAAAGAGTTGCGTCTCTCGCCGCACACCCAGGCCCCAATGAATCTTTGGTGCGATGTGCGCGTGCTCGCGGTGCTGCCCCACGGTTTCACCCAAGCCGTGCGGGCCCTCGGCGCTGAGACGGCGGTTTGGGTCGAATCGCGAGACGTTGTGGGATGAGGTGGGATGGAGGGATGACGGGGATGCGGAAGGAGATGTTTGGTGCTGTCGAGGTGGAGAAGGGGAGGATGCGGCGTTTTTTTTCTCGGCTTGGATTTGTGATGGAAGGGGGTGGGAGTTGCTGCGACTTCGGCTGCTGCTAGCAGTAGTGTTGATATTGGCAGGGGCAGGCGTCCAACTCTTCTGTGGAGGCTGGTGGTCGATGGCCATAGTGGTCCTAGTACGGTTTGAAGGTCGGCTGGAGGAGGTGGTAGTCGTAGTTGTCGTAGTTATGGTAGGGTGTTGGAATGTTTGCGTGGTCTCTGCCATTGCGTTTTTTATGTGCTGACGACACAGCTTGGGGATGTTGTCAACGCCAAAGGATAGTGAGTACTCGTAAAGATACTTTTGAATGAGTGATCGTACTCGAAATCTTTTCGGCCCTTTTCAATCCTTCCTGGGTTGATTGGGCGGCAGTAAGATTCAGCGCACTCTGAGGTAGGATAGTACACGATGTCCGGGATTACCGGATATTGGCGAATCGAGCAGAACAGTTTGTGGGATTAGGTTATCTCGTCCAGAAGGAATTCCCAAGTCGAAGACCATCGATGGCAACACTACCCAGCAAGCAAAATAAAATTCCCCCTCTCAAGCTTCTTTATGTTTCATGGATGCAAAAGTGTCTTTGATGACCCCAGCACTAGTTACTTCAACCTCCGCGCCACCATGCTGCATGGGATGTAGTCACCACGCCAAGCTTTGATTACCCGCCGGGGAAATGCCGGCAATCGCAAAATATCTACCAGTCTGCCAACCACCTCTCATGATTCAAACTTCATGGTCGCACTGCCACCCTTGACTCGCTCAATGGGGAGTGCAGTGCAGTGCTGTATGAATTTGCCATCGGTATCGTCAATCGCAGTCTGGTCTACCCAAAATCGGTGCAGGCGAAGCACGTCATCCACAGGACGAGGAAAGAGGTGGGATTACAACGAAGATTAGTACCTTGACGGGAAAGCAAAGCGATCGCCAGAAATATGGGAAACACCAGCTCACAAATTGTGGACGGCACGCAGTCGTCGCGCCTGGAGATGGGAGATGAGGAAGTTCTAAGTGTGCGATCAACAAGCGATGGCGATGATGAGGTAAGCTTTTATCACTTCAATTCGCAGTACGGGATTTTTTCTTTTGATAACATATGGTTGAATTCAGATTGCCGTGACTTCACCGAAGACGAAGATCGTTGCGGATCGGCAATCGTCGAATAGTCAAGCAGAATCAACACCGACAGAAAAGATAAGCAAGAAAGGAGTGCGCAGAAGCAGCGCGAGCGGAGAAGAAGATGATCACCCAAAGCGAAAGAGGTTCAAGGCCAGTAGTGAAAGCTCCAAATTTGCGGCGAAAGGACAGCCTAGAAGTCTCTCGGCGATTTCTCTAGAAGATGAACAGGGAGGAATCATTGAATTAAGAGGGGTTGAAGCTGTAAACTTGGAGAAAAGTGAAACATCGAAAAGATTCGAGAAGAACAGAAAGCGTAATGACTCAATACCTGTCGATAAAGAAGTGGATAATATGGTCTCGACAAAATTTCAAGACGGCACACAGGATGCTGCTGCTACCCCACGGCAGACAATGATAGCCAAAGAGAGCAAGAAACACAAGACAGTAGGCAAAGTGATTGCCAATGCTATGCATCAAAATCTGAAATATAATGGTGAGGGCGATATTTTGGATGGACATGAGTTTGCTCCGTCTGCTGCAAAGAGAAGCACAAGCCAGCCTGAAATAGTGAATAATTATGCAGCAGCGGTTCAGAAAGAAAATGAGACATTCACTGGGGAGTTGGTTCTACAAATTGATGCGCAAGCAGAGCGAAAAGAAATGCAAACCCCCAAGCTGCATCAGCGTGACGATGTAAACGGTGTGAAAGATGGCAAACTGATGTCTCAGAAGAGACGACTCAGCAAGCGCAAGATCTCTATCAATACCGCTATTTCAGCTGTTCAAGATAGCCAGGAAAAAACTGCGATGAAAGTATTTCAGCAAAATTCCACATCAAAAGTATCCAAAAAGAGTAAAATTCCCAAAATGGATGAGACGCAGAACATTCCGGAGACCAATCCAATGCCGGCAGTAGAGCATGAAAGATTTGCTGCCCAAATTCACTTGGATGGACAAAGAACTGGCGCAGTCAGTTTGGGAAAACCGAAGCGCAATGAACACAAGCAGAAGCTCATGAAATCGGAGCTAGAGATGTTACAACGTCAGGAAGATACTGAGTTAGCGGAACCGCAACCTAATTTCCTCGAGAACGACGATGATTCTGACGCTCCCGAATCGATATTTGCTGGAGAGTCCCTGTCAGAGCGGACGAAATGTCCTTCTACCAATGTTTTGGCGAAATCGAGCGTTGTGGGACAACATAATTCAAAAATAGGCGAAATTGATGGCGAGGAAGATGACTTGCAGGAGCCCACCCCTCCAGAATCTCCGCAGCAAGAGAATACGACCGCCCGGGTCAACGAACTCCCCTCTCCCGATGACAAGGCCCAAAGCCCGCATTTACATCGGGCGGCACTCAGGAATTTCGTTAATTATGACAGCGCGACCGTTAAAACAGCACCCGTAAAACCCCCCGTGCGGCGCGCTGCAAACATCCCCAACATCAAGCGTACCACCAGGGTCGATCTCCCAGCTCCTCTTATCAATGGCCCAGCTGCTGGGCCCTATACAGAGGCTGAAAAGGCTGCCGCGGACGACGTATTTGACTACGTCTTTCAGACTCAAACTCAATTCATCGAGCCATGCCAACTTCAGGCCCTCATCGCCGACTGGTCAAACGCAGATGTGTTCAGAGAAGAGATGATTGCCGTGCTCCCTAACCGCACGTTGGCATCCATTCGGAAATTTTGCCAGCGCCGTTACACTCTTTGGGACAAGAACATTGCATGGACCGCAGCAGAGGATGAGGAGCTGCGCCGTGCATACCGCGAGAACCCTGGGAATTGGGTACGAATTGCAGATTCGCTGGACCGCCGCCCTATGGATTGCGAGTCACGGTGGAAGAATCACGTGCAGTATGGCGATACTTTGGTGACGGGACCATGGAGTGCGAAGGAGGAGGCGCGATTGGTGGTGGCAGTCCAGGAGTGTATAGACCAAATGAAACGGTCTGGTGCCAAGAGTGATGATGACACACTTGCGTTGAGCGTAAACTGGATGATGGTATCGGAGAAGCTGGCGCGAACACGAAGTGCGAAGCGATGTAGGGAGAAGTGGAATGCGCTGAAACGGCGACCTGGTGGTATAAACGGAGTTATTGCTCCCATGACCGGGCAGCCCTTGAGCTCGTCCTCCAACAATGTGACGAGCGCGAATGAGAAGAAGCACTCAAAAGAGGAGCTTGCCGCACTTAGAAAGCTCCGTTGCTTCCAGCCCGGCGACTATTTCGATGTCCTGACTGAGATCCATACGGCGTTGCCTGACCCGACGGCAGTCTTCCACCACAGTGGGACGACGCTGTGGTCTATTGTCGCGCAGCGGAATCCAGACAGTCGCTTCACGTCCGTCCTGAGACGGGTAGCATTCAAGGCCGCCCTCGATCACTACGGCACGAAAGTCGGAGGTGCCAAAAATGTGATTAAGCGTCATGGTACGGTGGCGGAGCAGGCGAAGGCGATGTGCGAGAGTTTATCACGGTGGGCAAAGAAAGAGGGATTGACGGTAAATAAGTTGGGAAGAGGATATGTTGTTCCTTCGGTCAGAGAGAGGAGGGAGGCACTGAGAAAGAAAAAGAGGGCGAAACAAGAGGCGAAGGAGGGAGAGATAAAGGAGAGAGGGGCAAGTATGAGGGAGCGGTCACGAGCTGATGAAGATTCTATCGAGAACATGAGTGATGATGGCGATGATGACGATGCGGACAGCAGTAGCACAACCTCCTCGTCGTCATCGACACCTATCCCACAGACCCCGCCAACCCCCACACCGGTGACGCTGGATGGCCAGATTCTGGATCGGCGACAGCCGCCAAGCGAGGGCTGGGCACTTTCATCCGTAAGAGACAATAATGGAACTACTTCTGAACCCCTTGAAGAAGAAACTATTGTGCCAGAAACGCAGCAGTCGCAACGAACCAATGGAGCTGTTGCGACCGACTATAAAGCCAACGTGAAAATGGCAGCAGCTGATGGCAACGATAGTCTCACCATGTCATCCGACGACGAGCATTGGCTGAGCAGCCATGAAGATGTTGACGAGGTGGAAGAAGTGGATGATCGGGTTATGTCTAATGGAGATCGGAGAAAGGCAGACTCTCCTGACAATACGAACCGCTTACTATGGCCCGGGTTTGAAACAGTGAGTCGTAGGGACAGACATGGGGCCGCGACATTGAGATTCGTGAATCGCACAAGAGGGCGAAGGTAAACTTCCCAAATGGCTGAACGCATGTTAAGATGACTTCCTCTCATATTGCGGATCGCAACGCAATGTGAAAATCTGATAAGGGGAGGAATGTGTGAAGAGCTCTGCAGAAGATGATAACGACGACGATATATGGGATAGCATGGGGTGCGACGTGAATTTCTTATAAGCAAACTTGCACAATATTGCGCCAAATTTCTCGTGTCTTGCTCTCGGTGGTTCAAGGTTCACAAGAACAAAATAAGGAGCTGTAACATCTCAATTTATTATTCGACTATCCTAATCTTATATTGCGCTCGTGCACGATAGATGTGATTTCACGCTGTGCATTATTTTTGTTATATGTATCTTCGAATTAAGCAGGGATTTGCAAAGTCGTAAACTCCGTCTGCGTGGTTCGCTTGAGGGGCAAGGGTTGTATGCAATATCGGATGAGGGGGCAGGTGGTTTTAGATACCACGTATCGATTGTTGAACTCGATTTGACTTTGGGCAGTCGGTAATGTTCTGCTCAATTACTGTCAGGTGACAACTTAACGGACTTGTCACGGCCTGCCTTTCAGATGGTTTTGTCTTATTTGACCTACCATCTCCGTTCACCTGTCACGAATTTGAGAGCAAGAGTGGAGCCCGTCATTATTCTAGACGAGAGAGTTGAATTCTGGATAAAATACTGAAGGAGATTATGTCAAAAACTCATTCGCGGGAAAGGTCCACTACAAAACCAACTGCAACAATGATGGCTTCAACAATACGCAGACAATCCTCACTCGATCAAGTCACTAAGATCGAAGATCCTCTCATCTCCGTTTACATCGAACCAGATATCAACGGTGAAACATCTCAGCTCTTCCGAAACGCTCTGAGAGATGTTGTAGTGTCGCATCGCCCAGCAGTGCGAGATCTGGCGTCCTACGCCCTCCGACCAGGATATCATCCCTTGGTCTACCCGAAGGACTCCGTCCTTCTGGTCGCCAACATCAAAAAATGCTCAGAGTCTGCCGTGGCAGAGCTGGCCGGGAGTCTCGCATTGGTAGTACATCCGGAAGGCTCACAGCATCGGGCTGGCTTGCCGGAGGACATTGAAGTGGGGGAAGTGAAGAAAATGATTGTGCTCTCTGCATTTCGGTCGATGGGGGTTGGGAGAGTGTTGATTGAAGCTGCTGAGAGGATTGCGAAAGAGAAGTTGGGCCTAAACTTGCTGGTGTTAGAGACATGGACGGAGTTAGAGGGGGCGAGGAAATTTTATGAGAGCTGTGGGTGGCGTGTAAGAGAACATTATGGAGAGTATGCTGAGGAAGGAGAAGTATTTTACGAGAAGTGGATAACTTGAGCGGTTGAAAAATATGTTGCTCCCAACTTTTATCTGCGCATGGTTTCCCCAGTGTGTTATTGACGCCATGTCTCCATCGCAAGCGTGCAATTATCCTCTTGTTCGTCACACATCTGTAGAGGTTTTCTTGCACATTGCTAGGCTTTACTGTCTTTGCGTATGTCATGCATGAGAGTCTGCCATTCTCTTTGGTTGAAGGAACGACGTACAGAGGCGAGGGACTCATGCCGGTACATTAAAGCCTCTTCATGTTGATCTTGTCCAGCACTTGTCGATTACTTGGGTTGTAACTCAAGAAATTGCCTCGTAAATATTATTACAGATGAAATTATAATCAATTGTGCAAAAGCAAGAAACTTGAAGTTATTGAAAATGCTAAAAGACACTTCCTTTCCAGCCTATTCATTCATGACTAATTATTCGATTTGCAAGGTATTATAATGGTTCACTTTGTGGAGTATATGTTCGCAATACTTTGGTATCTTGGGTAGATGTAAATATTTTAACAGGCAGTTTGAACCAGTTCTGCTTTTCGCAATACTCCGAACAAAGACCCATCATTTCGCCATAGATATGAGAGACTGTCTTGCCGTGAATCTCAATCTATTGTTCTCAAATCTTGATTCATATCTGGATCTTAAAGTAAAATAAGCTTGTCGACCCACCATGTATCTGCTTGCATGGGCTTAGAATATGAGTATGACAAATATGTGAATCTTGCAAAATGAGCACTCTGTGTATGTCACGGTCATCCCATCTCCGACAAAACAGTATTCAAAACGTCAATTTATATGCTGAGATCACCATCTTTTAGAGTGCTGAATTATGCTTCACATGACCGCGCGGTTCATCATCCCATTGGAATGGAAAAAAAGACTACATGGTCTCTAGAAAATCTGATTGACTATCTTTCACAGTACCTGCGATAATTAAGTCCTCTTCTTTGTGATTTTCTCAATTTTGGCGTGACTGGTCGTGTACGCTGGGTGTTTCTGTGGACGATCGAAGTCAATCTGCTAACACTACGTAAGGTCTGCTATGCGATTTTGAAAATTGCATGCTATTATCTAAGTATTAACGATAATAAAGTCTTAAATTGCTGATCTATTCATGTCTAGAATAAGCAGCTATCCCTGAATTTGTTTTTCAGAGCATAAAAGCCTAAGCACAAAAACCCTCTCATCTCTTGTTTATCATGGGTGCCAATCTAACTTTTGCCTTTGTCTTCCTATTGAACATTTATAGGAGCTCTGGTGCTCCTAGCCTCTCACCAGGTCCCTTCCATCTGTCTCCCTCCTTTCTATCTCTTGTTCCTCATCCCTTGCAAGGGAGAATTGATCAAGGACTGCTTCTTGGATCATGCACCTTGCTGCTGCTGTGAGAGCCCTCCTAGAGTTGGCTAGGTCTCCCAGTTCGATGTTCCTGCCTCTCCGAACGGTCTTTCCCTTGCTTGCTGTCTCTTATAGCAGAAGATTAGGATGTCTAAGTATTAACAAACACAACGTGTATTCTATCAGAAACTTTATTAGCATGGTAGATCTATCTCTTTGAGGGTGATGCGGTGGATATGCTTTGAGCTTTAGACGAGATGGCAGATTCCAGTAGAAATTGTGCTGATGTTGCAGTTCCATTATTCAACCAGAAGTCAAAACATATGCCCCTCTACGCAACGCCACCGTCGTCCCAAAAGGCCACCGTTTTACTCACAGTGTAACTAAGAGTAATATAGTATCCGGAAACACTTTCCATTTCAATCGCTGGAGATTTCAATCAGCACTTTGTGCCCGACACCCTCCCGCCCGCCAATCCACTTTTTGCGCTTGCCGGCCTTCTCGATGGCCATCAACTCCTTGTCAAGAGCTTCTCTCTTTATGATTTGCGAAAATCGAATATTTAGAACGAGCAGATCACGTCGCTTCTCATCTTGATCCCACTTCGCATAAAATTTTAACCGACCATTGCTTTTCTCGCTTATGCCGGAGGGATAGATGGACGCAACCAAAGCAGCAACAGCTCCAACATATTGAACCCACCACAACGTCCAAGGTGAGTCAATCAATCGCTCAAGGTTTCGTTTGAAGTCGATATCAATGGGAGGAATATCATCGCCCCATCTTTTGCAAAGAAGCAACGCGAGCAATACCCTGCTCTCATGTGATACGCCATGCACGCCTGCTAGGATACCGGAGGTTGTACATCTAAGGGCTGATATCGCCTGCAAATCTTTGGCGTAGCTTGAATGGTAGTAGATCAGGTTAGCAAAAGCTTGCAGAATGGCTGGTGTGAATGTATTTTTGTAGTTGTCATAAGTATTGACCGTCATACTTGCTGGGAAGGTTGCTTCCAGTAGATCGGCAATTGCTTTCGAGGAAGGTTGATTGCTGAAAGGTTGTGTTGCTATCACTAAAGGGTGCTGAGCCTGGATCTGGGGAGCCAGGCTAGAGAACAGGTAACCATCACGTACGCCGCCTTGACAAAATCGAACTTCCTTGATCGGCGGCAGAGCTTCCGCTAGAGTGTTGACGAGGAAGGCTACTGCCGGGACTTGCATAGCTCGTCGCTCCGATATTCTGAAGATCGCATGATCTTCGCTCGTCAAAGAAGCTGTGGCAGCTCTCTCCACCTCCTCAGTCTCCAGAAACTCCCGGCGGTTCACCTTGAAGCCGTTGATGACCGGGATTGGGTACGGTCGGGCACGATGCTTGCTCATAAGGATGTAGCCCCAGCCTCTGAATCCACCTCCCGACAGGTAGAGAGTGAATCCACCTCCGACTTTCGCAGTTTGCAGTAACTCGTCAGGCACTTCTAGGCGAGAGTATGCTTCACGGAGAGCATTTTGTATTTCCACTTTAAGTTCATCAACCTTCATATCACTTCTGGCTTGGCTAAGTCGTCGAATCACTGCTGCAGCCCCATACGGCATGCTAACTGCACCTGCATGAGGCATATGCACTATGTCAGAGCCTTCTTCTTTTATGATCCAACTGAGCTGAGTGCTCCCACCGCCAAGATCCATCACAAGTCCTTTCACCTGGGGTAGAGAACTTGCAATTCCCATGGCACCCACACACCCTTCTTCCTCCTTGGATAGCATAATTACTTTCCATCCGACTTGTTCGTGGATCTTTTCCATAAAATCTTCGGAATTTTGTGCAGATCTTGTAGCTTCAGTGGCGAGGACTACAACTTGAGTGCTTGGCACCTCAAAATCTTCACACACTTGTCTGAATTGCTGAAGAGAAGAAATCACTCTTGCCAACGTGGAATCATCAATTGGCTGCTTCTCTCCTGCAGTAGAATATTGGGCATCATATAATGATATACCCACTCGTTTTTGGTACAAAGTTGGCAGGATTCGCGCTGTACAAGGATGCAAATTGGATATTGAAAATCGGATGCCATTGCTCCCCATGTCCACGACAGCCCATAGGTGAATGGGGTCCGGTTGTGATAAAGTCATAGCCATAGTTAATCTAAGCTCCTCCCAATTTAGGAAAACACAGATTCTGTATTGATCATTGAAACTCAGTGTCTCGCTGACATCGAGTAAAGCTCTCTTCGATGGGGTAAATTACTGGCGCGGACGCATGACATGGTCTATCAGCAAGGAAAGTAATAATCGTCGTCATGAACAGCCTTTCGAGCACTGTTCTACGCAATCTCGAAAATCCAGGCGCACGCAGGCGAAAGTAGAATTGTTATTTGGGGTCGTGTATAAATTTGGGGGTGAGTTCTGTAAGTGGCAAAACTCAAAATGGCACGTGCTCTACATGAAGTTTAGGTTACAACAGCACAACTTCTCCACACATAGACCACGATAAGTACGTACACATCGGCTTTCACTACGATCGTCTGCTCATATATGCTGCTATTTTACCTGAATCATCGTTTTGGAGGTTAGTTTAGAGGCAATCCTATTGTTCCGCAAAGAGGCGGCAAGAGTCACCGCTGACCGGGCCTTACTGTCCAGCCGCACCGATGCGCTTCTCTCAATGAGTTGTTCCATCCCTTAAGTATTTATAACATACAACAACTCGACATTGATTTCACTCTTCACTGCGCCAATTCAGCTCATCAAACACTCTTAAAGTTCAAACCAGCCACTTAAGGGCTCCAAACACGGACGTGCGCTCCCCCGCTCAACAATGCGCAACTAAAGATGACTTACCATCGCAGCTTTATCCTCCAGTATAACACGCAATCTAGGGGCTTGCACTAGAATAATTTCTGCAAAAAGTAGTAGACCCTCAATCAGGTGCGGTCAAATCCGAAACCCTGAATCTCATCAAGTCAGGAACCGAGCATGTGTTCTAAGAGACGCAGACTGTGCTAGATGTACATTTTCCTTACAGCAATACACAAAACCTGTCCCGAAAATATTGTCTGAAGTGCTATAAGGGGAACTTTCGCACATAAATGCGCCTTGTTGAAGCGACTACTTATGTTGCTCGGCAATCTCAGAGAAATAGACAAAGAGTCGATTCGCCGAGCTCGTGACCTGACCGATCGATGCATTGATATGTGAGAAACCGATTTCCATTGTCATCTTCATCTTAAACATCGCTTGATGTGCACAAGGTTCAAAATAGATCCTTCCAGTTTACCGACACAAGCAACACTTCCATGAGCATTCATTATTTTTAGATCTTCTTCATCGCTCTGGCTAAATACAAAAAAAAAAAAAAACTTTCAGATATCCAGAATCTCAATAGCGCTCCAAGCTATTGGTCGGATTTTAGTGCGAGAATGAATGGAGGAAGGCTAGTTGAGTCGACAAACTTACGAGAATGAGTGGACTGCCTATGCAGAGTATAGCCTGTGGGACAATTCATAACATTGCTGATGGCGATAAATAATCACACATAAGAGAACACTGTGCTGAAATTCTGGTGGGCTTGCACCGTATTGCATAATTGTCAAATGTTACACAAATGTTCAATTGATCTTACATGGACGGCCTGGCCACTTCTGACATCGCAGCATTCATGACACTTACATTTGACGTTTCAATCCTATTCGCGATGCTCCCGTTGTGGAGTTATGAAAGAAGCTTCCGCATCTGAAACCCCTGCTAAAAATCAAGGGTCTAAAAAAGATTTAAGATAAAGCAGAATAATTTTTACTTGATAATACCTTAGTACCTTTGAGTCAAAAGGCAGTATGCTGGGTGCCGTCACGGCCAAAAACTTTGCGAGCGATTCTTCAATGTGGCGCTGCTCTAAATGCGCCAGGATTCTCTAAGAGAGCTGATCACGTTGGAACTTTGCTTTTGTGAATGCATCCCCGTGAATGACATAACAACTCACAACCTTCTGAAGAAATTTCATATCCATTTGGCATTCTTTGGTTTCCACCTGGTCTTTTCAAGACTTAGTTTGACATGGTCAATAAAGCTGCGCCCTTAGGCAGGCACTTGCCCCGCCGATCGAGGCATATACATCTTGTTCCTGAAGATATGACGACTCCCGTTTCTAATTGTCCGGATTGGGAGGCTCTGCATAGAAAGCATCCTTTAGGGAGATTATCCATTAAACAGGAGAAGACGTGAAGAAAAGCGCTATTGGAGCCATAGTTTTTGAGATAGACAATTCATTGTTGAAGACTTAAGTTAGGTATCTCTACATGGTACTCAGCTGAAGGGGAGTATTGAGGTAGAAGTGGCATTTTTTCTCTCTTTTATATAATACAGTCGAGGTTTATGATATAAGATTAATTTAAATATAGACATATCCCGAGGACTCGTTTTATGACCATATTCTTACATTCGCGATCCGTAGAATGAAGGTCTAACGGTTTTTACGATGAAATTGGCATACCTTCAAAGGTACATCCGTCAAAAGCCGAGCCGTCAAAAGCCGAGCGCCTTGTCTACGCGAAGTTTGAGTCCATGCGTCCCCGCGAACAACAAACTCAAGATGAGCCACACACCCTCTCGCTCCCCAAAGCGTAAGCGTTCCACTCCCTCGCCCGACCGCCCCGCCATCCCCACCCCCGAGAATGGCTCTCTTGAATATGCTTATGATGAAGAGCTGCCGAGCGAGCTGCAGACGCCGCGTGACGATGAGGACGAGGTGGACGGCTTGAGGGCGAAACGGCCGCGGTGGGAGCGGCCTCGCCGGCTCAACTACTTTCCACACATGACATTGCACGGCCATAGACGTGGCGTGGCAGGGGTGAGATTCTCCCCGGATGGCGAGTGGATTGCGAGTTGCTGTATGCCCCTCCCATGTGCATGAAATTTAAATAGACATCCAATGCTGACAAGAAGTAGCCGCTGATGCCACCCTGAAGATCTGGTCTGCCCGCACAGGTGCCCTAGCCCACACACTCGAGGGCCACCTAGCTGGCATCTCCGCCCTAGCGTGGAGCCCTGACAGCGCTGTGCTAGCTTCTGGCGCTGACGATAAGCTCATCCGCCTGTGGGATGCGCGCACAGGAGCATGCTTGCCGTGCTCACCACTGCGCGGCCACCACAACTACGTTTACAGCCTTGCTTTCTCGCCAAAAGGCAACATTCTCGTCAGCGGTTCATACGATGAAGCCGTGTTCGTTTGGGATGTGCGAACTGCGCGCCTCATGCGCCGCCTGCCTGCCCACTCGGATCCAGTGTCCGGAGTGGACTTCGTGCGCGATGGGACGCTGGTTGCCAGCTGTGCCAGCGATGGCCTGATTCGCATCTGGGACACTGCCACAGGCCAGTGTCTGAAGACATTGGTACACGAGGACAACGCGCCGGTGACGAGCGTGCGGTTTTCACCAAACGGAAAATTTGTCCTTGCGGCTACGCTAGATGGATGTGTGCGGCTATGGAATTATGTCGAGGGACGATGTGTGAAAACATATCAGGGGCATCGGAACGAGCGCTTCAGTATTGGGACGGCTTTCGGGACGTACAGAGCGGAGAAGCAAGTCATTGCAGCTATGAAAGTGAAGGAAGGGGAAACGGGCTTCTCGATTGAGGAAGGAAAAGAAGATGTTGAAGAGTCGCCGACGTGGGCTTTCGCAGCATGCGGTAGCGAGGACGGCCGAGTGGTCCTGTGGGACGTGAGCTCGAAGGAGATCCTGCAGGAGCTGCACGGCCACACAGGCGTGGTGTTGGGGGTGGACGTTGCGCCCGACGGCCGCACGATGGCGACGTGCGGTGCCGACCGAACAATCAAAATTTGGCGGCCAGGCCCGCTGCCGGTGGCTCCAGAAGACATGAATGGGCACGAGAATGTGGACAAGGGCGATGTCGGGGTACCAACGACCGAGGCGCAGGCCCTGGAAAGAAACGGGTCGGCTGGAATTCAGGAGCAGATGCTTGTTGCGCATGAAGATGGTTGATTACATTCAATGGAAGTTGACAATCGAAGCTGCAAATTGCTATCCATAGGCTGGTTCAGTGCCTTCAACCTAGCGCGCTTCCCAATGTTCATACGACGTTCCAACTTCTATGGACTGCTCATTGCGATCCCATAATAACCCCTCCGGACTATGTGCGCGATAATGACGCAGCTAAAATTGCCCGAACCTGCCAGATCGAGACAATATCAGGCATGCCAGCCTACGTCACACTCGTTTTGCGAACGAAGCGTGGAGAGCCAGGTTTGATTTGGCATATGGCCTACTCTGCACACGACAGGATTGGAGGAAGAAATTTCTGCGGAATTTTTGCGAGAACGACGCTACCCCACAGCACAACGCCGTGGCGATCTACGTTCCTGCATGTCGATAAATGCTTCTCAACTTGCTCTCCACCGGAACCGCTTAAAAGGCATCTCCTAGCCCCGAACTGCCGGAGAATATTTAAGAGTCTTGCTGCGCCAATTTGTAGGGGGAATTGTCTTCAAAGTAAGGTGTACGGACTCCTTCCGCTTGCAGATCCTTCATATATCTTTGTATTTCCTTCATTCTGCAAAAGAGAAAAGTTAGAAAGGATAACACCTATGAGCCATGTTGCTCAGATCTTTTGCTACGGTCCTTGCCCTCGTTGGCGCTGTCCGCGGTCTCCTCACCGAGGTCACCATATTTGATCCACCTGCCAATTACACTATTCCTCGCACCCTCTACGCCCGCACATTGCTCCTCAACGAGATCGACCCACAAACTGGCAACAATGTTCTCCTTGCCACCTGGGAGAATTATCTTCCTGACAATGATCCTTTTCCGTATTTCCCCATCTTCCAGTCTTTCGACCTTGGCGAGACATGGAGCGAGCGATCACGCGTCTATGACCAGGTCAACGGTTGGGGCTTGCGCTACCAACCGTTCCTTTACGAGTTGGAGGAGGATTTAGGGGACTATCCTGCAGGCACGGTCTTGATTGCGGGCAACAGCATTCCACAGAATCTTAGTCATACCCAGATAGATTTGTATGCCAGTAGAGATAAAGGTTATACATGGGAGTTTGTCAGTCGGATTGCAAGTGGGGGGGAGGCGGTGAGTTTTCTCGAGTTTCGATATTTGCTTGAAATTTATTATCCTGGGGCTATGTATGTCAGGCTGACGGAAACTTCCATTTTAGATACCAGATAATGGATTGACGCCCGTGTGGGAACCGTTCTTGATGGTTTACGAAGGCCAGATGTATGAAAAAGCTCCCCTCTGCTTCAATTATCCTCACATCTCATACACAATGAGATATACCCGACATCGACATGATTAGAACTTCGTTAACTGGTCTGATTTAGGATCTGCTATTATTCGGATCAGCGTAATCCGGCACATGGACAGCAGCTATCACACCAGACATCAAGAAACTTGATCGAGTGGGGTCCAGTGGTAACGGATGTGGCATACAGCAATGTAAGTATTAAGCTTATCCAGCTGAAGAAATGGGTCACGATTCGTAGGGCGGTGACAATCAAGATCCTAATCCGCCTTTCTGCAGTACACATTCCGTCCCGGCATGACGACCGTCTCGCACTTGCCCAATGGCTCATACATTATCACATACGAGTTTTACGGTGCACCACAAGCTGCATTTGCCGTGTAAGTACCGAGCCTCGCTCTATTCAATCACTCTTAAGATGTCCAAGATCACGCACACATTTGCAACGAGCTCTGGAACGCTGTGATTAATGGTTCCGGCCTAGTTACTATCGCATTTCCGAGAATCCGCTCGAATTCAATTCCGCCCCTGGCTATGTCATCGACGCCAACGGTACTATCCCTGTCAGCTCTCCATATAATATCTGGACGCCCGCCGGTGGGCCTCACGGTACTATCGTCGTCAGTTGCGGCACGCTAGGCCAGGTTTTTGTGAACCGCGAGCTCGGTGCAGTAGACGCCTGGGAGCAGGTCCCCACACCTGAGAGCGTGAGCTATACCCGAAACTTGCGCGTCCTGCCCAATCCAAACCAGATTTTGATTACTGGTGCGGGTGTACTGGGGGGCACAGCGAATAAAGTTACGACAAGCAGTATCCAGCTCAGTGTGGGTGGGGGCTGGTGGTGACGCACTGGTGAATTTCCGGCATAATGAGGCGCTCTCTGCAGCCTTCAGTGATTCATTTTCAAACTATGTGCATTGAAGGTGACGTACTTCAAACGTCTCATAATAATAAACATTGCTCTCATTCCCAAGTTTGCAACCCATGCCATTGGCTAATTAAGTTCATAAGTATGAAAAATGGCCATCGGTCATGATTGCGGAGAGCAACCGACCTCTGTTGGGCTGTATCGTATCCAAAGATTTATATCCATTTTCTTTGGCCTTTATACGTGCAGTTGCCAGCCTCGAATCTGTTTTGCGCAGTTACGATTTCCTTGTCGCGCTTACCTACCGCAGAAACTTGTGCTACATTGGTATTTCCGGATTTTTTTTTATCTGACACTGGCACTATCTTTTGTTTCATTGGTGACCACTAGAAACAATATTTGTTTGATGAGCGAGTGAAGCCGTGGCAAATTCCTGCTGGACAATACTTTACTGGAAAATTTATGGAACCGTACAATCTGTTTGTCGCTTGCGAATGATCTACTGACAGGGTATTTATTTGATCGTGATGGGATGATTATTTAGGTGGCAAAGAATAACCCATCTAACACCAGTTTACTTCGATATGATATTGTTCGATTTGTTCCGTGTTCGTAGAATCAGAGCCTTCTGTTGCCAATTCTTACTCCTGTCGCATCGCATCCTGCAATTTTCACCTTTGATTTAACGCTAATTTCTGCTGGCTCACGCGAGAAGATTCATGGTCCATCCTCCCGCAGTACAGGTCACCAATCTCAAATGCGAAAGCTCCATCTTCGATGCAATTTCTTGCAGTTCATCAGTGTACATACGGTTCCTTGAAATCTCGCATAGCTGACTAAAGCAGATAGCCACAAGAGTAAAATGCGATCTAATCCTTCATTTGTTCTGCACCTAGATAATTTTTCTGGACAAATATCTCCGGAGAAGGTTAATTAATACATTTCGTAGAATTTTGTCAATATCTGTTCGGCATACAATGGCGGAGAGATCAAGAGGGAGGACTGAAATTCTGCAATACAACCTTAGTTTTCTGTATCTGATACTATCGTGCAATAGAATTTTTTACCCAATCCAACATTCAATACTGTTGAGAGGTTGCAGTTCTTCAGGGTCAGTTTGAGGATGCCTGAGGCATGCACTTGATGCCTTGGCAAGACAGCTCCATCCTGTATAGTGAGCTCTCTTTCTTCCTAGTCAATCAATCAATCCATTACCGTTGGTTCCTATAACACACTCCACATCTTACACATCTTCGTAGTGTTCAATCTTCCATCGAACTCTGAAGTGTCACCCAAAATTTAACAAAACCATTGCACAAGAGGATCGTAATAGTGTGGTCCTTATAAGGGTGGGGGAAAACTTGAAGGAGTAGCGCAAGTTGCGTCAGTAGCTGGTTCATCTCTAGCAGATGGCATGTGCTTGCTCATTTTCGGATTGTCCCCAATGTATGGTTGCCCAACGATCGACTCGTGGGTCGCGATTGAGATCAAACGACAAGAACCCGCCAATCACCTTAATCAGCCTCAACAGAGAATTGGGTAGGAAGACGAAGATGAGGCTGAACGTTACTTAACTCGTTTCAGCGTTAAATTTGGAGCTCCCCAAAAATATATCTATGGCTTCGTGACCGAAGCGGACAGCAAAGATGGAAATTGAGATTGTGAAGTCGAGGAGGAAAGGGGTTTTGCACGTGCGGAAGTGTGACAGGAAGAAGACAGCAAAAAATAGCTGCGAAATCAATCGAGAGGAGGAGTAAGAAAACAAATCCATTGTCTTCAGCATATGCCCAGAATTTCTTACCATTATCGCTCAGACCGATAGCAAGGCATGCGATTGCCATTCAAGCGGCGACATGGAAGACGCGGCTAGATAAGGTAGATCGAGAGAGAGCATTGGGGCTTTCATTAAAGCTGGTGGCCACCTACTCCTGAAGAATACCTGTGGTATCCATTAAGACCGTTGAGAGACCAACACTGACTACGATGTAGGCAGTCGAGGTTGCATGGCCATCGCTGCCTGCACAGACGATGAGACCAATATCTACGATTTCCAAGGTACGAGGTCAGTAACTTCCCACATAAGCATTACTGCTCGGTCATGTCTTCTCCGGGCCACCAGCATAGGTGGAGAAGATCTATCCGTAAACCTCTGGGTATCTTTGATGATCTAAGCAATACGTAAGAGGAAACATCAGCACAACGAAGTATACTAACTCCACAATGGATAGGACATAGTGTCAGCGGGGAGTTTCCGGTTTCTAAAAGTCGCTAAAGTTCATTTTATATAAGATTTGCTCTCGAAAATGCCTGTTTGTGGATTTGGGAGAGCAAAGATGAGTATAGTAGTCGGTAGACCGGACACAAGCGTGCAAGGAGGTCAGATATAAAGTAGGGATGGCCGTGTCTGATACAACCATCGCATTTAAACCGAACATCAGCGTTTACGAATGTGCACGGCAATTGAAGAACCTACACTGGAATAATTGAATCCTAAACCTTGCAGATCTGGCACCCAAAGTCAAGTATACGAACATTACATCGCTCTAGAGAGAGTTCGAAGGCGCTCATGCACAATCATTTTCAGAAAATGGCATATTTCCCCAGGTTACGAAGGAATTGGTCTCTAGCAGCATTTTGATCAAGATGAGCAAGTCATAAATTCAACGCCGACAAAAATTTGTTGTCTATCTTGGTGTTTTCTGTGAAAGAATTGCTATTGCCGCGAGCTGACCCTTGTGAGTCGTCGAGAAATCTTAGAAATTCAGCAGAGCACGAATACTGGAATGGGTTACACCTTCTTCGCACTTCCAGAGCAAATAAAATAGGCGCTACTAGCCGAATGTTGGTCCAATTGATGATCATAGTGGCGTGCCTTCTAAATCGAACGCTCGCTGGTTATTAATGGCTGAGCCCCAGTACAGGTTGCGTTTTGCCTCCTGTTTCCTCGCAAGCAGGCTCACGTCAGTGCATGTAACATCAAAATTTAAGGAATTCAGGATTCGAGGAGACTCGGGAGCGTAGACGAAAGTACCAGTGTCAATGTTGTCCAAAGTACAGCTACAGTCCAAATTGGATCGTTCTTCAGCGCGGGATCGGAGTCAAGCACCGAACTCCGCCTTTACAGATTCTTTCAGCTCTCTCACGAGACCAGCGACCTGTCAAATATTAATAAAAGGTAGATATGACACGATGAATCCTTGTTCCCCATGGCGCCACGACCCAAATTACAAAAAAGCTAGAACCAGGTGCCTTGTATGTCCAGCATCATCATGCTCCTCCAGCCATATATTTCTGATTTCTATCGCTGTATTTCTCTGTAGAGATGTAAGGCACGGAAAGCCAAGTTGTGTTACTGATGTTATTGCTATGGTAAGAATAATTCCTGAATTTTTTAGGTGAAGTGCGATGAAGGCAAACCTTCGTGTGCTACATGCGTTCGACATAGTGTAACAGGCCACTACACTCCAGCGATCAAACAGAGCATTAGAACTCCCGGGAACCGAACAGAACACTTCTCAGGCCAGTAAAATCACTTGATTCAAATCTACCTCCCCGGCCTGAATGCGATGGATTGCCATGGCAGGATAACCGACGAAATCAGGACCTGGAGCTAAGACTGATGCACCATTGGACCGCTGAAACCTGCATGAATTTCACGCCAGTTGGAGAGTTCTGTAGATCACAAGCCCCTCTAGTGGCCTTCAAATATCGCTATGCTCTTGACGCTATGATGGCTCTAGCTGCTCTGCATTTATCTCGTCAATTACCATCCTAGTGGGTGTCATTAACCGGTCGCATGGCCCCTCTCCAAAGCCAGCAAGTTGGGAAAAGTAGTGAATCTTTGGGCTCTTAAAAATCACAGCCGCCCAAATGAAAGCTTGCAAAGAGGTAATAGCTGCCAGTCAGAATACCAATTCTCATGAGGTAGAGGACCCCACTGTCAGGCGAAATCTTGAAATGTTGACCACATCCCGCGCATTATTCGATCGCCCAATTGATGGGCATCGTAAAGCTCTTCTTGACCTAAACGTAGACAATATAGAAGCGGTATGTCACATCCATAATGATTTCATGGTACGCTATGTGTGCTCTGGGTGGCGTTAAAGTTGATCCTGTTACCACACATGCGGATCCTACGATGTGGTTCCGTCTTTCCAGCTGTACAAGAGCGATAAACGGACAATGGCAGGAGCCGGCAGGTCCCACTTGGATAGTTTCATCTCTTATGTTCTTCGGAAAACTCGATCTAGCCGATTACGATTATGTACCATCATTCACACGGCAAGTCTTTTAGGAATTTGCTCACTTGGAGGCGGGACCAGGAGTTTCTCACCATTGACGATGAAGATGTCTATGAGAATGCCGTGAACTATACAGGCTTGATCTTCCGAAGCATATTGGACGGGACCGATGTGACTTTGTAGTCTTGCAGACGATTTATTGCCATGCCGTCCCGGTTGCCTTTGGGCTTTGCAGAAATGATTGAGAAAAAGCAGCATCGAGCAATGGTAATCTTGGCCTATGGATTTGCGGCGATGAAATTGATTGAGAACGACTCAGTGTGGAACAGAGGTATTGCTGGACGCCAAGTTCCAGAGATTCATCATCAATAGCCTGCGGAGTGACAAATTCTCCTACAGTGGCCACTGGCTGTTACTTACTGCCGACCGCACAAAACTTGGTCCCAGTGGGAAGATATTTTGGCAACTTACATCAACAAGAAGTCTCTGTAGCCTTTGTTTCTTGTGTGATCCAGATTATGACCGCAGTGGCGCCTTTATTTTTGGCTTTTCCGCTGGCCCGGCTTGCATAGCTTGACCACGAGTCTTCTTCAACTCCTGTTAATGTAATCCGTCTGCTCGATGTCTCTCGTCTCGTAGATGAAAGGGATGGGTGTCTCAGGGCAAGAACTACAAATGGTGGCAATCCTCGGAGTGTGTGGAAATTTAGCCCCCAGATTCCGGCCAGTGACTTATCTAGTGTTCTCAGGAGAATCGAATCGCCACGAGTATCATCGAGGCTTTATATCACTCGCAAATAGAGGTTCATCAAATTATCCCACGACGATCACTGACGACCAACTATTATGTCGCTTCGCACATTTCCGACTTCACTGAAAGCTCACTCACAGATGTACTTTCAAACCTTAAGCCTGATCTTGTAATCAGCACTTTTGCTAGTGGCTCATACGACACTCAAAAACGATTTGTAGACTGTGCTGTCAAGGCTGGTGTACCTCGTTTTGTTGCCCCAGAGTTCGGGCAAGACACCCAAAACCCAGGCATTCATGAGCGCTTGCCCCCCGCCAAAGAAAGGGGAAGGTTTATTGATTATTTGCGGAAGCTTTCGGGCGAAGGATGCATTGACTGGACGGCTGTCGCTTCTGGGTATCTTTTGGATTATGGCCTGGAAAGTGGCAATCTCGGATTTAACATTAAATGGCAAAGTGCAACCATGCACGGCCCTGGCAACGAGAAATTTGCCGCAAGCTCCGTACGGTGGATTGGACAAGTTATGTTAGGAGTAATAATTCATTGGAATGAAGTCTGCGATCAATACATATACGCATGTGGCATGGTTACAACAGCAAACGAAATCCTCGCGACCCTCCAGCGGTGTACGGGGCAAACATGGGAGGTTGGTCGTGCGACAGATGATGAGGACTGCATTCGAGAAGCGGAACGGAGAATCGAGCGAGGCTTTCTTGATGCTGGGATGTTCTTGATGGAACGTAGTGTTTTGTATGATGTCACATTGGACGCTGTGCGGCCGTTCATTGAAAAAGATGCAAAGAAAGCGTTGGGATTGGAAGGAGAGGATCTAGAAGATGTTGTTAAGAAAGCTTTATATGGGTATACGCATCGAGATAATGAATGCGACTGCGGTAATTGATATTGAGGGTGAAATCTAACAGGAAGGAGCTTAAGAGCGTATTCTGGTCATATATCATCATACAACTCCAAGTAACGCCGGGCCTTGTAACGCAAGATTCGCCTTCACCAACATGACAAAATGTTTCAGCCTTGTACATCCAAAATAGAATATCTCAGATGCCACGCTTTACATCAAGAGACCAGAAGCCATACGCAAGCTTTTGCCGACAGTTATGCGGATCACTCTGCCCTATAAGGCTTCAATTTTACCTTTGTTTTTGCACTCGCGACGTCAAGCCGATGGTGCAATTTCGCAGGATCATGAGGGTATATACCCTCATAAAAGGATCCAATTGACCTTACAGTCTCTGTCCAAGACTCCCGTAGTGATTGTCATAGATATTCGACTTCCACCAAAATTCAGCAAAGATTGACGAAAAAGAAAATACTGTTGCTAGAAATAGAGTGAGGGACTGTGAGCGGCTACAGAACTAATACCAACCTGTCTTCTACATCGAATTTTATATTCTCTGTCCCGTTTCAAATTTTTCGCAAATCACTACCGGAGCTTAGGGTTCTTGGTAAGTGATTGAAGTTAGACTGCTTGTAACCAGAGGGTTTTTATTCATCATTCACTTCCAGTTCTCTCCCAGCCAAATGTTTCGTGAGGCACTGCAGACTTTGTTTGATCACTGTGAAATTGGAGAAAGCCGCGTTGGTTGAGTCGCCTTCGTATTAACAGTGTAAGCAGTATAAAATGTATTGTGGAGTTTTCTGATTCTGGTTCACGCTTATCTAGCCTTTAGATGCTAAATTCATAGCATCAGCGTAGCTCAAATTTTGCAGAGCCCCCAAAAGAAATAATGATGATCTTCCTATGACATGGACGCACCATAAATCTCGCATGCTTCAATAGTTGGCATTTTGATCCCGGTGACCTAGCTAAACGCATGATACGAGCTTTTCGACGCAATAAAGGCTATGGAGAAGAATAGCGAGACACCCGAAGAATCTATAGATCCGGTTTTATCACCTCGATTTCTTCGCGAGATATGCACAGTTGAGTGAAATTGGCGTCAACACATCTTCTTTAGCGCCAAACTGGCGGGTTACAATTGCCAGCTGTCTCTGTAGCAAGATGAACAGCAAATCGACGAAGCTTGCATCAAGGATGGCATAAACTATGATATATTGGTATCCGATGTTCGTGAATCCCATCAGAGTGACTACGGCAATCTGAATTGGTTACCAGTAGATAAAAGGGTTAAATTTATTAAACCGACTTACGACAAAGTTAAATCCCCACGCACCGCAGTTGGAAGTCCATGAACAGAGCTCTGACTTCTGTTGGCGCAAATTCACCTGTGTACAAGAATGGGATTCCCAGGAAACCAATCGTGCAAACGACATAATACTTTTTCGCATGCCAGACTTCGTGCTGTGCCAAATGTTACATGCAAAGTGGAGGCACGCACAAAGAATAGGATCAAGACAGTAAACTGCAAAGCAGCTGCAAGGATTTACGCCTCTCGGGTTGGGAAGAGAAGACCGGTCGCATAGATAGATTATGCGTAGTATCTGCCACGGTTGACTATAGTTAGGATCACATTCCCTGCTCGTTGCTGATGGGATTTAAATACATAAATGCAGTTGACGCCACCCATCTACAGAAACGTTTGCACAGTGGAACCTAGGACGACGCGATGTAAAATTTTCTACAATAGACACCCATTCGAATTAGCATAGCCCTTAGAAACCTACGTATTTCAGCCTTGCTTGCGATCCCATGCTAAAAATGTCTTCCAAGACGTCTTCCCTGCCAGGCTTATCGCAATTTCGATGTCACGGAGTTCCTTCTGCACGGTTTCCTGATCTGCGGGGTGAATATTTTCCAAAATATTTCTTTAAATCCGCAAAAACGTACTATGTTCGATGTTTGTCATACAGATCTGTGGCGGTTGGCATTGAAGCTTGCCACCGAGTAGACTTTGAAGTAAGCCCGAAAGTTGGCACCATTGATTCTTATTTTAGCCAGATATCCATAAAGTCCGCGTTATATTCACCCCTCTTTACACCACGTGTGGGTGCAATTCAAGAGCGACGAGGATAGCTCCCAACCGCAATAATCCACAGGTACATCATTCCCCCTCCTGTCTATACCCGCAATGGTTTGAGATCAAAATGCGCCAGGGTGCTTGTGAGCGTTTCAGAGGCATGCTGATTGGATGTCAGACGAACACCGGGCATTACTCCTGTAGCTGGCACATCAGCAGAACGAAAGAATCGGGACCACAGGAGACTGACAGGACTGATCAGTTTTCGGTTATGTTGATGATCGAGAATTTTACATCGTTCCTTTAGCGCCAGGATGGGCACATGTGATTGGAGACAAAGAGGTGGATTGTAAGCAGGCTCGCCCTTCTTTCAGTTTCATTTAAAGTGGTAATCAACGAGTCAAGCTGACGGAGCTGAACTAGATATGTCAAGCATGCTAAAGACGGACGATTCGGATCGAACAAAACTAGTTGCTTCACAGAGGTACGGAAAATTCCCATCAGAGCATACATACGAGATAGAGAGAGGTCCAGAAGTAGTTTCGTCCAGTAAAGCTTTATTGGGCATTAATAAATGTTATCCAAGACTTCAGAATACCGTCTTCTCGAGCGATACCCGCACATTAGGGCCATTTTCGTCGCCACGAGATGAAAATTGAGATAAAAATGGTATATGATTTGGATAGGGGCCGCAGAATGGCACTCAACTTCCATCGAACGTCGGTATTCCATTACCTAGTATGACAGTGTAAATCTGAGCGCATTATGAAGATGTTGTATCCGTTGGCCATTCCAGGGTATGTGAAAATATCTGGTCTAACTGCTCCAAATTCTGCATCTCATGCTCACAGATGGCAGTACCGAAGCGAAACAAAGAGTCGGGGACAATCTGGTGCTGTAGCTACATGGACTGTATCTACACCGCGCCTACGTGACATTAGTGGTGATATTCTAGTCACCTGCATAGATTTTGTGACAGAGCGTGCAGCCTGAAAGCGAGATTTACAACAAATGCTCAAGGCGACGTTGGATATCAGATCGTAGTGGCCGGTACAATGGGCGGTAGTCGAAATAGAGACTCATGGAGACTCTGATTGGAGGGAAATGCGAATTCGAGAGGCAACATGACTCGCCAATTCCGTTCTCAGATATGCAGGGACGGGATGTGAATAGTGCATGGCAACGTCCTGTTTACGTCAACAAATCTTTACCCGCTCCATTACTACCGCCCCGACGCCTCTGACCACCAGCAACACTTGGCGTTGCAGAATATACCATGGCGGGCTCTGACGATCTAATTGACTTCAGCGTTATCGAGTCGCACAAAGAAAACATCCGCGCCCTACCTTCTGGCCGCTCGGCCAAAGCTCTCGCCCAACTGTACTCCCCTCCGTTGCAACAACACCCCTCAACTTTCGATGCTCACACTGCCGCTCGGGAGCCCTTTGAGCGTGAACTCGCTGCTATCGCCGAGGCTGACGATCCGCTTGACGTCTACGACCGCTACGTCGCTTGGACGCTGGCCACTTATCCTTCCGCGCAAGCAACGCCGCAATCCCGGCTGTTGCCTCTTCTCGAACGGGCGACGACTGCCTTCCAGTCCCACGCCCATTCCCACTACCATGACGACCCGCGCTACTTGCGTCTGTGGCTCCACTACATCCGATTGTTCGCCGACGCGCCAAGAGAGGTTTTCGCCTTTCTCGCCCGCCACCGCATTGGTGTCGGGCTAGCACTTTACTACGAGGAGTTTGCCGCATGGTTGGAAAATGCAGGGCGTTGGTCGCAGGCAGAAGAAGTATACCGGCTGGGAGTGGAGCGCGGTGCCAGGCCTGCTGAGCGACTGGCGCGCAAGTTTGCGGAATTTCAGCGGCGGAGAGAGGCACGACCACCAACAGATGAGGAAGAGCCAACAAGTCCAGCACTGCCTATTGCAAGGCCGGCATTGGCAGCGAAGGGTGATTCGTATGGGACTTCATCATCGGTTGTAGGGGTTCAGCAGCAGCATGCTCGGTCTACAGCGGCATCGAAAAAGGGTAAGAATTCAAAGTTGGCCATTTTTTCCGATGCAGACGAGTCCGCTTCATCTTCGAGGCCAGGATCGGGCGGGAGTGCGAAGGGCTGGGACAGTATTGGTTCGCTGGCGGAGCGCAAAAAGGAGAATGCAATGGAGGCGAAGCCGTGGGCGGGCGAGCGACTAAAGGGTACCGGCAAAACGAACGGCAGCGTGCCAAAGCTTATGGTCTACAAGGACGAGGTTAGTCTTCTTTCTACGTTTCCCTCTTCCCCCCTAACCCCACCCCACCAATACTCATGCATGTTTATGCGAATGCAGGACTAAATGCTCGTGTTTTTCCTGTATATATACAGTCATTGCCAATATCACCATCTTTCTCCAAGAAGCGATCAATCGTGACGACCAATTCGTCGTCTTTATCATCGTCTCTGCCATCCCATATCCAGCGGGCATTGTCTGGTATTAACCACGAGCAGCAGTGCGCACGCAACCCGCGAAGCGGGCGGATAGAATGCGTGTTCGTAAATCTAGAGGCCGTGTACCCGGATGCTCCTGGAGCAAGAGGACCGCGGCGAGAGTATTGCTTCGAAGAACTGCGGGCGAGGCATAGAGGCTGGCTAGACAAGGTCTGGGATTTGCCAGAAAGCCAACAGATCGATTCCGCACCGACAAGCCAAATGAATCGCGATTTAAATCATGACGAGCAACTTCCTAGTCGACAGAAGGATGTAGATGATGGGCAACCCGATTTTCATGTGGACGAGTCCAAGGCCCAAACCGGGCAAAGCAGGCAACGTGAATTCAAGATCTTTGAGGACGCAGCGGTTCCGCAAGCCCCTCCACTTCCAGTGCACGCAAACACGGAGGAGAAAGTGCCTATTGAAATTTTCTCCCAGAACTTGGTTCTTAGCGACGAAAATGATGAAAATGCTCCCCCGCCAGCATCGAATCATCTACGAGCACAACAGCAGCAGGAACAGCAACTACAACAACCGCCGCAACGCCACCAACAGCACCAACGGCAACCTGATGCTCCGTCTGATCTCGTAAAGAAGATGCGGCGGGACGAACGCCAAAATCGCACCCGGAAGATTCAAGTTATGGATGTAAAGCACATCAAAAACGAAACAAGAACTATCCAGCTAAATCTCGATTCTCCGACCGGTCCAAAGCGGAGGCCAAAAAAGACATCCTCTTCTTCCGCCTCTGCCGCTGCCGGCGCTACCTCCGAGCCGACAATGACGATCAACACACGTGAGGCTATTGAAGAAATCTACGGAATCTTCAACCAACCACTGCCGTCCCAGGTTGCGAATGAGGACGACGGCGAAGAAAGTGCAGATGAGGGCGACGAAGAGGATGACGAATATACGACTGGCGATGAGAGCACGGCTACAGGAAAGCTGTCGACGACGACGAGTGAATTTGGTGAGGAGACACGAAATGAAATTTTGAAAGGAGCTGATACGCGGGAGACGATGGACGGAAAGGATGAGACGGCAGCGTGGTCCGATTTTACACGGAGTAAGCATGTGCCGGAGAGCCACCATGGGCACTCGGAACATCAATACGAGGGTAGGCTGATCCGGGATTTGGAGTCAACTCAGAGTTCCGGTTGGGATATGGATGGAGAGGATGCCTCGCGTTCAACCGACCGCTCTGTCATAGAAGAGGAACCGGAACCAATAACCACTCCTTACGAGAACGGGGAAGAGGAACCACACACGCGCTACGTCACCGTGCCTCCAGAGGACTACGAGCCATCGATTGATCCGTTTCGGGAGCTGCAAATGGTGCCCAACCACCGCCTCCCGTTTATGACTCCTATCGTGGAGCGAACCGAGTCCTCGCTGGGCGCAGCCACCGGCATACGAACAGCAGAAGGCGAGAACGAATTCAATAGCAGGCAAAATCCATTTGGCCGCGGTGGCAGCACAAAAACACCTAGTCGCAAGATTGCTGCTGCTGCCGCAGTCGCCGCCACGGCCAGTCCCGCTGATGCGGTCAAAGTAATGGACGACGGCGGAGATGAATTGTGTAACAGCAGTCCCTTCCAAGAAGGACAGTCAGAGGAGCGGGCGGAGGCGAGGCGGCGTGTGCTCCAGCCCATCCGAACCAAAACAACGCGCGGCACAATCTCACTTGGTGCAGGAACGGCGAAGGCACAGATCGCGGCGCGGGCTCGACCAACGGAGGAGCAACGAGGCGAGAACCGTGGTCCTATTATTCTAGATCAGCGGTGCAATCCGATGGATCCCCAAGTGCGGCAGACGATTTTGGCGCGCGTCTGTCCTCCCTTGACGACATACGAGGGATACTTTGACCATTCACATGAGGCTTCGGGACGGACACCGGAGGTGCGGAAGTACATTCGGTCTTTGCAGAAGGCAACCGGTAGTGGTGGCAGTGCGAAGGCAGGGTGTGTGAATGTGGAGAAGACCGGGCACACGCTGAATCTGCCACCTATGCTATCTTTTCCAGGGGCGCATGGGACTTACGCCATTAAGCGTGAGCTGGGTGCAGGTACATTTGCGCCGGTATATCTGGTAGAAAATAGGGCTGTCTCCGCCCTGGATGAGCTGGATGAAGATCATGAGCGGCCGTCCTCTTCCGCATCTCGTACAGGCATTGCTCCACATCGGAAGGCACTAGAAGCGATCAAGATGGAAGACCCACCCAGCACATGGGAGTTTTACATGCTTCGGCAGGTACACTACCGGCTTGGGGCAGCCCGGGCTGCAGAAAGTGTAGTGAGGGCGCATGAGATGCACCTCTTCCGCGATGAGTGCTTCTTGGTGGAAGAGTTTCGAGGGCAAGGAACGCTTTTGGACTTGGTTAACTTAGCGCGAGTAGACGTCGCGGTCGGGGGGGGCAGTAGCAGCAGTGGTGGCATTGACGAAGCGCTGGCGATGTGGTTCGCGGTGGAGCTGTTGCGCACTGTGGAAGCTCTACACTCACGGCAGCTTATTCATGGCGACCTTAAGCCGGATAACGTGTTGGTGCGCTTCGACGAACCCGGCCCGGAGATGGATTGGAGTGCGACATACTTTGCCTCTGGCGCTCACGGTTGGGCATGCAAGGGCGTGTGTCTGATCGACTTTGGACGTGGAGTTGACGTGCGTGCCTTTGCGCCTGACGCCGCGTTTGTGGCTGACTGGGCGACGTCGGCAGCAGACTGCGCAGAGATGCGTGAGCTTCGCCCGTGGACGTACCAGGTCGATTACCACGGCTTAGCTGGTGTTGTGCACTCACTGTTATTCGGTAAATACATGGAAACGCTGGCTGAAAAGAGCGGAGGAGCAACGGCAGGTGCTTTGCCCAGCCAGGGTGGCGGCACGAAGACATATCGCATCCGTGAAAGTTTGAAGCGCTACTGGCAGACAGAGCTGTGGCAGGAGTTCTTCGCGCTGATGCTGAACCCGCTTGCGCACACGGCGACGGAGGAGGGTGGGCGTTTGCCGGTCGTGCGTGGCATGCGTGCGGTGCGGGAGCATATGGAGTCCTGGCTAGAGGAGAACGCCGAAAGAGGTATTGGATTGAAGGGAATGATATTGCGCTTGGAGGCAGCAATCCGAGAGCGAAGGCGGAAAAGTGGGAGGATGGGGGGAGGATGATGATGATGTTTCCCCTCTATTTTGTGAGGCGCCATGTTTATTGGAGATATATATTTCGCGCTGTCCTTGCATTTCGGCAGTGGGATGGATCTGATTTCTTTCCGCAATTGCTCACTCATGGTCTTGTAGCAAAATGTCATTTATGTCTGCAGCGTCAAATCGTGTGCATCTAGTCCTGATATCCAAGGCATTGTCTTAGATCAGACATCGGGTAACCAGCCATAACATCCAGCCATTGACTATCAGCATAGACTTGATCAAGAAGCCAAACTCTCTCCTTCGAAGCTCTTTCGTAATATTTTAGCTTCCTCAATAATAATGGCGCAGCACATCATACGACTGACACTTCTTCGAGAGGGCATTCAAATATGGCCTGTCACTGGAGAGAGTCAATTGCGGAAAGTATAGGTCGAGTGGCCTATGTGCTACGGTAGCCTCCATTCAGAAATTTAAATGCTATGATCGATTTTTCTTCTCTAAAAAATTTGATAGCCGCAGCTAGAAGAGGAGTGGAGCAATGAAACAAGCATGGGCAGATAGATGCGGATGCTAATATCGTCTCTAAACTGTCGATGCAGCCACTCTTGCAATGCCTTCTGAGACAATGGGCTGTTTTGTTCGATGCAGGACAATGATCTATGCGCAATTGACAAGAAGAGAAATAGTGCATGTGCTGCAGCTCTATAGCCTGAGGAGACAGATATTGATAGATATTTTCTGTGTCGGGCTGATGAGAACTGGGAGAGTTGAATACCATCACCTCTAGTGTCTCCTCACAAACTCAATTTTGAGCAAGAACACCTTTGAGAGCAATATGTTGGGAGAATTATCGAATTCGCTGAATTCGTCCTCGCCTAGAGGTGGGGTGGTCAGATTCGTTCAATCTTTTCACAAAGGATCTTCCATATTTCACCGCGGGCATGATTTGCGATTGCAAGACCAACCAGAACAGCCTTCTGTAATTCCGTCCGTACAATTCTGGCATCAGATTCTCGAACTTACGACAAATCTCGGGGCATACCTGGGACAAGGGTAATTCGCATTGTTTAGCCCGCATAAAGATGAAAATTTGCCGAGATGGTACTTGAGTGTTTAACATGCCAAGCTATGAGCAGGGCTACTTAAACTATAAGAGCCCAAATCATTCTCGTGTCGGATCTCGAACAGCACTTCAGCCATTTCAAATAGTTTTGCGGTAATGGCGCGCTGAAAAACGATATCATGGGAGTTCGCGGATCCGTGCCGCAGATAGGAAGATCGCCTGGAAGAGAAGCAGCAGTGCTGGATCCTAAATATCTTGATGTTGACGTTTGAAACCCTCCTCGTCAATGAATGGAAGCAGAGGACGAATGCGACAGAGTTAGATTTGCATGAGAGCATCTCAACCACTTAGAGTTGGATAGCTAACGAGGTCTTGAACGCCATGACTGGTCAAACAGCTACCTGTCAGGTCAAATTCTGGTCGCTAAAAGACTTGTGGTTTGATTGGGAGAAAAGAAGGCGCTGCCAATTTGGAGGCTCTTCTGCTTGAACCTCATGATTGGGGCTTAGAAGAGCGATTCCTGACACATATTTCGGATTAAATCAGAGGTGTGGAAAGTTCCCAGTTGCGTGAGCCGAACCTATGCTCACAGAAACTATTAAGCTTTCGTCTCTCGCCACTTGTGACGGGATCGGAGCTGGTTGGTGACGAAGTGGTTGGATCAGCCGCTATACTATATGCTTGTATTCGCGAATCAATTGTAGACGAACATCCGAAATCTCAACATCTCTGAGCCTTGTGCTTGCGTATACGTCGTATTGGTTCATTTGGCCAGTTTTGTGGTAAGTGTCCACGTAGCAAACGTAAAGACCAAGGTGGAAGGGATCACAAGCATTCAACACCGCCCTTGCTGCACTGCGTACAACAAGGTGGATTGTCACGTCGACACTTGTAGTCTTCAGTACTGGCGCAAGATTGATCTGTCAGCTGGTGGCATCAAAAATGTTTACCGGGCCTGAAATCCTCAAATCTCTCAGTAGTGGATGCTTGGAAACAGGAAGCTGTCACTGCAGTAACTCGGATCTGCAACTACAAGCATCGACGGCCGTCCGTATTCCATGCTCCTCCTCTACTGAAAGTAAGAACTTCATACGATTTGTTCCTCATCTCAGCCTTCCCAGCGGTCCATTTTTTATTACGCTGTATGCTGCGGAAGCACATTAAACGAAGATGGTTCCTGATCCCCCAAAGCTGAAGGCTTCATTCATGGTGAAGAATCCGTACAATATCAGGATCTCTCCTTTCTATTCCCATTTCGCGCAAACTACAGGACCATGCAACGTCATTACGACAGCTGGTGAAATAGGCATATGCCCTGACGGCACAACACCCTCCGACCCCGTGGAGCAAATCAGACAGGCTCTTTCCAACCTCAGTCGATCTCTAGAAGCGGCAGGGGCCGGAGTTAAGGACATCATGAAGATAACGTATTACATTGTTGACTTTGACCACAATAATCCACGACATCGGGCTCCCTTAATGAAATTTCTCGGCGAACATCGTCCTGTAAGCACCCTCGTTCCTGTACCGAAGCTAGCTATCCCCGATATCATCTTCGAGATTGAAGCAACACTCGCTATCCCTCAATACCCCTCGGAAAGTGTTGACGTTGTTGTGGTTGGTGCTGGACTGAGTGGCCTCAAAGCAGCTGTCGATCTGCAAAGGGCAGGTTTGAGAGTGAAGGTTCTCGAAGCGCGTGATCGTGTTGGAGGCAAGACTTGGTCAAGACCTGTTCAGGGGAGCATTTGTGACGTCGGTGCGGCATGGATAAACGACACCAACCAGTCGAAAATGTATGCTCTTGCCAGGCGTTATTCTTTGGAGCTTATAGTCCAAAACGTTAAAGGCAAGATGATTGTTGACGATGGAGTTGGAAAACATAAAACCCATCCTTATGGCCAGCTTATTCCTGGGCCAGATGATCAAGATGAAATTGCAGACGTGGTCAGAATCCGCAATATATTCGAAGATATGTGCCAAAAGATTGACATCAGAAACCCCGTGGCTTCGGGGAAGAAGTTGCGGCACGAACTTGACGACATCACTTTTGAAGAGTGGATCAGATCTCTCGGATGCCGACAAGATGCTGTTAATGCGTTGACCATAGGTACTCGGGCAATGCTAGGCGTAGAACCGAGTGAGATGAGTGCATTGTACTTTCTCGACTATTGTAAGTCGGGTGGTGGCTATATGCTTATGCGATCGGACGAAAAGAATGGTGGCCAGTACCTCCGTATCGTACAAGGCGCTCAGTCGTTCAGCACTGGGTTGGCTAAGGAGCTTGCACCTGGTTCATTGGTCTTACAGTCCCCAGTGCGAAGTATTGAGCAGCAAGCCGACCGTCTTCGTGTAGTGTCTGCTAGGGGCATCTTCGAGGCCACCCGGGTCGTCGTGTCAGTGCCGACTCCACTGTACAGTGAAATCAAATTTGAGCCTGCACTTCCATCAGAAAAGCTAGAAATAGCAGAATCCACAAAGCTTGGGGATTACTGCAAAATGATTTTATTTTATAAGCGGCCCTGGTGGCGAGAGTACGGTCTTTGCGGGCTTACGCAGTCGTGCCATGGGCCATTCGCGGTTACGAGAGACACAAGCGTCGATAATGACGGCCATTTTAGCTTGACCTGCTTTGTCGTAGGACAGCCCGCTCGAGAATGGACACAGCTCTCGCTAGCGGATAGGAAAATGGCCGTGCTTGCCCAGATTGCGCGACTGTTTGGGCCGTTCGCAAAAGTAGAGGATCCTATCGACATAGTAGAGCAGATATGGAAGAATGAGCAGTGGAGCCAAGGTTGTCCGTGCCCAGTCATGTCCCCTGGGATGCTCAGTAAGTATGAGGAAGTTCTTAGAGCACCAGCAGGCAAGATCCACTTCGTGGGCACTGAGACAGCACATGAGTGGAAAGGTTACATGGAAGGTGCCGTGCGTTCAGGAGAACGAGGCGCGCTTGAAGTCTTACTTGCTCTGAATAAGGCCAAGATTTAATTTACATTTTATGTTTTCCAATCTCAAATTCGCTAGAAATATTAGCCTATTGGCCTCTTTAAGTTGCATCAAATACTGTACACTGGGAATTTTGGTCGCAAATGCCACTCAACCCGCGAGTCACTCTCAATCTAGTCCATATCTTCACAATTCGAGGTCAAACACTCGGCTCAAAATGGTCTTACGACTATCTGCAGAGTTGCTGGCTGTGACTTCCACACTCGTGGGTCGTCTAGAACTTATCACATAGATTTGAGGGCTCGGAATCACATGACAAATACTTTACGGAGCCTTCAATTTTCTTTATAAAAGAAATTTCTGCACGATTGATATGCAACATCTTTCGGACCTCGAGAAGCGCCGACCTTCATGACTTTGAGTGGCGTCACTACAGATAGTCTAACAGGCTCAGCATAATCATCAAGTATGCACTCTTGAAACCCGTGCTCAATATTCCACTTACCATGAGGTATTATAGCCCCACTATAACAGGAAGTTATACGGAATACTAGCCGCAGGGGCGCAAAGGCATATGGTTCGGTCTATATTTGCAGCATTGCAAGCATGCCGGCATGCGGTTTTATACCCCACTTTGCTTTATGGTACGTTTGAATAACTTGGTGAAGGGAGAGTAAATGGTCTCTGACAACCCGTAGTTGTATCTAAACCGATGGATTGTTGGCTCATGTGTCTCTTTCAGTACTGCTAGCATCTCTTTAGCACAAGTCTGGAAGGTCAGCGACCAGGTTGTGAGTGCAATACCCCTTAACCATCAAACGAATGCTGAATTCAAAGACGTCATGGCCAGCCGACCTCAATTTTGCAACCGTCACACGTAATGTGCGCTGAATAGGTGGATGCGAATCAACAACTCCATCCCTATTCATGACATCAACTCGCGTTCTTTGAGTCGATGGGAGACCCTCGTTCCAGAAAAGCATGCGGCACCTCAATCAGAATGGCAGGGTAGGATGTGTGAGTATCATTCTGAGAAGAGCTTCACTTTAACCATGCTGCGACAAGTCCGTCCAGCCGAGACCTTGACGGAGACGTTGCAGGTGCTGCAGATCTCACGTAGTCTTTGGCATGCGATCTGCCGACGGATAAATTGTGTAGATCCCATTGAAAGCAGCTAGACCATGATTGCCGGCCCCAACGTCTGTCTGTAACGGAGATGTAGATGCGCCATGCAATGCTACTAACAAAGCATAGCCGCCCAAAGAGCCTCCGGAACCGAAGACTGGATTGTACGCATTAGTTTCCGACTCCATAGGTTGCTGACGGTCTCAAGTGTCATGTCAGTACGACACATAGTGGTTCGACCAATGATAACCGCAATTTCCTCCTTTCATTGCCTTGACTGAAGCCGCATCAGATTTGCTGCGGGGTTTGTTTGCTCAGTTCATGGCTCCCAAGAGGGCCACTCGGGCCTGCACGTAGAGCATGTCCTTGATCGGAATCAGCAGGCCGTGTAGAGGGCCAATGATATTGCCAGTCTTCCGAATAACCTGCATTTAGTGCTCATGCTCGGGTTAAGGCCTCATCAGGACAAAACTCCACTAGACAATTAACCATTCGGTGGACGATCGCAGCCCATATTAGAAAAGCTTGAATAAATCCCGCGGACATGAATCTGCCTGCGGCATATTCAGTCAGCAGATCAGTAGCTGTGCAGCTAGTAATCTTCAGTTGTCGTTCGATTCGTAGACCACAAATACCTGCGACTTTTTCGAGCGTTGCATTCGTAGTTGAGTTTGACTTCTCAAGACAACCATCGTACAGTACACATAGAATCAATTACATTTTTTAGTTCTTCTCGCAGTGATCTGCCAACCTTTTCACATTCTCAAACTTGAGCAGGCTATCACTTTGCATTCTATTTGGATGGGGAAGACGATTCTATGATACGAGCAGCGCTATGAGGGTCGCTGGTGATTCATCAATATCAATTCCATTCATATACTCTTAACATTGCACTGCGGATTGTTATTCATCCGCAATTCCTGTCAATACATGCATGCTTGCGGCAGCCTACGGATTGGACGTATTAAATAGGCTAGTAGGTATCAGGCCCAGACGTTTCCCTGTATGGCCCTCGTATAATTATCGGAGCGTTACTATGCGAACATCTTTATGCACACGCCCTTTTAAACGTGTACTCGATCAAATACTAATTCTGGATCAGAGGTCTGACGGTCTCTCTGCTGTGTTGTCTCACCAAAAAATGGTTTGTTTTGCGTCGAGAAAATATTTGATTGCCCCGTTGCTTTGCCGCAGCCATGCATGTAGTTATGTATACATGCATGCATCTTCTTTACTAAAGCCATTTTGGTAAACAAGCATTAGGCTTACTGTGTTGGTACTAGACTCGGCTGTTCGGTACAGTGAGATACTCCCCTTGGCTATGGACCTTTTTCCGTGCCTCATCGAGTTTCACTATGCTTCGATATTAAAATGAATTCTTTTATCTGTCACCTTAAAGGAACGTTCAGCCCTCATCACCCATACTCTCCAACACCCAATTCGAATTGCCTTGGATATCGGTCCTTGCAATATCAATATATATATTTTTACTCACACAGTGTTACAAACTCATGTTTCTCTTGATTTGCTGCAAATCATAGAAACATTCAATTTTTGTTACAGTTCCACGCCATGGATACGCCCGAAGACTGTGACACGCCACAGCACCTTCCTTGGTTTCGTCTAAATAAGTATATTAACGTTCCGACGGCGTGAGTCAATTGATAACAATCTCTCAGTCCATCTGTCCAAATATGCATCATTTCCTCCACACTCTTCTTCAATCCAGGGTTGTATTTTGCAGTCACAGTAGGGCATAGCCGTCCCAGCTGTTAAATATTATGGAGTCTTTTTCTCACCAGAAATAGTTGTTAGGCGCAGGAGGCGGTCGCCCAAGCTCCATCCATATGGCTAACATCTCTAACGGTGTTTTATACGGCATTTTCACCTTTTCATCTTTGATTGCTGGGCCGTTGCTGAACACTATCGATCTGCGCTATATACTTCTCTTCGGGATAACAGGTTATCCGATGTATGTTGGGTTTATAACTAGATGTATAAAGTGTGGTGCAAGCATCATGTACTGACTATTGCTGATCTCCACTAGATATCAAGGGGCAATGTGGTACTATGATGCGACAGGACATATATGGTTTCCAGTGTTCGCTGGAGCTTACTTAGGCCTCAGCGCCGGGTTCTTATGGACTACGGCTGTGTTCGCCTGCACCGCATACCCAGACGAACGGAACAAAGGTCGCTGGAGATCCATACAGTGGTCCATGAACGTTGCTGGTTCCGCAATCGGCGCTGCTGTCGCACTGGGGATAAGCTGGAACTCAAAAAGAGAGGGTTTACCTCCTTCTGTGTATATTGTGTTCATCGTCTTGCAATGTTGCTCCACTGGACTAGCCCTCTTCGTTGTCCCACCCAAGAGATTACGGCGGAATGACGGTACGGCTTTAGCTACATTTGATTACATGCCCCTTGCAGACGTCCTAAGGACCACTGTTGTGCTTTTCACAGACTGGAGGATTCTGACGCTCTTACCCTGCATGTTTGTGCCGGAAATGTTCTTTCCTTTTCAGGCATCCTTGAATGCGTACGCTTTCAATCTACGGACTCGAGTCCTGAACAGCCTGCTGAGCAATTTTATCCAGATGCCAGCGGGTCTTTTCCTCGGCTACATCCTTGATAACGAAAATCTCGGATCACGCAAGAAGCGTGCGCTCATTGGTATTACTTTTGACGCTGTCTGGATCGTAGGAGCATACATCGCCCAAACGGTCTGGCTAGCATCATGGAAGTTTGACAGGTCTGTGCCTGGCCCAATGATCGATTGTACGGATTCAGCCTATGCCGGCGCGGTAGTGATATACATGTTGTATGCAGCACAGTATGGCATCTTCCAGAATATGGTGATTTACATCCTCGGTACTTTGACCAACGATCCGCGAAAGAGTGCTGCAATGGGCGGTTTGTTTATGGGAGGTAAGCATGCATTCTATTGACCTCGAGCAAATGAGAAGCTTACAGAGCCTAGTTCTGAGCGCAGGTACAGCAGTCTCGTTCGGGATTGACGCTACAGCACAGCCATACGAGAATGAGAACGCTGCATACTTCACCTTGTCGACTATTTGTTGGCCGATTCTCTATTTCGTCACGTGGAAATGCACGACCAACACCAACTACCTATCCGAGTCAGGTGTTATTGCTCCCGTTCATGTCCGCAAAGAACTAAGCTTCACTTGTGTCAGTGTCAAAGATGTACATGATACTGGAGATAAAGGTAGCAATGAAAAAGTCATCGCGGACGTAGGTGCGAAGGAGACTTAGCCCAGTCGCATACGAGGACTTTTCGAGGAATGCCCAGTATTTTCATCATTATCAAACGGTGATCTGAAACTTTCAGACAAGAATCCCCTGCAGTCTCTCGAATATGATCTATCTGTTTTTTTCCATTTCTCCCTCATCAACAGATAATTCTCGTTAGCGTTTGAATGTTGTTCATTCATGAATCTGTTCATGAAGTCTCCCAAAGTTTTGCTGCACACACCGCGGGAGCAATTCCGCAAACGGGGCTCTTCCCACTCCAAAAACTCCGGCCGTACTGTAAGACCATCCAGCCTGATAGCGGATGTCTTGCTCTCGTACCTGCGGTATATATGGATAAATTCACTTAGGCACCATGGAGGCAAATGCTGTGTTTATCTCATCACCCACCAATCTGACCTCTGTAAATAAACATAACGGTTATAAGGCTGTCGAAAAAGGGGAATGGGAATGAACCTCACCATCCGGTATTGAACAGAAGCAATCTCCGGGACACATGGATAAAAATCATGTAGCCATTCCGTGGCGATGATCAAACATCTTTTCTTACTTTCATATTCGTCGGAATTCTTCGTGCGGCACAACTTGAGAGGACTATCTTGTCATCGTGATACTTGAAGCAATATCATGGCGGCAATTGAATATCTCTTTACTGCTTCTGCGATAGCGGTCTACGCAGCCATACGATACTTTCCAGTGCACCCTATTTCTACATTCATCCTCCTCCCCCGTCCTGTGGAAGTCCTACGTTTATTCCTCGTCTTTATCTACACATTCCACTTCAGCCCTTTGCGCCATCTTCCGGAGCCCGAGGTGAGTCCTCTTCCTTACACCGTTGAGAATCTTGCTGTTCCCTTCTTAACCATGTCCCGGCAAAATTACAGCCCGCAACATTCCCATGGGCCCCATACGGCATATATGAATCAGAAGCACACAGGTGGTCCTTTCCCACGATGGTTATACAACATGGGAGCCCACAGCATCGTGCGTATCCGGGTGGTGCTGAAACAAGAGCGCCTGTTCCTCACTCCTCCAGAGGCGATCAAAGAAGTTTTCGTTACTAAAACCTATGAATTCGTGAAGCCGTCTAACGCAGGATTTCTGTTCCGCCGCTTCCTTGGAAATGGATTTTTGTTGCTGAGGAGAATGAGCACGAGGTAGCAACTCAGCAGCAATCACTTTTATAGATGTAAAGATCGTAGGACTGGCAGGATGAAAAGCGACAACGCAAAGTTTTGCTACCAGCCATCTCCTTTCGGCAAGTACCATATTACCTCCTGAGACATTCTGGCTCCAACGGACGCGCCTAGGCATAAAAAGATCTTTATCCCCTATTCTGGCGGAAAGCCGACAGTCCGCCGAAGCCATTTTAAAGGCGTCCATCCCAGCTCCGGGAAATGATTCTGAGTCGATAGCTCCTCAGTTGGCGTACGACTGGGCAAGCCGAAGCACGTTAGGCATGTGCTATGATTTCAATTCAATGGGCAACCCAGACAAATCGGCGGTCAAAGTCTACCGCAAGCTCTTTGAGAATGAGCCGCCGCAGTTTAGATGGACAGTCTGGGGTATCTGGTCGCCTCTATATCTGGCTTTTACCTACCTATCCCAGTCATTCTAGAGGCCAAGAAGGGCGCGGCCGCCATTCGGGCGTTTGCACATGAAGAAGTTAGCAAAAAAGGTCAGCGGCACGGAAAGGTTAGATATATAAACATGTTGACATCCTTTCCGTCGCCACGACATCAGCGCTGTTTACTGACACGGGAGTTGGTAGACCAAATTATGACTTTCCTCGCCGCAGGTCATGAAACGACAGCATCCGCGCTGACATGGGCCGTTTATCAAATGTGCACCTATCCTGAACTTCAAGAGTGCCTGCGCAAGGAAATCTGCACGAAGCTACCATCGATCCGCGATATCGACTCGAAGGTCACTTCCCTTGAGGTCGATCGACAAGCTTCCATACCTCAACGCCGTGTGCAACGAGGTTCTACGCCTCATTCCATCCGTGCCTATCACCATCCGAGATGCTAGGGTGGATACAATTATCTAGTGCCAGTACATCCTGAAGGCACGGGTGTCTTCATATCCCACTGGGCTACGACCACCGGTGGGGCTCGGAGCAATTTTGCCAACATCACATTTATTCACGGCCCGAAAAGCAGCATCGGCAAGGATTTTGCGAGGTCGGAACTTCTGTACTTATTGGCAGCGTGGGTGGGTCGGTTTGCGATGGAATGGGAGAGTGGCGAGCCAATACCGATGACGATCCGGGGTTGGGTGACGGTGCGGCCGGATCACAAGCTACCAGTAGTGTTTAAAGAACTCCCGGGTTGGTGACGTGTCACTGTAGCCGATGAATTGATTATGAATCCAAGTTGTTCGGATAGATTCGATTGGGACAAGAGTAAAAATCTTTGGATATTGGAAGGTATGCGCCATCACATGGTGTTCCATCAGATGATTTGTATGCAATCACTTACATGTGATGCTGCTCCCCCAAATTCTACTATTCATAAGTTCTTGCTCGAACTGGCTAGATACGTTCTGGTCTTTCCAATGTGAACTTTAGGCTCATAGAAGTGAATGTCAGAGACGGAATAGAAGGTCCAAATAACCGAAATTTTGTTCACTGGCCTGAAGCAGATTTGGAACATGCTGAATACTCATACCAGGCCGTAAGCTAAATGTATCTCGCATAGCATATATATCATACGTTTTCTCTGCTCCCACGTAACGTGCGCTCGATATACGGGCTTGGTGCTGCAGTTGAATCGTAAAATCCCCCTTGAACATCACGGCCAGCCCAATTTCGAGCTCCTAACTCGTAAAGTATGAACAAAATCACCCTCCACGCAATGCCTGTCCCATGCTGCCCCTCATCTGGTCCAGACGCTTCCAGAACACCATCCATATGCCAATTATCGCAGAGCAGACAAGACAAAGTCAACTATCAAGTCCTTAAGCCGCCATGATATCTTCATCCCCATCATCGAAGCCTGCACCGCTAAATTCCCACGAAAGGTCCATCTGGTCCGCGAGATCCCCATCAGGCCCGCCGTTGCGTTTCACCCGCTTCTGGTGGTCAGCAAAATCTTTCGATAGCTGAACTCGACGGTCGGTATCGCGGATGAATGTCAGAAGCTCTTCGATCCGCTTTGTCTGCGCTTGCAGATCGTAGTCACTTTCGATCGAGTTCGAAGAGGATATCCCGGTGGTTTGGAACCGCAAAACTGATTCACCAGTTGGCACGCCAGGAGTGATGCTTGCATGCACGTACTTTTGCCGAATCATATCTGTGACCAGCTGCAGCACCTGCTCGGGTTGAAGCCCGAGATGTAACGCAACTCTACTCATCGGGAGTGCGGCGTACGTTTTTTGCAGATCAAGGACACGACGCCGCAGCAATGCATCACCAACCTCCTTCACTAGGCTAAGATTTCCATCCTCGTACCACACCTGCGTGCCCACATCCATCTCCGCCTGATATTTTTGCCAATCCCTCTTCTCGAAGTCCTCCACTAACGCTTCGTATGGTTTCGCCACAGCGCGGATTGCCTTGATCACCTGCGGGTCACTCGTCCGAGGAATGGGGTAGCTCTTGCCTTCTGCCAATAGCCCGATCAGAACCCATCTCTTGTAAGCCTCCACCTGCAGTGCACTCACTGCATGCTGTTGTGATGGCATAAGGAGAACGCTTTCGAGGAAAAGGCGTGCGCGGGAGTAATTACGCTGGCCAATGTAGACGTGGGCGCCTACTAAGTAGTACTCCAGGACTTGTTCACATGTTATTTTCGCCGTGAAGCCGGATTTGGGAGTGAAAATACTGCTGCTCAACTCATGAACGTCACTTGGAAGCTCTTCCAATGTGGATTTTGGCAAATTCACGGGAAATGCGTAGATATTCTTATCGAGGATCGGAAGCGCTTGACTGGGCACGCCGCAAGAAACACAGGCACGTAAGAAACGGATATGGAATGACGTGAATGTGCCAGCCGATGGGTCTAGACGTAGCCATGCAGTCGATACAGGGCTGAAGTTGACTGGCACAAGCTGCGTCAGCTGGTCCAGTGTCCAGTCCAAGAGCGACATCCAGAAATCGGCAGCATATCGGGCCTGGACCGGGTCAAAGGTGGAGAAGAATAGGATTGCGTTGTTGAGAATTTTTTCAATAGCTGCCTTGCTCTTATTGCCTGCCTTAACCTGCTCCAACAAAGCAATTGCGTAGGTAATGGTGTTGACGGATGGATTGAGGAACTCGAGGATGTTCTTTTGTCGACAGGTTTGGTATAGAATGATTTGGGGACTTTGGAAAGTTGTTTGATGTATTCATTAATTTGCTGGTCGTAGTCTCTTGGCGAGAGTGTTGCGACGTTGTCCGGTGGGAAGGAAAGGAGGTCGGCGACGGTGTCGGCCATATTAGACCGGAGTGATCCTTTTTGATGAGGGGAAGTCGTCGAAAGCGGCCGGATAATTCTATCGCCACCTTTTGATCATGCTCCGCCAAAACTATTGGGTCGCGGACGATATAAGAACATGAGTCGCACGCAAGTCACAAAAGTTTGCAGTCAGTGAACATATATATGGAAGCAGCACAAGCTTCATCGTATGTGACGCCAATCGTTTTGGAAGCTTTATCATGGGTCATAGCGGGCCGACCCGCTTATCGATCAATCAAATGTGGAGTGAGTGTTTCACGCCTTGTCCATCAAATTCGCGGCCTCCAGGCTTCCATTTCCTCCCCTATGCTATGCCTCAGTTCATGAAGACTTGATGGTTCGAATCATTTCATCCTGACCGAATCTCTGCAATTGATCACAATCATGTCCCCATCGCTGCACACCAGTCGCTATCGAGAGCGTCTGATCACTCGTGATGAAGTCGAGGCTTTGATCGCCGACGGCAAGAAGGTGGTCATTGTAGATGGCCGTGTGCTTATGACAGACGCCTGGCTTCCATACCACCCGGGTGGCGACAAGGCTATTCTGCATATGGTGGGCAGAGATGCTACAGATGAAGTTTGGGCATTCCATTCCAGGACAACCCAGCAATTCATGCTCAAATATCAGATTGGCAGGATCGAAGGGCAGTGGCGTGATTTCGTGCCCCCGATACAAAATGGGATATTCCGGTCGAGGCGGGAGCAGACTATCTGCAAGCAAACCAATGATGCCATCCAAGTCGGGCAGTTCGACAACACATCAGAGCATCAGAGCTCGGAAGAGCCTTCGCCGATTTTTGATCCTGCGGAACGCTCCACTTGGAATTTACGGATGCGAAGGGAGAGTGCAGCAAACGGCAGTGATACTTCTGCAACCTCATTGTCAGATCTCGATTTAGAGGAGCCTTTGAGCCCATTGAAGAATGTGTGCTATGGCAAAGACCGGACCGAGCAGGAATTGATTCGTGACCTACAAACGTATCCCAGCCTGGATCCCGCGACACAAAAGGAAATTGTCGCCAAATATCGCCAACTTGATCAACGGGTCAAAGAAGCGGGTCTTTATCAATGTAATTACACCGCATACTTATTCGAAGCTACGCGTTACATCGTCCTCGCCTTGCTGTTCTATTACTTTCTACGTCAGCAATCCTTTGCCCTATCAGCCCTTTTCCTCGGCATGCTCTGGGCATCAACTCGTCTTCACCGTCCACGACGCCGGACACATGGGTATCACCCATAACTTTCACATCGACAGCTGCATTGGCATGTTCATTGCCGACTTCCTCGGCGGCCTGTCCTGCTGTTGGTGGAAGCGCAACCATAATGTCCATCACCTAGTTACTAACTCTGCCGAGCACGACCCGGATATCCAGCACATGCCTTTTTTTGCTGTCTCACATCGCTTTTTTGACAGCTTGCGTAGCTCCTACTACGACCGTGTCATGGAGTTCGATGTTATTGCGAAGACAATGCTGCAATTCCAGCATTATATGTACTACCCCCTCTTGGCCTTTGGACGGTTTAATCTGTACCGCTTGAGCTGGGAGTACATCATTCTTGGACAAGGGCCTCGCAAAGGTCCAGCGTGGTGGCATCGCTACTTCGAACTTGTTGGCCAGATTTTCTTCTGGTACTGGTTTGGGTATCTCGTGGTATACAAGTCTATTCCCACTGCCTGGGATCGCTTCATATTCGTAATGCTGAGTCATATCATCACCATGCCCGTGCACGTGCAAATCACACTCTCTCACTTCGCCATGTCAACTGTCGACCTGGGCGTCGAAGAGAGCTTTCCGCAGAAGATGCTGCGGACGACAATGGATGTGGACTGTCCAGAGTGGCTGGATTTCTTCCACGGCGGCTTGCAATTCCAGGCGGTCCACCATCTCTTCCCCAGGATCCCGAGGCACAATCTGCGGAAATGTCAAAAGCTTGTGAAGGACTTCTGCAATGAGGTGCATATACCTTACGCAGTTTATGGCTTTGCCGAAGGGAACGGCAAAGTTATAGGACATCTTGGAGAAATTGCGAAGCAAGCACGCATCATGGCGACATGTCAGAAGACTATGACTGCGCGAGATGTCCTAGATGGTCACTGAGGAGTGGTAAAATATGATTGACATTCTTTTCTCGCTTTTAAATGATACCCTTCTGCGTAACCTATAGGGACGGCCTGATTATTTACAAATCCAACAATGTTGACAGAATCTCTACTCACATCCATTCCTATAATAATTTCACCCAGCCTATCCTGCTAACTTTCTCTACCCACCCCATCATGCCTGCGCTCCACATACATAAATGTAAACCGTGTTGAAGGATTCGTTTTAGCTCGGAATTGATCGGCCGCTTCGACGTGTCAACTCGAAAACTTACACCTAAAAGACGCACATTTGGTTCGGTCTTCTCCGAATCCTGCATCCCATTCTTCAGAGCCGCGATAGCATGGGCTTTCTTCAACTTTGCATCATGAACTTGGACTTCGCGAATGATATGCCTGGCAAGATGGCTTCCAGTGTCTTCAATATCATGAGCAAAGTTTAGGGGGTAAAGCAGACCTGATGACGTGAACTGCAATGCGCTACCTCAATGCGCGTAGACTCTTCCCTCTGCAGCTCTCATCAGACGTGAAGTTGCCGCTGCTACCCTCATGTTGAGACTGGTATAGGAGCATGTTCATATCCACGATGCTGCAAGCATGTTCTTGATATCTGAAAATAATTGCATGACCAGGCGCGCACGATGGGCGTCAAACTGAAATGGTGGCTCATTCACAATTTTCTGTGATAGCTGATCTTCATCGACTCCACTCGGGCCATGTCCAAATCTCAGCACCGCGAGTTTTGTAAGGCGATTCCAAGCCGCCTAGATTGGCGCTGGTGCCGTAATGTTGTCGCTGCTCATGGTCTACCGGCATTAATAACAATCCCAAATTCAAACGCGAGTCTGATGAGTGCAGCGTTTCATGATTCGATTTCTGATCGGCATGCCTGAAATATGACTTGACCATTGAAAGACAGATTTGTGCTCGTAATATTAAGGAAATCTCGTAGGGACAATACTATGAAGATGCGTCATAGACCATTCACAATTGAACAGACGGACAAAATGGCAACGAATTTCAGGAATGCTGAAAGAATAGATCGCCATGGTATGGAACTTGATCATGCTTCTCGAAAGTCACATAATCAGAGAGCATCCCCTCTCCTAAATCATCTCGACCGATCCGGAGCTCACATGTTTAGGATAACGAGCCGATACTCCAAGCACTCATTTCAGCCCGAACTGTGAGCGTCAAGTCCCTCGTCTCTTGCGCTGATCAGATCTTTGCGCAATTCCTTCGACGAGCCTGGTTCCGTACATTGCGGCCAATCAACACTCCTGACCTTCTGTCCCGTGGTTTTCGCCGTTTGACGTTCTGCCTAGGCGTCCATGATTTGGATCAAGCCCAGAATCCGCTCCTTATTAAAGGCAGCACAAAATATTGTTCGATATGCAAAGAGATAGGTCCCGTTTTCATGTTTTCATGGGTTTGGTCGGCATCCGAGCATCTCTTACTTTGGTTTTTTTTTTATTGAGGGGAACTATATGTTGGGACTCAGGTGAGACTGGAATGGAGCAACAAAAAAGTTCGGAACAAATTTTTCCGTTCTGATGTGCATGCTTCACGACAGAGATGTTGGACGAGAGACAAGCAGAGAGCTCGTTAGGTCGTTGCATTCACGTGATGCACCAATCTACACAAGCGCTGCTCCGGTATTGGGACACTCCGTTCCATCCCCACGCAGTATCTCGAATGTATTCGTTCTCTCAATTTATTTCACCTGTGTCCATTCAGCGGAACTTTTCGTGCTTGGTAGCAAAGAGCAGATGAAGCTGGTATCAACGTTACAGTATATCTATGGAGGTCGTCGGCCATTGACGTGAAAAAGGCTGGGAAACCCGCAGATCTGCTCCTTGTAGCCAAATAGTAGCAGAAATAAGGCTTAGCTACTGCCACTGAATGCCAAGGAAGTGTTTATTCATCAGAATCACTTGGGTTCCAAATCGTAGATATTGGGTTCCAGAGCCTACCGCTTTAACTGCGCAAACCGTTTTGCAAGTTCATCCACATCTGGGATTTTACCACCAGGTCCTGCATCAATTTTTGCGCCATCTGGCTTTTTGTTTGCACTGGCCATTTTCTTGATTGATTTTAATTCTGCGGGTCCCGGTATATTCACTTTCGGCCGCACATTATCTGTGCTTGGGGACGGAGGAACAATAGACACCGGGCTTTTCGGACCGAGGTCTCTAGGTGGCGTGGCACGACTGAGTTCATCAGTAGTCAAAGGGGCCTCGACAGCTTTCACTTTCACACCACCTGAGGGATTCTCATCATCATCATCACTGTCATTTCCACCTGCATTCGCCGCCGCTTCTTCGGCCTCACGCTTCGCTTTCGAACCCGGAGGCCAATCAACGTTATAGGCCTCAGCAATCGTAGATAAATATGCTTCTACAAGCTCCTTTGGCGGCGGCTCCACCTTCAGCCGATCTAGCACCCGCTTCGAAATTTTCCCATCAGAATTCTCCACCACTTGCATAGTAAACTCTTTCCCATACTTCTCTGCCAGAAGTTGCCGGACAACTCCCAGCTCTTTCACGCCCTCAACTCGAGGAGCAGCGTACATGATACTCTTCACAGCTTCTTCCAACCCAGGATCACATTCTTTGGCTTCCAGGAGACCGGCTCGGGCAATGAGCAATTCGCAGTACAGCTCGAGAATTTCTAGCAACTCGGTATTAAGGTCCGATCGTATGATGTTCTCCACTCTGATTCGCGCGCTCTCTTCTTTGCCTTGCTCAAGAAGGACCGCCATCGCTCGCCGCTGCTGCTTGGCAAGCGCAGTGTCCTTCTGTTGCACCATGCGTAATCGCGAGATAGACAGCTTGAGCTGTACTTTGATCTTATTGACCAGCGTCGAAGATGGAGGCATGGCAGTCGCAAGTTTCCAATATCAAGCACCTGTGCGCTTTGATAATTCAATCGTTAGAAGAGGGTTGCCAACTGTCTAGACATTCTGTCGAGGTGGCTTAAGAGCTCCAGTAGGTGACGGGAGAAGCGGGGCGAAGCGGGCCAGTCCGGCGGTCACAAAGCATCAAAGTACAACGTCAGTCCATACGTCGCGGAACACAACCCGAAAAGGAACACAACCAAGGTACTTCGTGTTTGGCCTTACTTCAAAATTACGCGCTTGTCTACCTGATTGTCAATGAATAAATAATATATAATAACCAATTTGGAGCACGCTGCGTCTGTCAAATCTCAAAATTACTGCTGCATCGCCACCCTTTTGGCTGCTTTGCACAGAGTGTCTGATCAAGGGGCAACACCAGGCCTCGTTTACCTCATTGACGATAAACATATTCGTGAAGGAGGCAAAAAAGCCCCCAAGTTTATCGTCTGATCTTCTGGGGCTGTGAATGATGTTCTGAGCACATTGAAGTGGACAAGGCTTCGAACTGAGATGAATTGTCTGAGGATGACCAATATGGGTGACCATTTCGCTTGGAGTGTGCTGATAATCAGGTTTGTTATATATTGTGTAGTGCTTATATCATTCTCCATACCGGGCTATAGATTTCTCCTGCGCTTCTCTCGCTCGCGCCCGTTGGGCCATAGCTTCCGACTCATCTGCTTCTTGCGCTTATGTCTTACACTTCCGACCACGTCTCTCCTTGTCCACTCTGACTACCACCGCATCTGCAGCAATATTCCCAGGCTGCCTATCCCGTGTTCCCTTGCGTTTGGCATTTTTGGCAGCCTCTCTCTCCACACTTCGATCGGACTTGCTTAAGGTCTTCATGGCTCATAACTTCCGCCCTCCATTTTATTTCTGAGTTAAGTACCTCTTCCTCTATTTTTAATAATCTCGTATCTTTGGGCCTGAAATTTTCTGCTAAATAGTTTCAATTAGCTCGTCTTTAAAGGGTTGACAAAGACACATTATATATTTTTGCACCGTCCCTAAGGCTCCTAGGAGTCTGGGTAGTAACAAAGCTCCAATGAGGACCTCACATAAAGAAAGCAGCAGAAAAAGGCCAGAGTCAGATGCAATCTCTCCAGAGGCTGTGTAAATCCACATGGGGAGCTACATTCCAGAAAGCTAGACATCTCTACACAGTACTAGTCAGACCAGCGACAACATACGAATGCCTGGTCTGGACCCGTACACAAAGGATAGGGGCTCCTCCACTAGGTAGGCAAAGGTCCTAGAGAGGGTCGAAAACCAAGCACTAAGCCATTTTACCGGTGCTTACAAAAGTGTATCAGAACAATTTCTCCAAAATGGTGCAGACATTCCTCCTCTAGCACTATATACACAAGGCCTAGCAATACAAAATGCTCAGATGACCCAGGACCCCCAGTTATCTAATAAATTAGAGGAAAATGTGATCAGGTAGCCTGAATGTGCAAAAACGGGAGAAAGAGGACTATAAGGAACGAGACATGAATAACAAGGCTAGAGAGATTGAACAAGCTGATAGAAATACCACCAAAATATTCGAGGAAATAGGAAGAAGGACTAGTAGCTTCAAGCAAAATTGAAAAGGAGTAAGGATTAAGATAGACGAGAAAAAGCACAGGCCCAACCCCGGCAGGAAATACCAGTAGTATAGACTACACCAAGGAAACGAGGATTAAAGCTCCAGATGGGCTGGACTAGAGCACAAAGCATAACAACTAATTTGATTAGGACCGAACATATTGGTCTAGGAGCTTATCTGACCAGAAGGAGAGACCCGGGGGTCACACCTGGATGCTCTTGTGGACATAGAGCACAGACAGTACACACATCCTGATCTTCTGCTATGAGTGACAGCAAGCTAGAGAAAGACTGTTTAGAGAGGCAGAGACATCAAACTGGAACGACCTAACGAATACTAGGAGGCGCTATAGAGCAGCTGCAAGGTGGATAATCTATAAGGAAGTCCTAGACCAGTTCTCCCTTGTAAGGGATGAGGAACAGGAGAGATAAAGAAGGGAGAAAGAGGAAAGGGATCCAGTGAGAGGCTAGGAGTATTAGAGCTCCTGTTAACTTCTAATAGGAAGACGAAAACAAAAGTTGGTTTGGTACCCAAGATAAACAAGAGGTAAGTAGGGTTTTATGCTTAAGCTTGTACCTTCCGAAATGAAATTTATTGATTGCTGCTTATCCTAGGTAGGAATAGTTCCGCAATGCAAGACTTTATTATTATTATCTTTCTCAATGATTACCCAAGAAATGCCGATGGCGGTGAGGAAAAATTAGCTGATCATGTGGTAGCTGCGATAATTTGGACCCGTTGCCTCCAGACTCTGTCCAGGCATTCCATTTAGTTTCGTACCTCGGACGAATAGAATTTATACACCAACAGCACGAAACCCAGATTTGAAGCTGCGCATTACCTACGTCTGCGATGTAAGATCATCAATTGCAAAATGAATATCGCCAGTTTCAATGTTGACAAGAACAAAATAAAGAGTGATGACGACATAAAAGTGTGTATTACTGCTGATCCTGAAGCTTGTGGTCTGATCCTGGAACAATACTTCGACGAAAGAGTGAACGCATTTATGCCACCGGGTATGGCACCAATTGTTTCATCGCTCTTATTGAAATAAAGTATTCCTTAACGCGGGGGATCAGGGCGTGAAACGGATTTTTCAACCCAACAGCATATTATCGTTATTATCTCAACAACTAGTCGCTCAATTGACTTCAGATTGAAACATATTATATATTAGCATCTAATTTCCAATCACATATATTCTAATAGTATAGCCTTATTAGCTACAACTACTATATATATATATCCTTCTCTTTAGCTTTAATATTTCTTCCTATATTTCAACTTCATACCATACGAGCGCAGGATATTGTCTTCAACGGAATAGTGAACTGAGAACAATCTATACGGATACTGAGTACACTCGAAACTTCCGATGGAAGACCAAAGGAAGGAGGATGCCACCCTCCATCCCAAGGACTCCCACAAGGACCCCCACCTCCCAAACAAAGGGCCGAGAAGCCACACTACAAAGCCAAACAAGCGGACAGAGAACACAGCTATACAACAGAACATACTCACCCTTACTGATGATATCCAGACAGCCCTAGCCGCTCACCAAACATGCAGAATCCCCGAAGTCCAATCCCTCCTCCCCCTCCTCCAAAGAGCCCACACCTGCCTGTCCTACCAGGCACAAGACCAGAACATCTCACAAGCGCTTCAAGATATCCATAACACACTTAAAAAACAACAAACTACCCCTACCGCAAACACCTGGGCTCAGGTAGCTGCCCAACACCAACAAACAGCATTAAGACCCCCTCCAACCCCTATAGAGAGCAACACCCTATCTATAAGGATAGAAAGAGAAGAAGATCGAACCAAGATAAGGGGAAAGACCAACAAAGAGATCCTAGAGGAACTTAATAACCCTCAGATAATAGCAGTGAAGAAGCTGGAGAGTGGGGACATCAAAATCTTCGCAGGATCAGGAGCTGCAAAGGACAGACTACTAGAGGATCAGAAGTGGATCCAAGAGCAGTACCCCTCAGCATGCCCGAGTATACCCCAATTCCAGGCAATCATCCACGGGGTGAGGGTAGCGGGTGGCATAAACCCCGCCCAGACACAGGCCCTCCAAAGGATCCAAGAGGAAAATGGAAGGCTCCACCCTAATATAAAGGTGTTAAGGGCGTCCTGGCTGAAGAGTAGTAAAGCAAGAGAGGGGAAAACCCATTCATCCCTTATATTATCTGTACAAAGTGCACAGCAGGTCAGAGACTTGGTAAGGAAAGGGCTGGTCCACAACGGGACACTCCTAATAGCAGAAGAGTTCCACCCACAACAACGAGCAACTCAATGCCTAAACTGCGGCCTCTTTAACCACATTGCTAAACACTGTAGAGCAAAGACTGTATGTGGGAAATGCTCAGGAGGCCACAGAACAGACACCTGCCAGAGCACAGTAAACAAGTGTAGCAACTGCAAGGGAGACCACCCATCATGGGCAACAATCTGCAAGATCAAACAAGCAGCTAAACTTAAAGCAAGATCTTTCCAAGCCCTGATCAGCAGGAAATGGGAGAATACAACAGCGCCCTACCCAACTCAGCAACAGGAGGAATGGACCACAATCCCCAATCCACGGAAAAGAAGAAACCAGGCAAGCGGCAATCAAGACACTGCTGCAAGAACACAGACCAGCGTAAGAAAACCACCAGGTAGGCCTATAGGGACTACAGACATCAGGAAAGCAGGGACACACCCGGGACAGAACAAGCTAAGATTTCCTACATCCCAGAATGCAGATAGCTTACAGGACCAACAAATGCAAAACACCGAGCTAGAAGAGGATGAAACAGCTTAGCAGTAGCCTAAAAGAGATCACAATACTGCAGTATAATACAAACCATAGCAGCTACAAAATCCAAACCCCCTTCCTCCAACAAATGAGACCAGAAGAACACCATATTATAGCAATACAAGAACCATGGATTAACCCTAGAACTAGAAAGACAGTTACCCATCCAGGCTACTACACAATCTTGCCAGATGACCACTGCCCAAGGACAGCAATCTATATCACAAAAGAAATAGCCACTACAAGCTGGGAAGCTATATGCCATTCAGGAGACCTAGCTACCCTTAAATTAAAAACAGAGGACCTAATTATCCACATCCATAACTGCTACAACCCCCATAGGCCATACACAGACCAGGGATTAGGAACCATACCCCTAATCCAGAAAGCAATCCAGGAATCCGAAGGAGTAGAGCATATACTCCTTGGAGACTTCAACCTCCACCACCCTAAATGGGGGGGAAATCTGATCCAGACCCAGCACAAAGCAGCCGATACCTTTATTGAGATAATTAAGGAGAAGAGACTGCATCTCCTCACGGAACCAGGGGCAATCACTTGGGAAACCTCAAGAAGCTGTCAGACCCTAGACCTCACCTTTAGCACAGAACTACTAAGAGAAAGCGTCACCCAATGCAGGATTAGAGAGGATCTTGAAACAGGATCAGACCACAAACCAATCCAAACTACATTCCAAACTATAAGGACAATAAAAGAATCCCAGCAGGCGAGACTACAATGGAAAAAGGCAGATTGGGAGGCTATACGCATATCGCTCCAAGAAAGATTAGATACCCTTACCTTGGATCCACTGGAGACAACAGAGGAGATAGACAGGACCATACAACAGACCCAGGAAATTATCCAGCACACTATAGAACAGAGAGTTCCAAAAGCCAAACCATCCAGATTTGCTAAGATAACGTGGACAGAGGAAAGCCAAAGATTGGTAAAACAGACTAGGAAAATGCGACGGATCTGGGGACAAGACAGAACGGAAGCAAGCCTCCAGGCATACCTGACCTCATCTAAGGCTAAAGGCAAACAGATCAGAAGAGATACCAACCTAGCTTGGCGAAGACTGATTACAGAAGGTACAGGCAAAGAAAACAAGATATGGAAGTTAGCAAGGTGGGCAAGAGAGAAAGCAGACCAGCAAACCACCCTACCACAATTCCCAGCAATGACTAATAGCCAGGGTGAAGAGGTAACTACATACAAAGGGAAAGCAGATATACTAGCAGCACACTTCTTCCCAGAGCCAAAGCCAGCAGATTTATCAGACCTCCTAAGAGCAAGATATCCTGATCCATTCCCAGTAAGCCCTGAGGTCACAGAAGAGGAGATCCTAGGAATCCTAAAAAGGCTCCCACCAAACAAAGCCCCAGGACCAGATAGGATCCCAAACACCTTCCTAAAAGCATGCAGACACACGCTAGCTCCGACCCTAGCCAGACTCTTTACAGCATGCCTCCAGAAACAACACCACCCGAACCCCTTTAAACATTCCATTACAGTAGTCCTTAGGAAACCACAGAAGCCAGACTACACAAAGGCTGGAGCATACAGACCTATAGCCCTGCTTAATACACTCGCAAAGGTTCTAGAAGCAGTAGCAGCTAGGAGGATATCTAAGGAAGCAGAACAGAGGAAGCTCCTGCCAGATTCCCAAATGGGGGCAAGACCAGGAAGATCCACCCTCTCAGCTATAGAGTTTGTCACAGAACAAGTCCACACTATCTGGGGAAACAACCCAAGGATGGTAGCGTCTATGTTGTGCCTAGACATCTCAGGGGCATTTGACAATGTATCCCACCAAAGACTTATCCACAACCTGAAGATGAAAGGATTTCCCCCAACAATTACAGGATTTGTTCAGTCTTTCCTTAAGGATAGGACAACATGCCTTAAGCTAGGAGATTATAAAGACCAGGCCAGACCACAGCCTACTGGGATACCCCAAGGTTCTACCCTGTCACCTATCCTCTTCCTGCTATTTGCCTCAACACTCCTCCCAATGCTAGAAGAAGGCCCTACAACAGCGCTAGGCTTTGTAGATGACACCAATATCCTAACCTTTGGAAAGACAACAGAAGAAAACTGCCGAAGGCTAGAAGCAGCACATGCAAAGTGCCTCAGGTGGGCAGCGCAGCATGGGGCAGCCTTTGCCCCACAGAAGTACCAACTTATCCACTTCACACGAAGCAGGAAAAGGCACAACTTGCAAGCTACAGTAGACATTCAAGGCTTCCAGGCAGGACCAGTCCCATCCCTAAGGCTCCTAGGAGTCTGGGTAGATACAAAGCTCCAATGGGGTCCTCATATAAAGAAAGCAGCTGAAAAAGGCCAGAACCAGATGCAATCACTCCAGAGGCTGTGCAAATCCACATGGGGAGCTACATTCCAGAAAGCTAGACACCTCTATACAGCAGTAGTGAGACCAGGTATAACGTATGGATGCCCAATATGGACCCAACCAGCAAAAGATCGAGGCTCCTATTCTAGGCAGATAACAGCCCTAGAGAAGATCCAAAATCAGGCCCTAAGGCATATCACAGGTGCCTACAAAAGCGTACCAGAAGCGGTTCTCCAAAATGAAGCAGACATCCCCCCTCTAGCTCTGTATACCCAAGAATTAGCAAGACAACATGCTCAGAAGACCCAGGATCTCCTAGTTACCCAATATATTAAAGAGAAATGTAATCAAGTAGCCCAGATATGCAAAAAAGGGAGAAATAGAATAATAAGAGCCCAGACAGGAATAACAATGAAGGAGAGATGGATTAAGCTAATAGAGACACAAAGAAGCCAAGAACACTTAGATATTAGAAGAAAGGAAAAGAAAGACTGGTGGCTTCAAAAACAATGGGATAAGAGGTGGGAACAAGAAAGACAGAGAAAGCAGCAAGCCCAACCTGAACAGGAGATACCAGCAGTATGGACTACACTAAGACAGGGAGGAGGATTAAGGCTACACAAAGGCTGGACTAGACCACAAAGTACGATGGCTACCTTGATTAGGACCGAACACATTGGCCTAGGAGCTTATCTGACTAAAAGGAGGGTCCCAGGAGCCAGACCTGAATGCACCTGTGGATATAGAACACAGACAGTGAAGCACATCCTAATTTTCTGCCCTGAAAAACAGGAAGCAAGAGAAAGACTACTTAGAGAGGCAGGGACATCAAACTGGAAGGACCTGGCAAACACAAAGAGGGGCCTTACAGCAGCAGCAAGGTGGATGATCCAAGAAGCAGTCCTGGACCAATTCTCCCTGGCAAGGGATGAGGAACAGGAGAGAGAAAGGAGAGAGACAGATGGAAGGGACCTGGTGAGAGGCTAGGAGCATCAGAGCTCCTTTTAATGTCCAACAGGTGAACAAAAGCAAAAGTTGGATTGGCACCCAAGATAAACAAGAGATGAGAAGGGTTTTGTGCTTAGGCTTTTACCTTCTAATAACCAAAAATCAGTGATAGCTGCTTATCCTAGACAGGAATAGATCAGCAATGCAAGACTTTATTATTATATTTCAACTTCAATATAGTCTTAATCAACGATAGTTTGTACCTTACTAACAGATAGTGTACAGTCTGACTATATAGCCTTATTAGCCTATTATAAAGTAGTAATTTGCGACTGTATTAGAGCTTTTAAAGCAGCTATAATTTATATATTCTTTGCAAGCTAGTTAAGAGCCTCGTAGATAGGAGTTAGTAAGCTGCTCTAGTGCCTTTTAAGTCTCTTCTTAATCAAGGTAGCCTGCTTATCTACTTCTTCAGTATTGTTTGGGTTCCTTCTATACTAGGACTCTTAAGATAAGTGAAGCAGTTCTAGAGTTGAAGACCTTACTACCTGTTCCAGTTTCAATAAGATAGCTTCTAGATTGAATAGGTATAAGCTAGATCCTTTGAAGCCTCCTTAGATGTTACTCTAAGTAATAGAGGTATTAAAGGCTGAATAGAAGGAGGTAAGGAAGTCTAACTCTATAATGTAGAAGATATAATTCTTTATAAGGTTCTAGTTCTACTTTAAGTATACCTATTTAAGAGGACTAAAGCAACCAATATCTAGTTATTAAAGAAGATATAAAGAATAGGGTAGTATCTAGAGTAGAACAATATCTTTTTCTTTATAAAAGGCTCTGAACTTAGGTATAGTATAGCTTCTATAGTTATTAAGGATAAGGAGCCTTTTGCTACTAATTGTCTTAGATCTTATATACTTCTTAAAATGCTGAATCTACTAGACACTAATCTTATTAGTAGTCTATCTATTTGTACTAAGTGAAAAGGTCTATATTAGGGGAAGGTCTTAAGTAAACTATAACTAATTGAATTCCTTTCTTGAAAGATAGTAGAGGGTAGAATAGTAGAGCTATCTGTACAAACTCCTTAAATCAATATAACCTATATAGTATTAGTTAGCTTAACCTGCTTTAGCCTTCCTTATCTGTCTATAGCTATTACAATTATAGAAGTATTGATTTGTCCTATTTAGAAGCTAGTTTTATCAAAATTGTCGGTATCTTCTAGAAGAATACTATACTTATCAACTCTATTCTTTCATAACCTAAACTAGCCTTCGGTAACTACTGGATCTTTATATAGCCTTCTTTAACATTTATATATCCTTCTAAGACGTATTTCTAGAGCTAGTGTCCTCTTAATAAACCTCTATAACCACTTAATCCTAACTCCTTACCTTCCTCTTACTTTACTGATTGTATCTGCTACATCTCTTATAATAGAGAGAGAAGGTAAAAGGCCTTATAAATCTAGCTTCAATATATCCTTAATAAGCACCTCTTCTTCAGTCTTACTAAGTTTCTTGTTCGTTGGAGTAAAATGCTCTCTTAAGGATCTTCTATAAATTCTTCTAAAGAGCGTAGATTTGGAGACATTATTGGCCATTATAGCTACTAATATACTGTCGCATTAGCCAGAGTTGAATGCTGACATTGCTAGTATAATGCTACATTCATTTTGGCTGATTTGAACGCGATTTGGTGGTGGCATAGTGTGTTGAAAGAGATGAGATGAAATTCGATAAGAATCCGTTTCACGCCCTGATCCCCCGCGTTAACATGAATATTATTGTATGCCTCGATGCTGACACATATCTTAGACTATGCATCGCCAAACAACCCTCTTTGATTCTGGCCTGGGATTGGGAGCATAGCTTACATTGTACAAACGTCTTCAGACCCAAGTTTCTTCAAGCTGACAACTCCTTGGTTGAAGAAATGTGGTAGGAAAGGCAACGGCTGTCCCCCAGAAGTTGATGTTGCTCTTCCTACTCGATTCATCAGTGTGGGCCATGACCCAGCCGCAACTCGACTTGTACTCACAGAGGGTTTGCGCGGAGAGTGTTTGACCTTGAATTACTGATGGGGGTCGTGAAGCAAAATGTTTCCACGCCTAATAACTTAAATGATCACATAGCCGTCTTAAACCTCGATTCCTTCGTTCAATTCATCGAGAAACCGTTGAAATTACTCAACGGCTTGGCTATAAGTACCTCTGGATATACACCATTTGCATCGTCCCAGATGACTTGGCTGATTGGAATAGAGAGGCGGCGACGATGTACGAGATCTCTCGTGATTTGGCTCTAAATATTGCAGCATCGCGTGCCAGAGACGCGAATAAAACTATATCTTCTGAGAGACCAACCAATGGACTTGCGAATACAGCCATCCTACTAGGGAGCCATTAGAAGAGTAAAGGTAACGAGCCAGTAGATCTGTTCGAATATAAAAACGAGAACGACCACAACGGTGCTGACCTGAAGTGGTATCCGCCTGACCAGATATCCCTTCAAGATGCTGAAAATCTTGACGAGAACACGGAAGAGGCACAGTCCGATAGGCAGCCGTCAAGGCTTCTCAGAGTACACATCCTCATCGAGTGATTGAGCGAGGATAGCGAGGTGCGAGATACCAATATTGGCACAGCCGCGCTTTTCCAGATGCAAGGAATTGCAATTCATGCTCGTTCGAAAACCTGTTTTAAGTCACCGTATCTATTTGTGCGGCTTTCACTAAGGAAATGGCCCAAGAGAGTTGCCGATAGAGCAAAGAGCATGGTGCTTCCAAGAACGCATTCTTACTACTCGGATCGTTCATTACTCTCACGATGAACCCGTCTGTGAATGTCCCTGTGCTACGTTATGCGAATGTGGCACTGTGCTTATTGGAGGAGGCACAACTACATGAGAGGAATTTGAACTCAGCCTCCAAGCCAAAGACTACAGAACGCGGAGTGACTCATCGATGGAGCTGATCAAACGGTGTAACTCTAGGAAAATTATCTTACAAACGACAGACTGGCGACGATGTCTGGATTGGCTTAGATTTCACAGCACGAGTATGGGTATAGAGACTATCTCGCAGGCCCTTAAAAAGAAGTTTTGCCGAATCAGCTACTATGGTTCAATGTGAGCGGAAATAATGCTTGGGAGTGCTCCCGAATACATGGCTCCGACATGGCCATTTGCTTCAGTGGAAAATGCCGAATACTTCATACACGGGCTTGAAACTATATTCAAAGCAGAACGAACGACTCCCGCTCAAGTTGTAATCGTTGAATGCTTCATTCTTCGGAATGGGCTCGGACGCTGAGAAAAACTATACAATGGGAACACAATGGTCACATCTTTATACACATGCTTGCAAAAGACTCTGGAAGTCAAGATTGTAAACTCGTCTACTAATGGACTGCATGTGGTGAATCCAGGCGAAGCGACACTAGCTGATGGGATTGTTACTTGGGCCTCAATTCCAAAGACTGCTTCTCGCTGCGAACGAAGCACTTTACACACAAGCATAACCTTTTCGTTTGTATTTATATCTCTAGACTTAGTTCCATTTAGCCGCAAACAGGCCGGCGACGATTTGCACAGACCCGGAGGATACTTGGTTGCTCACAAGTTGGATTGTCATAAACGAGTCAAGCGTGCGGCCGACACTTAATAGTGACCAGGGTACTATCGCCCTGATTAGAAGGGATCGATCGGAGTGGGAATGTTTGCATGAATCGATCTGGCCCGGCAACCCTATCGCCAACAGCAGCCTGGCAACAGGGGGCACAGGTTAAAAGACTCTGATACCACCCTTTTTGGTGCATTGGGATTGTAGGGGGCTCGATATTACCGTGAAAATGAGACTCTCCACCAAAGGAATGCCCCTTGACAAGTTAGATGAAGACTTCTGATATATGTCGAGTCGCGCTTGAGGTAACGCTCTTGTCGGGTGCTAGATTTAAGGGCACAAAAGAAAGATTGGGCTTTGTTAACTAAACTTTAGAATCCCGGCTGGCGTATGGGAAATTCTCCATTTAGTGTTAACTCCGAGGAAAAATTCAATGACGACTCTCTCTCCTGAGACGGGGGGTTTTTGGTATTTATAAGAAAAAATTAATTTTTAACGTTTTCTGAGACTCTTTTCCGGCTTTTCGTATCACCTCCTCCCCCCCGCTTTGTGAATTGTAATTGTGAGGAGTGTGGTGGATAGCCTGAAAACTCCATGCAAATTTTATATGTAAGGGATACTTCGAAAACTGCAAATGCGCAGCATGTCTGATGGGAGAAGAGTATGGTTGCGCTCCCTTTTCAAATGGGGACGAAAACTTGAGAGATACATTTTACATGTTTCATTGAGCACGCACATGAGCGGAATGCTGCGTAGCAACAAAAAAGAGTCAGTCCTTCATTTGGAATCAGCTATTTATACTGACCGACTGAGGATTTTCATCTACAACTAGGCATGCCACAACATAATGCCCCACTGACGACCCACTCAGTATCGAAATAACAAAGCGCCATGCTTCTGAATGCCGCTCCTTTGTGCCTCCCACCATATTACTCCAAAATTCAATCGCGACCAGACTAAACGCGGCTTCGCAATCAAGCGGAGCTTTTGAAAGGCTTCAGGGCGTTAAATACCCATAAATCACCACAGTTATAATCTGCTGAATGCATTCTCCAGCCCGGTTGCAATGAGATCGTTCTGGTCCACCTGCTGGCCAAAGTACGGCTTATTCGCCGAGCTCGTCAGGTTCATGCCACTTAGATTGACCGCCGACCCGTTGACGCCAGGACTCAGAGCTAAGGCGAGGGAAGATCGCGACTTCCGGAAGCTCATCGCAGGATCGCGCACTGCTGGGCTCATGGTGATGACCTCCACATCGTCCATCTCGTCTTCTTCAGGCACAGCCGGCGTCGGTATCTGTGTGATGAGGGAAAGTCTTTGTTTCTCCTTCGCCAGGACACCCAGTCGAGAAGAAGACGGCTGTGCAGGAGCAGGTGCCTGGCCTTGCAATGCCGCCAGGGTCTGTTGATGCTGCAGAGAGATCTCAGACTGTTGTGCCCATGCATTGCCGTTTCTAGCGATGTTGCCTACACCACGTGCAGGACTGCTGTTTCTGGCTGGCGAGAGTGGACTAACAAGGCCATTCGGGCTCACTATCTCGCTCCTTAAGGGTGAGGCGGCGCGCATAATGCTCTCCGCTCGTAAAGTGGATATTGGGCTGATGGCACCGTTTCTTATTGTTGAGCCTGCAGTTGGGCCGTCATTCCTTAACATTGACACAGGACTACAACTCCGCTTCATATCTGGACTGATGGATCGAGACGATGCCAAGAAGGCGGAAGTGGCTGAATGGCGCCTTGACGTTCTGTTCTCGAACGCCGGTTCAACCCCATTTGGGTTCCACCGTGTTGCGACCTGATCACTTCCATTTTCATGTACGCCGTTACCCAGAGTCGACCTCCGAGCCCCAGATCTCGTGCTGGGGGGTGTAACTTCGCTGGTCTTTCGCTTTTGCTCGACGAAGTTCGGTGAGACGCCTTTGCTTGTGCTACTGCTGTTCCCAGCTCTTCCAGGCGCACTTCTGTGCCCATTGGTCATGCCACCCGGCGACTGTAATTGTCAGGCAGAAGCACCGGATATCTGCGGGGGTAGCTGGGGCAGCTGAGGTGCTTGCAACACGTCACCAGTCTTCGACGCCATGGGAGTGAGCGAAGTAGACGATTTAGATTGCGGCATGTCTGCAATCGGAGGCCGACTCTTGCGCCGGCGCAGCCTTGCGGATCCAAATAGCTTCTTCAAGCCTTTTGGCTCTGCTGAATCTGAAGTCGAGGGGTTTTGGCTCTTGCTCTGTTCCTTATCAGCCCTGGAAACCTTCTCGAGCATGACGGAGGCTCACATCAGATTGGCTATCACCATCGCTCAATTTGAGAGAGCCATTTCGCATGTTTCCGTCAATTTGACGTATGGTAGGAGGTGCGTATCTCTCTTCATCGCCACAAACTACAATGTACCATCCCAGATTCTCTTCCGGTGCCAACTTGTCCCGCATGTCACACATCGCCACCCATTGATCGTTGTTTATGCCTTTGGTCATGACACTCTCGACCGGTATGCCCAACTTGATCTCTTCGCACATGTCTGCCACGTACGCGTATGGCTGGCTCGCTGCATTGGCCGACAAATCATTAGGATCATATTGCTCCACGAAGCGCAGTCCGGGTAGTTCCTTCATCGGGCCTGGATATAGTTCATGGAAATTCTCTAAGAGGGTGCGAGTGGTATCTGGCGCAATGAGCCATTCTGCCGCCGCATCGTCGAGATTTTGGAGGATGATGTGAATTCGTATCAACGGTCTCGGCCAGCGAAAGCCGTGTAAGAGATAGGTGGGCATTGCTGCTGGTGCGTGTCAGCCAGAGGAGGGGTGGGGACAGCTGCTGTCGACGGTGTAAAGAATACCCCGCGACCTGCTGGCAAGCGTGTAAAGTTCGCAAAGTCGGGTGCTGGGCAAAAAGAGCAGGTGATACAGAAGGAATGGCACCCGTGATAGTCGTTACACGGCGAGGGTGAGGTCTCGCCACGTCCCAAAACTATGCGAACTGCCCAGCAATCGTCGCCGTTTCCTGTAATGATCCACCGATAACGATTCGCGGGAGATGATCAAACGGCTATGCGGAGAGTCAAGGGACAATTAATTTTAAGTTGCCTGATCTACCTCCCTGGTTGTTGCTTGCCGGAAGGCTCCCCAATCATCTAACGCACCCGCTTCCGGCAATTGCACCACCTGAAGTCCGAAGCGCCAGCGCTTTTGGAAGTCTTTGAACAGCCGTTGCTGGTCAACTTGCGGAGATTGTCGCTAGTGTGCTTTTCTTGTCTAGAATAGGCCACTGTAACGTCTATAGCGGCTTCTTAGTGGAAACGTCCAAAGCATACAGGCGAGAAAGCGGCCGTTGAGTCAATTAGACGCCGCAGATCCTTGCGCCGCAATACCGGATGTCGGGAGGGACAATGAATTGCGGGCGCAGGTTGAGGAGATGAAGCAGGATGAGAAGAAGGATCAGGATGAACATTAAAATGTGATGCTGAAGGCCGATGACGGGGCTGAAGGATCGAGGATTACCTCAGGAAGTTTAAACGCATCTGGATTGTGCTGCTCGTCAGCATCGGAACAGGCAGTACGCGACTCGAAGTGGTAATCTCCCCAAGGCTTAAACAATTTAAACGTCGATCTATCTAATCATAGCCCATGCGATAGCGCCGGATCTGCACGCATTTTGATGGCTGATAGATCGAAGACAGGGATGCAGCTCCTGGACGGCCGTTTTCAAACCCCACGCGGAGACTCATAAAACTGCGTCATCTCTAGACACATCGAGCAACCAGAATAGAACTTTGCCTTCCCGGAAGGCGTCGAGCGTCATCCTAAGCATGGTGCTCCATCTCCTAGGAAAGAAGTCATGGAATGTCTACAATGGCGTCAACGTCGAGCGTGTGCGGCGCGACGAAGCCGAAGCGAGAGCGAGAGAGGAAGCCGAAGAACAGCGAATGCAAGACGAAGATGCCGCAAGAAGGCTAGCAATACTGCGCGGCGAAGTGCCTCCCGGCTTGCCCGAGTCTGCTGAAGAACGGACGAAATGGCCATCCGCAGCTGCGAATGCGGACGGGTTTGGGCCAGGGAGGAGCCGACGTGCAGAAGCTGGTGCCCCGGCACGTGAGCAAAGGCGGAGAAGGATGAGAGGCGAGGATGATACGGACAGAGATATCCGTTATGCGCGTGAAAACGTCGAAAGCACGGAGAAGTCCAAACAGGTATTACTAACGCCACATGGAGATGATGCTCCTCTTGTGGATGATGGGGGGCATCTGGTGCTCATCCCTCCACCGCCAGACCAAAGAAGCATATCGAATACCGGCAAGAACTCTGCCCATGGCGAAAAGGCACAGGCGAAAAACCGCGGGCGTGAAGATGGCCAGTTCTCCATGCACTTCTCAAACGCTGTTGGCAACAACAGCAGTGAGGCGAAGCCTTGGTATATACAAGCGTCCAGAAACTTCACTAATGAGAAAGCAGAAAGTGAGGTCATTCTGCCTTATCTTCAAGATAAAGACGTCTGGGGCAACGAAGACCTTTTACGCAAAGAACGCGAACGCGCTCGAATCTCATCGAGCGATCCATTCGCTGCAATGCAGCTGGCACAGCGGCAGCTTAAGTTAAGCCAGAAGGATAGAGCGACATGGGAGCAACAGAGGGCGGCAGAGGTGGGAAGGCAAAAATCCCATAAAAGAAGGCGGCGAGAAGAAGAGGGATCTAGTCATGGGGAGGGTGCGGACAGCTTTGAGGAATTTGCCCTTGATATGCCCGCAGAAACGAGACGCCGCGACGATCGAAGTGATCGCCACCACCACTCCCGTCGTCACCACCGGAAACGAAGTCGCTCAAGGACGGCTGGTCAGGGTCGTCGACCACGGTCTAACAGAGAGGGATCAAGCCGAGATACTCGCTAAAGGTAAACGTCGCATCTAGAACTAGACATGTAAGCTGGTTCGGGCCCCGTAATCAGATTATTCTGAACTTCACTGTTCCGCCTGTGAGCTCCTATATGCTTCTCATGTGTGACTCAGCAAAGCCTCTGAGAAAGACAACTTGAGGCAAACAATGGAGACTAGCAAAAGACCCGGACAGCTAATAACTATGATCACGTGGTCTCACATACGAATGAGAGCTTGTCTTGGCGTTGAGATCGTGAAGTCGCGAGTTGAATTCTTTAAGCGTTTTAAATCTGACGAGTCGGCTTCGCGACATGGACACAGGTGAAAGCGATATTCTCAGCCGTAAGTCCTCGGGAAATATACCATTACACTACCAGAAGCCGTTTCTGCATACTCTGAGCAAATACATGGAACCGTCTACAACATGCGCTCCGCCGCAAGATGTGCAGCAAACGCTGCCCAAGTCACAGACGGACAAACAGAAGGCTACAAATCTTGTATGGCACATATGCCATCTCTGCAATGTCCTCCTTTCTCAACTGAGCGCTTTTCTGTCCCTCGAAACATTATTTCGCCATGAGATCTCGAACGGAGCCGTCCTCCCGCTTAAGCATGGTCCGTTAGTAAGGGCGCAAGCCACAATGATGATCGATGGCTGTAAGAACCTCGAAAAAGCTGTGGAAGAGCTGCTCTACACCAGCGCCCACCTTGATTTAATGCAGCAGCCTTCTTATCAGTCCCTTCTGGAGACTTCAAGAGGATTGACGTACGCGACCGGTAAATCTCACTAGCCCCTTATTATTCACATGAATTCCACTAAACAGAATCTCAAGATCTCGTTAAGACAGAATTGATGGACGCTGAGACCATTCAGAGCTGCAGACTTGCTTGTGATGCCTTGATGGAGCTGTGCTACGGCGATGAGACGAAAAACATCGTAGGCTGGCAAAGGGTGTGGAACGGTGTGGCTATGCATACAGAGAAGTGAATGCTGCGTCGGCAATGGCATACTCTCCCGGAAATGGAGCTTTGTCAATAAAGCGTGAATGATTGTGTTAGAGCGAGTGATTGAGTGTGTGGCTGCTCGCCCAGCCTAAGGCATTCGACCCTATTTAGGCTCAACCCTGCGTACGCAGAACATTTGAGTGCGCAAATCTCGAAGTTGGTAAAAACAACGAATTAATGTTGCGATATTCCAGGCGCACGTTCGCTACACTCTTGTTCGACACTCTTGCTTGGTGTTACTACTTGCAAATTTCTGTGCGATCGTTCGATATAGAACAGAGGTAATCTGCATATACACTGTTGACACGTTTATTGCTTTGTGCAAAGGATGGGCCTGGACCTCACGTTGCATCTCATTGGATGTAGTTCAAGTTGTGATGGTGGTGCATAATAAACCTTGCAAGTGCAGATCGGCCGAGATCAACTGGTGTAGAGCAGAGAGGATGTATGAGACGGTTTATATTATCATCTTGCGAATGCTTTGTGTGGCGAAATTCCTGGAGGGTGCAAGGGATAAGGTGGGGGCGAAAAGGGCGGCTGCGACTGCGCCTCATAGCGGGACACATGTGAAACTCACGCTACTGCCCTAGAAAGACATGATCATTATTACCCATCTGTATTGATGCCTCGCATGCTCTAGTGCACTGTGTATCTTGCCCACTTAGTCGTCGAGCATCTTTCCCACACATTCAAATCAAATAGAAGCCATCGAAGCGGCAACGTTGCCTTCCTCGACATCGGCAGCCTGGTAGCAGGCGCACATATAGAGCCACTTTTTCGTCCAGCAAAATGTTCAACCGCGAAAACCTATTTGGCTCTCGAGGTCAACAGCCACCACCTCAACAGCCTCCTCGGCTGCCACCATCCCAGCGCCAACCGGACGGGCGATTTAAAGAAGCTTCACCGTACGACCAATACGAGAGGAAGAGCTACGGCAATGGAGAAATGAGAGGACCACCACATCCCCAGCAGATGGCACCGAGTGGGGGACGGACATTGCAGCTCCGACCAGCAAAGAGCCCAGACAACAGCTACACCTTTGGGAATCTCTGTGCAGTAAGCGCACAAGACGTCCCACCGTCGAAAGACGGAGGAGATACGTATCTTTTGATCAATGGACAATATGTTCTCTCTTCCCGACCGTTACCTTCGTTCCCGGCCGGGCACATTAGCCTGAACGATGCGCAACGCACATGGATGCAGATAGCTTTGACCGACGTAGTAGAGGTCCACCCATACGATCCTTTCAGCCAAGGCGCACAAAGTTACTTAGGCTCTATGGACGTTGAAGTCGGCTTTGCGGGCAAAAAGAGCACGGATGCACCTTATGATCAAGACGAACTGGCGACTGCATTTGTCCACACATTTAGGCATCAGATCTTCGCGCCTGGGCAACAGTTGCTCATGGACTTCAAGAGCATTCCACTACGTATGACAGTCAGGACAGTCGAGCTTGTTGATATCTCCTCACTTCGAGGTGGCACGGGTGGAGTACAGCAAGCCACGCATCCTTCGGCGAGAGGCATATTGACTCCGGACACTGCCGTCAATTACTTTAAGGATGCACGATCTCCAATTAACCTCAAGGGCTCGACTCGGAGACCAGCAGCGAACAGCGTTGTGCGGCCAGATTTCAAATTTGAAGACATGGGAATCGGAGGTCTCGACAAAGAGTTCAGCGATATCTTCCGGCGAGCTTTTGCCTCGCGTATTCTACCCCCCCGGGTTGGTCGATCAGTTGGGTATCAACCACGTCCGTGGGATCTTATTGTACGGGCCGCCTGGTACTGGCAAGACATTGATTGCCCGTCAGATTGGAAAGATGCTTAATGCGCGCGAGCCTAAGGTCATTAACGGCCCAGAAGTGCTGAACAAGTACGTCGGACAATCCGAAGAGAATATTCGCAAACTTTTTGCCGATGCAGAGAAGGAGCAAAAGGAGAAAGGTGACGAGTCGGGTCTTCACATAATTATCTTTGACGAGCTGGATGCAGTCTGTAAGCAGCGTGGCTCAGGGGCGGGGGGAGGTACAGGTGTTGGCGACAGCGTGGTCAACCAGCTGCTCTCTAAGCTTGATGGTGTTGAGCAACTCAACAACATTCTACTCATCGGCATGACAAATCGGGAAAGACATGATTGATGAAGCATTGCTGCGTGCAGGGCGCCTGGAAGTTCATATGGAGATTTCACTACCTGATGAAGCTGGTCGGCAACAGATCCTGAAAATCCACACAACAAAGATGCGCGAGAACGGAAAGCTGGCTTCAAACGTGAATCTGGCAGAGTTGGCCAAGCTCACACGTAACTTTTCGGGTGCCGAAATCAGTGGCCTTGTGAAATCCGCAAGTTCTTTTGCCTTGCAAAGACATATCAAAGGCGGCACTGTGGCCGCTCTGACAGATGATGTCGCTCAAATACAGATACGCCAGGAAGACTTTTTGAATGCACTGAACGAGGTCCACCCTCTTTTTGGTGTGAGTGAGGAAGATCTTGAGCGATGCGTCGAAGGCGGCATCCTCCATTTCAGTCCACATATCGACAAGATTTTGAAGTACGGCCGCGAGTTCATCAACCAAGTTCGCACGGGCACGACGTCACTCATGACTGTCTTGATACACGGTCCGAGAGGCAGCGGCAAGACTGCGCTGGCAGCGAGGATTGCCATGGACTCCGAGTTCCCATTCATTAGGCTTGTACGGCCAATAGATATGCTTGGCATGAATGAGATACAGAAGATCCAACATTTGTCCAAGGTCTTCACCGATGCATACAAGTCACCACTTAATGTGCTAGTCTTGGACAATATTGAACTTCTCGTAGACTGGGTACCTGTGGGACCTCGTTTCAGCGCTGCCGTGCTTGCAGCGATTAAAGGGCTTATTGAAAACAAGCCTCCCAAAGGCCGGCCGTTGCTCGTTCTCGCGACTACATCCGAGCGGACAGTCTTGCAACAGCTGCAATTGAATTTCAAGGCACAGATCGCTGTACCAAATGTGCAGACTCAACAAGAGCTTATGCATATTATGCAGGAGTCTGGACAGTTCAGCGCCAGTGATGTTCAAAGAGCAATTTCGGAGATTGAGGATACTACGCAAGTGCAGAGAATCAATGTCGGCGTGCAGCAAGTGCTGTTATGTATTGAACGGGCGATGCAGGACGACAGAGACCGAGCTGGTCGGTTCGCCGAGTTGATCAGCGAGGAAATTGCCGACAACATGTAGCGGATAACGCAAACCATTGGGTTTCGGAAATAACGGGTACATAAGTCTTGCGAGTCTCTGCCGCTTTGCACTTAGATGGCAGCGGAATGTGATTGTCATTTGGGCCAGGTACCATTTGTATTTGCCTATTTTGCACAGTGGCCCATTTTCATTCGGAAATACTGATTCATATGATGTCGTGGTTGTATTAATCGCATGGAATAGCAAGCTGAGTCTAACGTGTAGATCGCAAGCGATGCAAATAGTCTGACCTTGGTGCAGCCGGTCAAGAATCAACGGAAAGTTGCTTGCAGCGCCTGGATCCACACCATACCCTTCAGCTCAGTCCGCGACCAGCATTCAAGGGGTAGCTTGCTAATGCGAATCAGCTCGCGCCATCGCAATCCATTGTGGTAGCGAGCTTCACGAAAATCAAGCCACATCCTGATCCTCACAAAGCACCACTGCTGCTAGGGCCATGTCGTGCGCATTGGCATCGAGATCAAATTTGATCACCAGTCAAAGCATCGATCTTGTTGTACGAGCCTGTGTATCAAGTCGATGATCTCTGATCGGACCATACGGTGACTCCCATTGGTTACCGACAGCAGCCACGCATTTTTGCCCTTCGACCCGCGATCCATCAGATGAAGTCTTGTACGCGAGTCGAATGCTGTGCGGAAAGTCTCATGATGGTTGCACACGGATCGACGTGGCATGGAATTCGCGAGCAGCTGGCGAGTCGCACAATCGTCAGTAGCGCGCTCTGCGTCGGTTCCATGCTCTCGGACTGTGTTGCCGGCAAATAGCATCAATGTGAGTGGCGCATCTTCATAACACGTTTCGATCAACGGATCGTTGCAGTTGCGAATCGTGCTTGAGAGGAGATTTTAGCGTGATTCGAAGATCAGGCCCGCCAGATCTGGCCTATGCCGTACGGCGTGACACGCCGGTCTCATGTACTTCACACAGAGTGCTCAGGCCCCGTACTCCTTTCTCAGGCACGATGCTACCCAGCCGCGGTTGCAATGGCTCGATTCGTCACGCGTTAGCGACTCTTGCGCCGTTCCCACATCGCCGCGAGATGAACGAGGAGAATTTGAGTGGAGTTTGTATCCGTCACGCCAGCTTGGAGACTGTGCTGATGGATTCGCCTGCAGCCGGTCCGGGTTAGATTGCGTATGATTGCAATCAATTGGGAGGAGTGGGTTTGGGAAGCCTCTTGGGAGGGGGGGTGGCATTGGAATGTGTTGTTCAACTACCTGGTGGTCATTTTGCCGGGGAGGTTGAGCGAGGCAACAGCTAGCGATTGGAGCCACTTTCAAGAGAGCGCATCCCGGTCCTCAAATACAAAACGATGTCTCACAATGAATCTGCTGAAACCCAGATTCGGGCGTTGCGGCGTGGTACGAAGGAAACTTCCATGGTTGGCGAACAGACACGTCGTCTAGGACGTGCAGTAGAGTTGGGCAGCCTTGCTTGGGGTAACCAAAATCTGCCAGACCAAATTCGCTGCCAAAACTGGACTTGTGTCCATTCTCTGAGATAGCCGTAGTATGCACGTACGCCATAGGCGACGCATGTGCGCCATTGAACTCTTCAGAGTACGGCTGGAAGGGCGAGCGACAGCATAAACATCGCCGATATCATGGTCTGGAGACCTGAAAGAAGACCAGCGACACACTCAATGCCAAGCCACGATCTCATTGGCTCGCTAATCGCAATGCCAAGAGCCGCTCGAAAGGGCAGCCCCTCGGACGTCACGTCTTCTTGCAGTGTACATATAACACGACAGCTGCAAGGTCAATCCGGCGTTTGTGCAGCACATGGCGAATGCGTTTGACAGCTGCGCATGCCCCGTTGGTCTGCTGTGGCACCCGAGCGGGTTGATGGTGTCGGTAGTTGCATGCTGCTTTCTTAGCCGTCAACGGGCTCGTCTGGGCTCCCTCCCTACGTCGTCCAGCTAACACCATCGTGGGTTCGACGGACAAGGTCAATCATTGGCATGCTTCCCATGTCCTGCTTTCCTGTAGGATCCTTCCGGCTTGGCTTGTTCAGGCTAGAAGGTGGAGGCCGGTCTGCGGCGTCCATAGAGCGCTCGCCTCCTTGCAGCATCACGCCTCGCACGCGGTCAGCAAATCGACACGATACCATACCGTGACCCACCAATGCCGCAGCAGCGGCACTCCACCTGCTGATAGCAAGCATGCAGCTAGCTTTTAGCTCTAGACTATGGTCCAATGGCGCACGTTTATACTTTGCCGTCGGCCGGAAAATCGGCGATATGTCTCCCTGAGGTCTCCTCTCGAGTCCTGTCCCCTTCCGCCGCGGACAAAGATCGCCGTGTCGATGGAGAATAACGGATGTCAAGTGAGCTGACGACGGCAGGCGACAGAGAGCATGCAGGTGATGGTGGACTCCTCACTGGGCGAGGCGGGAGGAAATCGCGGTCCAGAAGCGGTATAAAAGGTGAGACCAGGAGCTGTGATCTTGTGTTTCCTTCTTCTTCCCTTTGCTACACTTGCTCAATACTCAGCATAAGCCTCCTCGTCACTGGTGCCTTGTACTGCTCGGCGACGTTGATTGCTCTTCACTTGCTCTCTTAAATCTCTTGTGTCAACAACCCTCATCATACATCATGTCTTCTTCGTACTATCAATATCAGCCCACGGCAAGCCTGCCCGTCAGTGTTCCTAGCAAGCAACCTCAACAGCCATACCCATATGGGCCTCGCCATCTGCGGACCTCGTCAGCGTACAGCCAGCTCTCCGCCTCGCCACCGGAGCGGCCAGAAAGCGTCTCTTCGTCCGGAGCTGGACTGTACTCGGCATCTTCTAGCAGCTACGCTGGAAGCGAGTACGACAGCGCATCAAGCGGTGCCACGAGCGTAGATTTGCTAGACTATATGAATGACCGACTATCTCAAGCATACAATCCGATTCCCTTGGACCAAAGCCTAGTGAAGCAGGCCCAAATGTGCGTCCCCCTGTGGTAGAGAAATAGAATTTTTTGAAGCTGACGGAAATCTGCAGGTCTGGCGAATTGAACGCGAAGAACCGCGAGCTTCTAGCCTTGCAAGCACAAGCTCGCGCTCGACTTGCAAACACGCGGTCCAAATTTGCAGACGGCATGAAAGCAGCCAAAGAAGTTCAACGAGATCTTGAGTGGACGCAGAAGAAAGTCAGGTATGGACCGTCACTGTCCTTGGCAGCGAAAAATGTTCACTGAACTCCATCAGTGCGTTAAATGCGAGAGCGGCACGAAAGTATCCAGATCAGTTCAGAGCGGCGAACGAAAGATATCCTGCGCCGGTGGACTACTGAACGCATCTATTCTCTTCAAGCCTTGCGGCGTCCATGAGATTCTGCTTTCCACGACTGAAGGCGAATATGGGTGGAATTTCTGTTTTATTGATTTCTGGGGGTGATATCCGCATCGGCATCGTTTCTGTATGGGAAGAGAATGCAAGACGTCTGAACAAGCTTCCTAATGGCGTTGGCCAATGCTCACGTACCTTGCAGCGATCTTTCTTCACGCCCGCATGAACCGCTGCAGTAGTTCCACGCCCTTCACGCTTCAAAGATGCCGGCATGCTTTGCAGGGGTCTGCGTGCGGAAGCGGATGAGCCGCCATCTTTAGCTCCTGATCGTGGCGACCCGGCTCTCACGAGTGAACCGCTGAAATATTGCCAATCACGCCCAGAAGTAGGCAGGATTGAGTCGTGATGGGTACTGGTTGTGGTATGGTTTTACGCCCGTGTCTGACCCCTGTCCCGCCCTGTGCAGCCAACCAGTGATTGTGCACGGTTTACTCGCTTCGGCGACGGTTGACTCTGTACCTCCTTCCCAAATTCGCGAGCCCATAGTGCGTGGCTGACCCTATTCCAAAGCCTTGCGTGGTGCGATGAATGCCCAACCGACCAATAGTGGTAGCTAGCCATACCTCCTCGTTCGTAGTATGCATGAAAAGTGGTGTATGTAGCTCCCATTGGGTGGTCTCAAGTTTTGCGCGAGCCCATTTGTTGTCTATCAGCCATTCACTTCCCCCAGTGCCCCAAAATCGAGAGGCCGCGGGGGTGGACAACGATACATGTACACGACCACGCAACGTGCGGACCAACCGATATTGGAGGGGCACATGTTATGTGTAACTTGTTATCCGAATTCAATTGTTGACATAATAATTAGAGAGAGTACTGATCTTAGTCAGATATGTACACACAGCCAAAGATCGCAGCATTCATGCTTCATTTCGCCTGGTAAGCGCCACTTCCGATTTTTCTCACGCCCTGTACACTTTTCCAGTTGACGGCGGTCACATTCGCGCCACTATCATCCGCAAATGGATCCATTTCACCAGCAGCACCACCGTGCGAATGTATACTGACACTCAACCCACTCCCTAAACCGTGGGCATTCTCGTCGGTGATTTCCCATTTAGCATCGACATGGCCGCTCTGCGCCTCGGACTCTGTCGCAAAGCGAGCGAGAAGTTTTTCAGGCGGGGCGCCAACTTTGACTGTAACGTCACCCAGCTGCCAATATATCATATTTCTCTCGCGGTTAAATGTACCCACGGGTTTTGACTGGCACCCAGTGGCCTTCGCTCCTTCCAATGTGAGAGCAAGCATGACGTTCGAAAGCGTGACCTTCTCACGACCATTTAGAATGAATGCCGGGTTTAAAGAATAGCTGACAATAACGCTTGCCTGATTCGATTCGATTTTAAATGCTGGAACGATGAGCAATGGAGCATAAATGCCGGGATCCTCAGTCCGGACTTGATATTTGAAGGCCACCTGAGTTTTTGCGATCGGCAAAAGGTTCACTGAGTACTCGCCTTCTTTGTCGGGAGTCTGAGTGATGAAAGCGGGATTCGGTGCAACTTTGTCCAAATTACTAAAATTCTCTAAACGAATATGTTCTAAGCCAGATGGGACGGGACCGTTCGTCGGGTTGTATGCCAAAGCGATTTCGCCGATAAGAGAAGAGCTAGAAATCTTGCCATTATCAAAGTGGGCGTTGACCGTCTCTACTATAGACGAGTTGAGGCCACCTTCATGAAGATCGGGATGTCGATGACCGTGACTTCCCGTACTCGTCAACGAACGACCAGAGCGTATGGACCCTGAATCGACAGCATGGTCACCAGCTGCAGAGCGAGATTCTGGTCGGAATGTTGAAGCTGGACCCATTATAGATGATGATGGCGAGAACGGGCTTGCCGATGTTTCAGGCGCGCCAGCGCTGGGACCGAAACTACCAGCGGGCAATTGCCCGAATGAAAGAGTGGCAGATGGATCTGATGTGTGTGCACTAGGTTGCACGTTTACATGTCGTGACGGTTCTATGGCAGCTGTCGCTTGAGTACTAGGTGAAAGAGTGTCGGAAGACTGAGCCGTTTCTGTGACAGGTGGCTGGTCGGGTGGGAAATAAGCGCTGCAGATGGTGCTGGCCGGCCGGCCTTGCCTCCGTCCACGGACGGTGCCAACTCTGCTTGAGACGGTAGGGGGAGCTTGCTACGAGAAGGGTTAGATGTAGCATTTGTGAAAACTCACAGGAGACCTACCAACTTGTTGGCCATGCTCGCAAGAGCGGCTTCAGAGTCGCCACTTTCTTCTTCAATAGGAGCGTTACGGATGTTGACGTTGAACGCCGGCGGAGCCGCCTCCCCAGCAGCCACTGCGGCGTCTGCCTGGGCCTGTGAGATAGGATCGAGATTTCTTGGTGGGATGCTGAAGCCTTCGCTATCCTTCTCTGGCTCAGCTTGCGGTTCTGCCTGACTCGGTTTAGGCGGATCAAGATCCGCCAGGTCACCATGATGGCTGCCATTTGGCATGGAAGGTGTCATTGCGGGCACACTTCCCGCCGCGGAAGATGTCCCATTCACTTGCAATTGAGGGGGCATTGGGGTTGAAGTTGCTTCTTTCGAGGCCGAAGAAGGCTCCATGATTTCACTTCCAATTCGGAGTGGCGACTGTGGCCGTTCACGTGAAGGCGATTCCACCGCAGGATCCATTGAAGGCACTTCCTGCATTTTATTTCTCCGGGCTGCGAAGGAATTGAAAGGTAAGCTTTTCTGTTTCGGTTCAGGCGCCTCCGCCATGGGAGAGAGACCAGGTGGGATCCTGCTCTCTCGACGCTTGCCGCCCACAACGGTTCCCAGCCGTTTCAGGCCGCTGAATCTGCTCTTCTTCTTCTCCTCGTGGATTGAGCCAGATCGTTGGCTCTCGTTATCTGGGTGCGAAGTTGTCGGTGCGAGGTTGCTAGATGAACCAGCTGCTCTTGCTGGCGAGGGACGACCACCATGATTGGTTGCAGTCGGAAGGCTTGGTCGATGTGCACGCTCTATTCGCGGTTTCCCTTGAACCGTCTTTAGCGCCCACGTCTTGATCTCATCCTCCGTTTGTAAGCTAAGCAGCACGTTCAAGCAGTGCTCGGCCGAGGTTTGGCTTTTCTGCACCAGATCAACTTCATGCGTTTGAAATTGGGTCAGGACGTCGCGCAAGTGATTCACTCGCATTTCGTCCACAGCCTGCAACGTCTCGAAGACGTATGGCGCCTGTGAATCCCATTGCGATTGAGCATTGTCCAGCTCCATATTTGCAGACGCCACCTTACCAGCCTCCACTCGCTCACCTTTACTCCGGAGCTTATCAGTCTTCTGCTGCGCCCGCTCCAGCTCTTTGGCGAGTGAAGCTAGGTTGCTCTGGATCGTGGACATGGCCTGCATCTCGCGGTTCGATGTGGCGAAGTCGCGCAATGGACGCTCGACGTCGACTTCGATCTTGGTAGCCAGGGCGGAATGCGATTCGGCCATGGTCTCTGCGGCGCCGGTAAGAGTGGCCCACGGGACAGAGAAGATGCTGCTTCAAGTTCAGCGTGATGCGCCCGTGGCAGTAGTACGACCCCCGGTACATACCCAAGATCAACATCTTCGAGCGATCGTCGCGCGAGCTTTCGCAACCCTGTGGCATACTGCTCTTCCAACCGGCCCCTCTCCTTCCCCACCTCTCAGCACGACGTGTTCAGGCGTGGCGCGTAGATGACCACCTACCTGCAACCAATCTGCAATCGCCGTATTTAGTCGACCGACCTGGCGCATGCGGTCGTTGAGGACGTCAACGGCCTGCGGGGGTTGCAATTGTGGCTGTTTCGTGTTCAGCACGAGAAGGCGACAAACATTTAAGCCCCGTGGAGCTGTGCGGGAGATGGTGAATCTTACCAGCATTGCCGGGTACTCGGTACGTTCGTCCGCCATGGCCGCCGCAGAACCCACAGAAACATGCGATAAATAAGAAAGGGTGGTATGGTAAGACTGCTGATGTGGACAATGGATCCGGGAGGGAGTCAAATGGCCTCCACTGCGGTTGTCGATCCTTGTGCACATCGGATCTCGGCGGAACTTTTGGCCCCTCGTCTTGTTTGACCACGCTCCCGACAAGCCTACGACGTTACCACTTCCGGGGTGAGCTACTGCGCAAGAATACCGTAGACAACCCATCATGGCACCACTGTGATGGGCGCAGTAAGATCACTTCCATCTAACAGATTATGGCACTAAACAAAATGAAGAGGGAATACAGAGTGGCACAAGTACCAATCACAATTGGTTTACAATGCGAATGAACTGTACATATAGATAGGGAGAAAATGGAGACAGGATTTAAGATTTGTAGGTCATGAATTGTTGATTAAAACTGATAATTTACAAGACTCATCCCTCAGAATTCGTAATATCATCCACCCATCTTGCTTATCCCCTGCAAGGAAGGACGTTATTGTTGGAACACAGCCAGTTATTCATCAACCTCTCGGGTTTCCTCTGAAATTGGATCAGTCTGCAAAAAGGAGAGTGCTTTTGATTTGTTCATAGAGCAGTGGGTGTTGCGAATCCATTTTCTTACTCCACGGTGATACGTTTGCTCGTTGGGGCGGACTTCTTGGGAACGATCACGGAAAGAATGCCGTTCTTCAAAGAAGCCTTCACAGCGTCGCTGTCAACCGGCTGAGGGAATGAGAATTGGCGGGAGAAGGATCCGGTAGCACGCTCGGAGATCCAATACTTTGCTTTTGGTTCCTCCTGCTTGGCCTGTTCTTTTGTGCTTCCTTTGGCCATTTGCTTCTCTTTCCCGGACTGTGTGGTGGCGGTTTCGTCTTCTTCTACAGTTGGCTTGTGATAACCACCTTCAATCTTGTCTTGTGTCTTGCCTCCCTCAAGTGCGGCCGGTCGTTCCCCTTCTTCTCTCACATACTCCGTCCAACCTCCAATGCGGAGGGTTTGTGGGTCGGTAAATTCGACTTCAATATTCTTCTGTTCCACCCCTGGAAGCTCTCCGTGGAGTTCGTATGCTTGTTCGGTCTCCTTGACGTCGAACCTTGGCTGGAAGTCGCGAAGACTGCTGGAGAGCGATGATGGCCCAAACCAGCTTCCCCCGCCACGCCTGTTCGAGTTTGCCAGAACATGGGAAGCATGGTCATCCAAAAGTTTGAACATCGGAGCAAACTCGCTCTCGACGTTGCTGTAGAAGCGTGGGAAAAGCGCCATGTTGCGTGTTGTGTAGTAAGGAGCTTTTGTGATGATTCGAGAGATTTGAGGTAGCTTGGAGCTGACTCGGTAGTATTGCATAGAAGACTTTTGCTTTGTTGCTGTGATGAAAAGAAACTACAGCTACATCGTTGAAGGACCACACCTTTATACCAGAGGTCGGTCCTAACCCAGGACCCTGAGATGTCATTCCACCATCATCTCGAAGCTCCTAGTAATATCGTCTTCAGTCACGAGACTTCTAGAACGATCGCGTGCTTTCCAGAATAAGCTAGCGCAATGCTGATTAATGTAATTACGGTCACGTGATATAATACATGGTACAATTCGCGTACTGTTTACAGCTTGGCACGTAGAGAGTCCGCAGAACATTTCTGAGCCGTACTGGACGATGCAATCGGTCATATTCTTGAACGCTACGATTTTTGCTGCATTCTACCATGCGTGATTTGATGATCATTTTCTGATAATTACAATGAAGACACCATATAATATGGTCTCTTCGATATCAGTGATCTTGGGTGGGTTTGAAATGACCAGATGGAAGTAGCCAGGAGCCAGACATTACAATGTGCACAAGCTTCGACGTGCTGCAGATATGAAGTATGGTATTAGGGGGACGGGAAAACCTTTGCCCAAGCCTTTTGTAATAGAATACTTTCGGTCGACGTATGAACGGCTATCGCATAAGATGTTATCGTGTAATAAATGACCCATACATCTTCAAGAAGACAAAGAGTATATGGGGTGAATTTGAGCGTAAAAGAGTTTGACTATACTTTCCGGATCTGTCAGTATGAATAGCATGGCATCGCTGTCTTCGCGTCCATGGTTTTCAGCTGTAATTCATCCGAAAGATTCAACTGCGATTGTTCAAGAGCACTGTGCCCCACTACGGGGGAGGAGGAACATCTCAGTCGCCACTGCTTGATCTCGTTCTAGTATGTGTCAAACCTAGGCCCCACTCGTGGCGCGGTGTTGAGAGTGAACCCGGTGTGCCAGGCCGTCTCCTTTCCACTGGGCTCCAATGCCTTTTCAGAGCGTCTCCTATAAGCTCATCTTCATCGCCGTAATTAGCTTTGGTGCTCACTACCTCGTCCTCTACCAGACGCACACCGGCTGCCCGCTGCCTCTCCCTCTCCTCGCCTTGCTTAGCGCCTTCTACCTTCCTCCGCTCAAACTCAGCCACAAGGTTCTTGAAGTAGACTTCGGCCGCAACCGTTTGGCTATATGCGAGAGGAGTCCAGTCGTTGTTGTTTTTCGCTAGCGGATTTGCACCAGCGGCAAGTAAGATCCGCAGAGCTTTTAAGGACCCAGAGGCGGAAGCGTGATGGAGGGGGGTATTACCATCGTAGTCTCGCGAGTGTGGTGAGGCTCCGAACTGAGCATCACCCAGCAATAGTGGGATCAGCGCCGTAGAGGCAGGGTTCTGCGCTGCTACAGCCAATGTGTCCAAGCCAGACTTGTTGATAGCACCGATGCATTGTGGAAACTCCTGCAACAATAGCCTACCAACTTCAACGTGTCCATGCTTCGCTGCAAGGTGTAAAGGCGTCTCGTGTTCCGTATTCTGGCTCACTTCTTGATCCTCATGTCCCGCTTTGATCAGGAATTCTGCAATTTCCACCAAGCCGTTTGCCGCCGCTAAGTGTAAACTTGTATTACTCTTGTCTTCGAAATCAGGGTTCTGCAGCAGCTTTGGGTTGCTCTTGACAATGCGTTCGACGAGGACGACATCATTGAGATAAATGGCCCGTCGCAGGCGAATGGAGGCGTCAATCCTATGACAAGTGAGTGGATCCCCGCCGCAGAACTGGACGCGGTACTTACATGACAGCTTGAGACCATTTCGAATTCCTCCTTGAATTTTGGCTATCGAAATTTGAGGTGTCAAAATGGGGCCATGAGAAGCTGGTATTGTAAAGCGTAGGAGAATGCCAGGTGCTCAAGTGGGGTCAAGTTGCGCACTTGCATCCACAGCATTCAATGGGTTGTGCGTACATCGTCATACTATTTCACAGGCTCGAAGTTCAACGCGTCATTCATTGATGATGCTTGGAATCACAGGAAATGTCTAGTGCCTTGAGCTGGAGCAGATATGTAAAACTTCAGGTCTGGCAAAAGCGTGATAGCAGATGGGTCCTGGAGCGTTTGCACTAACGGACGACATGGCGTACAGAGTGTACAGACAACCCACAACAGTCGTCGAGTCCGCATTTTGCGACATATTGGCATCTCACAAGGCCAAAGAGTTCCTTGATCCACAGTGATGCTACACTATCTCTTCAGCAGCAGGGAGGTAGGTGTCTTTACAATACGACTACCTAACCTTCTTACTGCCCTTTCCTCTACCCCCTTTGGCCCCTTTGACATTTCCACCCCCTTTGGCTCTATCACCGCTGCCACTTCCACCGCTCATCATTAACCGGACCTGCTTCACAGGAATTATCCCGACAATTTCCGCCTCCTTTAGCCCTTTCAACAGTTCAACCTCCCTCGGCCACATACGTTCAGTGTCATGACTCTGTTGGTCCAATTTCTTCGCATCACTAGCGTCCTTTGTCCATTTGTTCAGAATCTCTCGCAATGCCTTTCCTTTCTTTTGCTGTCCAGGCTGCATCTTGACTTTGTACTTGTATTTGGTCAGTGCAAGCCATGGGGCACACACTGGAATGGCTTCCAATATCTCATCGCCGGGAAGTGGGGTACCAACAAGGTCATCCAACCGAGTAAGATGAGTCAACTCATCTTCACCAAGATCATCGACGCCTTCTTCTAAATTCAAACGCCGAATCTCTTCGGCTTCGAGGCCTTTTCTCTGCGCTTTCTCGTGTTGAGCCTGTCTTCGCGCACGGGCTTCTTCCGCCGTTTCTCCTCTGGCTCTTCGGAACGCGTCTTCTGCATCGTGACGGTCTGCCGCAGCTCTGGAACCTAGGAGCTGCATGGCAATCTCGCGGTCTTCTTCATCTTGATTTGCATATTTCTGCGCAATCTTTTTGGCCTTGCCTTTCTTGCCACGGAGCGGATGCCCGGGTTTTTGCTTAGATGCTGCCTCTGATTGAGCTCGACGATGTTCTTTTCGCTCTCTCGCAGAGGTGGCTCGGGTTGTCTGGGTCATCGAAGCCATTTCTCTTCGCTCAGTATTATCATGGATTTGTTCTTGTGCCTCTTTCCCAAGCGCCGCTTGTTCGTCTAAATCATGTTGGTCTGGCCCGCTGCCCAAATCGTCACCCACACTATTGGCTTCAAGATTCTCGGCTTCAGTGATCTGCGGTGCGTGCACAAATCTTTGGAGCGGGTTGACATCCTGCCTTCTTTGACGGTCTTCGTCTTCGTCTCCCGATGCGGTGCTACCGTTCACATGTACATCGGGAAACTCATCTTCTTCACTGTCAGGTACCTGTTTTGCGCCTGTTTTTTCGTCCCCTTCATCTACAATGACGGGTCCAGGGTGAGCGTCAGGAAACTCATCGTCCTCATCCTCCTTGTCATCTGCTCCAGCTATCGACGATTCTGCCGCTGTCTCAGCATCCGTGAGACCTGGTGTGGCTAACAAAGGCGTATCATTAATTTGCAGTCGATGCTTAACATGTCGCGCTTTCGACTCCTCGCTGATGCGAAACATGATTGCAAACCCGAGTAACAATTGAGCAGGCGGCAAGAATTGTTTCTTTCCCCTTATCATGAAGCCACCGGTCGTCAAATACTCGCCTGTCGGCGCCGTTTTACTGACTTGATCCGAATTAACGTACCAAGCGGACATGACCGCTTTACTTTCCCAAGCGGAACTCGTGCACACCGCGAGAGTGCCTGCTTGTGAGAGTGTCGACGGCGGTATAGGTGCTTCTGGCGTCTTCGGGTTGTTTTTAATGATCACAGACGCTGCGCCGTGAAGATCAGCATGAACATACACATCCCCCTTTCGGAGGTATCGACGATACAGAATCTCATTCTGTTGTGCATCTCGTCCTGCAAGGACAAGATAGCCGTCAGAAGAAATGAAATAGATGAATTTTTCGAACCACATCTGTTTTCTAATTGGCCGAAGCAACTCTTTCTCTTGCCTCAATCCCTTCTTTAGATCTGCCATTACCTTCTGTTCCGTACTTTTTAGCGCTCTTTCCGAAGCTTTTGCTGTTCTTTCTTGCTTTTCAGCTGCCGACCGCCGCTGGACGTAGTATTCTCGTACGTTCGCGTATGCAGACAGGGAAAGATTGATGTCGACTTCCAGGCGACGATCCACGGCTTTGCCAGGTTTGGTCGAAGCATGTTCATCATTTTCAGTTTCTGACCCCTCGCTATCTGTCTCATCTACAAACTCCTCTTCCTCAAGACCATCATACTCTGAAAGAAGCAAAGTAATTATATTTTCATGCAGTTTCAATGGCATTTTGATAATCTCCGCAACCGCATTATTCCGTGCCTGCTCGCTCTCAATTAGACGTCCTATGTCGATCCAATCCATCCCTTGCGCGATAAGTCCATTTACTGCAGCTATGGCTTCTTCTACACGTTCAATATTGGCTTCTATCGCCTGGGCTTTGCGGATGTTCTGTTGCTGCACCTGCTGCAAACCTTCGATTCTCTTTGCCTGTTCCTGCCTTGCCGCATCAATTCTCTTCATGGCATTATTCTCGCGTTCTTGCAAACGGCTCTCCAGCTTTTGGCCCTCTAGAGAAGAAAAAAATTGATCAACCGTTTGATTGAAGCCGTCAATCTCGATAAGCACAATTGAATTGTCCTTTACCAGATGGGCCGGTTTGAATGGGTGAAAGTCATCGTAAATAAGGCCACCGCCAGTTTCACCGTTTTCGTCGGCTCTCGGTGGCGGAGTGCTTGCTTTTGCTAAAATATAGCCTTTCAATATATTCGCACTCGTGATATCTGTCACCATCCTCTGCGCTTCTTTCAAGCTTGATAAGAGATTATCCATCAGATGTTCATTCGCAATCACCGCCTCAGGCAGCGTTTGTCTATCGTAACCGGACACTTCGAGCGCGTGGTCGATTAAAACTGGCGGAAACTCAGTCGTTGTTACCGCCAAAGCCTTCCTCAGCTCGTCCCCCCCTTTTTTCTTCGTTTTCTTCCCCGGTCTCTTTGCATCTTCTTGTTGCCGATGCAATACTTTCTGGAGACCGTCCCTGATCCGCTCTTTCGTCAAAGGCGGGACTCCACCAAAGTTCTGCCGGAGTGTAAGGTCGTACCTCAAGCCGACACGATACTGCTCATGCTCTGCACCTTCGTCAACGTTCCTCAACAAAGCCAAAATGGTCAAATCCGTATCGGTGAGGACAATATTGCCACCAGCGTAAAATTCCAGAAACAGGCGGTACGTGCCATCACTAAACTGAATCTCAATGACACGATCAGTCCCCACTTGTTCAATCTTGGTCACTCTTCGTGTGCGCAGAAATTTTCGCAATTTGGCAACAAAGGGAGAAGGTGCAGCAGCTGTCGCCCTCGCGAACGACGTCAAGTGACACCGAAAACCGGAATCGATGAGCAACTGCTCTCGATGGTTGGGTTTCGCAAACTTGAGCAGGAAGATGCGGGTTGAGAGATCATATATGTTTGCTAGGCGTAACGTGACTAATGACTTAGACAGCTCATGTGCTATTACTCGGACATCCAGAGAAGAAAATCCGGTTTTCATCGTGGTAGGCGTAGTTCAGAAAGGTATACGACTTATGCTGTAAAGCCCACAATCAAAAGTTTGGCATTTCCATCCGTACTCGAGGGTGGGATGAAATTGTTTCTTTTGCGTCATACAGTTGGGTGCAAATGCTGCCGGTGTCTGCCACCGCCGAGACTCTTTCGGGCGGCGGCGGTTGCGGAACGGTCCGATCTCAGCGTGCCTTCCAGGCGTGGCCCTTCTCTTCATTCTATCTTTCTCCTCCCTCCAGCGTCAGATTAAAGTCGCAGACCAGCGAGGAGAGAGTCATCACCAATGGGGCTGAAGGCGGCCAAAATTGGGGACATAAAATTTGAGATATGGCTCGCTTAGCTTTACAGAATGCGATTAGGACTGCGAAGTGCGCTCGACAACTGCGAAAGCCCCTGGCTTGCTAGTTTCGTACCATCCCGCCTTGAGGAGGTGTCGCGAGCTTGGCGCAGCAAAGATCATGAGGCGAGCCATTGACAATATGGTCCTTGGATGTAAAAATTTGGTTGCGGAAGAGACACTGCGAATTCGCGCAAGGACGAGCAATCGTATAAAAGACATGACCGTCCATCCATGGTTCTCCTGCCGTGCCTTAATTTTTCCATTGCCTTATTCTTGATCTCACATTCCGCGGTCTTTTTTTTTTACTTTCCGTATCCTTTGAGCATATCTGCGTAGGTCAGCTATTTGGGCCATCAAAGGATGCTTCGGAAAGACAGGCCCTATGGCTACTGGCCGTATGAACCCAATCATTCGGCTGCCATCGCAGCTGCAGCACTCTATGCGGTCGTGACATTCATCACGGTCTTTCAGTACTTTTGGTATCGTGCGTGGGTATGGCTTGTTATAATAATCGCATCTATTATGGAATTGCTCGGATTTATTGCCCGCGTCAAAAGTTCAGAACAGCAGAACTGGGACAACCATGGGCTTTACACCATGCAATTTGTGCTGATCGTTCTGGCACCTGTGCTGATGGCTGCTGGCTATTATGTGATTTTCGTTGGTGGCTCCCAATGCAAAAGAAGTCGAGAACTTGCTGATGGATTATTAGGGTCGTATTGTCTTCCGCGTACTGCCTCGAAAGTACGCAACTGCTAAGGTCATCTGGGTACCGCGTATGCCGCCTTTCATCTGTGCTCCCGATTAAGTTTGCTCACATTTCTCATCACTCCAGCGCAGTTTTGTACTCTAATATTTGTCTCGTGTGATATGGTCAGCTTTGCGTTGCAAGCAATTGGCGCCGTCATAGTCGTAACAGCCTCTCCTACCAATTCCGATTTCAAGTCTAAGGAAAATCGAGGCAAAAGCATCGTCCTCTCTGGGCTGGCTCTACAACTCGTGTGTTTCGGTTTGTTCGCAATCATTGCTGCGCGCTTCCACTTCACCGGACGCAAGCTTGCCATGCCAGATTCCGAACTCGACTTAAGGGGCCGCAAAGGGAAGAAATTAGACCCGCGGTGGGATCGGTTGCTGTGGATCCTGAATATTTCGTGCTTATGCATCTTAGTCGGTTGACCCGATCATCAAATAATGTTTTGTTTATGCTGACATGAATAGGCACGTTCGATCTATCGCATGGTGGAGTTCGCACAAGGTATAGATGGGTACAGCCAAACACATGAATGGGTGTACGTTTTTATTCTTTCCGAACGCTGTGGCGAAATGCCACCTCTTTCCGCGTTGTGGCATAATACGCTGACGAATGGCGCACATACCAGCTTCTGGGTTTTCGACTTCTCACCCATATTCCCATGTATTGCTCTCTTCAACATATGGCATCCCGGCATGTTCTTGAACAATCTCGGTTTCCGCAAGTCTAAGGCGGAGAGAGAGCACCTGGAACTGAATTTGGTCGAGACTAATCACTCATAATTGCCCATCTTTCTTCAACTCAAGACTGGAGGCACCAAACGATATATTAGTGCAAATAGATTAGAGGATTTTTGGATACTAGTAATTGCGTTAATTTCCAGAAATGCAATAAAGGTTGGATTCGGCTACAGCGCACGAGTAGATCCAAGGTAGTCATAATATTTGGACCATATTAGAATATGTCCTTTATCCTACTCATATTAGCAGGTGATTTACGATATGGACGATTCGCATAATTTCCTCTCGCCTTGATACGAAAATGGAGCCATGATGCTGTTTCAGAAATTTTGAAGGAAATAAGTTGGGTTCAAAGAGTCTGATCTTGCAGGTACTTGGACAAGCCCTTCCTGCCTTACTGAACATAGCCGATCTCTTCCGCCAAACTGTTCACCAACCTTATCAGTGGATTCTCCTCTGCCCAAAACCCTGATGCTTCATAATTTATTCTATCGCTGTCATTCTCATCGAGACCTAATAATTTACCTGCCCGTCTCAAGCCAACTTCTTCACGAATGTAAACCAGGCGGCCACGTGCCCAGGTTCGCTGAATGGATGTCAATAGTGGGCAATGCATGAAGATGAAGAGTGGCCACATGATAGTCTGAGCCATGAGCAAACGTGGCTGTATTGGGGCTTCGCTCTGGACTGCAGGCGCCAAACCCAAGCCAGGGCAGCACGCGTTGAGGTCCAAGCCAAGCATTGGAGGCACTGACGCAGCAATTTGGGTAGCTAATTTGAGGATGATTTGGGTGCTCGTTTCCGTTAAGCGACCCGGAGATAATTGAGGGTTGCGTTTCAAAAGAATTAAGAGCAGCTGCCTTACAATAATTCGCCTAATGAATGGCATACTTTCGTTAGTATGTGGAAGATATCAGGATGATATTTAATAGCACTTGCCCGCCACGATACATATTCCATCCCGTGCATGCCTGTGTGGTACTATACACATCAATATAAGGAATACCGGGACATAAAATTGATTTTCCTGGGTCGCCGTCATTGAGTAGCGCATACGAGTTTAAGTTAACACTAGATGAATGAGCCTTTGCTGGCAAGCACAGCGACCAGTCTTCAAGCTGTTTGTCGACATTCAAGAGCAGCTCAACAATAGCAGCGAGTCGAGGCGAGGGGCCACTCTGGGCTGCCAAGGGGTTGGAGATGGTACGTGCTATTACAATCTGAGGATAAAGCTCCTTCAGCACCTCCTGTAAGTCACGCAAGCGTATTGCAAGGTCGTAGCTGAGGTTATGGTGGTCGATGGGTGGAAGCAAATGCTTGGGAAGCCGTCGAAGGGGTTTCTGGTGTAATAAACCCGCAATAATCTAAGCATCAAATTAGACAAGATATGAAGTCATGTAGAAGATGGTATTATACCATTCGTTGATTAGTAGCGGATGACAGTGCCCGACCTATTTGCGTTCGCAATTGTTTCTCGCCACGCATTTTGACTAAGGTCTCTGCTCCGTCGATGTGATTATCCCACGAAGGCGCAGCACCTATAGAAAAGTTTTCGTACTGCGCGAGCAATAGCACTGATGCAAGTGTTTCGTCACATAATGCCTCGACTGAGTCCCCTAGAGCGCGCTGGAGTGCAATTAGGGCCTTGACATATGTTTCCTGTGCCAGCAAAAATAAATGCTTACGGTCACGAAGACCGCTGAAGAGCGACAGCGCTACTGCATTCGTGGCCATGGTTAATGGGGAATCAGCTCGACTCCGGGCGTATAAGATTGGGAGATGAAAATTGAAAGACGGGGCGGGCTTTCTGGAACATAAATTCGCAAAGAGGTAAGCCAGTGCCTCATGAGAGATCGGCATGGTGAGGCAAGATAAGGTAATCGGTGCATTTGCCCTGTCGAGAGCGCGAGAATGGATGCGTCGCTCGGTGGGATCTTTATTGCGGCGCTCACGCCAACCATCCTGTACTCGCTTTCTAGTTAAGTCGGTCTCATGTCGAAATGACAGGTCATCTTCATCGCGATATCCAGAACACACACGGCGGGCTTTCACACAGCGCGCACATCGAGGGCGCTGCTCATCGCACTTCAAGAATACGTGTTCATGGTCAGCAAAAAGACATGGCTGTTCGGAGAAGGTTCCTTACCTTCACCCGTCGCTGTCGGCAAGTATAGCAGCCTCTGCTCAATCTTCCAGTAAATGTCATCTCCAGGCGTACTGGTCATCGTGAGATTGAATTCTCAGGCGCTGGCATATCTCCGAAATGATATCTGAAAATAACTGTAGCACTAATGTCCTTTGGTATATGGAGGAAAGAATGCCCTTCGGGAAGATGGAGCGGTGGTGGCGCAGCGCTTGGCAGCTACGACACTTTTAACTTATCTAGGTTCGCATTCACTCACAACACAAACGTGCCAGAGAACAGTTATCGCTGTATATACTTGCAATGCGCGGAAGTGGGAAACATGCACGCATGCCAAACTTGACAAAGGGGAGAGGCTCATATGATTTGAAACTCTCACAAGTCATTGTATCAAGTCACAAAACTCGAAGTCCTTCCGTGCCACATGCAAGGGTCAAATCCTTGCGACAAAGACAAATTGAAGGAGGTCATTTCCCTTACATATTTATGTGGGATGCGAGTTGTTTAAATTCAGCCAGAATGCAAGATCAAATCTTCTCCTTCCGCACACTCCTTCTCGCAGAGCAGCAAAGACAGCACAAACTTGTCCGTTTTCCTACCTTATCAGAGCAGACGGACATCACAGGACCCAATTTCAACCCGCTATCCCTAAACGGATGTGATGCTGTTTTTGACGACACGGTGGTCTTGAGCAGGTAGCCGTAGATATGCATTCAGACGCCAGCATAACGGGAAGCTCGACACCAGGAGGCAGGCGACAACGCTCTGGATATGTGCAAATCACGCATTACAGACCAGTAGAAATGTACAAACCACGCCTTTCGTTTTATGAGTGGTGGCTTGGTTTGCAATGTTTACCTACTTTCAATTCATTTTATATCTTTGCTTGTTCATTTAAATATGAAAGAATTGGATGTTATCGGATATCGTACTACGCTCGAGAGACCAGCACAATAACCATCCACCCACATTGAATTGAAACAGTCCGACCCAGAATACCCCGATAAAGTGATTTGAAAAAACATAGGTATTGTTGGGTTTGATGATGCCTGCTTAAACCCAACAAGTTTCATTGGTTCTCCATGACGACGAACAACATGCAGAATATGATGAGGAAAAAAACAATAAAAAAACAAAGCATCTCTTCTTGACAAATGCCTGGAGGACGACAAAACATTTTGATTCATCTGGATATAGCAATGACATTATCACCGACATTGGCAAGAAGCTACCCGCTGGTCTTTGCTAATACTAAACTGCTGAATTTTGAACTTACTGGTGTCGTTGTGGCAGTGCTTGATTCTCTCTCGGACTGCGCTATGTGACGCTTGCAACTGAAATGATCGATCTGTATACCTGGGCGCGAGACAACAATGTCAAAAATTATCCAAATTAAAATGAACAATGAAAAATTATGCACCCTTCGGTTTCAAATATCAAGCGGAAGCCTACATGCACTTCATCGAGTAATGGGTCAGTACAAGAAAATTGTGGAAGGCGCACTCCTCATCATGCTCTCTATGAACGATGTGTTCGATCTTCCTGAGATTGAATAGCATAATCTTGCGAGACAACCTGACAATGCTTTTACGAAGAGTGGAAATTGAACGGATACTCACTCGTGTCATTGAGCATCTGTGGAGAATTGAGGGATGATCTCTATCCTTGACTGGGATGGCGAGCCCATTTGGAACGATACCTGGGTATGCGCCTGGCATATGATTGATCATGTTTGTGAGATCTGACAGCAGACGAACCTATCCGGATGGACTGTACTAGGTGCAACACAGGATTCGGTGTACAGCAAGCTGGTATTCTCAGATTGCTGGTGACAGAGAACTTCGACTTGCGGAAGAAAAAGCCCTTGTCATGCCATAACCCTAGCCAGTGGATGAACATGCGGGGACATAATTCAGTAACATGCCATGCAGAATGGCCGGAGCAAGAAATTGAAATGTGTTGTGCAGCCCTACAAGCACGAATGGGTCATCAATTTGGCCGTGCTCGTTGCGCACAAGCAGTCTTTGGGAAATGAATGATAATCCGCCACAGTGGCGAGCTATTCAGCCACACCCACCAGGCATGGTCGAACCACGCTTCGATGTTCTCAGCGTTCAGTCTAAACCAGAGGACGGACGGTGAGAGAGTTGGGTGAAGGGACTCCCATATCGCCTGTAATGCATATCTGCATCATGCAGACATGCCCCCGGTGTGAAATTTTCAAGCACAGTGGCGGCTTTGGTATTCTGGCCGAGAACGCGCATGGACATGCGGAATGGCATTGCAGCGTCGGATGCCTACATGACTGATGCGCGTATCCCCTGTTACAGACTCAGAAGAGGATCGGGAAGGCGCAGGTGGGATGAGTTTACACTTGCGTTCATAAGCCACGCGCTCTCCCCTGCAATACAGGAGAAACGAAACGCATGAGCAACACACCCTGAAACAATTCGAGCACTCGACATCTTCTCGTCGGGAGCCGTGGAACCTGCTCGTAGGATACTTCGCGTCGAGATTGATGTGCCCTGTTAATGGAAGACCTGCCTGCGCACGGGTGACATGATACTCACCTGTGCGCATTACCAGTTGCGGAAATGTCGTGCAGGACTCCAGGACTCGGCTCGCGAGCCGTAACGCCCGACAGACAGTTATGCCCGGCATGCTTTCGTCCGGGGCGATAAGCACATCGGCTGTTTAATCATCTGCTAGTGTGAATTCAGGTACATTGGCGGTTAAGCATGGAGTCTATTGATGGACATGTTGGAAGGCCGTCGAGGCGCGTTTGCTGTTAGCGCCGGCCTATGGCGATGCTTCCGCGATCAGCACCGGATTATGGAGCGCAAAGACACCGCAGATGCTGAAAGACGTGAACGACGATAAAGAGGCCGTCTAGAGCACGGCTGGCCATCGTGATACTGACATTCCACACCGTGCTCGGTCGCGAGGAGGGATTTGAGCTGTCTATTGCACTAGTCCTGAGTGCATATGGAGGCATGACTCACACGACGAATGGCAATCGTCATCTGCAGCACACCCAACCTTGCTATGGACAGCAGCACGGACACAACGACGGGGAGGAGCGAAGTGGATGGACGAGTCTGACTTGGGTGCGAGGGAATCGATATTGCGCCCAGCATGCCCCTCACCTTCGTATCAAGCGTCGCTGTGGACCACGTCCGTCCATCCCAAATAGGCTTGGAGAGAATCACGCTTGCAGTGCCGGCAGCGGGCAGGGAGGCAGCCGGCGAGCCTTTTTGCGCTCGGCCGTATTGAAACTGTCCCCAATTGCGATATGCTCGGTAGGCGCCAAGCGCTTGGGGTGACAACGGTGAGCCACGCCTTGCTCTTATCTGTGAGCGGGATGCGAGGGAGAGGAAGATCGCGTCACCTGATTGATGTCGCTCTCCGCATTGGAGGCGTTCGCGCGTGACTCCGCGAATCTCCGGATGGTAAACTGGTGACGACAAGCGGCCGAAAGAGGTTCTTTCGTCGACGCAAAGAAAAACCCCTGACCGGTGCCTGACCCTGGCGCTCGGACCACCACCCACCAATCTATGTATTATGTACCTTCACACATATGTCGACGTGTAATCATACGTACCTAGAGGTACCGACTCGGGTGCTGCATCCCGCACCTGCGCCTGCGCCGACGACGACGACGACGACGACGACGACGACAAGACGACAAGACGACGACGACGAGGAGCAGTGGTTGATCGGCTTGTGGTTCGCGCGCCTGCAGCGCCTGCGCGCACCAGACCCGCATCGCGACAGCTTTGCAAACCCCCCCCCCTCCCGCGCGCGACGCCGGCGAGCGCATTCCGCCGGCTGTCCCCCCCTAACGCACGCGCACCCTCCTCGGCGGCACCTCCGACCTGCCAGCGTGCACCCGACACGCTGGAATGTTCATGCAACGTTTCACCTTACACACCACTCACGCACGTAGCCGCTGCGGCGACGGCAGTACCTGCAGGTCGAGGGTCTGTTTCAGGGCTGCATTGTGTCCACACGAAACACCCTAGCGACGGCGCTGCCTCTCACGTTCGTCCCTCCAGTGTTGCCTCTACTCGCCACCTCCCGCGCAGTCACGAGCCTGCGCCGTACACAAGAGCGACGAACAGCCGTCTGATACAAAGCCGACTCCATCCAGCGCGCTTTTCGCTGTCGGCCGGCCCCTCCACCTATCACCGCTAGACTGCGCTCGACCGCGCGCCCGTCGCACCTCCTCCCCCTCCCTCCCCTCCCCGAGTATATCTACCTTGCGGCACAGGCGCCGCGGAGATGGCCGTTTCGATGCTGCACACGCCCTCACGAGCTTCAACTTCGTCCGGTTCCTCCTTCGTGCCGGTGTCGCGGCAGAACACGATGAGCTCGCAAGAAGGCACGCGCTCAATGCGTGCCTCGAAGCGATATTCCGTGACCGCGCTGTACTTATCGATGAACGCCAACCAGCGCGACTTGGAAATTGAGGACGATTTGGCCCGAGGTGAGCATGCATCAACTCGGTGGGAGACAATGTCGAGCAGCGACTAACACCCATGCAAGCCCAGAAGGCCCTCCGAGATCTGAAGAGCCGGATATCCTCGCAGTCGAAGAAGAACTTCGTCCTGGAAAAGGATGTCCGATATCTTGACTCGCGGATAGCGTTGCTCGTGCAGAACCGCATGGCGCTGGAAGAGGTGGGCACATGCCAGCTCCTCCTATGCCGATGTCGTGGTTGATGCTGACTGGCCGACAGCGAGATGAAGTGGCGAGCCACCTGGACGATGCAGCAGACCTTAGCGAAGGCACATTCCCGAACGACGAAAAGACGCAAAAGTATGGCAACCTGCTGTTTCTGCTCCAAAGCGAGCCGAAACATATAGCACACCTGTGCCGGCTCGTGACCATGGCCGAAATAGACCAATTGCTCCAGACGGTCATGTTCACCATTTACGGCAACCAATACGAGAGTCGAGAGGAACATCTCTTGTTGACTATGTTTCAATCCGTGTTGACCTACCAGTTTGACAACACGCCGGACTACTCCTCACTGCTGCGCGCCAACACACCCGTGTCTCGAATGATGACCACGTATACCCGCAGGGGACCAGGCCAAAGTTACCTTAAAAGTGTGCTGGCAGACCGGATCAACTCGCTTATTGAGATTAAGGATCTCGATCTCGAGATCAATCCGCTTAAGGTGTACGAGGCAATGATTGAGAAAATTGAAGCCGGAGGCGAGCCGCTTCCGCCTGGTCTTGAAAAGGGAATCACGGCTGAACAGGCGGCGGCGAACGACAGCGTTCAGAGGATAATCGGTCCTCGGATAGACATGCTCATCGAAATCGCCAATTCCTTCTTAGACACCATCATCGGAGGACTAGAGGAGACGCCATACGGTATCCGGTGGATCTGCAAGCAGATCCGCAGCCTGACACGGCGAAAATATCCCGACGCACAAGAGCAGACCGTATGCACCCTCATCGGCGGCTTCTTTTTCCTGCGCTTCATCAATCCGGCCATTGTGACGCCACGGTCATACATGCTTATTGAACAGACTCCGGCCGAGCATCCCAAAAGAACGCTGACTTACGTGGCAAAAATGCTGCAAAATCTCGCGAACAAGCCCAGTTACGCGAAAGAGCCGTATATGCAGAAGCTCCAACCATTCATTCATCAGAACAAAGAGCGCATCAATAAATTTATGTTGGACCTGTGCGAAGTGCAGGATTTCTACGAAACACTTGAGATGGACAACTACGTGGCTCTTTCAAAGCGCGACTTGGAGCTGCAGATCACCCTGAACGAAGTATATGCGACCCACGCTCTTCTCGACAAACACGCCTCCGAACTTGCGAAAGATGAAAGCTCTCATCTCAGCCAACTGCTGGCGGAACTGGGCCCAGCACCACCTCAGCTCCCTCGAAAAGACAATCGTGTCATCAACCTCCTGCTCTACAGTAAATGGGAGACGCCAATCGATGACTTCACTGCCGCTCTTGACATCACGCAAGAGGAAGTCTACTTCATGGAGGCAAAATCCACATTCGTCATGATTATGCGTTCCTTGCCATCAACATCAGTGGTGACACGAAGGCCATTACGGCTGGATCGGGTGGCCGACGCGGCCGCGACGACGAAGAACGACTCCGTGATGGTCCGGAAAGGTATCCGTGCCATGGAGCTTTTAAACCAACTTCAGGAACTCGGTATCGTCGATAAGGACGACAATTATGCGCTGCTGCGGGATGAAGTGGAGCAAGAGCTCGTGCACCTCGGCTCGCTAAAGGAAAAGGTGGTGGCGGAGACCCAGAAGCTTGAAGAAGTCTTTCGGACCATTCGGGACCACAACACATATCTCGTTGGACAGCTGGAGACATATAAGAGCTATCTTCACAACGTTCGCGGGCAGTCGGAGGGTACGAGTAAACGCGGTCAGAGCTCAAAGGTGCTCGGGCCGTACAAGTTCACACACCAGGAGCTGGAGAAGCAGGGTGTGATTCAGAGGTCCAACGTCCCGGAGAACCGGCGCGCGAACATATACTTCAACATCACTAGTCCCAGTCCTGGCACTTTTGTCATTAGTTTGCACTACAAAGGAAGGAACCGAGGATTGCTGGAGCTGGACTTGAAGTTGGACGACCTGCTCGAGATGCAGAAGGAGCAGCAGGAAGACTTGGACCTGGAGTATGTGCAATTCAACGTCTCTAAGGTGTTGCAGCTCCTTAACAAGCGTTTCGCTCGCAAAAGAGGGTGGTAAGACTCATTTACGGCGGGCCTCTAACAAGCTCACGAGCTGAGGACGATGTGTCGCCACGGGATGAGTGATGTATTTGTACGACATCGTTTCTCGGTTTAGAATCCGGAAGACCGTGGGCGCCAGGAAGGCGGCGCGCTGTACTGCGGATGCTATACTTCGAGGGTTCTTTTTTTTTTGGGTTTTTTCCATTCTTTTTTTATTCTTTTTTATTTTTTTTTGTGATACCCGGTGGAAGAGTTTGTACGATTATGGGGTGGTGACTGAGGGTAACATTTGCTGTTTGACATCGATACAAAAATTGGAGGGTTCGCCTGAGAATGGTGCACTTGTAAATGTGTGAGTTGGCTGAGGGTATGTCTTAGCAATTTAGCACCCTTATACCAGCGTTCGAGCATTCATCATCGGCTGGCGCAGTTTCTAGGGCTTGGATTTGACTTAATGGATGGGGTGGTTGATGTGCCACAGTGTACGATTATGATTGACAGAAGTGAATTATGTGAATGCCCTGTCGCCCCTGGTCTACCATTCTGAATTGTCTAGCTCGGGCAGAGCGGAAAGCAACGAGATGATCCCATGACCTCGCTACGAATTGCCGACGCAGAGAGGGCGATCATGCGGCTCAAAGCGGAGTCATTGGCTGCTGCATGATGTGTCACACCAAAGCCACCCAAGTTCCGGCCTCGCATCTCTTTGCTTGTCTCAAGATTCCGACTTCTCCCAGACACCATAATGAAAGCCACCCTTCAGCGGGCACATTCTTCAAATCGTTTCTGATCTTACCTATATGAACTCTTGTATGCGTGAGTCCGACGACAAACCAAGCAACGATATGTCATCGCCAATACACGTCCCTGTCCGTCGGCAACAACCCGCCCGACATTCGGACAGCTCGAGCTGGAGCTGTTCAGCCTCGTCGAGCTACGTGTCCACGCCCAGCAGCTCCCCCTCGCCAGCATTTTCGTCGTCAACTTTGGCGAAAGGCAAATTTCCTGCATCGGAGAATGTGGTGCCAACTCTAGAGCGTATAGAGCAGATCTGCCCGCGACGGCCGTCGTTGCTCGGTACGGTTGAACCTTGAATGTGTCCTGTCACAAGCACCTGAGATGGCAAAGGCACCACTATTAGGGCGGACTTATACTTATGAGCGGTGGGCGTCTAGGCAGCTCTTTGTCAAAATCAGAGTACACCGTGATCAACCTAGCCCATCGCGATGGGCCGCCTCGGCTGGTGAGATGTTCCGGAGCTACGCAATGTTGTTGACTGCACAAAGCTGATCAAGATATGAAGGTGACCTGTGTGAAGTCGTCTCAAGGCTTTGACTGGAATCAAGGTACGTTTCTGCCGGCGTTGATCCGACCCTGGGACTGCTCACTCATCGTGCGTGGACTAAAGAACTCTTCCTGCCTTCTTACGTTGATTACGACGCGCACGACCTCGAACACAAGCAGGATCCAGTGGAGGAGATAATCCTCACCGACGAGGAAGCAGCGGCGGTGCTGCCGCAATAGAAAAGCACGACTGATAGCGTTCTGCATGGCGCATGTAAACTTGGACAAGGAGTGAGCTTGCAGAAAGAGGAATTGCATACGGCAAAAGGCGATTCCCGGTTTATTGTGATGCCTATATGGATGAGATGTTGTCATAACATGTGCTGCATCCCATTTCACTCCAGCCGGATTTCCACTGAACAAGATAGGGATGGGGAGCTTTGGTAAGACATATTTGGAGTTTTGGCTTTATTTGGACGTGACTTTAGGAGATTGATGAAATTACTCATGGAACAGATTTCTCTCATGTACCTTTTCATGCTGAAATTTATATTTCTGGCAGACATATAATTTCCAGTCTTTTATGTCTTATCAGCAGCAGCCGAGTTTGCTGGAGAGCTTCGTCTCGTGATGACGTACCGGGCTAGTGCGGCTGCACCCCGCAGTGTCTCACGGGTCGGCCCGTTGCATAGGAGTCCAACGCGGGGCAAGCCAAATAAACATTCCAGTAAGTGGAATGGCAGGAAGAAACCATTCAGCGTCCAAGATGAGTATTTTCGAATCGAACGCGCCTCCTGTGGGTGAGCGCGCTACTGAAACAGCACATCGGAAGGTCGAACTGCAATCACCTGCGGACCTGACCTACTTAATTGCGAATGTGTCGCGTGCGGCACGCGAGAAACTCGATCGTCATCTACCTCCGGACGCAGTACCCGAGGGCGAGGATGCGATGCGCAAGAGAGTGGAACAGCTAGTCGATGATGTAAGCGGACTACAGGTCATATCTTGTCACGGGAAGGCTCATACCGAGACACAGTACATTAAGAACACATTTAACGCTGCGAAACACAGCATGTCAATCAACGGAATGGACTCACGCGAGATGGACGCGGAACTTGCGAAGGCGCAAGAGGGAGAGGAGATCGAACCCTTCGACACAAAGTTGGCGCAACGGATACAAGCTCTGTCCGCGCAAATTGAGCACCACACGCTCCAATTAGCGAATCTTCGCCGAAACGCACCCAGTGAGACCTTGCAGCGGCTCCAAGACTCATTTGAGAGGAATTCGGGAGCATACGAAGCCCAATTAGCAAAGAATGAACAGGTACTACTGCAAGAGGCAGAGGGAATGCAGGTTGTTGTTGCGGATATAGAAAGAATGGACGAGATACACGGTACATGGGACAGAAGTGCTGACACCCTGTCAGGCCTGAAGTCGGAGCTTGGAAACACGGTCGCCCGGATGGAAAAAGCACGGGCAGCGGTGACTGTAGTACAAGGGAAGTAAATAATGTGGTGATGCATGTGGCATCGGCTGTTCTAAAGAGACGCACAGTGCATGTTGGTGCCGCGAATCATCCTCATTCAGTTGTGAAGATCAAAGGCGGCAGGTCTCGTGATTAAGTTGCCTCTACAGGTCTTCGCCGGCATTCCAGCCTGAAGCCATCTGGTCGCTTGTTTTAATTTGTTCGGCGGATTCAAATGGCTCAGGGCGGGTCCTCATATATATTGCCAAGCGTCCGGCTTTGTCTCATTCCCCGTCAACAGTTCCATTTTCATGCAGTCTCCTGGCGCTTTGACGTTTGGCAGCACCGCGTAGACGCCATATGGGCCGCCCACAGTGGAATTGCAAGCCTGCAGCCCGCCTTTCCATGAGAGATATCCGAAATATTCACCCTCAGTGCGGTTCCACCCATCTAAAAGTGGACATGAGGACCTTTTCAAATCTCAGTAAGGCCCTTGGGATCAGTCTGCTCACCTAATATCGCACCATCCGGCACAATGGCCGAATGAGCCTCCGTGTAATTGACGGAACCAGTAGTGGGATCTGTCGTGGTTAGCATATCTGTGGCAAACTCCTTCCAATCATATTTTATGCCAAGGGCTTTTACCAATATACACCTGTTGTCCCCCCGGAACCTGTCAGGAGCAATCGATATCGCTTGTCAGCGGCCGTTGTAGCCACGCGCTTGTGAACGCCCACTCACAATTGCACCCATTGTCAACTCTCCCCTACCTCCGAGGAAGTTGGTCATTGTCGTATTGGGGCAGACACTCTCTTCTTCAATGGGACAATAGTGCGCAGAGTTGCCGCCAATCCATCTGCAATCGTCAGTCTTGTTTCATGAGCAGTGCCACCATTGAGAACAACTTGCAGACTCAGTCCACGAGCTTGCATTGGAAGGAAGTTGATTGGAGAACCCGAGCGCGCCGCTATCACACCAAAATACGACTCAACCAGAGCTGTTGCCATGCTTGCCAAGCTGGCGACAAGGAAGAGATTGATTGCCTTTCCCATGTTGTTCGACTCTTGCGTTGGACTTCCAAGTGCAGTATTTCGGCGACAAAACCGACACGGGAAGAAATGATATTTCTCCAACGGATGCTAACGGCGAAGGGGTGTCGCAGTGGCCGAGGAGACGAGAACTCCTTACTTTATGGGAGCGTAATTGTTGGCCCGGGCTCAAGTATCCGGTTCATGGCACTATATGAGCTAATACGAGATGTCCGGAGATGTCAGTGTTGCTGACCTTTCAAAGGGATTTCGGCGTGTCTTGATGATGACCCTCATCTGAGCGTTGCAGCTCATATATTAGCTCCACCAACAACGATGTAATACGTTCGGCCTATGTCATGATTGCCATTTTATTCTACAGCTCTTCTTTGTGTTCACGACTGACGAATGCAATTGCTCGGACGTGCACATTTGGATGACCCCAGGGAACAGGATGGTGTGTTTCAGAAGAGAGCGCAATATCACCAGGGTATGGGCTTTTTTGCCGAATGAGATCACAAAGCGCGGTCCTTGACAGTCCTATGGGCGTCTCCCACATCCACTCCCTCAATTTCCCTGGCTTCTCTAGCGAATTCGGCCACATCGCCTTACCATGGTCAGCCAGTAAGTTGGAAGATCGAATAATTCTGTTGAATCATATAACGCATCGTTCCAATTAGGCTTGTCGGGCGATCGCTCGCACCTCACCCACCCACCTTGCCGATCACCGTCCTCGATCATTCCACACCATTGGCATTTATTGCCAGAACATCGCAATCATAGTGCCCAGGGGAACCAGCAAGGTCGATAAGATCAGATGAAACTTTTAAGGAGAAGGCAAATGATCCAACACAATACTACGAGTACGAATTTCGTATAGATCTATAGCTCGTCTCTCAAGCGTCCCTGCTTTTTGAGCTCCTTCTCTGCATCTTCTCGCTGCAATCGCTCCTGTATACTCTCTTCATTCGCGCTTTCTACGCCAACAATCCCGGATTCTCCTGCACTAGGCATCCCAGTACCCTCAACGGCCTTGTGTCTTCTCGCAAGCGAAGCTATCTCCTCATCGTACAGTGTCCACTCCGGTACCTGTCGTCGCGCCCTATCTAGCTTGGGCTCCTTTGTCAGTGGGTTGTTGCAAAGGTCGATCGTCTTTGCATCCTTTAAGCTTTCGTCTGAGCACCACGTTTCACACCACAACCATTCTTGCGGTAGTGAGTGAATCGGTAAAACCATCTGCATATGGTTTGGCAAGTCCTGATCTAAGTTGCTCAGGCTTGCTGGGTCCGCGGAGAGCTGGTGATATTGTTGTCTCAGACGGTCTCCTGCAGCGATTTGTCTAAACTTTTTCAAGTCGACAACATATAGTGCAGATATGTGGTATGGGAGTCCGCGGAGGAAGTTCTTCCAATAGCCCTGCTTCCAGAATCTGAATCCTTCCATCTCTATTCGAGAGTCGCACATAGGAGTGAAACCGTAAGGAGCTCCCTTTAAATCGTGCTGGACAAGTTCATACATGTCCGTGCGAACAATTTGATCGGCATCAACGAATATGACCTTGTCCAAGTCAAGAGGGAACAAAACATCTAGAAACAGGATCTTATAACCCCAGATTTCGCGCTGTTTCTCTTTCTGACCTCGCAACCAGTGAGGCCACTTGTAAGTAACCATCTCATAAGCGAACCCATACTCTTTGGCGAAGATTGGCAGGAAGCGTTTGAATGAAGGTGACAGGAATTGTTCGATGAACCAAAATTTGACACTGTGCTTAGTGTTCTTCATCACCGAGAGCATCATGATGTTGAGCATACGCTCGTAGAGGTGACCGGAAGCAACGGAAAATATGTTGATATCCGCATGGGGCTCTGCCGATAAGTCAGCCGGAATGACCTTGCCAGATGTCCAGGCTGAAACAATTTTAGCAGCCTTTGAGAGGTACTTGCTCGCTCCAGAAGAATGAAGGCCAATTTTAGCAAGGAACTTATCTGCACCATCGGCCAGATTTTCAAGTGTCGTTTTAGAAGTCTCCAGGACATCTTCTTCCTCCATCCCAGGTTTGCGTGATAATCGAGGAAACAGTGTGGCACCCCGGAAACTCATCAGGACAATTTCAGTAGAATTGTCGCCAGGCATCGGGATGTATCCCCTAGTGCCAGCGCTGTCAATATGGAAAATCTCTTCACTTCGACCTCTTTGCAGTGCAAGGTTGTATACCCCTGGGTTCGCTTTAAATTGAAAATATCCCAAATTTGCCATTATGATTGTATCAGCAAAATGTGGATCGTGTTTTGTACCAAGAACCAATTGAGCCCCTCGTGGTGGTGGTCCAAGTGTCACATCCCGTGAATGACCTTCAATGAGGATATGCTCTAATTTGTAGATAGCTTCAATATCTGTACCACTTCTCAAAGCGCTTAATTTGATATTGTCAAGATCATGCACACTCTCTTCTGGGGCAACTAGCCACGATGGCGGCAGATCCATCCCCATATTCAGAAGAGCGTCTGCCGGTAAACCGCTGAAGTGTGCAGTCAGACCACGTACCGACCCTTCCGAGTCAAAGGTAGGTTTTGAATCTAGAACATAGCGATAAAATCGCTTAACAGGAAGTTCTTCAAGCCTGTCGCGTGGATTGAGGAATACAGTCGTTGCGACCCCATCCAATTCTGAAAGCTTTTTGATGATAGGGACCCATCTCTGCGCCAGCTCGGAGGCCGGATCAATAACAGAAAAGATTTGAATGTTGGCATTTTCCATATCACCAACCTTGATGGCAGTGTAAGTTGAATTCCATTGCTTGAATACACTCGTCCGAACTGTTGGGGCTGCCTCGAAGATCCCTTCAGGAACATCTGATACTTGTGACAATGCAATCAAATTGGATATTCTTGCAAATGCCAGTGGCGTTGAAGCCATGCTTTGAAGTTGAAGATCCTCAATTGCAAGAGCTGCCGGAAGGAGGCGTTTCTTACGCTCATATGAAAGAAGGGTATCGAGGTCGTCCACTACCAGGACTTTGGAAGTAGACATTGGGCCAACTATTCTGCCATTTACAATAAAAGCTTGTTTGCCAGGCTCCAGTCCCGCTGCAGTGATAATGTGCTTCACCGTTGCCCCATCTGCGGTGGACTTTTGATCGTAATTCGTCTTTGCCCCAGAACTAATTTCACAAAGCTTCTGATATATTGATCGTCTTTGAGAATAGTCAAGCGCCGTGTCCCCGAATTGCTCATTTGCGAGTGCATCATATCGCCGACCCAAAGATTGCAACGCTTCAGCAGTTAAACGCGCAAGCTCCAAGCTACAAATATGATTTGAATCAGGTTTATTAGGGACATGTATAAGTGCAAGCTCGACATTGTCGTGGTCGCGTTTGAAGAGAAAAGCCTCCATAGCTTGAGCAAGGCCTTGCTCACTCGACAGATCGGTGGCAACGGTTAAATGAACCAACTCACGTTCGATGGTATCGGAATCCGCCGGCACACTTTTTAAGGTGGCAAAGTCAGGCAGATCGCCCAGATTGATGTGTCGAATGTCATCGTCATCTTCAGGTACTATGAGCGGATTCCGTCTTAGCCATGCGTTATTCAAGAAAATCTCGGGTAACCAGCTCTCTTCGGTGACTTCTCCGTGGAAGACAGCCTGCTGTATCATTCGAAAGTCGATGCTGACTCTTTGACTCATTGCTTGCAGCCACTCCTCTGTATGTGGCACAGGGACTCCATTGACCAGCATTGGGGATGCAGTATCACCGTCACTGAAGCGAGAGACATATGATTGCGCGCCTATGATCTGCACGTCAAATTCTTTACTTTTCAGTACTTCATCGAAGGATTGAGCCGCTTTGTCCCTGCGTAGCTTACGATCCGTGATAGCTTGGACGAAGTATTTTTCCTGAGGCATTGCAAACTTCCGGCCGGCGCCAATAATAGATTTCCCCAGATAGTCAATGGCTGCAGAGAGCCCATATCGGTCAAGCAGATAATAAATAATTTTGGCCTGCTCAATCCCCGCCGATGACCTTATTCGAGGAACAAGACCAAATCTGATTGGTACTTTTCGTTTTACAAAGTTCTGCAGGTTATCAACCACAGTTGCAACGTCACCGTAATCGGCGAAATCAATCATCATCACAAGATTATGAATGTCACGTCGTACCGAGGGGAGTTGGCCTGGGTAAGTCCGTTGTAGAAGAGCGGCAATACTATTGGACCACTCAGCATACCGCTTGTCCTTCTCGATATCGTTCAGCCATATTATGATGTTACCACCTTCGTTGTCATCTCGCCAATCATAGCGCTGGACCTCTTGATCAACCGAAGCAGCGGTAACAGCCTCGTGCGAAAGCAAATCAATTGCTAGAGGGGCTGTCAAGCCAAGTCCGCGGACGCTGTTGATCATCTTTCTCTCACGACGGAGATGCTCAAGCAATGCATAAGCGTCTACATCCCTAGCCATAATCTGAACGCCATTGATCCATAGGATATTAAATCCTGAAGGAAGGATTATCTCTCGGTTGCTTCTATGCTCCTGTAAGAAATCATTGGAAACGTTGACTGCAGCAATAGCGCTCGAATGCTTTGGAAAGTCCTGACTCAGCCTGAGCAGAGTCTCGAACGGATCGTTACTGGACATGACAAATGTTGCAGCTTTCTGATCCAGTCGAAGCAGCTCGGAAGACGAGAGCGGCCGTAAGTCCGACAACTCTTCCTCGCTGAGGGTCGCTTCGACCGCGGGAGCCGTGCTCTCTTCTCCTTCCACTTTGTTGTTTCGATCATCGATAACAATATAATCCGTGCGCTTGAGTGCAAGCTCCACACCATAGCCGTTTACAGTAAGTGGAACATTAAATCTGTTTTTATTTGGCACATAACGCAATCGGTAGGACGTTGTGCCAGCTTTTGCCGTTTGACTGATTGTTGTATGGAATCTGCGAAAGGATGCCGACAATATATCCGCGTAAAGAACAACTGGGCGCTTATTGTCCACATCGCCAAGTATCCTATCAAAAGGTAATTGATGTACCGTTTCGGTCGGTTTCCAGACCTTTTGTTGGCTCGCCTCCGACATTTGTGGCGAGCAATATCTGTCTCCATTAAACGGAATATATACCCAAGTCTCGCAATCATCATCTTCGCGTTGCTCTAACAAAGGTTTCACGGAAGTTTCGTAGTATTGATAATGTGCCTCTATCCTTGGTGCTGCAGAATGTAAAGACAATGCCAAGTCGAAAGATGACAGATCTTCCGGTTGGCTGAGGTGTCCATCCTGCTGAAGTAACCCTCTAAAGCTCACATAAAGCTCTTCATCCGTTTTGGCAGAGTCGAAATATCCTTCTGCAATGCGATCGAGAAGAGGGAAATACGAGGTCTCGTTTTCTTCGGCTGCAGTCTCCCTAAGAATCGTCAGCACTGTCTCCAAGAAGGGCATTGGGAAGTGCTCGGCCCACAGTAGCTCAATGAGATATGCCGGTGCACTAAATGATGTTCTTAGAGCGACATTTACGGAGGACTGGGCATGCGCGGTGTAGAAGAGGCAGCCAATAACGCAGAACCCTAGAGCCAGCCGGCTGCTACGTGACCTCATCTTGCAAGTCCAATCACCATATCAAAGAAAGAGCCCTTTCTCGTTCAGTTTGAAGCATTTACCACGGCAGTTGTGTTCAATCTCAATGAAAACCGCATCCGTCGCTTGGGTTTCCAATCTCGAAGAGCGTTGGAGAAAAAGCTACGTGTCTACAGCAAAGACACTGATCACACTCTCTTCTCACCTCAAAAGCAAATGGATATTCTGCAAAGCACAATTGACAAATACAGCGCTCTCAAATGTTGGAGAAGAGAAGAATTTGATCGCCTTTTGATTCTACGACAATTAATGCATTCACCTATCCCCTCGGAGGTCTGCGGCTAAGATCCAAACACGGCTTAGCTTCAATCACATGTTTGCAAGGCTCAGGAACATTCAGTTTAATTAGACACCCCATCTAGATATGCTGGTTTTGAATATTAAAATCAGATTTTTTATTTTTTTTTCATAAAGCAATCGATGTCCTGAACCACACTTTCTGCTTTCGTGTTAGTTCCATCTGTATAGCTCTTCCTGATCCAACCTGGCAACTTCTGCTGTATCCTATGTTGACTATATCTGCTATCCATAAGTATAATGCTCGCCCAGTCGTCTTTGTGTCGTATCACACGTCCAATCGCCTGATTCACGCTCCTAATGCATACGTTCTCGGCATGTTCCCTGCTGGGCTTTCCTCTCGGCTCCCCTTCTATTGCGCCCTTCTCGTCCATATATTGCATCTTCGCTTTCCACTCTGGAGTTTCTAGATTGGGGAAAGGGAGGCCCACCACGATTACGCAACGACCAAGGTCGTCAGAGAAGTTGATTCCCTCGGAAAGCTTTCCGCCAATTACTGACAAAAGAGTAGCTCCATTTGCTTCTTCGGCAACGGCTTCTTTGTAAGCCTTGAAACTTTCTTCCGCAGACCGTCCGCGACTATCCCAGAATGCTGGTTTCAGTTTTTGCAGACTAGCTGATATTGATTCCCTTTGCCATGTTATAGAGATCTGATCCAAGAAACCATAGCTGGGAAAGAACACTACCAAGCCACCCTTTACCAAGGATGCAATTTCAAGTATTATTTTGCCTGCTCGCACAAACGTGGCTGTGTTTCGAGAGCTGAAACCAAATTCTAGCAGTCCATCCTTATCTGCTCCCACTACTCGAACAAGCAGGTTAGTTGGTGGAATCAGATGCCCACACGAAAATGTCACGATGGACGACAAATTCGGGAAAAGCTGCATTTTAAAATCTTCAATGGGAGACATGGTGCCGCCAGCAAGGATAACAGCCCTTGCTTCGTTCACGATCCCGCTAAAGTGTTCAGATGGGTCCAGCAGAATATACCGTAGCGTTGTATCACCACTTCCACGAGCCCAGAAGAATTTCCCTTCCTTCGACGGATTCAAAAGTGTCATAAGGAATTTCTGAACATGAGTTAGGACAGGCAAATCCTCAATGCTAGTCAAATCTCTCATTGTCGCTTTTATATTTTTCTTCGATTTTACCGTATGCGTTAGATATCCCTCAACTTTGCGAGCCAGCTTACTGTCATTGATGTAACGTACAAGCTTTGTTAGATTGACCTGGTCTACTGCTTTGCCCGACAAAAGCTGACCAGGTTCCATCATGCCATGGCTCTGATTAAAGTCGAGGCTAGTTGTAAAGGCCAACAAAGAGTCAATCACACGGACAACCTGAGTGACATACACTCTGTTCTTCCCTTTAAGCCTAGTGCGGAACTTTTGAAGATATATCAGGAGGGATTCTCTAGCTCGGTCGAGCTGCACTGCTGTGATTTGCACGGAATGGATGCTTTCAATAGCATCCATGAGGTTGTGTGCCTCATCGATGATAACGACATTTCCCTTCAAGGAAATACCAAGCGCATCTCGTGCAGACTTCTGTAAAAGCATCGGATATGGCAGTGTAACCATCTCTGCATGATCGATGGCAGATCGAGAAGCGTAATATGGGCATATATCAAGTCTAATTCCAAGAGCATTGAGGTCTTCAATATCTCTTACTTTAGCCAGGGCATGATCCCGAAAGTCTATTACCAGATCCTGATTTTGTTTGTTAGGCAGGTGCGGACATTTGTGTTTTGGATCAACGCTTGGTTGCTGGAGTTCGATGCAACGCTCATTGATGGCAGTCTGGTTCCCGAGCCCAACAACTTTCGGGTTGATACAGAGGTTTCTACGAGACCCCAAGGCGAGATGTTTGAGGTTCTCCACGTGGTTTTCATCCTTCTTGTGGGGATCTATGGGAAGACTGGATGGCAGTTTCACGCGCTGAAGTTCGCCGACAAATTGTGTTAATTGCGAATGAGTCCGTGAGCAAAAGTAGACCTTCGTTTCTTCCAGACATTCCTCAGTTGCATTGCCATATTCATTACAAGGAAGAATTCCAAGCTTCTTCATAAGCTCCAATGTCTCATTCGAATAGCGAGCATCGCCTTTGGCGGGAGTTACACCTTCACAATCGCTTTCATACTCATCGAGAGCAAAGTTTTCGTCATCTTCGTATCCTTTTACGCTCTCTGTCGCTACTTTGCGCTTTTTGTGAGCCGGCTCACCATTGGCAATGCGCTCACGGAGCTTTTCTTCTTTTTGTCTAATCGCCTTCAGTCGAGCATCGAAATCTTCTCTCAGTTGCCGCATAGCACGGCGTCTCTCTTCCCGAGCATGTTCGGCCATCCATATCGGATCATCATCATCTACCTCGACCATCTGAATCGCCTCATCAAAATTCTTTCGCTTATGGTCACGAAGCCAGGTTAAAGAACTGCAGATCAAACTCAACGACTTCCCAGTACCAGTTGGTGATTCAAAGATGCCCACCTTGCCCTCTTCAATGCATGCATATATTGCTTCCATGAATTGCTGTTGAATATCATACGGCTGAAACGGGTGGTTAAAATTTTTGCGTTCCATTCTGATGAGAGTGCTTCTTCGCCGTGTTCTGAACGAGCCTTGAACAAATGTCGAGGCCTATTCCTAGAAAGTCCACCAAGTAATAGATTGAGTTTTCCGTAGCTGAACGAAACCAGGATCCCGTCGGCTTGTTCTAGATGGATTTGCAATGTATTTTGGCAGATTATGCAGAATTTTTACTCAGCGATGTTTCCCCTTCCGATTCCGGATAGCCTCAGCTGGCGAGAGTATTGACAATTGGCTATTGTCAATAACCCAAGTCTCGACAATTTCCTTCCTCTCAACCTTTTGTAATTCCCTATTCTTCGCGTCCTTGATCCTTTGGATGTATCCCAAGTATATGGCTACTTCAGCCAGAGCAATAATACCACTACCAGTGAGAGAAAGGCCAAGCCGCTGAGGGACGTCCCACCTCCTTGCTGCAAACCAGATCGTGACGCTAGAGGCAACAATTGACACCAATACATTGATAATTAAGATTATTTGCCGATTCACATCTGCATAGGTCACGTCGTCGGGGTCATTTGCCGATGGGCCTTGGCCGTGCGATGTGTTTGGGTCGAAGCTCTTCGGCGCAATAGGGAAGCGTTGCTCGAATGTCTCACTCTTCAGATTTGTGTTTGTCATACGCTCATATTGTCGTTGCTCCTCTTGTTCTCTGAGACGTTGCATAAGAGCTTTATATTCTGGAGTCTATTGCGCCGTTAGAGAGCAGATGGAGTGACACGCACCATGAGGACTCACGGGTTCTGGCTTGGGTGGCAGCGGCGGATGGTACACCGTTGTTCCGTTCAACAGAGCATCAAGATGGGTTTCTCTTGAATCCTGCCCAAAAACGTCTCTATGATGCTGTACAAGACATCTTGACACTTTGATGAGCTCGTGGTGGTCGATGGGGCTGCCTAAATTCGCCTTCTTCAGAGCCTCCAGGTTTGTTACGTTCTCTGCATCAATCAAAATGCAATTTGCCTCTCTCAACCTGCAGTACTCCTCGATGGCAGCCTTGGCGGCAGGCGTTACTGTGAGTTGGACCATGGATGTAGTATGAAGGTGTGAATGGCTGTTTACATTGCGAAATACCCGATGTAGTTAAGCTCCGAATCCGGCATTGACGCTAAGATCGAGAATAGTGACATACGGAAGTTTCAACATTTTGGAACACCCAATTCACCCACCCATCCATCGAGTACCCGAGTTGTCATTCAATGTCCTCGGCTTAACAATCAGGGTGTGCATTCTATTCTCCTGCTTCCCGGCCTGATCGAAACGTTTATATGTCTAGCTCAGCAGCGCGAGCGAATGCGCTTATTGGGAGAAGCACACGATGTCCAACATATCGAATCTGTTGTCCCGAATGCCTCAGACCACTTCCCCTTCGTCCCCCTTACATTTCACCGAGACGACTGTATAACCATTCGACACGACGCGGTCAATCTGCGGTAGCAGCTGCAGTTTCAAAAGCAAAAGAGGTATTTAATGGCGCTCCCCCTCCAGGTCCGATGGGCATCGATCCTTTGCGAAGCGTGGCAAAAGAGATGAAATTCATGACTGGGAACATACGACAGCTCCTTGGCTCAGGTCATCCCATGCTGGATACAGTGGCTAAATACTATACGCAATCGGAGGGAAAATACATACGGCCAATGCTTGTGCTCTTGATGTCTCAGGCCACGGCAATGTTGCCAAAACGGTCGAGGCAATGGTCTGATCAGTCTCAAGATGTGAACCGGGAAATCTCTCCGGACTCAGTCCTTGCAGACGCTAATCCATCGTCACCACTTACGGCACCAAATTTGGATAATGGCGAGGATGTTTCCATCTTACCATCACAGCGAAGATTGGCTGAAATTACAGAGCTGATACACACTGCTTCGTTACTCCATGATGATGTGATTGACACATCAATATCGAGACGTGGCGAGCCATCCGCAAATATCGCCTTCGGGAATAAAATGGCAGTACTTGCGGGGGACTTCTTACTGGGCAGGGCTTCGGTGGCATTGGCTCGACTACGGGACCCGGAAGTGACAGAGCTTTTGGCAACGGTGATTGCAAACCTTGTAGAGGGTGAGTTTATGCAGCTGAAAAACACCGCGCTGGATGAGCGGTTCCCAGTGTGGAACGAAGAGACGATTACATATTACTTGCAAAAGACATATCTCAAGTCAGCAAGTCTCATAAGCAAGTCTTGTCGCGCAGCTGCCTTGCTCGGCGATCATTCAATGGAAGTAGTCGAAGCAGCATATCAGTATGGAAAGAACCTCGGGTTGGCTTTCCAACTGGTGGATGACATGCTCGATTACACCGTCAGTGGGCAGGAACTCGGGAAACCTGCTGGCGCTGACCTTGAATTGGGCCTTGCCACGGCCCCGTTGCTGTTCGCTTGGAGGAACAACAAGGAGCTTGGCACGCTGGTGGGCCGGAAGTTCGCGAAGCCCGGCGACGTGCAAAAGGTATGAACAATCGATCTGGCAACATTAAGGCGAACCAGCTAACTTAAATAGGCTCGTGAAATTGTCATTAAAAGTGATGGGATCGAGCAGACAAGAGCCTTGGCTCAGGACTACGTCGATAAAGCAGCGCGTGCAATAGCTTTGTTTCCAGAGAGTGGTGCGAAGGTGGGCTTGTTAGACATGTGCTCCAAAGTTATGACTAGGAGGAAGTGAGCATGCCAAGTGCCTTAGTATTTTGCGTGTTTACGGCGTGGGAGATGAAGCGTTCTCTGCCACGGCCAACTGTCTTCTCGGAAGAAGTGGTTTGATGAGCTCATGGCGGAGCCCTATCAACGTTGGCTGTGTTCAAGGGATCGTAAGCGTCTCCTGTACATCTACCGATATAGAGCACATGTACAACAGTATCTTGAATCTGCAAATATTATTATCGAGCTGGAACTTTACATACGAAATGCTTAAAGCCTTGCATTCCGAGATATCATATATAGGAAAACATCACGTGGTGTGTACTCTGCTTCAGGAACTCCGAAAGCTCCCCCTCGCCTTCGTCGCTCTTATTCACGCACGGAGGTAGAGCATGACCACTCCAAAACTGCGCACAGTGCCATTACAGCTGTCGCGAAGTCTTTCAATTCCTAAATCACGCGTCCCTCGGGCGTGCATCGTCTCCAAATGGCTTTCTACGCGCAACATCACGACCAATGCACCTGTGCTTCCTCAACAAGCGATCCCCTTCCGGAAGCACCTGAAAGACGAGGCCAAACGCAAGAAGGCCGAAGCAAAGCACGATAGTCCAAATAAGAGGGCACGGTCAGATCCGAGGTTGGAAAAATGGAATCTCACTGTCGGCATTGAAATCCATGCGGAGTTGAATGCGCCGTGCAAGCTCTTCTCCTCTGCACCGACTGAGGGGGCGGATGAGAATGCGAATACCAGAGTGGCATTGTTCGACAATGCAATGCCGGGTACACAGCCTCAGTTCCAAGTTGCCGCATTACTACCGGCATTACGAGCAGCAGTTGCATTAGGGTGTCGCGTGGAGAGGAAGAGCGGATGGGACAGAAAACACTATTTCCACTGGGATCAGCCGAACGGATATCAGATCACCCAATATTATCATCCGTTTGCTAAAGATGGGTGTCTCACTCTTACGGCAGCTGATGGAGTGCCGACCGAGGAGCTGCAAGGAGTGGATTCCGTCAAGATTGGCATCAAGCAGATACAGATGGAGCAAGATACGGCCAAAACTACACATCACCCACCATCGACATATCACTTAGACATGAATCGCGCGGGGCACCCTCTGATCGAGATCATAACGCTGCCTCAGATCCATAGCCCTCAAACCGCTGCGGCTGTGGTTAGGAAGATTCAAGCTATCTTGAAAAGCATTGATGCATGCGTCATTGGCATGGAACTCGGTGGCCTTCGTGCTGACGTTAACGTGTCTGTTCGGGAACGCAGCTCAAATGCAACAGGAAGCATCTACAGCGGAGTCGGTGGCCTGGGCCAGCGCACGGAGATTAAAAATCTTTCATCTTTCAAAGCGGTCGAAGGTGCAATCATCGCCGAACGGGATAGGCAAATCTCTATCCTAGAATCTGGGGGCAAGATCAAAGGCGAGACGCGAGGGTGGACCTTGGGCGCTACGGAAACGACGCGTCTGAGGGGAAAGGAAGGCGAGGTCGATTATCGTTATATGCCTGATCCAGATCTTCCACCCTTATTTATCGGCCAGGATCTTGTCGAATTCGTGAAAAAGACATTACCTCCTCTACCAGACGAGACAGTTGCGTATCTCAAGAATTACTATGGTTTGAGTGAGAAGGACGCGAAAACGTTCGTCGACTTGGACGAAGGGGAGAGGATAGACTTCTTGGAGCAGGTCGTCAAATGCATGAATGATCGTGCCGGGATCGAGAAGGCGGACCAGATCAAAATTGGTAGATTAGCCGGCAATTGGATCCTGCACGAATTGGGCGGTCTCGCTACGACCCACGAGAAGCGCTGGGAGCATCTTGCCATCTCGCCGGAAGAGTTCGCCGAGCTTCTTACCAACTTGCACACGAGGCAGATCACGGCTCGAAGCGCGAAGTATTTGTTGGCAACGCTCTGTGACATGCCTCTTAAGGGTCGCACATCCGTTAAACAGCTGATAGATGATGGGAACCTCAGGCTCCGCCCACTGACTGAGGCGGCATATGAGGATTTGGCACAGCGCATCATGGACGAGAACCCGCAGATGGTTGCGGCAGTGAGGGAGAAAAAGCAGAAAGGCAAAGCCATGTGGTTTGTTGGTCAAATGGTGCGTAGGGGGGAGGAAGGCACAGTCGAACCGGAGAAGGCGAAGGAAGTCGTCGAGCGCATGCTTGCCACCGACTAAGACGTGTTTCTTATCTTACTTCTTACCTGTACATCTCTGATTATCTACAAAGCTGATTTTTCGCCAACACGAGCATGGGCCTGCTCCTTTTTTATGGCATGTTCAATTCTCTCCAGTATGTTCTCACGTGTGTCCGTCTCCTTGCTGTCATCACATGGGCGGCCCTCGGTGATGCCTGAGACCTGTCGCCTGACTGCCTTGAATGATGATATTGATGATGATGCGATCCAGCCCACTGTGCTTCGCCTCACTGTATCTGTGACTCAAAAGCTGGTCGTGCAGCTAATACACTGTCGACTTGCCTTTATATTCCATCGTGACATACGAAGAAGTTACCCATTGGAGTCGCACTCGAAATCCAGCGGAAGCAGCTGCGGGAGACCCTTCGCAGCGGGTGAATCCTGGCACATACTCGGCCTTACACTCCTACCATCGCCAGTCTATCGCGACGTGCTCCTGGGTCTGGCTCTGGAGCGCAATATCTTATCCGCCGCCACCACCATACATTTAGTAGAGCATAATAGCGCCCACGATCACCTCTCTCCTTAGCGACACTTCGACTCCGGTAACGGCGATTCGCCCGTCCACCGTATCCCCCGCCTGGCCCCGCGATGAATGGGCTTCCTCAGTCTTTCACCAACGGTGCCCAAGCTCCGCACCAACGCCATTCGGTCGACATCACAAACGGTGTTAGGATGAACGGCGCGTTGTCAGTGCCCGTGGCGGCACCGCAGCGGCCCTTCCAAGGCATGGCAATGGCAGTGCCAAGAAGTCCACCGAAGAATAAGAGTAGGCACATAACGTTCCGACTGTAGTGTACGGAGGTATCGCTGAAAATCATCTAGATACTGCCAACGTACCGTGCCGGTTCTTCCTGCAGAACAGCTGCACGGCCGGCGCCGCATGTCCGTTCTCTCACGATCTCGAGTCCTCGATACGACCAGCACCCTGTATGCTCCTCTTCTCTTTAACATCTTGTGTCTACATATGGTGACAGCGAATCTTCCAGGCAAATATTTCCAAAGAGGGAGCTGCAAGTTCGGTCGCAAGTGTGCCTTACTCCACATTACCCAAGATGGAACAGTAGTCAACCGGCCCCTGCAACCGGGTTTCTCTGCAGGACCGCCCTTTCCAGGCCCACCGCCTCAAGCGCAGCCTGGAGTGTATGGACAACCCCCGCCAGGCCTGCTGAGCATACAGGCCCAGGGTCTCGATCAGCGGTCGAGCGCAGAGGGAGTAATAGATTTCGATAATTACCAGTACGCTTCGCGGACCAGCTATGAGCAGAAACACGTGGACATGACCTTGACTTCGGCGTCTCCCACATATGGATCACCACCTCAGACTGAGCAGTTCGGCATCTCACCGCCACAAAATGGTCTTTCCGTACTCGATGCACCGCTTCCGAATTCCTTCGACAGTAACGGCATCTCCATGGCTGCGCGTAACGGACCGTTCGCGGCTTCCGTGCCATCTAGATTTGGCATTGAATCGCCGCCATCATCACTGCCACGAGCTTCACAACTTGTCAATACTGCAGTTCGTAATCTGCACAGCTCCGCTTTTGGGGAGAGAGGCATGGATGGTGTGCTAGCTAGTGTGGGCTCATCTCCGCCCAGCGGCACCGACGAGCCATTCACCTTCGCTAAAAGACCATTGCACTCTGCAAGGCTGAGGATGTCCAGACCCTTGTTCTCTGCCAGCTTGGGAACAAAATTGCCGACCATGTCATTTGAATATTCAGATGACGAGGATGACCTCGATCGTGAGGAAGACCTGCTCCCGGCAAGCTTACGCGACCTCATACCTGAAGGTAGATCACGGCGGGAGTCTAGAAGTCGTCCTGACGAGGAGACGCCCGCTGGATTCCTGTCAGCCGCCCGGCGCACTCTGTCTGGACACGGGGTGCCGCAAGAGAACAAGGTCGGAAGTCTTGGCACCAGCCCGTCAAGGTACTCCAGCATGTTCGCACGCAGTCAACCAAACAAACCTGATGGCGACTTCAGCCACGTCGGCTCGCCATTGAGGAACTCGGGCTTGTCTTTTGCTCCAGCATCCCGGCCTTCAAATGGTGACATGTCACCAACAGTCAGCAGTCCACCAAGGCAAGCTAGTATGAGTATGCTCACCCAAGAGCTGCAGCGGACAAAGCTCGAAGCAGCCCGCTCCGAGGCCGCACGAACTCAGGTCCAGGTTACTGCTGGTGCAACATCCTCTTCAACTGGTCCAGTGCGCACTTTGTCCAACGGTGGCTCTACTGGACGAATAAGCCTCGATCGCGGTCTAAGCAACACAAGTGTGGGCAAAATTGATGAAGAACAGGAGCTTTTCGACATGGAAGAGGTCGGTCCTCGATCCATGCCAAATGGTGAAGGGTTCGGCGCTATTGGTGGGCACAGGGTATCCCGCTAGGCTTTTAGCATCGCAGGGGGGAGTCTGGACATCCAAGATACGGGTTTGTATGCGTTTGACATATAATCCCGCCGCGTCGGGGATCAATTCTGAATCAACGATGGTCAATGAGCTCACGGATCAATAGCGAGGCGCTTGATGGAGTTTTACTTTGCTGCAAACAGTACACTGATTGGGTGGAGGCTATGCATAGCCGGCGGAGACCTGCCATGGCTCACTCGACTTTTGATTGAAGAGCCGAAACAAGAGGTTCAGACGGAGCTTTCCGGGCGGAAGCTTTGAGATACCAGTGTAAATGGTATACATATAACTTGTCTCAATCTAGGCAAATGTTGGCTGCAACTTCCCACTGATTCGTTGTATCACACGCTCTGGGATTTCGACATCATACACCATCTTGCACCATTCACTGACCAATTCTCTAGTCTGCGCAGGGTCAATGATTTCTTCAATGCTGAAGGCATTGGCCGTTCGAACGGGATTCATCAACCGTCGATAAGTTGTTTCGAGTTCACGATAGCGTGTTTTCCTCGCCTCGATCCCTTGCTCCTTTTCAATCTTCTTCAGCTCTGCGCTGTGTCCCACATCTATGCCTCCATCTAAAGTTCCACCAGTTTAATCGTTAGCACAAACTCTGAAATAAACACGATTCAAGCGCGATAGAACTTGCCTAGAGGCAGACTGCCCCATTCTCCAGACGGCCATGCTACCCGGAAACGCGGCTGTCTACATTCCAACATCACCCCACCCGCCACGCCATAGGCCTTCCGCACGATTACGTTGAAGAGAGGGGTGGTAGTCGAATAATACGCCTTCCAACATTCCACGCCCCATCGCATTGTCGCCGTGCGTTCCGCCACCGTGCCGATCGCATAACCTGGGACGTCCACGAATTGCAAGATGGGGAGATTGAAAACATCGCAGAATTTCAAATGGCGTGTGATTTTCTGCGAGCCAGCCGCGTCGAGAGCCCCAGCTAGGACTTCGCAATTGTTGGATATGATGCCGATGGGGCGGCCGCCCAGACGAGCGAGCCCAACAATCGCCGTCCGGCCCCATAAAGCCCCAATCTCAAAGAAGGACCCCAAGTCCACCACCGTTCGGATGATTTTGCGCGGATCGTACATTCGTTCGCGTTTCCGCGGGATCAGGGTGCGGAGTTCCGGCGAGAGGCGGTCCACCGGGTCTTCGCAGGGCACGACCGGAGGAGGTTGAGTCCCACAGTTCGGGAGATACGAGAGGACCGTGCGGAGCTGGTTGAAGCAATCAGCCTCGTCTGCGGCCAGGTTATCGATGGTTCCGTTGGTGCAGTGCATCTGCGGGCCGCCCAAGTCGGTGAATGACAGCCCTTCTTCGAACGTAGCGCCGGCGACGACCTTGGGTCCGGCGTTGAACAACGAGCCGATGTCCGCCGGCATGACGGAGAAATGACACACAACGAGTCTCGCGGCACCCAAACCAATCGCGGTTCCGACGGCCGCGCCCAGGTTTGGGATACCCGCGTTGAGTTGCGCAATGACTTCGTGCGAGCCATCGAGGGGGGGGGACATAGGCATATCCTTGGGTTTGGATGGTGGTCACCGATCCCCCCACCCGATGAGCCATCGACGAGCTTGAGGATGGGGACCTTCAACCTCAGCGCCAGTCTTTCGATATACACTGTCTTGGCGAACAGCGCGCCATCGGCGTGCCCGGCCCGGATGGAGAAGTCGTCAGCGGTGAGGAGGACTCGTCGTCCTCCCAGTTTCCCGAAGCCTTGAACGTTGTTGCTAGGTGTGTACTCCTCGGGTTCCTCTCGCAAAGGCCCGATATTTTTCCATTTCACTTTGCCGGTCACGCTGCCGATTTCGCGGAAAGAGCCTTTGTCCAGTAATTGTTCGATCCTCTCACGAACCCACAGTCTAACAGCGTTGGGTATAACCTTTCAGTAAACGTTGTGGATAGGGAATAATGTGCAAAATTTGTGGCATACTTTCCGGCTTGTTTCTGACGTACGTATCCAGTGGTACTGGTAGGGGTGCCCGCAATACGACGCAGAGTCTTCAGTTGTCCGAGTATGTCGCTGTAGTCCGCTGGAAGCTCGTCTTGCTGAGTCCTACGTCGCCGTCGGCTGCCGGTCACATCGCTGGGCGACTTATTTCCCAGATGGTCCGCCACTTGCGCTGCTCGTGAAACTGCTTTCGTCTGGAGTCCATCTTCTGAATTCCCATTGTCTTTGCCCATTGTACATGGTCTGACAGAAGTCTCCAAATGAATTTGAACCATCGAAGTCAAATGGGATGATAATATGGAGTGGTTCCAAGCAGATAGAGATGCCGAGGTACAAACACATGTTCTCCACCAAGAATCTTGCGAGACACGCGCGCTCCGGGCTCGGCTGTCGAGTGGGACTAATTCAACGAGAAGTAGAGGAAGCATTAGAAAAGTGCAAAGTATGGGAGTCGAAATGGCAGAGCAACTCCGCAATCGTAATGTACAAGAAGCTATTGGAGAGAGTTGGAAACATTCGCTGACTCGATACCAATCATCGAGATACGCAGCAACCAGCAGACATTGGAGGCACATGGTTAAACTTGCTTGCTGCTTCTTCTTCTCAAGCCCATCTCCTCCTGCGCAAGCCGTCTCGCAAGCATTTCATCCGCCGTCTCCTGAGGACTATGCTCCCTGCTGTCCCGAACTTCCGATATCCCCTCCTTGGTGATCCCTGGACTTCTCGATATAAAATCCATCTTAACCTTCGGGCTTGAATCCGAATATCCGTTAACAAACGATGCAGGCTGACGCTTTGTTTGCTCGGGCGATCGCGAGAGAGTTGCAGGCGGTCGATAAAGCGGAGGAGATGGAACTTGACTTTTCATCGGCTGCGACAAGCCCTGAAAATTTTTCGGAGGCGACATTGAGTGGTCACTAGTCTGCACATTCTTTTCGATTGTCGTTTGCATAGGGTGCTGTGTGTGGTGCACGATTACATTGCCCGCAGCTAAAGCATCTCGTAATCGCTCATCGACTGACTGTTCTAATTTCGTATTGGCATCATTGTTGGAAGGGGACACAGCACAATCGACGTTTCCATCGCCATTTGCCGTGCCATTTGGCGTACATGTCGTCTGTTGAAGGGATTGCGCCTGTATATTGCTCTGAGCTTGATGTGAGTTGTGCGGCACTATTGGCGCGTTGAGTTGAGCGTCAATATAGTCCATGTCTGGACCTCTCTCCTCGTGAGTTCTTCCATTCATGTCCAAGACCTCATTTGCGATCTGCTCCAAAGATGGGAAAATGTATTGAGGATCCTGACTCTGCTGGGGTTGCACAGTTGAAGGATAAAAGTAGCCGCCATTTGCGTACTGATTCTGCTCTCCGGGCTCCGGGTATGAGTATAGATTCGGATCAATTTCGGCTTGCTGCTGTTTGGAAATGCTTTGGTCTTGCTGGCTCTGCGCCCGCATTGTAGGCTGGTGGGCCGGCGAATGAGATACTGTTTGCGGCATGAGCACACCGGTCTGGCCGACCGCACGAGGGTGTGGAGCTTGATCCATTATGCCTGACCGTGATTTCTTGATGACTTGCAACGGAATGCTGTCATCCGTTAAAGATCGCCTTTTGTTCGCCGAGCCTCGCGGCACCGGAGTCTCGGCAGCCTTGATGGGATCCACGTTGCCGTTCTCGTCGTGAACGCATCGCCGCTGCGCGGCAAGTCAGCAATCACCACGTCGCATCAGACGTTCGATCAACACTCTCACCTTTGACTTCCTGCACTCCCAACATGCCTTGCTTCGACCGCGCTTCGGCATCTCACCGAAAAAAGGAACGCCATTCATCGTCATCGGGATGTTCGCGCTGACGTACGCATTTGTACCAGGCAGTGGACCGTGGCCGTTGACCGAGCCGACGCCATTGGAATAGGCATGTGGGCCATTTTGCTGCTTCTGCTGCTCGTCAGTTACGGACTCGGACTGCCTGGGTTTGGGCGGCGTGACCGTTATGTTTTCGTGGAGCTCCGGCGCCAGGCTGGACTGGAAGGCCGACATTCCCATACCATTGACAGGGTTCTCAAGCGAGGCTTGCACAACAACGTCTTTATGCTTACATCGGATACGCCGCTTGCGACATGCATCACAAGCCACCCGCTTAGGCCCGAGCACGCTGGTTTTCGGCGTGCTGATGTGCTGGCCGGGCATAGGGTGCATGAGGAAGGCTGGCGACGGCATCACGGCCGGCGCGGGAGGATGGACGGGGAGCGGCGGTGGCGGCGACGGCATGGGATGATGGGGAAGAGGATGCAATGCGGTGGCGAGCTGCGGCGAATCCCGTACGACGCCTGTGACAGAAGTCGCGGCGTTCTGCTGCTTCGCGAGTACGCGCTCACTCTGGCGATCAGGAGCGATGCGCCAAGCAGCAATGGCTTCCTTGCGCTCAAGGTCGCGCAGGGCGCGCGCCGACAGCTTTTTCGAGCGGCCCTCGTGGTCCCGCCCGGCGTGTGTATGGTTGTGGTTGTGGTTGTAATGGTCGAGCAGGGCGGCCGGATGGGCCCAGGCGGGCGGATCCTCGTTGCCGCGCTTCCACGCCACCCACAGGGCAAAAGTCTTGGCCAGCTCTAGGGGGTCGCCGTGGCCTTTCGGAATGCTGGCGTTGACACGCTTCATCGCGTCGGCCGACGTCCCTTCTACCAGCCCCCGCACCAGCATCACGGTCCGGAATATGAAGTTGACCAGTTCAGGTAGGCCGTCCAGCTCCGCCTGCGAGTAATACCTCGCGTTCGTCGCGCCTGGCCGTCCGTCGTTCGCGGCCAGCTCGCCGTCGAAGTCGTGCCACAGCGGTCGCGCCCGCGTGAACTGCCGCCCTTCGAGGAACAGCTGGCGCACCTCCGGTGGCAGCGGGTCTTGCTCCAGGTACTGGATTACCGTGTACCACATGATCTTCTGGAAGAAGGGGTAGCGGAACTTCATTGGAGTGTGGTTCGCCTTCTCAATCTCGACAACCTTGAACTGGTTCCGATAGCTCATCCGCGTCAGAAAATTGCCTCCGACCACGAGGCTGGTCGCCGGCGTCCACACGGCGTGGATCCATCCGGACGGAATGAGCATCGTGTCGCCCTCGCTTAGGTCGATGCGATAGCACTCCTTCGTGATGTGAGGCAAAAATGTGTAGTTTTGTTGCGGGCTTTCGTTCCACTCCTCGTACGCTTTCAGGTGCTTTGGCTTTGGTGGAATGAAGAAGAACGTCTTCTTTCCCCGCAGGATGTGGTAGTACACGCTGCTGCCGCCGAAGTCGATGTGGAAGTCGGTGTAGCTGTCGGCGACAGACATCAAGCAGTAGTATTGCACCTTGGGGTATTTCCCTTTGTCCGTCTCCTCCTGCGGCCAGACTGAGTCTTGCAGATCAATGTCCCGAACGACCTTCGGCCGCCGGAGCAGCTTCCCCAGTTTGGACTGCGAGACCTCTAAACTGATGACATTTCGGATCGGCTTATCATTGCCCTCTTCTTCATAGTAATCCGCCCACCTTCCTAGGGTCCACTTTGCACCCGAATTTTGAGTCTTCACGTCTATGACATCCAAAGGCGTGTCTGGCCCAACCAAGTCACACACTTGTCTCACGGTCAAGCCTTCAGGCATGACCATGTCGAGCCTGTCCTGTCCGTCATCCTGCACCGTGTCATATTCAAAGTCGTCTGTCATGAGGCCGGATATTGTTGCACTTGATTCCTGATCCGAAGCTGCTGGTTGCTCGTGATTATGCCTCTTAACAGCACGTTCATCCCAGGGCCGTGGATTCCATTCAGCAGGGATGCAGATCGGCTCCACAAAAGCGCTGCTTTTCTCGAAAAATTCGCGCGTAACCATCTCAGGCCGCATCCGAGGAAAAGTCTCGGGCTCAAAAGGGTATAAAGTACCGTCCTTAATTCCCTGGATGTAGTGATGTTCGACGCTCTCCTCACTAGTCTTCAGCACGCCTTTTTGGAGCTCTGCATAGTCTACGGATGCATGCGCACGGGCGCTTTTCCGTACGTAGGTTGTCTTCCCGTGACTTTCTTCGCAAGTCGAACAAAAGAATTTGTCAATGTCACGCACCTCATGGACCTTCTTGAAACCTGCACAATCAATGTGAAACCAATTCTTGCACCCGTTACAAGAAATCCACTCGTCCATCTCGCTGCCGGCTGTTGTTTTCTCCCTGGTAGTCGAGCAGGCCGCACAAATAGTGTCCGGGGTGATTTTAGTTTGCTTGCGAGTAGCTTTCGGAGGTGTGATCTCCTTGATACACATAGGAACGTCAGGCGGGACCGAACGTGCACGAGTAACTGCCGACAACGCAGCTATTGTTTGCCCTGATGTGTGAGTTGCATCATTTAGACTCTTGCGGCGTGGCGTCAATAGGATTGACCCTTCGCCCGCGACTTTGGCAGCTTTCGAGCTATCGACTGTCTTTTTCCTGGCAGCAGCTCGCTTGCTAGCAGCTTTCTCGGCCATATGCTTCCGTGACCCATTGCTTTTTAATTTCACTTTCGACGCTCCTTTACGACCGTCTTTGGGAGCTTCCGAAGACTCGCTCATCGCAACGTCCGTACTTTGCGCTCGCGACGTACAGGCATCAGGGGGTGTAGGCGCCGATCGCGGAGTAGAAACGATCATGCTGTCGGCCTCCGCCAATGATACAGCTTCTTGAGGCGTCCCATGTACTTTCTTTTTAAGTTTCTCTTGCTCAAGCACTGACACCGTTGGTTGAGCATCCTCGACAGCCTGTTGCGGTGGTGGAAGTGGTGGGGGAAGCGGTGGTGGAAGCGGTGGAAGTTTTTTCGACTGACACTGCGGGCTTTCTTGTGGATTGAATGGAGGTAAAAGCGTCGCTCGAATCACTGCCTCACTTGGTCGCTGATGGTACGTATCACCAGGGAAGCTGTTAGCATGCGGCCGATGAACCGGTTGCGGCGGCGGCGCTTGTGGAGGGGACAAAGTGTTGCTGGAGGGATAACCTCCAGTCCTGAAATTTAGCAGCAAGGCAGCTTCTTCTACCCGGCTATCATAGGAGTTATGTGTGTACTGCTGTCCGTGGTGCTGTTGGCGGTAATACCAAGCACTGGAGCTATCGTAGCTCGTCACCGGACGCGACTTGTGTGAGCCGACCAGCGGCGATGGGAGGTACTCAGAGCGAGCGCGCTTGTGCGGAGGCTCGCTTCCTTCATGCAGCGGGCTGAGTCGACGTGTGAGAGGATTCGACGGTTGCGCGGAGAAGCGCGGTGCCGGATAGGATGGACTGACGGACAAAGCCACCTCGGCAAGAGTATCAATTGTGGATGGCGTCCTCTTATGCCCTCTCCTGTGACTCGCACTGCTCGCTCGCGGTCGTGGGGTGTCGGCGCAGACGGGCTTGTCGGGCCGTGAAGTGAAGTTGGAATCATGGAGGAGAGCGGGGTAGGAAAAGGCGGGGTGTAGGAAGGGAGGAAGCGGCGGCGACAGAGGCTCGATGTGCGCGGTGGGCGGGGAAGGCGAGCGCTGCTTTTGCGCCGGCAGGTTGGCAGGCTGCTTGAAAGTCGGGTTGTACATGGCGTGCGGAGATCTCGGGAGAGGGGGGGGCGGTGAGGCGGCGAGGCGACGGAAGAGTGGTGACGCTCTGCTCTCACAAACTGCGAGACGCACGCAGGTATTTCCTGGCCACTCTTATCACACTGGCCGACGTCAATGGCGGCGCATTAGCAGCACGCAGGCGCAGTAGACGGCGGATTTGCGAGTGGGCGGCGGGTGGTTGAGTGAGCAGCGCGTAAGTGGGGGGGTTGCTGGACCCGAGCGAGAAGCTGCACGACCGACGGCGGTGGGCAGACAGGCAGTACGGGGGGTGAACCGCGACACTGGCTGCAATATCGTCCCGCATGCACCGAGAGGTGGTCAAGGTCGAGGGGAGTTCGCCGTCGGCGCGCGCCCTCTCTCCTCACCTGCTTGTCGCATTCCAGGCCGATTGGCCAGAAGTCGTCGACGATGCCAGCCGTTCTGACCGCCCCGATCACGTGTCCGTCGTCAGGTAACGACAGATGCACGAGATAGTCCGAAACAGAAGTTCGGAAGATGTACAATGAATGTAAGAGATAGAGCGCTTCTAATACTCGAGAAAAGCTAGTTATAGATGCGATTTAGTAGTCTCCCTGTTGCTATCCTCTATGCTTTCATCACGTTTGAGCCTCAAGCTCGAGCATCAGCGCGGCTCATCCGTGCGGGGAACGGATAAGGCAACCGCGCGCATGGACTGGAAAGTTGGGCTCATTCTCATTCATCACCACCGCCACCACCCCCCACCCCCGGCGCCGTTCTTCCCTTGCCGCTCTTCCTACCGACCGCGATCATCCACCTCCTGAATGGCCACACGTTCCGCAAAGCTCTCCGCTGAAGTCAACCGAGCGCTTTACGCCAAGAACCTGCCTTTCAACGTGGCCCCCGAAGAGTTATTCGAACTTTTCGGGAAGTTTGGGCCTATACGACAGTACGTGGACCCTCTCCGAAAACCTCGCCATGTATGTGCTGACTCCAACTGTTCATCCCGCAGAATTCGACAGGGCATCGCCGCCAACACCAAAGGCACCGCTTATGTCGTCTACGAAGATGTCCTCGATGCCAAGAGCGCCTGCGACAAGCTGAACGGATTTAACTTCCAGAACCGTTACCTCGTTGTGCTCTACCACCAGCCGGAGAAGATGGCCAAATCACAAGCTGATCTCGCCGAGAGACAAGAAAACTTAGAAAAGCTGAAGCGCGAGCATGGAATTGACTAGCAGCGGAAAGGAGCGTTGGTTAAGGGTGAGGCTCTGCCGGGGGCATTCGGTGCAGGTTCAGGCGCAGGCGTGGGTGGTGATAATGATGAGAGTGGATCGATAAGACGGAAGGATTCGGGGTACAGTGTGCGGAGCACATTTGGATCTGAGGATGATGGCGTGAAGGCCAAAGCGCGTGATTTTGCTGTAAGAGTTGAAAAGCGCGAATGCGCATCTACGAAGCCTATGAAAATTACCAACAGGTATGCTGTTACAATACTAACAGCTGGCAATCCCATTCAAGTGGCTAAAGAATTCGAGAATAGATTTGTTTGACGGTGGATGAAGGCTATGGTGCTGGGCAAACAGGGGAGAAGAGCCTGGTTGGCTACTGCCTTAGTATTCCAATTTCACTCACATATCAGCTCTTGGGTGTCTGTGGCTTATTCCACCAGATATCGCCGCGTTGGCGGATTTTCAAGCAATGGTGCTTTCACTTGCGTTTTGTTGCCACGGCTATTTGAAACACATTTGTTCGTGTTATCTTTCTGTCAATGTGAGCCGAGGACATCAGACTGTCTCTAGAGCGTGTACAATTCAGATTATGACCGCTCTTGGGGCGATTGGCACTTTTAACTCCACATCATCTCCGAACCGCGCATTTTGCACGCTCAAGATCCGACAAGGGTCTAGCGCTTAAACAATCACTTAAGTCGCAAACCCACCCGCATCATCCCCTTACCGCAACGATTTGCTCGTGCGTAATACGGAATGAAGTTCAGAGTCTCGGTCCTATGAGGCTGGATGCTCCGTCTTGGTGCGCTTTCTAAGGGATCGTACGTATTTGGCAGTTGCAGGAATGATGCGGCATGGGCAGCGCGGATGCCCACAACGGCCTCATCGGAGAAAATGTCGCTGCGTGGGATTTCTTCGAGGAGAGATTTTGTGTCAAGTATAACAGACTGCTGCATTGTCAGTTGTAATTTGAAGGGTAGATGGATGTGGCTGACTTTGAAATGGTCATCTACCCAACTGTGATCGACGTCTTCAACACAATAGACGATTGGACCTCGAGCCACAGCCGCTATTGGCTGATTTGTATATGGATGAGGTGCAATAAATCGCGGTTTCATGGGGATGTTGAGATTGAATTGTGGGTATTTTCGCACCCAATCCGCGGGGAGGGTCAAGTACCCATTCTCGACCACTGCATGGTCTACTGCTGGCTCAATTTCCCATCGCGTCGCCCATGCGGGAATGCGCAGGCGAATCGTCACATCATCATCCGGAGAAGCCTCCACGAAGAAAGCTATATGCCCGTCGGTCGGCCACTCTGTCTTTTGAACCACATTCACCTGGGAATGTGGAAGGGGGATTGTGATGCTAGCGGCGGTATAAAGATGGACGTTTAATTCAGCTGCATTGCCCTTAGTCTTCGCAGTCCATACAAATCCACCGATGTACCCAAATAATCTGCTCATGTTCGGCGGGCAACAGGCACATTGGAACCAGTCTTTCCTCTCCGATAATTCGGCTTCGCTGCTTGCTAGTTGATTCGTATAGGTGAAAGCTTTTCCGTCGTGGCTCATACCTGTCAATACCGCGTTGTACAGACACAATTCCATAACATCGGCGTAGCTCCCATTAAGGTCCAGCTGAAGCATCCGTTCAGCCAGGAAGACCACGCCAATTGCAGCGCAAGTCTCCGCATAACAGCCCCCTTCATCAGTTCCTTGTGGTAAGAAGTAGTCGATTCCAAAGCCTTCCCATTGGCCAATTGCGCCGATGCCACCTGTGAGATACATCTTTTTGGTAACCATATTGGCCCACAGTCTGCTGATAGAGCTCAAGTATTCAGGCTGCTGAGATGAGTCGAGGTTGCAGAGGTCAGCAACGGCTGTCAAAAGATACATTGCACGCACTGCATGGCCTTCAATCGTTGGTTGCTTAACAATGGGTAGATGCGCTTGCTGGTAGCGATACGGATGATCTCGCGGATAGTAGACAGGCCATTCTCCTTCCCTATCGCCACGAACTTCCTTTTCTGCGTCATAGAAATGCTTTCCGTCCACACCATTCGAATTTCCGCGCTCAGAGAGGAAGTAAGTTGCCAAATCTAAATGTCGCTTGTCCTTCGTGATACGATACAATCGAAGAAGCGCAAGTTCGATCTCCGGATGCCCGGGATAGCCATGGATTTGATTTGGGCCGGGTCCGAAGATCTTGACAAGGAGGTCCACATATTTCAAGATTGGATTGAGAAGACTGTCTGATCGAAAAGTAGCATGATGTGCCAGAGCAGCTTCGATTAAATGGCCAGCATTGTATCTGAGCTTGCTCTCAGTCAGTCCGGCACACGGGTACAAAGTGTTCTAGAACGTACAGCTCATGCATATCTCGAAGATTTGTGAACCGCTTTCCAGGTTCTACGACGGTAAAATGGATGTTGATATACCCATCAGGTTGTTGTGCCTTTGTGATCATTTTTACCAGTTCGTCGACTGCCTGTTTCATCGGCGGGTCGGCATGATCTTTGAGATAATACGACGCCCCTTCAATCCATTTTGCTATGTCGGAGTCCCAGAATAGATGGTTCGGAACAGGCCAAACATTTGGTGGGTCGTTATAGGTATCCTGCCATTTCAGTTTGAACGCGTCGTAGCGGCCAGTCTTCTTCAACATGTCCAACTGGAAGGGAATTGTCGTTGAGCAGATAACCTCTCTACGACGACCCCAGAAAGATGTTGACGGTAGTCTCGTCAACGAATACGTTGACTGTGGATTGTCCATAATCATTTCCAGGGAATTCAGGTGATGTCGGCAGGTAGTATGACATTCGAATGGTGGAATGGTTGGAAAACCGGCAGTTCTCGGCTAGTAGTGATACCAAGTACAAGTTTGCTGTCAGTTATATTGCTCACCCAAGACCGAGTCGCTAGCATTGATCGAAAAATTCTCCATATTGCGTGGATCTCTGATCTGTCCGGAAGGACGGTGTACTAGTCGTTGAAAAGCAAGCAATCTTATTGATGGAATTTCATCCCCACGGGTGGACGAGTCGACGGTTGGCATCTGGGGCAATGACAGGCGATCTGCGCACACCCCCAGCCGGCTAAGTGGGGACATCGTCTTGCCAGTTGCCCATTCTGGGCAAGCATTTGCCACGAGGAACAAGCATTGCGGATCAGTCAAGAGTGAACATGGGGGGCAGAGATGGGTCATTATTTCGAATCTCCTGAGAAAATGAACCTCGCTGGGCTTGCAGGATTCGGTAAAAAGACGGTACAGGCGGTCGGAACATGTCTAGGGGCCGCGTAAGTCAGAGGTATAAAATACTTTGCTCTTTCACCTTCCGTCCGTACGTGATATTGGCAACATTGCTTAACTTTTAAAATCATGGCGGTGGAAGATATCGAAATGGACGTTACTCCTTCCAATCATTATAAACCACGCAAGATTTTGGGGCAAACCACTCAGGTTCGTTTCATGGACGTGTCAGGGAACCACAGGCTGAAAAGTTAATAGGCATGGTATATCTACTGGATATGTGCTGTGGCTTCGATTGCGAACATCTTTCAAGGGTTCGACAGTGGCATATACACCGTTATTATTGCCGAGAAAGCTTTCATTGATGAGTTCAATGTCGTGGGAGCCCGATCAGGTGTTATCGCATCGATGGTAAACCTTGGTAATGTTATTGGGAACCTTTTCGTCGCCTGGTGGTTCATCTGGCTTCTCGGACGACGATATACATTTGTCTTCGGCACAATTGTTCTTCTCGTCGGTGTTGCCCTCCAAGCTGGTGCAAGAGCATTCGCCATGATTGTGTTGGGTCGTATCATTTCTGGTATTGGCACTGCAACGATCGGAACGAACCTAGCGGCATACCAGGCTGAGGTTTCGTCGCCAGCCATTCGTGGACGGGTTGTGTCATTTGTTCAATTGTCCTACCAAGTTGGTGTTGTAAGTAATTAACACTATCCTGATCGGAGTAGCCATGCAGTCGCTCACACTTTCCAGCTCATTGCCTATTGCGTTGGTTTGGGGATCCAGAAGATGACTGGTGAGGTTGCTTGGCGGACAGCAACCTCGTTGCAATGTATTCCTGGGGCCATACTTATTCTGTGCGCGTTCACAATCCCTGAGAGCCCAAGATGGCTTCTTGAAAAGCATCCCGACCAACCAGACCGCGCATTAAAGGAGCTTGCTAAGGTCCGCCGCCTTCCTCAGAGTGATGAAAGCGTGCAAGCCGAGTTCTTTGACTTGACGGCAGCCAGGCAATATCGCATTGAACACAACCAGGACTACACCTGGCGGCAGTTCTTGACCAAGTATGCCATTTGGAAACGCATCGCATACGGCATGGCGACAATGGCCATTGGGCAGATTACCGGAATCGGCGCCCTCATGCTGTACGGGATTTCAGTATTTGAGAAACTTGGCTTTTCATCATCCACGCTTTCTTTGCTCCTCAACGTCGTAGCTGGTATCCTAGCTTTGTGTGCCACCTTTGTGACGACAGGTGGCGTGGATAAATGGGGTAGAAGAATCACCCTTATTGCCGGGACTGGTCTGATGGTTATATCTTACACCATCATTGCTGCTCTAGCTGACGCCTATCCTCTAAAGCGTTTTAATCATTCTGCAGCTATCGTCCAGGTCATATTCATCTACGTGATACAGATGGCCTATGCAGGCGCATTGGGGCCATGCGCGTGGATATACGCTTCTGAAATATTTCCAACGCACCTACGCGACAAAGGCGTCAACATCTCTCAGGCTGGCCAGCAAATGAGTACGCTATGGATTAATCAAACATGGCCAGTCATGTTTGATACGGTAGGGCACAACGCATACTGGATTCTTGTTGGCATCAATGCTTTGAGCTGCACGGTAGTTTTCCTTTTCTGGCCAGAGACAAAAGGGGTCTCACTAGAACATATGGACCACATCTTTGGAGAAGTTGACAAGGTCAAGGCATTTGAGGAAGAACACAGAGTACGGAGCATCGATGGCGGATTAGGAAAAGCTTTGGATGCTCAGGGAGTTAAAATGGATGCCGATGTTCAACTGGAGGAGCATAAAAGTAATGCGAGCGGTTGATGGATGAGTTTGTTGATGCTGGATAACACTCATATTGCCAGCTTCCAAGCAAACTGCATACAATACCAGTTGAACTAGTTGAAAAGCCTGCCTGTGAGAATTGCTTGTTCATCCATAGCATTGTACCTACCGACTGCAGTAAGATCAGGCCTACCTGCTTTTCCTCATAAAGATGAAAGTGACGCATATTTTAATATTTCAATTCAACAGAGTGCAAGGCAGATTTCATCAGGAAACTTGGACACATATGTTGCTATTCTATTATAAAATCTCTGCCCCATAGACATTAAAGGAGCGACTGATCAATCAACCTACGACACTTTGTCTGGCTTATTTGATAATGACGTTGAAGTATTTCTTCCCCATGACACTGAGACTCTGAATATTGAGCCGAATTTTGAAGGAATTTATTCAATTCTCTGACAAAGGCCAAATCAAAGGAATGAAAATTTGATGCACTGTCCGGCCCATCCACCTGCACTAGTGCGCGCATTGAACAAACACGAACCAACTTACGGCTTGTGCACATAAATGGCAAGGATTCTTCTTCGCAGAAGCTGCGGGATGGCTTGCAGAGTGACTAGTAATAGCCATCCCATCGTGCAAACAAAGAAACGAATGAATTCTGACATTTGGTGCTGTTATAGTCCAAATTAAAACCGAGTGTGTATTTAATCACGTCACTAAAATAACAAACGATATTTTCGCGAACATATGTTCCAGATAAGCTTTTGTTGGTCCATTATCGCTATACCTTGAGTTGAAAGCTCGAAACTGACCGGATAGAAAATCCTTCGAATAGACTGTACACAGTATGGAACCTTCTATAATGCATCTAGTCAGAACCTAGAGAATCATCTGTGACCATTCACTTTAATTTACTTTATCCAATATGTTTGCATTCAATTTCATCTTCCAAGACACCAATCATGTTCTAGTATAAATTCTCGATTTAAAAGGGAAGCTGCTCTTCAAAGTTCTCTATTTCCGAGTCGTTGACTGTATTCTTGGGGTGTTTCAAATCCAGGAATGGAAAAATTGCAAATGAATCGTGCAATGTGTTATTGTTTTCGAATCATAGTTGACTGACATGATCGGATCTTGTGTCACATTTATATGAACAGTTGAAGGTATTCCAACGACAACAGCTGTCAACAGCTGTCATTTCGAACTTTAACAAATCGATATCGAGCGTATTAATCTTCATTTCGTTCAAAAGCGTTGCGTGAAGAGAAGAGGATCCATTACGGGTCTTACATGCAATTCGTAATTTCTTCAAAAATCATTAAGTTAAATCCAACGCGACATGTATTCTGCATTTATCAAAAGCAATAATTTGCGAATTTTGGTGGTAATAAAAGAGAAAAAAGTTATTAAATCGTCCACTGTCACGTCTCTATTCTAGTTTGTAAGGTAATAAAGAAATTTTCCTATATTTAATCCGCGGCGCACTCCTTTAAGCAATATCTTTTACATTTAAAGCACTTATTAGCCTGTCACCTTCAAGATGATATTCCCTACATTGCTTGGGTTTAGTAAAATTCCGCCAGAAGTTGACACAGGACACAGCTTCACGTCGCCGTGGTTGGGCTCGCATGTCTTCTGCTACGTAAATGAGCAACTTCTGCATCTATCTATGTTGACCAGAGACTTTTGACTGTAAAACACTTACTCTAAAAGCATTGGCAGACTTTAGTATCTCTGCCAATCTTTACTTCTCCTGACATTATGGCATATGCATTTTCGGGTTTTCCTTGATTCATCTTGACATCGTACAGGAAGGTCTTTCAGTTCCAGGGCACGAATATGCTGTCGCTTGAGCGCAATATTCCTACCACCACATCTGCCCCTAGCGTAGCGAGCATATTGTGTTCGCGGCAGCGTCGCAATGGCCGTTAGTGTTGCACACAGGAATACCAACAACAGCAGCAATATTCAGTGCATGACGCACAGCGGCATACGCGGGAGATTGGAGTAAGAAGTTGCGACTTGTGAAGGCGAGAAATGCAATATGTGTTGTTGTACACAAGTGAATCCAGTCTGCGTAGTAAATATAGAATAGAGAATCTATGACTGCGTAAATTGTAGAGATTCGTGCGATCAATCGTTGTTTTATTTTTACCTTATGCTAACGCGGAGAGGGAGGGTGCGGTCCAAGAATTTGGAATGTCAGTCCTTTTGCTAGCGGTACTCAGCGATCAAGCAGGAAACCAAGCTCAAATTGAAAGTTAACGCGGGGGATCAGGGCGTGAAACGGATTTTTCAACCCGACAGCATGTTATCGTTATTATCTCAACAAATAGTCGCTCAATTGATTTCATATTGAAACGTATTATACATTAGCATTTACTTTCCAATTACATATATTCTAATAATAATAAAATCTTGCATTGTTGATCTATTTATGTCTAGGATAAGCAGCTATCACTGAAGTTTTGTTTTCAGAAAGTAAAAGCCTAAGTACAAAACCCTTCTTATCTCTTATTTGTCTTCATCTTCCTGTTAGGTATAGATAGGAGCTCTGGAGCCCCTAGCCTCTAACCAATTCCCTTCCATCTGTACCCCTTCCTTCTCTCTCCTATTCCTCATCCTTTTGTAAGGGAGAATTGGGCTAGGGCTGCTTCTTAGATTATCTACCTTGCTACTGCTATAAGGCCCCTCCTAGAGCTAGCTAAGTCCTTCCAGTTCGAGGTCCCTGCCTCTCTAAACAGTCTTTCCCTTGCCTGCTGTCTCTCAGGGCAGAAGATTAGGATGTGCTTCACTGTCTGTGTTCTATATCCATATATACATTCAGGTCTGGCTCCTAAGACTCTCCTTTTGGTCAGATAGGCTCCTAGGCCGATATATTCAGTCCTAATCAAGGTAGCTATTGTGCTTTGTAGTCTAGTCTAGCCTTTGTGCATCCTTAATCCTCCTCCTCTTCTTAGAGTAATCTATACTGCTAGTATTTCCTGTCCAAGATGGGCCTGTTCTTTTCTCCTTCTTTCTTAGTCCCAACTCCTTTCCTCCTGTTCTTAGAGCCACCAGTCCTTCTTCTCCTTTCCCCTAATGCCTAGGTGTCTTTAGCTTCTTTGTATCGCTATTAGCTTACTCTATCTTTCCTGCCTTATAAGCTATATCTAGGCTCTTGTTTTTCTCTTCCTCCCCTTTTTGCATATCTAGGCTACCTGTTTGCATTTCTCTCTTATATATTGGGTAACTGGGAGGTCCTAGGTTTTCTAAGCATATTGCCTTGCTAGGTCTTGTATATATAACACTAGTAGAGGGATATCTACCTCAATTTGGAGGGTATATTCAGATACACTTTTGTAGGCCCCTATAATATACCTAAGGGCTTGGTTTTGGATCCTCTCTAGGGCTTTTGTCTGCCTTGTAGTAGGGCCGCTATCTTTTTCTGCTTAGGCCTAGACCTAGTATCTATATGTTATTGTAGGTCTGACTACTGCTATATAGAGATGTCTAGCTTTCTAGAATGTAGCTCCCTATATCGATTTACACAACTTTTAGAGGAATAGCATTTGACTCTGCCCTTTCTCTGCTGCGTTCCTTATATAAGGTCCTTATTGGAGCTTCTCCTACTTCTTGTAAAGTAGATGAGCTAGTATTTTTGTAGTGTAAAGGCCGCTCTATATTAGGCTGCCTATCTAAGGCACTTAGCATATACTGATTCTAGCCTTTAGCAGTTCTCTTCTGTTGTCTTTCTAAAAGTAAGGATGTTAGTGTTATCTATAAAGCCTAATACTATTGTAGGCCCTTCTTCTAGCAATAGAAGGAGTGTTAAGGCAAATATTAGGAAAAGGATAGATAACAGAGTAGAGCCTTAGGATACACTAGCAGGTTGTAGCCTAGGCTAGTCTTTGTATTCTCCTAGTTTGAGGTATATAGTCCTATCCTATAGGAAGGACTGAACAAACCCTGAAATTACTAATAGGAATCCCTTCATCTTCAGGTTGTAGATAAGTCTTTAGTGTAATACATTATTAAATACCCCTATAATATCTAAGTACAGCATTAATGCTACTATCTTTGGATTGTTCTCCTAGGTAGTATAGACCTATTCTGTAATAAATTCTATTGCTAAGAAGGTAGATCTTCCTAGTCTTACCCCTATTTAGGAATCTACTAGGAGCTTCCTCTCCTCTGCTTCCTTTGATATCCTCCTAGCTACTACTGCTTCTAAAATCTTTACAAGTGTAGTAAGTAGGGCTATAGGCCTATATGCTCTAGCCTTTGTGTAGTCTAGCTTCTGTAGTTTCCTAAGAGCTACTGTAATGGAGTGTTTAAAAGGGGTTGGGTAATGCTGTTTCTAGAGGCATACTGTAAAGAGGCTAGCTAAGGTTGGAGCTAGAGGGTATCTATAGGCTTTTAGGAAGATGTTTGTGATCCTATCTAGTCCTAAAGCTTTATTTAGTAGGAGCCTTCTTAGGAGTGTTAGGATCTCCTCTTCTGTAACGTAATTCATGGCTTAGTGACGCACCTCGGTTAGTGACGCACCATCACCCACCACTTCTGCTTTGTACCCATACACTCTACACAATGGACGCGTCTCTACGTGAACTACACGCGTCATTTGAATCTACATTACAAGAGGCTATTGCGGCATATCGAGCAAAGCGATATTCCTCAATACGAGCTACTGCGATAGCGTATTCTCTAGCAGAGCGGACTCTGCGACGCCGAATGGCTGGACACCTTTCACGAGCTCAAGGCCACGAGCATAGGCAGATCCTTTCAAATGCTGAAGAGAAGACACTAGTAAGATGGATAACGCGGTTGACGGTAACTGGATACCCTGCATCACCAGCACTTGTTGTGAATATGGCCAAAGAAATCCGGCAGCAGCGCTATCAGCTGTCAAGCTCACCAGCACCTCTTCGTCCTATTGGCAAGTGCTGGCTTGACCGCTTCCGAAAACGACATCCTTCCCTTCAGAGTGTCTGGACACGACAGCTCGAGAGCGCTCGGCATAGTGCAATGGACCGTCAAGCTATAGAGACATGGTTTGATGCTGTTACTGAGTTAGTTGTACAGCACAACTATCAGCCAGATTGCATATACAACATGGATGAGTCAGGATTTGCAGTTGGTACATCGCAGTCGTCAAGAGCATTGGTAAATATACGTGAGAAGTCAAGCTGGAAGATAGTAAGTGGGCGGCAGGAATGGATAACTGCGATTGAGTGCGTCAGTGCCTCTGGCATTGCTCTACCACCGCTAGTCATTTTCAAGGCCAAGCATACCAATTCCGCATGGATTCCAGCTCAAACACCTAGTAACTGGCGATTCTCAACAAGCAATAGTGGATGGACATCTAATAGTCATGGATATGAGTGGCTAACAGCTGTATTTGAACCTACCACCCGACCTTTGGACCCAATACAACGACGGCTTCTTATTATGGATGGCCATAGCAGCCATATCACTGCAAATTTTATTGCATACTGCATAGATAAGGCTATTGACATGCTTATCCTTCCACCGCATAGTTCGCATATACTGCAACCTCTAGATATAAGCATATTTGCTCCGCTAAAGCGTGCACTTGCAGCTGAGACTGATGCAGTCTCACAGCTTGATTCAGGGCGCATTTCACGGGTTGAATGGACTGAGATGTATATCCGTGCTAGAGCAAGAGCCTTCACAGTTGTAAATATACAAAGCGGTTGGAAAGCATCTGGTCTTGTCCCTCTAAGCCCAATTACAGTGCTTGAAAAGTACACTACTACACACAAAACACATGCTCTGCAGCCAAGTGTAGCAAGCGATTCGCATATTCTCGACCTCTCACTTCTCAATAGCTCACCTCCGGAGCGGACAGAGCTACGACAAGCAAATGCAGTATTTAATGCTGAGATTCAAGACTCTGAGCACCTTCGGACTCCAGTGAAGCGCTATGCCCAGCGTATGACTTCCGCTTTTGAGACAACACAAAGTGACCTTATAACAACACGTAAGAGGCTCGCCTTTGCAGAGCAGCTTCTACACACCCGTAAGGCTCGGAAAACAGGGAAGCGGGTTGCATTAAAGGGGAAGTTTGTGTTTAGTACTCAGGAAGTGCTACAAATTGCAAATGAAGCTGAGGAGGCAATAGCAGCAAAAAAGCGTAATAAGGAGCGACAAATCCAGCCTATCACTATAGAGGTTGAGAATATTGAAGATGAGGCACCCTCTAGTGTATCTAGCGAGTGTGAATCTGACTGTATTGTTGTTGCAGCTAGAAAGTTGAGTTGAAGATAGTGAAGTCGGATTTTTGTGCGTCACTAACCGAGGTGCGTCACTAAGCCATGAATTACGTTAACCCTAGAGCTTACTGGAAATGGCTCAGGATATCTTGCCCCTTAGAGGTCTATTAGGTCTGCTAGCTTTAGCTCTAGGAAGAAGTGTCCTGCTAGTAGGTCTGCTTACCCTTTGTATATAGTAACTTCTTCCCCCTAGCTATTAGTCATTGTTGGGAATTGTAGTAGGAGGATAGTCTACTAGTCTGCTTTGTCCCTTACCTACTTTGCTAATTTCTATATCTTTTGCTCCTTACCTGTATCTTCTGTAATAAGCCTTCTCTAAGCAAGGTTAGTATCCCTTCTGATCTGTTTACCTTTAGCTTTAGATGAAGCTAGGTATGCCTGGAGACTTGCTTCAGTTCTGTCTTGTCCCCAGATCCTCCTTAGTCTCCTTGTTTGCTTAACTAATCTTTAGCTTTCCTCTGTCCATACTATCCTAGCAAAGCTAGAAGGTTTAGCTTTTAGAACCATCTGTTCGATAGTTTGTTGGATGATTTCCTAGATTTGCTGTGTAGCCCTGTCTATCTCCTCTTTTGTTTCTAGTACCTTTATAATATAGAAGATATAATTCTTTATAAGGTCCTAGTTCTACTTTAAGTATACCTATTTAAGAGGACTAAAGCAACTAATATCTAGTTATTAAAGAAGATATAAAGAATAGGGTAGTATCTAGAGTAGAACAATATCTTTTTCTTTATAGAAGGCTCTAAACTTAGGTATAGTATAGCTTCTATAGTTATAAAGGATAAGGAGCTTTTTGCTACTAATTGTCTTAGATCTTATATACTTCTTAAAATGCTAAATCTACTAGATACTAATCTTATTAGTAGTCTATCTATTTGTACTAAGTAAAAAGGTCTATATTAAGGGAAGGTCTTAAGTAAACTATAACTGATTGAATTCCTTTCCTTAGAAGATAATAAACGGTAGAATAGTAGAGCTATCTATATAAACTCCTTAGATTAATATAACCTATATAGTATTAGTTAGCTTAACCTGTTTTAGCCTTCCTTATCTGTCTATAGCTATTACAACTATAGAAGTATTGATTTATCCTATTTAGAAGCTAGTCTTATTAAAATTGAAGGTATCTTGTAGAAGAATGCTATACTTATTAACTGTATTCTTTAATAACCTAAACTAGCCTTCGATAACTACTAGATCTTTATATAGCCTTCTTTAACATTTATATATCCTTCTAAGACGTATTTCTAGAGCTAGTGTCCTCTTAATAAACCTCTGTAACCAGTTGATCCTAACTCCTTACCTTCCTCTTACTTTACTGATTGTATCTGTTATATCTCTTATAATAGAGAGAAGGTAAAAGGCCTTATAAATCCAGCTTCAATATATCCTTAATAAGCACCTCTTCTTCAGTCTTACTAAGTTTCTTGTTCGTTAGTGTAAAATTCTCTCTTAAGGATCTTCTATAAACTCTTCTAAAGAACGTAGATTTAGAGATATTATAGGCCTTTGCAGCTGCCAATATACTGTCGCGTTGGCCAGAGTTGAATGCTGACATTGCTAGTATAATGTAGCCTTCATTTTGGCTAATTTGAACGTGATTTGGTGGTGGCATAGTGTGTTAAAAGAGACGAGGTGAAATTCGATAAAAACCCGTTTCACGCCCTGATCCCCCGCGTTAGCTACATTAAAAGTTATTGTGTCAGCTTTTTAATATTTCCTGTTTTTTTCCTGCCTTTTTGCAGTTGCTACGGGTCATTTGCTGGTTTAGTGCCTTTGGCATCTCAGCTATTTTTAAGCTTTTAAATTGATATTTCTCAATCAACGCCTGCCCCTCACTAACTGCATATCTAATACATGTACTTGTACTTCTTTTGTCTGTGTATAGAAAATGCCTTATTGAAGCTCTTAGCACTGGTTTTAAATAATAGTATAGCAGGTGGCATTATATGTACACCCTTTACATGCTAAGAGAGAGCATTATTGGTTGGAGTTAGTAATTCTTCTTTGAATAATAGTAGCTTCGAGGAAGCTAAGAGGTAGTCCTTATTTATTTGAAAAATCCTGTCTCTACTAAGCCGCTGGTTCTGCTTTGCACAGGCTGTTTTAGTTAACCAAAACAGCCAATATCGTGATGTTGAAGCAGATGAGATGAGTAAGGAGGCATCAAAAGAAGAAGAATATTATGCTCTGTATAGTAGTCTTTAATTTCATTGGTTGAATAACTCTCATAATTGCCCGGAATAAGAAGCCTCTTACTGCCCTTCATCTTTATACCTTTCAAATGTTGAATATACGACGTCCTAATCTCATTTTCTTTTTCTAGCTAGTAGGGCTTATTGCAAACTCTTGGGATCGGAAAGGCCTTAGTGGAACTAATTTTCAGTCATCTGCTTCCCTTGAAGACAAGGAAGTGTGAGATTGTAGTACTATCAGCACATATAGTCTAAAGCAGTGAAGCTCATTCTAACGTGCTTCGCAAGCGAGTGGATCACAAAATCCAGCGGGTCAACATGCGTCCACAATATGAGGACTGACTTTCACGTCTTGATACTTGACAATTTTTGCTAAATATGCCATCTTAAACTACAGGAAGAGTTTCTTTGACTCTTCAAACAGTTTTGTAACTCTTGAAGCATATACTAGTCACCAGATAGTATCCCTTTGTGCTGCAGCAGACGCCTACGACGTTCCTTTGAGACCCCTCGTAGAGGACACTCTGGTATCTCCTCGAGGGCAGACAGCCTTGCAAACTCCCGCATATTTACTATGAATGAAGGGAAGTGATTGTTCAGAAGGCTTTCCAGTTCTCTGCAGAAGGACTTTCGTCCGGACCGCGCTCTCGTTGAAGAAATGACCAATACTGTGCTTAGGATCAAGCAGCTGTCTCAACCTTAAAGATTTAGTAAGAATTGGGTTATTAAAGTTGTAAAATGCTATCAAGAGCTTCGTAGTATCTAAATCGGAAATTTAATTTTTAAAGAGCAGAATTTGAACAAGGACAAGGCAGCTAGGAAACAGAGAGTGTGTTACTGCTGTTGAAGCTATCAATGCAAAGGGCCAGGCTATTCCACCATTCATTATCTTTGCTGCCAAGCTTCATCAAATGGTTAGGTGTACTCTATACAGATATATATATGCCTACCTGATTCCAACTTCTTCATCTCCTCTTGCTTTGCAGATTGCATTGGCATTCTCACTAATCAGGTTAAGAGAGGGACAAAGAGCCTTGGGAATCTAGCTGGAGTATGTCATGGAGAAGAGCCTCCTCTTCTATCTTCGTGAGTTTTGAGTTTTTTGGCCTACAGTCTTCTCTAGATAGCTGTTTTTTTGACTCCTCTAAAGAGGGTGGTTTTGGAGACATTGAATGCTTTTGCAGGGCTTGAACTGAACGAAATTGACCATATTCGAAGAGTAAGATAGCTAACAATGTTGCCTTTATTTGAGCTTGAATGAACGCATTTTGGTGGTGCCTTACGACTTAGATTGTGGTGGTTGAAATTGAGGAAATCATGGACCGCACCGCACCTCGTCCTTCGCCTTACTGCATCGTCACAACCACTACTGCAACCCTATGTTCTAAGGCTCTTGCGCAAGTTTCTAGAAATTTCCCAAGACAGTTGTATTGGTGACCATGGCGATTGCTTTAGGCGCCCGTGATAGCGTCGAAGAAATCCTAAGTTTTTTACGAGTTCGTTTTTTTTTTTTAAATTTGCTGTTATGAGACGGAAAGCTCATACAAACTGAATCGAAAACGGGCCGCTATATACAACGTCCAAAAAAATGAGTGTGCACGCAAAGACCTTTGTAAATTTCCAGTGATTGTCATACAAATTTGAAAATCAGAGCGTGTTTGACGTTTGATACTGACCATACACTTCCTGTTTAGGGAAGATTTTAATAACTAGTCAGTTTTGAAGGTGTTGTTACTGTTACAGCCGTCTTAGCGCCGTTCAAATGGTTGTTGCCTCTATGGAGCAACAAAATCTCCAAGACCTACACAGCGCCGAGCTTCGTGATTGAAAGTGGCCTGTATCATTCCTCCTGCTGTATTGTATACAGTTCCAGCCCTAGTGGAGACGTCTGTATATGCTGAACGCCTCTGTGTCTTGAGTAATTTTGTGTTAGTTTGTTATTCATTGGCAACATCATGAGCGTCGATAGTACTCTCTTCTTTTCGAATATGTGAAAGTCTTGCCTTTAGAAATGATTCAGATAAGAAGCGATAGTAGGACTGACCCATATGAAAAAGTGTTGTGGATGTAGTACTATGAAGTGTGCTCTACACCGGAGCCTTGACTTTCATCGAAGTGATTTCTAGGACGGCAGCATAATAGTGTTTAGGTCAGAGAAGATCTTCGATATTTGATCCTGATGAATTTGCTCTTTGCAGAGCCCGCTTTGACCTCCCTACCATATGAAGACTGAGTTTCTACTTAGGCAGCAGTTTTAGATGACCAGTGATATAAGTTTGCATTTCCTGTGCTCATAGATTCAATTTTACAGCATTAATAGCACATGACCAGCTCCAGAATGGATAAGAGTTAACCAATAAGGATTGACAAGGTATGAATTGTTTCTTTGATCGAAAATTTTTCGGGTTCCGAAACTTTTGCCAGCCTTTCAATTGTTGGGATGGGTAAAATTGATTGGGCAAATTCTGTTCCAATTTGGAATTTGAAAGGCCTCAACAAGTCCTCAACCAGCTTTGTATGTGGTTCTTAGTCTATCATTGTTAGATTGTATCACTCCGTAATTTTGCTACATCGCCTCCTAGTAGGATTGTATCTTAAAACAAGGTCATTGAAAAATTGCTACAGATGTCACGAGGGGAGCATTTTCATGTGGTAATTAAAGCACTCTTTTCTTATTCCAGCTTTTCTCGTAACAAAACGCTCCTTTACTAAGGAATTCTATGTTTGATCCTTAGCTAAGTGGGGGGTTGCGCCACTCATTGGAGAGCATACAAAACATTTCAGGAAAGCCGGAGAAAGTATATGTGAGAGATTCAAGAAGTGTACTTAGGTGTTTATTGCCTCTGGGTAATTCGACTTTCTTGCTCAATTGTTAGATCACTGTTCTTCTCGACGACGTAATCTTTTATTCGGCGAATGCATCGTTGTATTAAAACCGTCCAGTATATGATGAATGTGCAGTCAACGGTATATTTCCTCGCTTGACTGTTCTACTTTGCCTTTCACAAATTATTTAATTGAAGGCATCAGATATATGTTTGAATGCCATGGCAAGTAATACATATGGATTAAATTCGAAATGTTTTAAACGCATTGATGCTGAACAAATGGCTCATAAATCGTAGACAGGTCCTGAGCTGCAACTTTACGTATCCGACGAAAAGGTATCAAAACGTCGATCTAACAAACCATAACTTGTTGATGACGTCCATGTCTAGCCTCTTTTTTTATGCTGTTTTGTTGATCTGTTTATCAACAAACACCCACGATCTTGGAATAGATGGGCTAAGGTTCATTACCACGGCCTACCATGCCGCTGCCTTTGGGCATCGGCAAACCGGAAGCAACAGGACCGAAAGGCTTTTTTTGCACCTAGATTGACGTTCAAGTGCGGTTCTCATGCGTGCACGTGTTCCCGCACCATCCGCGGCGTGTCGCGAAGAGCACGTGCCCGAATGCGGCAAGTGCTTCAGGGTCTCTGTTTTGCATCGCGATTCGCGACTTCCACGAATCTACCTCCACCTTCTCCTATCAACCTTCCTTTTTGTGACCTCACGAAAACCTTCGAGCCACCCGTACCGCACCATCCCACATTCCTTTGGCCGTTGCGCGTCGTGTTGCCGGCAGGAAACGACCTTTTGCGCCGGGACGCGCGTGTTGATTTCGTCGCATTCCACGACTCCAACAATCCTAGAGGTCCGCGCGACAATAAGGCCATCCTTATCGCATCAAGTCGGTGCACATACCCTCATGTGCGAACTTCGATAGTGCAACCAGTTCCGGTGACTGCGCTGGTCATCGCGGCCGACGAAGCCGCAGCGCGCTGACGAAGCTAATCGCAATCATCCAAACCCTGCTGCCTGGGGAAGACCTTCATCCACATTCCACTGCAACAAACCAACGAGAGCGGGAACGCCCGGAGAAGTCTTTCTCTACCTAAGCTGCAATAGAATATCGCCGCGCAGGAGGCAAGGCTTCAGATGAGCGTGCAGTAATGGAGTTCGAATACTCGCCGCGGCACTCTGCCAATAGCGCACCACACCTGCTCTCGCCTACCCATGCACACGTGTCCCCAGTGGACAAATTCGCGTCTATCAAGCAAATTCGACGCTCTCTGTCCAGGTCTCCATCAAAGCCGCAGCGCTTTATGCTCACTACCTCCCCAATTGCACCACGCTCAATGTCCAACCTATCGCGTGCCTTTACCGCAGACAATACTTCCGACTTGGCCTCAAAGTCAAAACACTCGGCTAAGCGCACTGGCCCACTCCGTACATCATCACGACGGACGTCTCCAAACAGCCCACTCCGACGCGCTCTGAGCGACAATACCAACCAGGCGAATGCGAAACCACAGCTGTTCGAGAGAATCTTGGCGGGGCGGAGCCGAGGAGACCAAGAGAACATGGAGTGCAGCAGTGAAGAGGCGGTCAAACACTCTCGGGAGACTCGATTCGATGAGCCCATCAAAATTGACTTCTTAAAACCTGACAAACTACTGCAACCCGTTTTGAAAGAGCACGCATCGCCTATGAAGTCCAGTCCACTAAAGCGAAGCGACGGGGTGATGAATCTGGAAGCTGCAAGCTTTGGAAGCCCTCGTCACAAGCGCAGAAGCCTGCATGGCGCAACATCATTCGGGAGCGACTTCAATGTCTTCGAACATGGACTTGACGGCACGAACAGCGACTCTGCCGAATCTGGCCGGTCGTCAGAAGAGAAAGAGCGGGAGGCTGCCCCTGGCTTCTCTTCTACCTGGCCCACCTCAACTACCAGTTCACCACAGCGCCGTCCATTTAGTTTGCGCAAGTCCACCCTCCAACAGCGCGCTGGTCCGGGCCGCTCAAGGCTCTTCCCAGAGGCCAATCGTGAGTCCATCATGAGTCCAGCGCTTACAAGAGCAAGATCGCGCATATCTTTGGATAGCGCCTTGCCTTTCCGAAGCTTGGACTTTGAATCGCCTTTTCGTCGAACGAGTGTCAACGAGCCTCCTGTATTTTTTCAGCCTCCTGCGCAGAAGCTGTACCAGTCAGCACCAAAGCCTCATCCGCTGTCACATGCCCTAACACCCTCTTCGTCTAGTTCAAGTGTGGTGGATAATCTATCTCAGCAGTCACAGCAGTCACGACAAGCAAAGTCTCCAGAGACTGAGTTCGTGAAACCCCCTTCAACTTTTTCTCGGTCCTTACCTGTTGGAGCTTTGAGAACAGGCGCTAGCTGCAACATTGCTTCCAGTGAGACGTCTTCTCAGGAGTCTTTCGCCACCCCAGCCGGCTATAAGATGGCCAAACCGCTACCACAGGCCTTCCATTCCACCGGTCTTATTTCTAAGCGCAACCGGAATGTGGACTTTGGCGCTTCAACCGCGAGTGCGCACATGCCCGACACACCATCGAAGAAGGCAGCTCACATCCACATCACTTCGACTCCATCGCAACAATCGGCCTTGGGGAAGTTAGTGCAACCCGTGCATGAATTTGGTAGTCCTAGCACCCCACTCAACGCACGAAACTCCAAGGTATCTCCAGAGTCGTTTGGCAAAGGTGTCAACATCTTTGGCTCTCGTGCTGGCGCACCACAGCTCACCCGCAGAGGGAGCTTTCTTAGCGTTGATGGTGATGACCTAAACAATTCACCGACACATCGACTTCAAAGTCAATCCAGCAATGATGACCTGCCGCCGACACCCACCAAGTCGACCTCTGCAACGGCTTTGCCACGTCCTCAGTCAAAAGGGAAGAGTAACAGTCTACGCAGCAGCCTCTTTGGCAGGAGGACGTCCCTAGGTCCGGATACCTTCGCTTCGCCTGTTGCCGATGATCAGGCGCCTACTCAACAAGATAACTGTAAGTATAATTCTTTACTTGACACACCCTGCTCAAGACAAGAAAAGCAGCACGTGCTGCTGGTAGACGACATAGCGATGCCTTTCATTGATCTCGCGGCTTACCCGTCTTCCTCGCCCTCTCCTGGTCGTAATCGGTCACTTTCGTATGAGCAAATCTCGATCTCGCCGATGCCGCTCGCGAAGAGACCTCCTCGATCTGTCCTTCACTTTCGTTCACGAAGTAACAATGCTAAGCCTTTGCTTTTAACAGCGCCAAATATCAGCAAAGACCAAGATGGCCCAGAAAAGCAATCTCCGCACACACCGCAAGAGTCTTTCACACCGCCAGATCCGAGTAGCCTTTCAATCTCAGCAGAACAACGTCCGTCTACAGCTTTTGGCGGGAGAAGTGCAAAAGGCTTCCAGGTTCCTGCGACACCCACTGGCCCTAGAGGCGACCATGCTTTTGCATCGACTTATGGGACTGGACATGCGTCTTCCGGATACTTCGCGAACGATGTTGACACGACGCTTACCTCACGCTTTGCGCATGTCACCACGTCCGGCATCGGTGAATTTTCGCAAGTATATCGTGTTGAAAAGCCGCTCCCAGGAGCAAAAACTGGATCACAAACGCAGCTCAGTCCCGGAGCACAGGTCTGGGCGGTCAAGAAGGCCCGGAAACCATACACTGGCAACAAGGATCGGGCGCGTAAGATGCGAGAGGTTCAAATTCTTGAGGCTTTGCGCAACCATGAGCATATCGTGGAGCTGGTTGACTTCTGGGAGGCTAAGAACCATCTATACATCCAAACTGAGTTCTGCGAAAATGGGAACCTCAAGGACTTTCTCCTGCATACTGGCTACAAGGGCAGGCTGGACGACTTCAGGATCTGGAAGATTTTACTGGAGCTTTCGCAAGGCGTTAAGTCGATCCATGATGCCACCTTCATTCATTTGGATCTGAAGCCAGCGAACATCTTCATCGACTGGGAGGGCGTGCTCAAAATTGGCGATTTTGGCATGGCTAGTGTCTGGCCTGCTCCTCCTGGCCTTGACGGTGAAGGTGACCGCGAGTACATTGGTCCCGAGGTCCTTTGGGGTCGCTTTGACAAGCCCGCAGACATTTTCGCATTGGGGATGATCATGCTGGAAACTGCGGGCAACATTGTCCTTCCCGACAATGGAGCATCCTGGCAACGCTTGCGCGCCGGCGACCTCAGCGACTTACCAAGTCTTACGTGGACTTCTGATAGCAGCCTCGTCCGGGATGAATCGGGAGACCCGGTGGAGATGGTTGGCGGAATGTCGAACGACTCTATGACATGCTCGGTTCAGGCGGAGGATGATCTTGACTTTCTTCGCCCTGCCATCAGAGGCCACCGTCGGAAGAACAGTCGCGATCTTGTCACACCACCAAACTTCATGGTTGATCAGTCGGACAAGGACGCCTTGGATCAGGTGGTGCAATGGATGATCTCCCCTGACCCAGACAGTCGGCCCACTGTAGACCAGCTTCTGATGGCAGGCGGCGTGCAATGGGTCGAGCGACGTCGCCGCGCGGGTGCTACAGTCTATGAGGGCAGTTGGGGTCCGGCAGATGTTGTTGTTGATTCTCAACATCAGGACATTGAGATGATGGACATCTGAGAGGTCTCACGACCGATGGGCGAATGGTCGATGGCACCGGGTTTTTCGGGCTTACATGAGCCGGCCCGACGCGTTCCATTGCTCCACCTCACGCCTTCGTGGGGGGCATGTGAACTGACGGACGTGGACGATGTGACAAGACCGTGTGTATTTGATTTCGAGCGCAATTTTTACGGCCGGCATACGAGGTTCACGACGCATGTGTTGGGAGTTGGTTTGCATTTCGGGGGACGTCTGGGGCGACGGGCCGGGCGCTTGGCGAAGGACGGGGCGTTTGCTCTTTTCTGTTTGTGACTTCGTTCACGTCTGACCGCATTGTGCGTGTTTGAGGTGGCGTATCGGGAGCGGACCATGGACGCAGCGCATGGGATTGGCATTATCTTGGCATTGAAGGGACGGCTGTTGCGAAAGACGCTCCAGTGGAAAATAAGACACTGACATGGAATACCCGTCGTTCGATGCTGCTTCTAGCGTGAGACGGAGGGAAGGGGTGGAAACGGGTAGCTAGCTGCGCCGGTCTGGAGCGGTTGGGGTATACATATGTAAGGAAAGCATATAGTAACGATTGGTATGCATGTGTTCGATTCCGACTCTTTCGACAGCCGAAACACGAGCGTCCACGTATACTACACGTGTATTATGCGTATGTACGACCGGGGGTGGTGTGTTGTCCGGCTGTATTTGACCCCCAGCGGGCGGGGAACAAAACGTTCCTGGTGGCATCAGCCACGCAGTCATCCTTACGCCACGCATCCCCCTGCGCGGACCGTCCATTCCCGAAACATAGCTGCCTCAAAAAATGCCGCTCAAGGTGGCGCGCGGCCGTGAAAGTGTAGTGTCTCGTCATCAAATTCGCCGTCTCCGCTTTTGTCCTTCCGGTTTCCCCATAGATTTCGAGCGTGCTCACACTCCTCCACGTCCACGACGACCACGACCACCGCCGCCAACGCCGCCGCCTCCACGAGCACCCACCCCCTCCTGCCTGAATTCTGCCATCGTCTGCTGCCTGGGCTTCTGAGCACTGCGGTGAGCACCGCTGGATTGACGCACGGGTCGCGGCCAGCCGAGGCTCCGCCGGCCGACCCGCGGCCTGTGCGCGTTCCTGACGTGATTTTGACGAGACGTTTGCTGCCGACCCGGAATCGAATGCCATCTGCACCGCACAGCACCACACAGCACCGCACAGCACCACACGGCACCACACGACACCACACGGCACCACACGGCACCACACGACACCACACGACACCACACGGCACCACACGGCACCAATCCACTCCAGTCCGCTCCGGCGTCGTCGCACTGTATGCCTGTCGGAACATGCCCCTTCTTTGTCGGCGCCATCCTGTGATCAAGAGTTGGCTGCTGAGCGGCGGTGGATGACATGGCCGACCCCGAGGGTCGCTCCGTGAGTGACAAAACGGCGAATGGTGAGCCGATGGCGGCGTCGGTGACGACTTCCGGGAAGACGGCGGTGCAGGGTAACAGTCAGGCTCCACAAGCGGCTGCCCCATCGGCTCAGCCACGGAGTTCGAGCCAGCCTCGCCAGGCCTCGGTCGCATCAATGGCCGCGGCCCCTCTGCTGCGAAAAACACCGTCCAGCAACTTGGCGCCCTCTGCGTCCCCATCAGCAGGTGCCAGCCCGCAGACATCACGAAATGCATCTCCTGTCCGGAAAGATGGCCGACCAACCAGTCTGACGAATCCCGTGGCGAAACAGCCTTCCGCCGCGGCGCTTCAGAGAGCACTCTCGGCTACCAACGTCCCTCAACTGCAGTCCGGAGTGGTCACGGAAGCGGTGTCCCGACTGCCACGTTCGGCCAAGAGCGTTGGAGGGGTAAGTTCCGGGGACACGACGCCACAATGGCCCGTCTCCCCGCGGTGGAAGTCTCCGCCACCATCGGCGGCCAGTTCAAGGAGAGGTTCGGCGGTCGTGCAAAAGAAGGCCGACGCAGGGAATGGCGCGCCAAGCATTAGTGTGCAAGCGGCAACACCGACGGCTAACTCGCATCAAGTCAAGCCGCCGGCGGGCGAGGAGCCGAGGAAGGGAGACCACCACCCGCAACTGCAAAGCATTCCAAAAGCAACGTCGCGTGGGCCAAGTGGGAAGTCGATGCTGGAGACAGTGCAAGAAACTAGTGCAGACTCTATTGGCGAGTCGCCGGCAGCAATGCAAGCTGCGGCTGACTTGAAGCCGCTTACGAAGATCTCGGAAGAAAGCAAGGATGATTCGAAGACGGACGGCCCAGATGGCGAGAAGCACACGCAGCCTGGCGAAAGTGGCAGCGAGAGCGCGGGTAGCAAGGCCGAGCAGAAGCGTGGTCGCCGATCGTCGCTTACCCTGCACAATAAGAACCATCACCGACCACCAAACACTTCAAAAGGCAATTTTGCAACTCTAGGCAGTGGAAAGTCGAGGCAAGCTGAAGGTAAGCCCAATATGACTGTCGAAACGGAGACGGTCGCCTCCATTCCGCAGTCCGCTCTCGATCGTTCGGCTGGCGGACGGACCGAGAGCGGCACCTTACGTCTCAAACCGAGCAACGAAACCATTCGGCCAAAGAAGGAACGTAGAAAAGTTACCCAGAAGGTTAGAAGTGTCACGCAAGGCACCGGTACGTCGCACATCACCCGCTCTCCTTTACTTATTTACCATGACCCGTTTGAGCGAGATGGCGCACAGTCTGACAGCGTCATTTCTTCCTCTTTTTCTTCCACCACGGCCGTGGACGATGTGGCAGCGCTTCGAAGGTCACCAAGGAAGCACGCGGCATCGCATCACTGGCATCGTGCCATTTCTTACCGTTCACCATCTAAATACTTGAGAACGTTCTCTGATCGATGGCTACGTAAAGCTTCTTCGAAAGCCGACATTTTTGAGCAACGGGTGGCGAACGCCGTTGACGAAGCAAACGCTTCCGACTCGGACGAGACGTTTGTGTACGAATCGAACCCGCCAGACTCGCAACGGCGACCGAGACATCATTCAAGAACACCCAGTGTGACCTCTGCGCACAGCACGGTCGAGCAACAACGTGGCGGAATCCGAGCCATGGGTGATGTGCTCGATGAACGGAGAGTGAACGGAAAGCGCAGCATGAAATTCTCTAATAATCCCTACCATGAAGTCGACAGCCCCGACAGCAAAAATGGCACCGTACGTTCGTCTCAAGCCCGGCACTTCGGTAAATTCGGGAGGGACAGAAGTCACGCATCATTGAATGACCAGGATTCGCCATATACGCAGGCCAGCAAGCTCCGCAGCAATCATCTTATTACCAGGAATTCAAGACCAAATTCCCCCAAAAGCCCACGAAGTGCACAGCAGCAAAAGTATTCGGGTTTGTTCGGGAGAAAGGAGCAGTCTTTTGACTTCGATGCGGAAGGGGCCGATGACGAAAGGACGCCACTCATTGGCACAGTGCGTGCACCAAGGAGTGCCCGACATGCGCGAAGGTTGCACACCGACAACACGGTGCGGAATATGGATGATCATTACCGCACGCAGCCGCGCTCGAGATGGAGTCGTTTCAACGGTTGTCTCCTAGGATTCTTCGTGATAATCGCTGTCGTTCTCAGTGCTGTGGCCTTCCTTGCCATGTCCAACCGGCCAATGTACGATGTGAAGATTCGCCGGATACAAAATGTTTTGGCTAGTGAGCAAGAAATAATGTTGGATTTGTTGGTTGGCGCTGTCAATCCGAATGTACTTGGCATCACAGTTTCGAACATGGATGTAAACGTTTTTGCGAAAAGCAAACATGTTGGAAATTCGCCTTTACATTTCGACCGTTCGGCAACCTTGGTGTCACTGCCTTCGAATCGGCCCCGAACGAGACGGGACTCATCGCCTGCCGCGAACGACGGCAACTCCAATCCATGGCAGGATTTATCGGGCCGTCGGCATGGGCTAGCAACCAATGGCGGTGTTGACCATGGCACCGATCCGCCAGAAGATGATGATTTGGAGAAGGATGCGCAAACCATGCTCCTTGGTCGGATTTTTCACTTCGATCAGGCTCTCATGTTTGAGGCTAGTCCCATCAAGCGCCACCCACACTTTTCGCTTGGGGAAGTTCGACTTGCGCAGCCCGGCAACGAAACGGAGACTGGAGGAAGCGCGAGATGGGAAACTGTGTTGAAGTACCCATTTGAGCTTATCGTGCGTGGCGTTCTGAAGTATCAATTGCCGGTATCCAATCGGATGCAGAGCGTCAGCGTAGGGGCCTCGGTCGTCGTGCATCCGGAGGATGGCGTCGACGATGCGGGCAATATGCGAGTGGAACCTATCAATCACGACGAGCACTGGCAATGGATCGATTGGGATGACATCTTGGATGATTGCTTGCCCAAATACGATCATGCGAGAAGTGAGTGAGGAAAGGGAACCAAGAACCGGATCAGATTGAATTGGGGTTACCCGCGACGCATAAACATGCGCAGTCTCTTTTGTTTTAGCCTGGGTCATTTGCTGTTTGTTTCTGTTTTTGTTTTGTTTTGTTTCAACGAACTTCACAGCGTTCAAGCGAATAACTCGAGGCCACCAAAATGGAAAGGATGGTTGGCCTCGACCGGTTCACGAAGCGATGCCACGAGGATTAGGAGTTGACTACATGTACCTCGGATCGAGACTGGAATTATATAGGAACAAAGCCTCTAGGGTAGGTGGGAAGGAGAAGTTATCGACCCACCTTCAAAGCAGGATGAGGTTGGTGCATATCTTGGACTAAATGGACACGGTGGGTATTGGGAATTGGGATTTTTTCAGGTTCGTGTCCGTGTAGTTTAATCATCAGGATATCTTTTACTGTCGTCAGTGTAAAGCAAGTTATGCCGTACGGACCCTTGAAGGATAACTTCGCGGGTCAGAGTGGTTACGCAGTTAAGTTTCACTCGCGAATGTACACTCCACAGTGGACTGAGTATCTATTATTCTAAGAAGTGACGCGGGAACAAAGAGAGTTGAGCCGCGAATAACAACAAGCAAATCAACAATATGTGCTCAGTAGGCCCGTTCCTCCTCAGAAAAAAGAAAACTAGAGCAGTGAATCATTATTGAAATTTAAAACGCGCAAGACTGGTATGAGAGGAGTCGCCAATTTTTAGTTGAGGCTCTGCGGGCGGCGGGTATAGCCACCGGCTCGTCCTCCCGTTCTCCACCCTCCGCATCCGTATACTGCGGCACCGGTCAGCGACCCCACGAGCATCGCGCTTGTCGCGCGCAGCAGAGACAGGTGACTGCGGACAATTTGAGCGTGTTCAATCCTGTACTTTGGACATTTTCAGACTTACACGCGCACATACACATGTCCACTCCCAGGTGACTTCGAATAACGCTCATCCGGCGAGTGGACAACGATGAATCCGGCCGACCTCCAACTCCCCACCATCTCCCCCAACCTCACCTCCAAGACTTCGCCGACGCTGCAGCTGAGTGCGCTCAAAAATCCTAAACCCACCATTCCGCGCGTGGATGTTGAGCCAATATACACCCACCTCAAGGCGGTATTGGGCGATGGCTGGGCCGACTATAAAACGGCTTTGAATGCCTTCATACTGGGTAACCTCAATCAGGCCGAGCTCAGCTGGGTGCTGCAACCCCTCCTTTCCACGGCGTCATCCTCCGTTCCTCCCGGAGACTCTACGCGGCCGGCGGTATCTCCGCTCCATCTGCATAACACGCTGGTCGCTTCACTCTATGCCAACATCCACCGTGATCCTCCCCCGACCGATGTTGCGCCTTGGGTTGTGGCTACAGATAAACCGACCGCTTTGTCGAAGAATGCCGGTGCGAGTGGCGCCAACGATGAGGGGGAGGAGCGACTGAAGAAAGAAGTCATGGCACTACCCGCACGAGATCGTCGTCGCATCAAATCTCTCAAGGACGGTACAAGCCCGCTCGGGGCGATCAATAACGGGTTGAGAGAGATTCAGGCATATCATAACGCTCTGGACGCCAAGCCTCATCATTCCGGTGAGGATGCATCGGAGGGCGTGTCGGGTATGACGCGGACAAACTGGGACCTAGAGAGCAGAAGACGCTACGCACAGCCTTTGGCTTGCGAGACCCTTGAGTTCCCCACGGTCGGCGATGTGCAGAGCCGTATTGATCCCATCGCAGCGGAGGAAGGATTGGTGGGCGCGACGCAAAGCTCGATGCAAGCGTGCGCGGATATGATTGTGCAAGGGGCTGAGGTGCACCTGAAGGAATTGATCGGCAACCTGTTAACACACACCAGGTCAAATGGAGAGGGATGCATCCAGACAGCAAATTTCCGACGACAGTTGCAGCGCGAGGAGGATGCCGTGGAACGAGGCTTGCTCCAACGAAATCCCGCCGGTCTTTTGCCCGTGGAAGTTGAGGTTCAAAATAAGCGTGAACCGCTGTTCATGCAGGATTTCCGGCTTGCAATCCGGACCGTGGATGATGTACTGAGGAGAGACAAGTTTGCGCAAGAAACCAGCATGCTGAAGGTCTGGCCGAGTCTGCATAGTGAGGCTTTTGAGGCCAAGGTGAATGGATTCTCTACCCATGGCGTGGGGTTTGCGATGTCGAACGGTCCTCTCTCTCTCACGGAGCGGTCAGCGATGGTTGAGGATTCAGTGGCCTTGGACGAGGCTCCAGATTGGCAAGGAGGTACGCTCGGGGCAAGGTCCGACCTCATGAGTGTGCTTGACGATTGCTTGGCTGTCGGGTGAAAGCGACTGGTGAGGAGAATGACGCCGATGCCTTTCGAGCTTCCATTTGCATAGTATTGCTGTCTCGTTACAGTATTAAAGGAGGCCTGGCAAATTGCAGATATCTGCTTCACTCTGGGAACGAAGGCCGGAACCACCCATGGCAATACGGTCCAACACTACGATGTTATAGGAACAGGTGATGTAGCTTGTTGGAAGTTGGTCACAAATAGAGGGATCTGAAGGATCCTAGGTGGCCGGGCACGGAATTTTACGGATTACGTTCAGTGTGCAATGTGGACGCACATAGCAGTGCATTTTGCGATTCAAATATTATTGGGAGGAAGATGATGAAACGAGTGTATGTTTTGATGTGATGAGAGTTGAGCTCGTCGAGAGCCTCCAGGGTCGGGGTTTCATCCTGCATTCAGCTGGTAGAGATCAATAGAAGTGGCTGCGGAAAAATTAATATCTGCAATGCATAAGTCAATCACCTGCGATTCGCAGGCGCCGCCTCCTGCTCTCCGAGACATATTATTATGTAGGACCTGCCTATCTTGTAAGATAACATGTGACCTTTTGATCATGAAGAGGGTTGGCTCTTCAAAAGTAAGGCTGTTGTAAATCCTGAATTTATGCTGATTCCCCGAGACCATTCTTTTGAATAGTTTCCGGAATTGTATCCGAGAAGTACCCCGCACTATGATGCCTTCAATAGGGTTTTGTTTGAAGGAATCGATCTTGCCCTATTCGAGCATAATATAAGACTGTTCAGGGACGGATCAATTTGCAGGTATTCAATTGTACGTCCCTCACGTCCTTGTTGAATCATCCTCGGCCCAAATATGACTCAGTGGCTACCGAAGGTTAGAGTCGCTGGTGAGTTCGCTTGCGTTCCTGCTGAGTGCGACTAGACTTATTCGCATTCAGCATGCAACGTTGCACCGGTTTTTTTGGATACGGGGAGAACCGTGCAAAAAACAGTTTCCTTGATTCGTGAGGCAGCCAAGAATGGAGCAGATCTTGTCGTGTTTCCAGAGTCATACATACCTGCATTCCCTCTGTGGGTAAGACGACGCACCACTTTGAATCCGCGAGGAAGTTCGAAAACTGACTGATGAGATAGGCTGGGATTGCAGCACCGATTGATAATCATGATTTCTTTACTGCCCTGGCTCGGGAGAGCCTTCTCCTGGGCGGTAAAGAGCTGCGAACATTGCAACATGCTTGTGCGCAGAATCACATCTTCGCGCATATAGGTTTCAATGAACGCTCACATCGCAGCGTTGGATGCATTTGGAACTCTTCCGTTATAATTGATGCGAATGGTAAAATTCGGAATCACCACCGGAAAATCATGCCCACGTTTTATGAAAAACTTGTTTGGTCTCCCGGAGATGGCTCGGGACTCAACGTTGTTGATACCGGACGATGCGGCAAAGTTGGAAGCCTCATCTGCGGCGAGAACACAAATCCCCTCGCTCGCTGGAGTCTGATGGCGCAAGGTGAGCAGCTGCACATCAGCACGTGGCCGCCAGCATGGCCAACGCGACGATCCGGGGCGACAGCCGCAAGCACACCAGGAGAAGGGATTCCAACGGGAGGGAAGCAATATGACAATATTTCTGCGAATCGCATAAGGTCTGCTGCTCATTGTTTCGAGGCAAAATGCTTCGGGGTGTTATGCAGTGGGTTCATGGATAAGAGAATGCGAAACATTCTCGTCAAGCATTCGCCTTCGTCGGCAGAGACGTTGGATAATGTCACTCAAGGTGCGAGTTTATTCCTCGACCCAACTGGATCTCAGATTGGTGAACAAGTTCAAGGTGAAGAAGGCATAGCGTATGCTGATCTAGATTTGAGTGATTGTGTGGAGCCGAAACAATTCCATGATGTCGTTGGGACAGGTTATCAGAGATATGATATCTTTGATCTAAGAGTTAACCGCCGAAAGCTCGAGCCCGACGCTTTTCTAAAAATGAGAGAAATTGATGTCGAATCGAATTTTGTCCGAGAGGATGAATTGCCGACTGAAACGACAGAGAAACTGGAGGATTCGAACAGGCACAATATTCGACACGGTGTGGGCAGACTCAGGATATTGTAGCATGTTGTTGATCGAATCTCCGCCGCTTCTTATTTGGAAAGCCTAAATGAAGTTCTATTACGATTCGATTCCAAGCTTCTATTCTGGCGTGTGCGTTGTGTCTGTCGTACGTGAAGTAGTAGATGAATAACTTTGGTTGGCTTGCATGACTAAGCTTGACCCACTCCAGCATGACACCTGTTACATTATCAAGGCTGAGAATCGATGTGTTGAAGAGAGCAAAGGTCTGAAAAGTCGATCGTGACTCCAGTTTTGATATTTTATGCTCTTGAGTCACGGCCCACGCTTTCACTGTTGCTTGATATGGTAGCGTTCTACACATTTGAAGACCTGTCCGGTTCAAACGACCCTGTCAATACAGACAATCCATTCCAAGGGCTGATTGATGCATGTGGTGACGACGCAGTGAGTTCATATCGAATGATTAATCAGCAATAAATAACTCTAAACGCAACTATAGACTCGAATACAAGACCGCTATGATGCTCATCGAACAAAACGAAATGCTCAACAACGAGCTAAATTGCTCGAGCCAGAATTTCAAGGCGTGATTGTTGATGAAGTCCTAGCAAAATTAGAAGACCGATCACTGAGTCCTCCTTTCAAAGATTGGCGGCACTGCCTGGTATTTTGGGCACGACCGCCACAAAGCATTCGTACATTAGTCTCCGATATACAGCAGCATCTTCGTACGGTTGCACCCAACCTTTGGATAATGCCACCCACGAGTCTCCACATGTAAGTACATGTTGTCTTTCAAACTCTTTGGAAATATGCGCTAACCTTCATGAGCAATCTTAGGACGGCATTGGAGATCACACATTCCTTAACTGCGGAGGAGATCGATGCACTGGTCGAAAAAATGCTCCCCAGCGTTCAAGGAATTGTTGATTATACCTACGGCCATCGAGCTAAGCTAGTGAAACCTTTGTTGAGCTACGATGCTCAAGCACTCGCACTTTCGTTTCTCCCAGCAGCGGGTGAGTCCGGGAGAACACCTGAAGAAGACTCATATACGTATCATCACCTTCGTCGAGATCTATACAATAAGGCTCAAGCCACAGGCGTGAAGGTAGCGAGCCGGTATGTGATGCCTTCCGCTCACCTCACTATTGCTCGTTTCATCTCCAAGTGCGATTTCGAAACGGAAGATGGCAGGGTGGACCATGTACAGATCGAAGCTCTGATTAAGACTATCGATGAGATTAATGATCGCTTGATGAAAGAGTACTGGCCACGTATAGATTGTATCAAAGATGGGGGAGAGTGGATTGTTGGACAAGAGAAAGGTTTGGAATGCAGAAAGGGCGCTCTTTGGTATGGCAGCGGCGGGAGTACAGTGAGTTTAGGAAGAGGCTTTTAAGTCGAACCAAAATCACCTATAGGAAAGAGTTGAATTTTAGGAGGTCATAAGGCGACCCAATAATGTGAATTGCAAAGGATTATGCTTCTTTGCCCATAAATCATAGGTAAACATTTTTACTTGATAGGTCCTTTTTTTTTTTTAACAGAGCGTGTTGCTTTAACTAAACTCGATCCAATCTGGGCAGCTTCACTCAATAGAGAATGCAGTCATAGTATTTGCCAGAACACTACGCTTAAAAATGCCCCAAAAGTCAAACCCATCTGTTTACCAGCAGCATTTAGACTCGCCAACGAAGACCCATTTGCACTACCATTTACCTGACTTGTCTTACTGAGCCCATCTGGTAGACCCTGCTCGCTAAAAGTCAAATTCTGTGGTACGCTCGTGTTATAGCACTGCCCGCTCGCAATGTCCAAGTTCGCCAAGTCATTCGCATTGACGAAGAACATGTACATTTTTGGATTCAGTCCCTTGAACCCTGAGGTGTCGTATGGAAACTTGTCACCAGGATCCGTGGCGGTAGTGTTTCGCAAGAAAATGCACTGTACCTGTCCCGGATATTCTTGAGCCATTTGTGGATAATCACGCATGACATCGGAATTCGAAGTATCAGCGACCAAGATGAATTTGCGCTGCGGGAATGTCTGGAATATCTTGTCGAGAAGAAATTTGCGAATGCTGAGAGTTGCTGAAATGTCGCTGAAGTTGAGCGGGCGAGTGTCGAAACTTCCACCAGGATAGTTTGCGTAGATGAATTGCATGTAATTTCTCGTCACCTGTTCTGGGGTTGTTGTAAGGTAGTGAAAGTGCAAGTTAGGAATGCTTTGGCTCCAATTGGCATATATCACCGGCATATTTTGCCATGGCACATAGGGCCGAGCAAAAGAATTCAACAGGCCTTGCGCAGGCTCGTATATCTTAGTGATACGCAGGATATCATCGATATCGCTAATCACAGTCAAACCCTCATTAGGGACAAGATATGCGGTGCTGTTTCCTAAACTAGTGCCTTCCACATAGGTATTGAGCCGCTGGATCTGATTTGTCTGATTCCCAGCAGCGAGCCCGTTGCTCTCAATTGATACAAATGCATCAAAGTCTCCTTCCGGCGTCGTTAAATATGGAAAAGTAATGTCTTGTGTGCCTCCTATAGCTATCGTACCGCCGCCACCCCCCAGCTGTCCACTGCCTCCTTGGCTAGGCGCAGGCTCAAGATGTATCGTGGAAACATTGACGTTACCTTGCTGGACAACGAAAATCTCTGCAGTAAGATTGCGCGTTTGAGCCTGCTGCGATTCCGGAAGATCTTGCACGGTCGTTCCATAAATGAATAAATCATTCGCCAGCTTATCTAGCGTTTCATTTGAAGTGTTGGGCTGCTTGTAGACATTCCCATGGAAACGGACATTCCATCCTTGCTCTGTCCAGTTGGCATAGGGGTCGATATTCAACACTTGGGTTGGCACTGCAGCTAAAGTTGAGCCATCAATACCGAGAGAACTTTCGACAGCACTGCCTGTAGGGAAGCCCTGAAAGAAGTTGGGGATTCCTGAAGCAACAAAGCTTGGAACATCAGAGCCGAGACCACTCAGCACAGAGTTAATGTCGGATTCGATATTGCTAATGATATCTCGCCGGTGCTTCCACGTCTGCGAAGGACGGCATATGACTGGCGAGGGCGTAATTATTGGGTCATGGGGCTCAATTGGATTTGCAGCTACAAGGAGGCAAAGAGACGTAGGGAAGAGCAGGTGGCGAAGAGCGAGACCGGGCATGTTGAAGGATGTTGAAGATAAGGACGAGAAGTGGAAGGAGAGGAGAGGGATTTCGACCCAAGGGTGTCTCCCATAATCATGTTATTTGAGTAGCATATAACGCATGGCTTGGCCATCGAAAGAAGCAGTGTAATAGTGGGATAGACTCTTGATGCCAAGGTAGAAATGACGTCCAGCCAAGGCGCGCTCTAATGCCGAAACAGCTTCTTCAAGCGCTGATTCATGCGTTTGGATGGCATGAAACGAGGCATCCGTTTGGCTTGCCATTGTCGTCATCAGATTGTGCATTTTTACTGGTCGCGGTGATAGTTGGAGTTGATGATTACATGGACGGACATGAACGTGGCAGGCGTATAAAGCGAAGGGTAGCCATGTGTGAAGTCTCCGTCGGGATTCGCTCCGTGTTGCGAATTCCGGTCTTAGACACCGCTTGGTCCACGCAGGTAGGGCGTGAACGGCATTACAAGTACACAGAAAAAGACCTAGTCGATATGAATTTCTTCCAGTTGAAGACATCCAACATCATTTCCATATCAACGAGTTTCAAGCCATCATAATGTCCCTCCCTCAGCCGATTCTATACGATCCTAACCGGCATTGCCACCTCCTTGTCCAAATTGCCTCCATTCATGCCGCATGCATTATCAATGACAATCAACTCGCCTCTTTCTTGCCTAATTCTGACGGAAGTCTGGATCACGAAAAAATGCTAGCGTATTGGCAATCCCGAAGTGAAGACGTCAAACGGGGTTTGCGCTTTTTTGTTTTGCAATTTACGGATTTGGAGGAGACCGAAGTGGCTGGATACGGTTGTCTATACATGCCACCGAGCGAGACAGGGCCGTTTAGAGGCGAAGTAGAAAAGCTCATGGTCAGTCCTCATCACCGTTTCAAAGGAGTGGCAAGGCAGGTGATGGAGAAGCTGGAGAGAGAGGCTGTCAGACGAGGACGATGGTTAATTGTATGTGATCTTGCAAATTTCAATCATTTAGATCAGATATAAGGAACTTACCGTCGGCAGATTCTTGACACTACTATCGGGACGCCAGCTGAGAATATCTATCCTCGGCTTGGCTACATATCTTGGGGTGTATTGCCCAATTATGGCATTAGTCCGAAAGACGGCACACTAGTTGATGAGAGGTGGTTTTACAAGGATCTGAGACATTAAGCAAGACATCCTTTCCATGGTCTATTTTACAGACTCCTTCGTAGTATTGTACAGTCACGAGGCGAGCTTTAAAATTAGTTTTCTAGAAACGCGCCCGAACCAGATCTAGATGGCTGCATGGCCATTACACCTGATCAAATTTTACAGTGTTGTGACCATCTCTACTCACACTGGCATAGCTCATTTTCGTTGGTGTTGTTGCTGGTTGGGTTTTTTCGTGAGAAGGCATGCCAGTCATAGCTGGTTTTATCTGCAGGGCTGCAGGAAGAGACCCAGCAGGACTTTCCGCAATCTCATTCATATCTTCCGAATTTAGAGCATCTTGAAGTCTCGAACCGCGAGACTGGATAAGGATTGTAGCTGGCCCGTGGAAATGTAGAAATAGCTGAGAGACGTGTCAGTTCGATTCAAGCCGAAGAAGTTCAATATACATACTCGATCTCCCCAGATCGTCCGCCTAGCCCAAGTCCTCACGGTGAAGATCGCATTCGCGGTATTCCTCCACATAGAAGATTCTCGCATCGTCCGCCAAAACCGTGTGTCTGGTAGATAAGATACTGGATTTGGTATTTGAAGTCGCAGCATGTTCGTTTTGAATCTATATGGCTGGGGAGGATGCTGCATGATGCTATAGGCTATTACATTGCTGGGGTGTACAACATACTGCTCGCCTGTCTTCAAATGTATTTGATGGATAAGTCCTTTGCCCGAGAGAGCTATGAGACCACGGCCTGTTACGGAAGTGCTACCCCAATGAGCAAGGCTCTATATCCGTTAGCGAAGTTCTCGAAGATAGTATTTATATGCAAGAACAACTTACCATATTGGTGTTGAGCCTCGGCCTAAGGCTCAAGGTGTGTCCTGTCCATGCAAGCAATGCATTCCTTTGTGCTATCATCCAGTCAAGTCTGCCGTCCAGATGCACCACTACCAAGCTGGTGATCGGTGACTTGGTTCCGATCAGAGCGGTGTAAGGGCTCGTGGAAGTTATCCGCTGGTAAATGAAAGGTATGCCCAGGAGCGCCCTTTTTAATGGTCCCAACAAGGATAACGTGGAAATGGCGTTCTCTGCTTTACCATTGAAACCCACGAGCGTACCCTTTCGGGTGTACAGGTTTTGAGAAGGGGAGATGGTTGCGGAAAGAAGCGAAAACGGACTTCCTAGCACTTCAAAGCGCGCATCTATAAAATATGAGCCCGCAAGTCGTCGATTGGCGTACAGTAAGACTTACCCGCTCCGTTGACGGAACTACCATTGGACCCATTGAAACCCTGCTGCTCGGTGGAGGATGGGGAGGCGCTGATTTGAATCCAACGTCGACTCGTTCGGGTCAGAATAGAATGAGATTGCACTTGGAACCGGACAATCGCACAGACGTGTCTTATTGCCTTACCGCGCATTGCAAAGATATGATCTGAGCAAACGGGCAGTTGTTGCGAACGTTGTCTCGCGGAGTTTGAGCTTCACCTCCGAATTCCCCGCAAGGCTGAAGGCGGTGAGAGTTTTGCGAGAACCACCGTACCTGCAATCCGAGACACGCACATCCACTCCATATCACATCCATTTTTCATTTGAAAACTTTTACTGCACGAAGCAAGTGTGACGGTGGTAATGTCGCGGTTGACCTCATCCAATTGCGTTCGGGACGTTTAACGTGATCGAGCCACACTAACGTTCATTGCACTACACGGTCGTGCACGTTACTTTACAATGTTTGCCAACAGTCTCTGCGCTCAGGTGGCAGCTAGGTCCTCTAGCACACTGCCGCGATCTCCCGCAGCGGTCTTTAGCTTGAGGGTACTGAAATCTGCTGCATGGCCGAGCAAGCGAGTCTTCGTCACGACCCCGAGACACAGAAAGGATGACTTGCGGGTTCGGATGCTACAAGTGGAACAGAAAAATGGAGCGAAGCAGTCGGCAGAAGAAAGTGCCAAACCGGGATATCTGAAGCAAGTACAGGCTGTTAAGTCTGAGCCTGTCAAGGCTGGTGCTTTGTTGTCAGAGCAGACTGTATCAAATAAAGACCAGAGGAAAGCCGATTGGAGAATATTGAAAGATATGTCACACTACTTGTGGCCAAAAGACGATCTTGGTACCCGTTTCAGGGTGGGATTAAGTGTGGCGCTGCTGATCGGCGCAAAAGTAGGCAACGGGACTTCTCGTATAACACTATAGCTTGTTTGTTGATAGCTTCTGTAGGTCCTAAACGTTCAAGTCCCATTCTACTTCAAGACTATTGTAGATTCGATGAATATCGACTTTGCAGCTCTCGGAGGCACAGCTGCAAGCGTGGCAGGAGCATCTATCTTTGCATATGGCATTACCAGAATCGGAGCAACTCTCTTTCAAGAGCTGCGTAATGCGATCTTCGCCAGCGTGGCTCAGAAAGCCATCAGAAAAGTTGCTGGCAACGTTTTCAGCCATCTTTTGAATCTGGACTTGTCATTCCATCTCAGCCGGCAGACGGGTGGCCTGTCTCGCGCCATCGACCGTGGGACGAAAGGGATTAGCTTCCTGCTGACAAGCATGGTTTTCCACATAATACCCACAGCTCTAGAAATTAGTTTAGTGTGCGGAATCTTGACTTATCAGTACGGTTGGAAATTCGCAGCCATTACCGCCGGCACAATGGCAGCATATACCTGGTTTACTATCGCCACGACGGCCTGGAGAACAAGGTTTCGCAAGCAGGCTAATGCTGCTGACAATAAAGGTGCCACAATCGAGCTGGATAGCCTGATCAATTATGAGGCAGTGAAGTATTTCAATAATGAAGCCTACGAGGCCAAGAGATATGATAGTGCTCTGAAAAATTATGAGGACGCCAGTATCAAGGTCGCTACGTCCTTGGCATATCTTAATAGCGGCCAGAACCTCATTTTCTCGTCCGCGCTGACAGCGATGATGTACTTGGCTGCTGAAGGCGTTGCCGACGGATCACTCACTGTGGGTGATTTGGTAATGGTTAACCAGCTTGTTTTCCAGTTATCCGTTCCTCTCAACTTTCTAGGTTCAGTATACAGAGAGCTGAGGCAGAGTCTCCTGGATATGGAGACTCTGTTCAACCTGCAAAAGGTGAACGTGTCGGTGAAGGAAAAGCCGAATGCAAAACCGCTACAGTTGCATAAAGGAGGAGAGATCAAATTCCAGGATGTATATTTTGCTTACCGAAGTGATCGACCTATTTTGCAAGGGCTGAATATGACAATTCCTGCCGGAAAGAAAGTTGCGATAGTTGGACCCAGTGGTTGCGGTAAAAGCACTATCCTCAGACTCCTCTTCCGCTTTTACGATGTGCAGAATGGCAAGATCACTATTGATGGACAGGATATTCGAAATGTGACGTTGGAGAGCTTAAGAAAGAGCATAGGTGTAGTGCCACAGGACACTCCGCTATTTAACGACACGATCGAACATAACATTCGGTATGGAAACATGAATGCCTCGCAGGAAGAGATTTTCGCAGCCGCTAAACGTGCGCATGTAAGCGAGACGATCGAGAAATTGCCAGAGGGGTATAAGACGCAGGTAGGAGAACGAGGCATGATGATATCTGGGGGTGAGAAGCAACGGCTTGCTATCTCACGCCTCATTCTCAAGGATCCCCCACTTCTATTTTTTGACGAAGCGACAAGTGCGTTGGACACACACACAGAGCAAGCGCTGCTTGGAAACATCAACAGTATTTTGAAAGAGAAGATGCGGACAAGTGTCTTTGTGGCGCACAGATTGCGAACCATCTATGACAGCGACTTAATAATCGTGCTAAAAGATGGTGTTGTTGCTGAACAAGGGACTCATGAGCAATTGGTGGATAGCGGGGGTCTTTACTCGGAACTCTGGAGCAAGCAGGAGATGCTATTCCTTGAGCAAGACCAAGATCAAGTTGAGAAACCAAGCGAGAGAGAAGGCCAAAATTGATATGAGTGCTGATGACGAGAATAAACGACTAAGTGACTGTGGCTGGAGTGGTCAGTTAGAAAGTGAGATCATAAATCTCCTTTCTATCTTACATAAAGTGAACCATCTTTGATATATTACAAGCTGGCAAATTTTTATTAGCGTTTGTACCTATAGCACACCATCCGCCTTATACAATTCTTTCAAGTCTAGTCAAGGGTACAGAGTACAACCGGCCCTAATCCATCGCCCAGGGCATAGAGGTTTCAGACAGCACGAAATAGAGCGAAAACACAATAAGGAGATACTGCTGATAATAAAGGTTTTGAGCATTTTGATTCGGTAGAGGCAAATTTGGCAACAACCTCTGAGTGATAAATTGAGTATAATGTTCCGCGAGAGAATATGAGCTCAACCGAAGACCTGTCAGAGTCTAAATTTGTGGTAGTCAGGGAAAGCTAGGTATGAGGCTTGTTACGAGGACAATGAACTCGAAGAATATGACGGCATATATGCTTTGCTTCTTTAAATGGTACCTAGATTGACGAAAATGAGAATACTATGGACAACTCAAGCAATATCTACTGCGTCCTTGAAAACATGCTCGGACACTTTCACGTGAAGTAGTCGAGCAGAGGAAAATTCTATTGTAAAGTTCAACTAAAATTTGTGTCCAGGAGTATTCTGCAGGTGAGAGTTTTAAAACCCATTCTTAACAGTCAATGTAGAACAAAACTTTTAGGGAATTTCTGCCTTTCTTAATCATTGTCCAGGTTAGTCTATTGTATGAAAGCATTATCCCATGTCAGCCTGTCACATGATTTTTCGGTTGAAGTACCAATTGAAGTGAAGACTTGCAAGATTACCCGAAGTTCACCCACACTCAATCGTGCCTTCGGCAAGAAGGCAATACTATTGAAAGCACGAGCGGAGAACAGCGCCCATCTACTCTCTTTCCAGGAAGCAATGGCATCCAAACTAGGCCCATGGATGTTCCGCAGTGGCGCTGGTGCGCTACGTACTGTCGCCAAACAGCAGAAGCGAGCCTTCCAGGAGTGTATGGCACAACGAAGCGCCTCGCTCATGGTGGTATGTATCAGCTTAGATCACCTATCTGAAAACGTAATACTAATCGCTGCAGCATCGCGACACGCCTGAAAACAATCCATCAATTCCCTTCAAGTTCAACGAGCAAAACGAGAAACTCATCGAAGAGGTGCTCAGTCGATACCCTAGCCAGTATAAAAAGGCGGCTGTGATGCCCCTACTAGACCTTGGACAGCGGCAGCATGGCTTTACCAGTATCAGTGTTATGAATGAAGTTGCAAGAATACTTGAGATGCCACCAATGAGAGTGTATGAGGTAGCTACATTCTACACAATGTATAATCGTACTCCTGTGGGCCGATTCCACGTACAGTGTTGCACCACTGTAAGCTGCATGGCATTCCTTTGATCAAGTCATGCGCAGGCACTAATGTCATGTCATCAATAGACCCCATGCCAGCTTCGAGGCAGCGATGGTATCATGAAAGCTATCGAGGAGCACCTTGGCATCCACCACGGCGAGACTACCCCAGACAAAATGTTTACCTTCACCGAAGTGGAGTGCCTCGGCGCCTGTGCAAATGCACCCATGGTGCAGATCAATGATGACTACTACGAAGATCTGACACCCGAAACGACTAAGTCACTACTTACGGCTCTAAAGGAAGCTGCAGAGAAGACCGGAGCAGGAGGAATGGCACCGGGCATGACAGGCAACGCTGGTAAAGATGAGGTATCTGGGAAGCCGAGCGGTAAACAGATCAAAATGGGGGGCGTTGGATATTCAGCCCTCGGAGCAAATATTCCTGCACCGGGCCCATTGAGCAAGCGAACATCTTGTGAGCCTGCCGGGGGACTAACAAGCCTTACAGGTGAGCTGCCCACACCAGAACAAACTTTACGCAAGGATGGCGAGCTATAGACGCGAGATATGTACATATGTACGATAAAGCGTAGAAAATGTCTCACTGTTGGTGATACCGCTTGCAGCTGTTGTCATAGGTCGTGATCCTGATTGGGCGTTCCACAGCAAATTGCACGCTTATATACGTAATTTCTGGGCAGGAAAGATCATCTTTAGTGTTATTTGTCTGTACTACTGACTCTCAAGGTGATTCTTCGTCAACTTTGGCGTGCTCGATCTAAAGTGTTCCGGTTTCTGCGCCGTGCAACAATGTCAAACAGTGGCTCTCGCACCCGAATCCCGCCATAATTGGCATTTTATATAAATTTTCAGATGCATTCCAAACCTCAAACCTGTAAGACCTGAGTCGAGTCGAAATCGAGTGATTGGATTTCTACTAGTGAGGCTCTCTGTTCCCTCAGGAAACCAAAAGTCCCTACTATCACTCAAGCGCATTCTGCTTTTGTATATCTAGATGTGAGTGCATATGTCCTACCGTTTAATTATTATTACCGCTCAAAAAGTACATTTCGCATCCGATGATATTCTGCAAGAAAAGATCGAATACTCAAAATAAATCCGCCAATTTCGACACTTCCCGCCCTCTACCGACATGGAACTTCTGCTCATTGCCGCTTGTATTGCCATGGCAATTTCCACCATTTCGTTGGCCGTTCCTGCTCCTCTTTTTGTCAAGGAAACCCATTATGGTGATACATGTGACAGTGGCATTGGATAACCTTCGTTTCTTATGCGTAACACAGATCTGTTGGAATATGCCGAGCATTCCATTCGAACTCCCCAGTGCATGCAAGCTACGGGCAATCTGTGAGTGAGTGCTCCTTAGAAAGGTCTATGCAGCCTAGGCTCACACCTATTATCTTTTAGCTTATATATGTTCGGGTGGACGATGGCCGGAACTGAAGTCAACCCAACAAGCTCGATTGGACTCGCCGCAATAATACGTCGACCGGACACGGCAAATGGTATGCTGAAGGTCTGGTTCCTGCAAACATTCAGGGGCCCATCTGCAATCTTACTCAATCCTTTCCGAATGCCACCATTGCGTCGCCATGGCTAACTTACTACAACACGGAGCTTTTCATTACTCAATTGCTACATTCATTTACCGTACAGAACCTGACTGAGACTGTGGCATACCTTTGTGAGAATATGCGTCCATTACCTATGGACGCATTCGTAATGGACAGCGGTCGAACTACAAAAACTATATCTGTGCTGCGGCCGGCAAGCAAGCGAACCCAGCACCGGCCACTCAAGCGGCAACACCCAATCCGACAACCATTTTAGGTTATACAAACACTGCAAGTATCTTATATGCGATTATGTTCGCTTCTTCTGCCACAATTGGTTCAAAGGTAAGCATATTTTGCGCTCACGCTCCAGAATACGTGATGAACTTGAATGACATGCGGCTCAATGGGATTATGGTTGAGAACACACTTTGTTCAAGCGCCATTACTCGGCTCCTATATGCCGGGATTACCAAAGCTACCATCATATCAGTGAGTTTGAGACTTTTTGCCACCGCTGTTCAAGGAGTTAGCTACGTTGATGGGTAGTCGAGCTGGCTATGTGATAACCTTGACGCCGATGCGATGAATTCATTAGGTTTGGATGCATTCGGAGTTTGAAGCATGCTTTGCTAGGCTTAGGCGATATAAAAAAGCGTTTGAAATCAATCAAGGCACGGACATTCGTTTTTCCAAAGCAAGAATATGAAGATTTGATCTTATGTTCAATTCCCTATGAATGCCGGCACTGCTTATAATTGAGTCAGCCCAGTCCTAGATTCAGGGTTGAATAAGAGCGGCATTTGAGACATTCATTGAGATCGAAAACAATGATCTCTTACTATTTCTAGCATCCACATTTCATCTGCCCTCACGCAAAGACTTGGAAGGTGCCGATATATGGTCCTTTGTATCAACACTCGTGACTTTCGGCAGGACCTGCCTCAATGGGACTTCGATTTTGATGTCGCCACAGCCTTTGTGGGGCTAGTTCCTACACTGTTGTCGAAAGTGACTGTCGAGTTAGATTGGAGCTTGATGCGGCCAAGTTCGGGCAACTCTGAATCTCTGCATCTGACCGGCTACGGCTCATACATTGACAAACGCTTTCAAGATAGTTGCCAAAGAAAGCAAGGTCTAGCTCAAGTAATCGCCAAGCAGTCGTTTGATAGCCTCGACCTTCCCGAATTGTTATCACCGCAAAGATGCCGATTATACCTTGTGCTTCTATCAGGCCATCATTCCTTTTGTTCAAATATCTGCTGTTCATACATTCCTGAAAGACCTCCTATTTGCTCTACCAATAACCACCACCTTTTGTCATGGCTACAGAGACAGCTGTGGCAAGCTCTCTACCGATCAGGGCAGCCAACGAGAGCGAGATCCATCCCTTAGCTCCATTGAGCGCCCAGGAAATCAAGCATGCCGTCAGCATAGTGAAGAGCCAATGGCCCGCGGAGGTCGATCTTCACTTTAAGATCATTACGCTTGAGGAGCCTGCAAAGGCAGAGAGTGTTTCGCATATCGAAGCGGAGCTTCATGGTTACAGTCTGCCAAAGATTGACAGAAGGGCATTCGTAACTTATTATATACGACGGACGGTCAGTGGCCCATGCCACAAGCTCAAGAGTACATTGCTAACTTTGCACATAGAACAAATTCCATGAGTCAGTTGTTAATCTCACTAAGCAAACTGTAGAATATAACGTCCGACTGGGTCCTAACATTCATGCTCCTGGCGATGGCGAGGAGATCATTGCAATTGAAAAAGCCGCATTAGAGGATGAAGGCGTCAAATCCGAAATTGCTAAGCTCCAACTTCCAGAAGGCACGATCCTCGTCTGTGATCCCTGGATTTACGGATCAGACGGAGTTGATGACCACGAGCGTATGTGGCAGTGCTTCTTATACATGAGAGACCCTTCAAACCCCAGTGAAGTAGATTCTAACCATTATGCCTTTCCTCTCTCCATCTCTCCGGTCGTTAGTGCCGACACGAGGACTGTCATCCGTATTGATCATATGCCAACCGGAAAGGATCTCGCGATCAGTGGCCCACAGCCGCTTCCCCCGCCGACCAGCAAATGAGTACATTCCAGAAGCACAGAAATTACGCACCGACCTCAAACCGCTCAATGTGATCCAGCCAGAGGGGGCGTCATTTACAGTTACACGACAAGGCACGTCAAACATCCTGGAGTGGCAGAAATGGTCTTTCCGTGTCGGCTTTAACCAGCGGGAGGGAATGGTCCTTTACAATGTTCGGTACGAGGGACGTAGTCTATTCTACAGACTCTCTCTTTCCGACATGAACATCCCATACGCGGACCCTCGTCATCCATTCCACAAGAAGTCGGCGTTCGACCTAGGCGATGCAGGCGCTGGGATTATGGCGAATAACCTCAAGCTTGGCTGTGACTGCCTTGGATCGATTCATTATCTTTCTGCTGTTCTGGCCGACGACAAAGGCGAGCCTTTGGATATGCCAAACTGCATTTGCATTCATGAGCAGGATGCAGGCATTGGTTGGAAGCATACAAATTACCGAACCGGCCGGGCTGCTATTGCGCGAAACCGTGAGCTTGTTCTGCAGTCAATCATTACCGTCTCGAACTATGAGTACATCCTAGCGTTCAACTTCAACCAGGCTGGAGAAGTCATGTACGAAGTTCGGGCAACTGGGATTCTCTCGACACAGCCAATAGACGATGGTATTGAAGTTCCATGGGGAACTGTTGTTCATCCAGGCGTCCTCGCCGCCCACCATCAGCACATCTTCTCGCTTCGCGTAGATCCCATGATCGATGGCTACCACAATCGGTTGGTCTATGAAGAGGCTGTTCCAATGCCTCGCAGTGACTTCAACCCACATGGTACAGGCTACTACACACAGGAAACCATTGTAGAGACATCTGGGGGCTTTGATATCGACTACAATAAGAACCAGGTGTTCAAGATTCAAAATGCGAGCGTGCGGAACCCCGTCAATGGCAAGCCGGTGGCCTACAAGATTATGGCGCCACCCTTCCAGAAGATGCTTGCCGATACCGACAGCTTCAACTATAAGCGTGCTGAATTCGCGGATAAAAACATCTACGCGGTCAAATACAAGGACGGCGAGCTATATGCGGGTGGCAAGTACACCAACCAATCTCGCGGTGGCACCGGGGTTCGCAGTTGGGCCGAGAGAAAGGATCGGATTGTAGATGAGGACTTGGTCGTCTTCGTCCAGTTCGGTATCAACCACGTGAGCTTACTCCTGCGGGGTGCGGTTGCCGTGCGTCCTCGTCACTGACCACTGTATAGATCCCTCGAATCGAGGACTTCCCGGTCATGCCGGTTGAGACGCTTAAAGTGGCCATGAAGCCGGTCAACTTCTTCAGTAAGAACCCGGCTATTGATGTGCCTCCGAGCACTCAGGAGTTCAACAAATCTACTCTGCTCTCCGAACTCCATCACCAGGGGACTGCAGAAGGCTCGATTGACAGCAGCGACGCAGTGTGCTGCTCAGGCCCGGCTCCCACCAGCAAACTTTGAGGAGGGCCGGGGATACGAGTACATCTCAAATCACACAGCACGTCGTCTGGATATTGCTGTCACTTTGTACCCTCGCTTGACCACACCGGGTGGAGGTTGTGGCCCAGTTGAGGGAACTTTCATTCATACCCTGATGCATCAGCCCATTGATGGCATTGGACCACTACACGGAAAGCAGGTTACTGTTACAAAGTTCTAGTCTCCGGAGTGAGAGCCTATGAAGGTGGGACATAGCATTGTTCAAGTCATTCGCTCTCGTAAATTAGGCGCGTGAAACTGTCGCGGAGAGCCTGGCATCCAATCAAGCACATGTGCCGAAATCCCGCCCGTAGCGTGGGGGTTTGTTTGCGTGGAGGCTTGTTTGCGTGGAGGCGTTCAGCCTCCGCACGACAAACCTCGGGATCCTCTGTTTTCATATCATCACCCACGCACCTTGTACCTCCCCCCCAAAGCACCATCCTCGTTTCGGGAACAGTTCCACAAGCCATACGCCCCTTCCTCGCCTGCAGACTTTCGCGTACGGTCCGCGGCTCGCGTCGCATCGCCGTGAGTGATGTGACGCACTGGTCTGGTCCCTGTCTACATTTCGCAGTGATTCGCGACATCGAAGCAGGATAACGCCTGGATTGAAGCACCCGTTTCGACTAGGCTGGCCTTCGGGGAGGGCGAATCAGGGGAGGCCAAAGGGCGTTGCGGGCCCGTTGTCCGCCGGGAGCAAAAATGCACGACATGCAGAAGTGCTAGGGTCGGCGATGCTAATCGCGCCACCGTGCCCCCCCAATCACTTTGTTGGGCGGCGTGATAACGGCCCAATGGCACGTCCCGGAGGCGCGAGCCTTTCGTCACCCTGCGGATGGGGGCATGGTGGGCACTTTGTTCACAATGCACCAAATCAGCCATGCGGTGTGCTGGGGTCTCGGGGATCACGGCGGCCTGGAAAGAAGAGATGAGCATGCCTGCGAGGCATCTGCACGCTTGACCGGCTTGCCATCCCCGCTGGTTGCACAGCAGATTCTCCCGCCCTCGCTACCCCGAAGATCAAACGGCGTGGACAGGGATGGCAACCTGTGGAGATTGACCCGCAGACGGTCTGGTCACTACGCGCATCAAATACGGTATATGTACAACCATTCTGTCACAGTCGTCCGATGAAGGCGTTGGCGGCGATGCCAGTCAGCGCCTCGTTCACGTGGCAATATCACGGGAGCCAGCACAAGGCTGCTTTGTCTGCCCGCGCGACCAAATAAGCAGGGCCAGACGAGGCGGCAGCCGTGACGCTGACTCGAGCCGAGGGCTCGAACCACGCTGCATGGCTTCGATGGCGTAGTAGGCGGGACTGCCCGTTAAGCAGGGTCGATCGCGCCCGCGGTGCGGAGAACGAGTGCAGGTCGTTGCTTGCGTGGTGCGTTGACTTTCTCCGGCACGTCCCTCGCCCATCTCCAGCACTCTCTCCCGACCCGGCGAACAGAGAGCCTTATATGCTGGGCGGCACGATCCTCGCCAAGTCAACGCGCCCATGCTGTCGTCACATGGGAGCCTGGGGAATGTGTGCGAAATACGAAAACCTGCAGCTACTTCTGAAAACGATAGACTCGAGTCCCTGCATTATGATGGTAGTGAAGTGAAGACAACGCCCGGGTACAAGAGAGTGGAGCGGCCACGCGACGCTACGCTCAACACGATCATCGGCTTCGCGAAATCCAACGCGGCATGGAACAGAATGAGCCCGACGCATCTGCCCTGGCCCGCAGACGCAGCACCTTCTCCAGCTCGAACTACTCAACTGCCTCCAGCTCATCCCCGGAGGCTACCACAGACACGGCTATCACGCCCGACAGCGAAGACGATGTCGCGACCGAGATCATCCCCAAGGAAGAGGATGCGGATGAACAGGCTTTGGAAAATCGAGGGGATGCGAAGCCCATTGCCGCTGGAGATGCAGATGCAGCTGCTCAGCCGACCCCAAGAAAGAGAGGTCGGCCACGAAAACACCCCATTGTCGAACCAAAGAAGACGTCACACGCCCGTTCGAAGACCGGTTGCGGCACATGTCGCAGGAGGAAGAAGAAATGCGACGAAACGAAGCCCTACTGTATGAATTGCGAAAAGAACAATGTCGTCTGCGATGGCTACGAGCCGAAGCAACCATGGCGAAGTGGCAAGCAAAAGGCGCTGGTGATCCGCAACCAGATCCCTGCCGAGCTGCCCTTACTCGTCGATGGCGTTGACGGCAGCATTGACCAGATGTTCTTCCGCCACTTTACGACTCAGGTCGGCCGAGTTTTGTCGCTCACGGACCAACAGAACCCTTTCCTAGACATAATTGTGCCTATGGCGATGGGACATGTTGGTCTCATGCACAGCTTGCTGTATCTTTCAGGGAGCTGTCTGATGGCGAACGAGCCCAACACTAGAGCTGATTGGGAAGAGAGACAAGAGCATCACAGCAGCAAGGCTATGCTCCTTTTGAAGGAGGATTTGGCAAGCTTGACCTCATCCGGTGAAACTGCTGTTGCAACGATCGGTGACCCCTCGATCGCGCAAACACTCATCCTTTGCCTGCAAACTGTGTGCGCCGGCGATCTAACGGGCTCGTATCGCCATCATCTGAACGCTATGAAAGAGATGTTGATGATCCGGCAAGGATCTTTTCCAAACGAGCAACTGCGTCGGTTCATCCTCGAATTTTTGCTCTACCACGACTATAGCAGTTCAATCACGAGCTTGAGCAATCCATTGGATGGTCGAAGTCTGGCTCTCATGAAGGGATTCCAGCTTCCTGAATACATGATCCAACCGCAAGCCGGCACGCTCCTTGGTGTGATGGACGGCCTGTTCGGTTTTATCAGTCGCATCCGGCAGCTCCGGGACCAGATTCGCCAAAGGAGAGCGATGGGCAAAGAACACTGGTGGGACACTCCCATCATTCACGACGCCTTCGTGATCGACAATGAACTCCGGGCTTGGGAGTGCATGCATCCCCCTGACAGCCCGCGATATGCCGCAAGCCTGCTGTATAGACAATGCACTTGGATCTACCTCTATCGCACAGTGCAGCTTTCGCGGCCGAGCCCGACGTTCAAGCAAGCCGTTGACGAAGGCCTTCGGTATCTCCGCATGTTGCCCCGGGAAACTGACGATGGATCGACACAGTCGATCTTACTCATGCCCCTCTTCTTACTCGGTTGTGCCGCGTTCGAACCCGAGCAACGGCCGGAGATTAGCGCGGCGTTCCAGCGCTTGCAGGAATGGAGCAGTCTGGGAAACATCAAGTACGCCAAGGCGATCGTCGAGCAAGTATGGCAGATGATGGATGAGGGACGCGAGGAAGAGACTTGGGACTGGGAAACGATCATTGCGCGGAGAGGGTGGGACTTCTTAGTGACATGAAGATTGAGACCAGATTGACCGGGGCGCGAGTATGACAATGAGAGACGGCCGAGAATTCATTGCTGACGAATGAGAGTGGTTTACGACGGCATATGCAGCGCTCGTGTTGTTGCATTGTTTGTGAATGGGGCGGCTTTCCGGCGCTTTTGGCGCAACCAAAAGTTGGAGGGCTCAGGCATGGAATCACCAGCGTCTGCATCTGCACCTGCATATCGAAAGGCTGGGCGGGGGGGGTCGATTGAATGGCGGCGGGTTGGCTGACTCACTACGCTTCTTGTTCCCCCCGCACACGAGGCTACCTTTCTGCCACCTCTTCAGCCTCGCGGGCGCGGATTCCGGCGGCAACATTTGGCCATGGACCTGTACTTGTAGCATTCGTACAGAACGTGCACATAGTATCAGTACATATCGGATCATCTTGCGATAATGTAGGCCGGATGGAGAGGCTTGCACGACGTGGCACCGTCGAATCGGGCTTGCTAGGCTGGCCGGGTGGGACGGTGCGGTGTTCTCAGCTCCCGCCTCGCCGCTGATGATACCTGATGATACCTGATGATACAGAAGATCAAAGTAGCGAATTCCAATGGGGGGGGATGGGGCATATTGCCGCCTGACACGCTCGCAAGGGCATGGTGATCGGTTGTTTTGCTGTTGTGGGACTGCATCGCGGGGCGGCAAGGATGGAGGTGAAGCGTTTTCGACGGACAGGGGAGTTATAGGAAGATGGAAAAATGCCCACTTTTTATAATGATCCCGAAAGAAATGCACGCACATACCTTACCCACATCGCGTCTGCACGGGCATGCCCATATAAATATGTTTGCGGTATTGATGGCGATGTGTGTGTGCTCTTCATCCACTGTGAGCTGCCATATTTCCCGGTGGCGCTAGTGCGTCATTCTGCAGGAAGCCACAACTGGCGTGAGGTTGGGGCACGACGAGGCAAGAGGTTTGCCGTTGCAGTCTCGACGTCGTCCGTCACAGTCACAGGCAGTTCAACCGCTCTCATTCTCCTCGACGCCCATGCGCTGCTCTGCAGAGTAATATTAAGCTTGGCCTCCCGTGCCGTCGCGCAGCCGTTGCGAGCCGGTTCGAGCGCATGTGACAGGCGCATCAGGTGGGTAGGGTCTTGCAGGCCGCGGAGTTTCATGATCGAGCCACTTCTGACTGAGCGAGAAGCAGTTGATATCCGCTCGACACGCACCACGTATCCCAACAATATCCCGAACGCGGGTTCAGACGCAGGTTGCGGCGCTCGGGGGGAGACTCTGAAGCCGCCGATCGTCTCGTACCAACGGAAAGCAGGACGGAGCGCGCAAGACAAGGCAAAATGTCGGTCCGGGGCGAGCGTGTGGTGTACAAGGAGCGAGACGTGGAGTATGATGAGGCGCCGAGGAGGCATTATACGACGATTAAGCGATATCAGATCCCGGAGAGCACACGCTCCGTCTACAGCCGCGAGGATGAGGTCAAAGAGGACAAGATTGTCATCCGGCGAGAGCGCCCCGAGTCGTCGCCGCGCGCCGATGACGTGCAGTGGAAAGTCACCGAGCGCGTCCGCGAGACGCCGCGAGAGGAAGTCGATTATCGGATGACGGAGCGCATCCGAGAGCGAGAAGCGCCCCGAGAAGAGGTCGACTATCGGTTTTCCGAGCGTATTCGCGAGCGCTCTCCTACCCGACGAGACGTCACGTATCGTGTGGTCGAACGTGAGCGTGACAGCGACTGGGACCGAAACTCGCACCTCACGCATTCCGCAGGGAGGAGCGATTACAGGGTGATCGAACGCGATCGCGAAATCATCCGTGCCCCGTCCCCTCCCGAGCCTGAGCGAGTGCGGGAATATCGTTTTGAGCGCGAGCGGGACATTTCACCCCCGCGCCGGCATAGTTCCACGCTCGAACGACCCTACGAGTTGGAGAAATATAGCAAAAGCACCGAGTATTTTGCCCAGCCAGCACCACAGCCGATCATCATCCGTGAACCCGCGCCACAACCAATTATAATTCGCGAACGGGAGCCCCCCGATTATCATCCGTGAACGCGAAGAGCGGCGGGAGCCTCAGTACGAATTCATTGAGCGCGAGGAGGTGAAAGAGGACAAGTCGCTGGTGAAGCGAGAGGAGCCTCCGCCGCCCGCCCCGGTACCTGTTCCCGAGCCTGAACAGAAGCCAGAGGAAGAAAGTTACTTTTACGAGCGTCGCGTGCGCGAGATCGATCGCTCTAAACGGCGTGAGGACAGTTTCGATCGCAAGACGGAAATCAGGCCACGCGATAGCGCGTCACAGTACAGCAGCGATGATAGTTACGAGTATGTGCGGCGAGAGCGAATCTACGATGATCGCTCGCGTTCTCACTCGCCAAATCACAGACGCCACCTGGCGGAAGGTGCTATAGCAGGAGTGGGCGCCGCGGAGATCCTGAGACACCATCGCCGGGCAGAAGGCAAGCCGGTCGGTGGCAGACTGCGCGACGGTGTGGCCGGGGCGGCAGTGGGTGCGTTGGGAGCTGAGGCACTCAGTCGGGTGAGAAGCGCTCGAAGCAAGAGCCGATCCCGAAGAATATCGCGAAGCCGATCACGGAGCAGCTCATACGACCGCTATGACGACCGCCGTGGCCATGGTCGTAAGAGGCGATCGCGCAGTCGCTCCAAGTCTTTATCGCGCGCCCAACAGCTGGGTGGTTTAGCTGCCGTCGCTGCCGTCGGTGCGCTAGCTGGGTATGCTCTAAATAAGCGCAGCAACAAGGAGACCGTCATCGTCAATAATGATGGGCCGCCTCGACGCAGCCGTAGCAGGAGGAGAGGCGCTAGCGTGGACACCTATTATACCGATGAACGCCTGTCCCACGGCGGTGGCAAAGCTCTCAACCCAGAGCACCGAAACCTTCGAATTGCGCAAGCTGGTTTGGCATCCGCGGCCGCAGCTGGGATCTGGGACCGAGTGCGATCGAAGAGTCGAGGTCGCCGATCCAAGAGCAGGGTCAAGCAGGGTGTGCCAATTGCAGCAGCAGGCCTTGGAGGCGCTGCCCTTGCCGGCCTCTACGAGAATAGCAAGGCTAACAAAGAACGGAAGCAGCAACAAATCATTGAGGACGAGAGGAATCGGGGCAGAAGAAGACGCTCGAGGAGTAGGTCTGTTCCAGCGCGTTATCCCGAAGATGACAGGATCATTGACGATCGTCCCATGATAGCATATGGGAATGAGCCGATCTATCCTGAGACAGGTCGCGGATACTACAGTGATGAGGAGCCAGGAATGTACCGCCGGCGCCACAGAGGTGGAAGCAGCGATGGGAGCAGTCCGGACACTAGACGAAGGAGTCGGTCCCGGACGGGTCGTCATCTAGCCGAAGCTGGTGCCGCTGCCGGCGTTGCCGCGGTTGCGGCCCACGAAATCGGGAAGAGACGAGAGCGCTCACGACAACGCGAAGCGGAGAGGAGACGTAAGTCATTAGACGAGCCCAGGTATGAATTGAACTGACGTCTCCATAGGTCACGAAGACGATGCGGGATATGGTGATCAATATGCTCATGATCATGGCGTATATAGCCCTCATCCCAATAATCAGGATACAAACCACTCACAACACGGACAGGACGGGTACAACCAGCAACAAGCATATCCCTCCAGCAACTACTTTCCGCCTCCACCAACCGGAGAATACGCTCAGCAACAGCCATATCCCGAGCAAAATCCGTATCCTCCCCCTATAACCCATCAGACTACGCACAGCAGCCGGCTTCTCAACAACCTTATCCTGAGACTTACGTCCCTTATGCCGACGAGTCAGGTGCACCTGCACCTCATGCGAACACCCCGCATGCCGGTGGAGCTCGTTATGGCGAGCCTGGGCCGGCTCATGAAGGACCGAGAGGTGAAAACCCCGAGAATGTGAGTGCGCCCACTACAGCAGAGGCTCCCGTCGCCGAGCATGAGTCTCAGAACGCGGGTATGTCTAGCGCTGTACCCGCAGCATGAGAATGCCGTGTGACTGTCCATACTGACTTGTTATCCCACAGATGGTGTAGACACGCCGCGCCCTCGATCGAGGAGTCAAAGCCGTGTAAGGTTTGATTTGGACCAGAATGTTGAACATTCTCCTGAGTCGCGGCGCGGGAAGGGCAAGGAGAGGGCTGTGGAGGAACAGCATGGCGGTGACGATAATGGAAATGAAAGAGGTCCCCGGCATCATAGACGGGAGGATGAGCATAGCAGCAATGATCGAGGCAGACGACGGCCATCATCGCAGCTGATGAACGATAAATACGAGCGAGAGCCGAATGACAGCGATTCGGAAGGCACGGTCGAGTTGCCGGCGAGATTTGACGAACGCGGGAATAGGATGCCCGAGGGAGACAATCCGTTGGTTCAAGCTATTAACGGCCTCCTGGGATCTTCGGCGTTGGCAGACCTCCTTGGCGGGCTCAGCCACCATGATGATGACGGGCGTAGCGGGCGGCGTCGGCATAGGCATTAGATTCATTTTGATTCTCTTTCCTTTGCTTAATTTATATTTGTTTTGGCACACAATAGGGCTGCATAGTCACGAGGAAGCTGAAACATAACATGACATTCCAATCATTTCTGACCCCCCCTCTCAAGTTTTTCTCTCGTGATTAGACGACTTTGCAGCTCTGTTGCGGATCTAAATGCAATAATATTCATCGCTGCTAGCCAGAGTCATATCGTACCGACCGTCTGTCTTGTACAATTGCACCGTTGGCGGCTTGGGGAAACGCAGCCGCAGAACTGTTGACTCTACTCATTGGAACAATAGTTTCGTAGGCGATAAAACTATCTTTTTGTACGAATACTCCTGCCGCTCATAGTCTGGATAAGTGAGACGAATCATCTCAGCTGCTTGGATCTTTCGACATAATCAATATGCAGAGAGATGTACTGCAAACAAAATAACGAGGATGATATAGGCATGTGTGCTCCAGCAGCTTGGCCGCGATGAATACGACCGTCAAAATTGCATTGTTGTCTTTCTCATTGGCCACGTCTGGCTCCATTATTCCCATTTCTCTTAGGATGCACGTCTTGTTTCGCAGATTTCTCTTCCAGCTACGAAAAAATCTTTATGTGGTGTGATCTTCTTTGACCGGCGCTTCGAAAGAATTGATTTGCGAACACAGATGCCAAGGCTGTCGCAATAACCCAACAAGGAAGGCACGACTTTTAACGTGGCTTCGGACCCAACTTGGATCTGGTGCACGGTCTGAGTTGTCGCAGCTAAGATAACCGAGTCTGATTGTATGCTTCTGTTTAACATGGATCGCCAGAGGGTGCAATTCATAGATAACATTGGTCAAGATTGGAGAGCTTCACTGCCTATCCAGAAACGCCTCGTATATATAGAACAGCATTTTCAACTATACTCGCACAGACACATGCTACTACTCCCTGTTCACAGCCATTTGAGCTCTCTCCAAATCTTTCCATATGGCCATGCATCAGGCACCCTGCCGCGCTTTTTCCGCACATATCAGAGCGATGATCCTACTAAGCTCCGCCGACTGAGCGGCATGTTCCTTGATGACGCGCTCGTCAACGCCATCCATCTTGCTCAACTCCGCACTCGACCTTAGCATTCGGTTCTGCAGCTGCAGCATCTTCTGCAGGGTGTTGTCGAGAAAGGGAGCGGAGAAGGCAACGGAATCTGCCGCGCCGCCATTGAGTCTCATCTCCAGCTTTCGCGGCCGTTTCTTCTGTTCTTCCGCCGGAGGCTCCGCTTCCTTAGGCCTCGGCCTACAGAGATTCTGGTCAGCTCGAGCTACAACGCTCCTCTCTCGACAGGTTCACGTACCTCTCTACAAATGTAATGCTCTCCGCCATTTCGGCCACGCGGTTGGCGATCCGGTTCGCCATAATGGCATACGCGCTGGTCACCCCATTGGCAGCGTGTTCTCCTCCTGACACCGAATACGCTTTGTTGGAAACTGGCTGCGCCTTCTGCTGGACCGATTTGGCCGGATTTCGTGGAGTTTTAGCAATCTGGTTCGCGGCGGGTCGCTTGATAGTCGCCGATCGAGGGGCAGCAGGCTTCTTTGGCACGCCGTTTGTTTGCGGTGCATTTTGAACTTTAGTTGCCATCTTGATATTGGCTGCACGCGATTATCATCCGTTCTTTAACCGTTCAAGTGGCAAGCAAAATGGTCCACACTCGAATCAGTATGAACGAGGCCCGCGATAGATCTTACGTGTGTCCAAGCTGAGCTCTGGTGCAACGCAACAAACCTGCCCGGGATTACCACGCAGGATTCTCTTCGCAAACAAGGAAACCTTTTTGATGTACGTATTAGCCTCTCTGATCTGCGGACGGGGCTAATGGCTCTCATATTCCTGTTGCGCCTCACGCACACGCTCACTGTTGGGAGTGAGATGGGAGCTACGTCATTGCGGAGGCATGTAACCAAGAAACAAGGATGGGAAGATGTAGGGATGACAGGGGTCTATCAACGCCACTCTTGAATGCGGCTGGTGTGGGCCTGAGTATGTCCTGCGTTGGATCTGGTGTCTAGTATCGCAGAGGTTTGGAAAGAAGCTCGATTTGATATGAAGAAGCCCCAGCACGTGTATGGCCTATAGGATGCCCTAGACAATCAAACTGCTTGCAGTATGGGAACACCGTCGGTGACTCCCACCGCAGGTTCTTCGAGCGAGAAAGCGGGCCTGAGTCTCACCAAGTCCGGTGCCAACAATCCCAATCCCATCCAACATGGAAACATGGGCCAGGCAGAGCGTGCGTTCTCAGCGGCGTCAACATTTCTATCTGGAGCACTGGCAATCTCTGCATCTCAATTTATTGGAGCTCCGCTCAAATTAGTCGATCCCAAGTTCTACGACAATTACATGGCCTGGACCAAGGAATCATTCGCGGTCCTCACGACCACAATAACACAATGGTGGGCACCAACGATAGTGAGAGTCAGCGGCGACGAGAGCATGAGGGGTCAGCTGTACCAAATGGACGATGGGGCTTTGAAGTGCAATTTCCCGCATCGTCTAGTGCTGATGGCGAACCACCAGCTGTATACCGACTGGCTCTACCTCTGGTGGATTGCATATACCAATAAAATGCACGGTCGAATCTACATCATACTCAAAGAAAGCTTGAAATCACTACCAATCTTCGGATGGGGAGCTCAATTTTACAATTTCATTTTTCTAAGTCGAAAATGGGAGACAGATCGTTTTCGATTCAGTCGGGCTCTACATCATTTGAAGAATCCTCAAGATCCAATGTGGCTATTGATATTTCCAGAAGGGACCAATCTGAGCGCTGTCACCAAAGAGAAGTCCGCGTCGTGGTCGAAGAAAGTTGGCATACCCGATATGAAGCATCAGCTCTTGCCACGCACTACAGGACTACAATTTTGTCTGCAACAATTACGCAAGTCTACCAATTGGTTGTATGACTGCACAATCGCTTATGAGGGAGTACCCAAAGGAATGTACGGCCAGGATGTTTTTACTCTTCGATCTTCCCTCTTTGAAGGCCGCCCTCCGAAGTCAGTCAACATGTTCTGGCGTCGCTTTCGTATTTCAGACATACCAATAGACGACGACCAAGCATTCAGCCGGTGGCTGAATAATCGCTGGCGGGAGAAAGATTATATTCTAGAATACTACTACAAATTCTCTCAATTTCCGGCGGATGATGCGATAAAGGCTCTGGCAGCTGCAGAGGGGAAACGTCAACCCAATCATGCCAAAGTCATCTCCACTGAAGTAAGGGGTGGGGGCTGGGATGAGTTTCTTAGCATTTTTGGGCCCATTACAACTGCGGCGGGTGCGTTAAGTAACATTGACATGACGGAGCCTCTAAATTTTGATGCGCTTCTCTTGAAGGTGGCCGAGCAGCAGCAGCTCAATCTTCTCAAAATTGGAAAGGCGCCACTGGCAGCGACTAGCCAGCAAACAATTCGGAACGCATTAAGGGCTGCACAAGCAAAGCATGCCTTGCCCCAATCAATTATCGACACATTGATGAAGGAAGCCCCGACGACACAAGAAAGTATGAAAAGAGCTTTGGTGAAAGCTGGCAATAGGGCAGATCAGGCCGATGAGGAAAAAGGAGTGGCACAGGCCCCCAAAAGCAAAGCCCAAATGAGTCACAGTACACAAAAGAGTTCCCCCAATGCTCCTCCAAACCAGACGCAGCAAGCAATCACGAAGAAATCATGCCCCTTACCCAAGAAAGCCGAGAGCCTTCCATCGATACCAGTTGGAGGAGAAGCAGCAAACATGCCACGAAAAAAGCCTTCCAGCCCAGCTAAAACCATGCAACAGGCATTGCCTCTTGCGAATATGGAAGCCATGGTAACTCGACCCATCAGCACACTTGCAGTTCAGACTGCTGCGGCATCTGTGAGAACTGCCGCGGCCCAGCGCGTGAAGCAAACAGGTACTGCTCTGCCCGGACAACACGTTCTCAACGATCATAAAGTAAATTCCGGCAGATCAACATTTAGCGTTGCAAAATGTCGATCAGACAAATTTCCCAATGCCCCCAAAAGCACCACGGCGGCTTCAATGCGCTCTGCGCCAGCAAAAGCTCTGCCGACCGACATTAAGGCAACGAAGTTCGATAAACCGGTGCCTCTGACTGCGGCTAATTTGAATGCCGCTGCTGTGAAGAGGTCGCCAAGTTCAAGGCCCCGAGCGGCTGGAAACCAGAAGGATATCCATGGTAAGAGACCCCAATAGCGCTTACAGTTGGCTTTCTGGAACATGTTCAGGGAATGATGGATCCATTATGTGAACCAGGTGTGTGTGTATGTGTATGAGTATGGAAGTAAGGGTTTGCCAGTGGTGCGGAATTACGGAGGAAACGATACGATTAGTCGTTATTTCCATCGAGTGCTTGTCATGTATAAAAGTCATTTAACTCGCGGCCGCGAAAATCTATCCCATCTCAGGTAAATGCGCTTAGCTTTTCATGGCCCCCATTCTTCAAACTTGATCCCTGGCCCTTGTGGCACTCGTGGTGATCAGCGTGTGGCTGAGAACATGTTATAGCGACGTCACCGACAAGGATCAGCTCTTTGTGATTGAGTGATCCCCGACTACGTCTTGGGAAACCTGAAAGTGAATAGCAAGGACGACAGTCTCTCTTCTGGAAATTTGATCATAACTTGGACATCGGTGAATTTTTGATTTTAGCCCTCTTGAAAGCAAGAAGAATCATTCCTCATTTACTCAACCGTGGCAAGTTCGTTAAAGAGAATGGCTGGCATTGTTGGGTGGGCCACTGATTGGGCGAAGGATACAGCGTCGGGCTACCTGAAGACCGGCATACAAGCAGGTGGAAATTTGGCAGGAAATGCCGTCGGAGGAATTGGAAGCACGATTGAAAGTGGTGGCCGGTCACTTGGCGAAGGTAGTGAGTCTTCATTTGAGCAAGAGTACCGCCCATGGGAACGTCCTACAAGTGTTGACCGGATCGAACAGCGGTGACAGGTGGGGTTAGAGGTTTTGGCAACTACATCAACAGCTATGGCGATAGCATCAAGAACTCAATGGCTGCTGATGGCCCGGTCAGTCACACCGCGAAAAAAGCGCCTATGAACGCGAACGCCGGGAAAGGAACGCCCGTATCGGCTCCAAGGGCTTCACTGTCGGGCGACGGAGCGAAGAAGTCTGTTCCAACAGCATCTTCGCCCAAACCCGGACTACAGGCGTCAAAGCCGAGTGGAAAGACAACCAAACTTGCTGCTCCGAGTGGCCAAAATCAAATAAATCCTCAGTCGCGACCAAAACCGACCGCTGGTGTTGTTCGGGCCCCCAATTCCAGCCCTCAATCCAAGCCACCAGTCAAAACGTCGGGAGGCGCCAATATTAAGGCCCCGAACAAGCCTCCGTCGAATGGGAAAGTCAGGATATCGCCGGAGAGCAGGCCGAAGCTTGCTGTAAAGAAGTGAAAAGTCATCAGCGCATGGCCCCGTTCACCCAATTTGCCTTGACTGTGAGCCCAAATTCAAATGTATTTATACATGCAACCTAGAGATCGTGGAAAACTTCTCGCGTTTGACATCATTGTTTATTTTAAGTCGTTCTGTCCATTGTAATGTGTCAATACAGATTCAACCCATCATGATGCATAAGATGCTGATTTGCTTCGATGATTGCGAGTGGAATATTTCGGTCGAGCACGAATGCTCAGACCGTATCCATCTTGACCAGAACGAATTGCGTATCCTGCCTTCACGCTTGATCTGTACAAACAAATGCGCAAACCGGTTCTTCCTACATACATATTTCCCCTGTAGCATAGAGCATAGCCCCCGCCGAGTGGTGGCTCAAGAGTATAAGTCTTTCTAAGAACGGGTAATCTAAAATTTTGCGCTAAGTTCCAAATACTAGTACAGTCCTTGATCCCTGAACACCAAACCATGAACCAAGCTGTTTTATGAAAATGCCAAACAAAGCGCAGATAGCGCCTTTGAAGGTTTAAGATGCAGCGACCTGTATGCTCTCTATGACTTGCCAGTAACGTACTCAAACAATTCCATAAACCTTTTTGGCAACAAAATAACTTGTGCATCCGAATGCAACCAATCCGAAAGTGATGCACCAAAACCACGTTAAGTCCTCTTCCATGTCCTGCCCCGGCACCCACACATTCATGCCCCACATACCAGTAATGATATTCATCGGTAGAACGATAGTACCGAGCACAGTGAGCTTCCCAAGGACGTCGGCAGTCTGTTCGGCACGCTCATTCATTCGTATATTGATTTGGGCGAGGTAATTGCTGTGGGCTCGAGAAAGCAAGCTATGAGAGCCATCTGTTAGTAAAAGGGGGGTAATTTAGGATGAAAAGTGTAAAGGCACATACTTCTCGTAGTGACTTAGGTTCCCGGTCATGGTCACAATGTGGTCTTGGATATCACCCAGATACAAACCAATCTCACCTCGCGGTGCCACTTCCCATTGCTCATTACATCGTTTGGCAAAGCCCTTTATGACATCCGCTTTATTTCCCAACAATCTGTACAGGGCCATGACCTTCCGTCGACTTTCGCCAACACGTCGTAGCATATCACCTCCGGTTTCGCCGGCGGTCAGTTCACCGTCTGACTTGATTGCACCCATATCTGCTTGATTTTTAGGCTCTTTTTCCGGTTGCAATTGGTCATTGGAACGATCTTCTCGGCCAAAGAAAAGACTGAGCGGAAAACACTTTGATAGCTGACGCTTGGCACCTGACACATTCCGCTTTTTTCCAGTGACATGATCAAGGGCATCATCGACAGAACTTTGGTGCATGTGTAGGATCTCGTCGTCAATAACGTCGACCTCCTTCTCTATCTGCGTAACCAAAGGAGCGTAAGCATCCGTGATGTCATCAATGAGAGCGTAACTAATCCAATCAGCAGTTGGGCTCATGTAGTCATAGAGTTGTCTTATTCTGCGTCGAACGTTGTTCATATGTGGAGTCAAGGTGTGGTGAAAAGTGAGCACGCAATCTCGGAAGACGACCATGTAGATGTTGACCGGTTCCATGTAATCCTCAGACGTAGTGTCTTGTTCAAACGACCGATAATTGACAAAGTAGTAGGTTTGGAACAGCTCAACTTTCTCGCGTTCTTCAGAGATGTTGATGTCTTCTATGGTGAGTTGGTGTATCCCAAATGCCTTGCCCAGAACACGGAGTTCGTCTTCAGTGGGCTGTAGAACGTCGAGCCACCAAGTTGGACGCTGAGGACTTGCACTGTGTTGTACGCCGTTGCCCTTATTATGGCCATGATTTTGCTCCGCATGTGGTCGATGTATGGCACTTTGCTCACCAACAGCAGGGGTAGTTGTGCCAGATATCGACGGTGAACGATTTTGCCGCGTTCCATGACCGGCAGCAACGGCATCCATACTTTGCATCGACGGCACCTTATTCATCTGACCTGGCGACATTCTACCACTCAGCGTTCGATGACCGTGAGGACCAAGCGAAGGGCGCTGAAACTCATTGTCGCCCTCGTCGCCCTCGTCATCTTCGCTGTCGGTGAATTCGATAGGGTCGGGTTTAAACAACTCTTTGAATGACACCCCATCCTGCAAGAGGTCGGAGATAGTTCTAGCATGGACTGTCGAGTCAAACAACTCGTTGAAATAAGTGAAGCGGAAAGGGGCATCATCTTCCTCTCTATGCCAGGCACTCTTTCCCGGTCGCAGTCGACCACCGACCATAACAGGTTCTGCAATTCTCTTCAAACGAATGTGCTCCTGATGAGTGCGCTCTTCCTTTTCTATCATTGCCCATTCGTCCAGGTAGAACAATTTTGGGAACTCTTCTAATTTGCGTCTCCGACTACGCCTAGAACGGCCGGGACCAGCGGGGCCTTCTATCGTCGAAAGGATTTCTTCATCACCAATCTCCGACAGACCAGCATCTACAGGATAGCATACATCCCGTTGCGCGATGTCGGCAACAGTCTGCCGTCTCCGCGTCATGTCAGGCGAAGGCGATGGGAAGCCATCTCTCCGCATGCCTTCGTCATCTATGTTAATGACGGCATCACGCCCTTGATCGCGGGAGCCGTGACTGGCGGACATTTGTGCAATCATGACATCGTCCATTGAGCCGATCCTAGGCGAAGCTGGGACAGATGGTGGGTTATTGACATCGAAATCTTCATCAGCCTCCTCGACTGTGGCTTGGTAGCGACTCCTTCCCGCAACGTCTCGAGCCCTTCTTGACGATGTTGTGGAAGCCCTCGATGGTCTTCTAGGCCTCCCGAGCGATCCATGTGTACCGTAGTTGGAGCTGTTGGTGCGAGACAGCTGAGTTTTTGAGCGATTTCTGGAGCTTGTCCCCAGGAGAGGCGTGTGGTCGTTGTCATCCTCATTCTCGCTGATGGGATACTCCAGATCCCTCGTCAGCTTGCTTCTTCCTGTGCTTGTAATATTCATGTTGGGTTGTGAAGATGCTTGACTTCCTCGGCGCCTCGTGAATGGCAGGCTGGGACGGGCGAAACCTTCGCGCTGGAAGGTCTGTCTCCGCCGACTCAACGGACCTTGATCCCTGTGGTCAAGCAATGCCTCGCTTTCCAAGCTCTCGTTGCTCTGATTGCTCGTCTGCAGCCGATACAAGTTGAGATGTGGTGCCGACGCCCTCGGGTCGGCGGATTGATCCTCCCCACCATCTACCACGGTGACCTCTGGTGGCGCTGCGAAAGACGAACGGCGATTTCTCTTTCTATTCTTGCCTCCTCGATTCCGCTTCTTTTTCGGCTTGGACGACGATGGCAGCCCAGAGTCTTGGTCGACGGGTGGTTGCTGAGGAGGATTGCCAGACTCTGGCCTCGCTGTGTCGGTCGGCTCAGAGATGCGATCGATGTCGTCTTTGGCGGACGAAGAGACCATGGCAGAGCGAGAGGCGATGAGTACGAAGGAGGGTGGATACGATGGTGCTCGACACGAGGCGAGCGAGAAAATGCTAGTCGCAGCATAAAGCTTAGGACTAAAGTTGTGCCGCACTTGCAATGCCACTGACCATTATGACGTCCTCACCAATGAGCGCGCTAGCCACTTCTGTAATGAGATTGCAGTGAGAGATAGACCGAGCCATAGAAATATTTTATATTATACCAACACACTGGCCTCTCCATTCACGCTTACAGCTTGCACGATCCGCTTCAGCAATATGGGCAGTATTCACCTTCAGCTGCCCTCGGTCACGTGCGTGATTTCCTCTTTCGTACGATGAGGGGTCCATAGCCCATGGCTAACTCTGCAGGGGGCAGAGTAGGTGGAAATGCCGGGGATCCTTCCGGATTCTTATGTTATGCAATCGCATACAAAATCTCCCATTCTCACTCCATCAGGTTGATCAATGCGGCATACATACTCGAGCAAGATGAGAATATATTCTGTCTGGCGTATCAACCAAATTTCGGCGGAAAGGGTGGTGTAAGATCGCTCAGAGCAATATATCCATCCGCTTGTCATATAGAACTTCCCCACCGGGTCCCATCACAACAGTAAACTCATCTAGTGCACTGTCTGTCGATGATCTTTTTGCTCGAAGTATCCCGTAGCGAACACTATTTACTTCTTCCCCGATGTCCTTAACGAACATTCAACGATATATCTTCCATGGTATCCATTCTTTGTTTCATAATATTGGTAATAACGTCCATAAAAGTCACATCGGGAGCTCTCAATATGTGCTGCATCGATGACTGGCCATCTTCCAAGAGCAAGGCGGCTTCATCACATCGCATTTAGTTTTGCCTGTGGAAAATTAGAGCGTGTCGTATTTTAAGTTGGTAGTGGCGGGTGAGTGAAAGAACAAAACTCTGTTACAATGCCTATTGACTACGCAGAGACGGAATAGCATAGATTCGAAAATGAAGTTTGTTCGTGCTCATGGTTTCTGAGTAAGATTTTCTAGGACCATAGGCTTAATTCACACTGTCCAGCAATCGCCTTTGTCTGGAGTTTCCTATGAAGTCAAGTTGTTCGTCTATGCTTAATAAGGACGATGGATTCAAAAAAAATAAAAAATTAAAAAAAATTAAAAAAATTAAAAATGCGGCGGTGAAATAGGATATCGTAATCCTGGTGCACAAGCTGAACATCAGAGGGTTCATATTTGTTGAGGAAGAGCTGAAGACGCAAATGTAAAAAAGTGATGTGGAAAAACCCGCTCCAGGAGCCAAAGACTCAATGTCTAATCTGGATGGACAACACTCCGATTTGGGCATCATAGACCATCTCAAGCAGATTCACTGTGCTGACACTCGCAAGTTGCCGAGAAGCTGACGGAGGCCGTATCAGACGTTCCTATACACACTTCGAGAGAGAGTTGGACAAGAGTGTTGTTGTTATAAAGTGGCCCAATATTTGGCTGGATTAATAACCATTGTTCAATTCTCGAACTAATAGGCCTCTATATATGTCAGAACATTCGCACGTGGGAGTTACATCGAATTCGGTATACTCAAGCTTGGATTCGTCACACATACATTAAGTCCGTTGTTTGTCTTCGTCTAGTATCTAATCTATGATTGAATCCAGGAAAGTCGCATGTTTAAGATTCGTCCCATGAATACTTTCGAAAGTAATCGTAAAAAGGATTAGCACATTTCCACGCAATTGTATCACCGTACCCATGAGAGAATCCTCAGTTCACTTGTTATTCAGTTCAAAATTCAGCATATCCTCCTCTAGCAGAAATAAACTGCTCGTTAATCAAGCTGCATCATGGAGAGGCTAGTCGTGCGACGACTTCTGTTATCCCGTCAATCGTGCTTGCTCTCCCGTTGAATAGGCGCATTCACGGGACTTTGACGTCTTCTAAAATCTGATCCGACTTCTGCTAAAAGCTTCCAAGACACCCTTGCTGGTGGCGTATGTCCCTTTATTTGGATAGCCTTATTGCGCCTATACTGCTGACGTTGATGATGCGTCAGGGTCGACGTAGGTGTGAGATGAATTCTTGCAGCATCAATAGAGGAGCTTCGACACTTGTATAGAATCCGTCATCAAAATACGCAGTTATCATATCCAGAGTGCCGATTCTACTGATGAGTGCTGCATGTTTCTCAATTATGTGGTCTAGCCGCCGAAATGTGTCAAGAGTGAAGACCACAATTTGCTTGGGTGGAGTCAACAACTCCAAATTACATAGAACTCTAACTTTTGCATCACCACCTTCGGATGTAATGCAAGATACATTATTTTTTTAAAGCCGTTCCTGGACCAATGACTCGAATGCGTGATCGAGACTTCAGTCACAGGAGATTTCAGATCATATAAGATAGACTCGTCAAGGCCTTCAGTTGCAACAATAATTATCAGAATATATCAGGTTGTCAGCAATAAGTGTGCTTCAGAGGCGGGTTAGAAATACCTTTTACTATTTCCGAGATAAGACTTTAAATCCATCGGCGGTGTCATTTGTAAGATGTAACTTGTCAATAGCATTCCAATAAGAAGGCTTGTCTAGAGGCAAGGTTCGAAATATAATGTTCGCAAAACTCGTTCTAGCTGAGGAAGTATTATCATGAATACAAGGTAAAACGTACCTTGAGGACGCTAGATCAATGAAAATGTTGGCAATATGTCCGGAACAACTTACCCGAATAATTGCCCCATTATAAAGGTTGGCCCCGCATCCTATGAAATAAAGAGCAATTATCAATAGATTGGTAAGGGCTTTGAATAAGAATATACGATACCTGAGGTGCAGATACCATGAAAGTCATAGGGTTATCTTTATCAAAATTGCCTTGGAAGAAATGGCAAAGATGGTAGGCGCCGGAGCAGCAGGCTTAAAGCATTGCAAGAGATACATCGCAGCTCACAACCAGGATGGCAAGAGTATATATGCAGAATCCCCGGAGCAAGTCTTCAATGCGGTACCAAATTTTGGCGGTATGGCGCGGTCTTATGCTGTCACCTCAGTTTCTGCGGATCTCAAAAAATGATGTCGATATCAGGGCGTATTGTCAAGCAAACGGACGGACCAGCTTCAAGAAGACAAACATCGTGCCAACTGAACCGGGTGCTAATCTATTGGTCGTTGATCTGGAACCAGATGGTACGATGCATAGAACAATCTCGATCGACTTCAGTATCTGCTGCATAGGTGAGATCGACCACGAACTTGACGGCGGGGAGAAAGTCCGACTGCATCCAGGGGTAAGTATTCAATCTCATATCCCCAAAGAATGTACAGAAATCTGATACCCTGTCGAAGGACCACATCATACAGCGTGGGACGATGCATCGTTGGTTGAATGCTTTAAAGACAAATCCGGCTCGCTTTGTTGCATGCACTATCCCTTGCGTGCCATTTGACATTGCTGGCAAGGAACTGGAAGAGATTCATATCCCCAACCCAGCACCCACACATGAGGTAACCTTTTCACTCTGATCACTACGGTCACCTGGACCGAAAGTCGCCCTAAGTGGCCATACCATGTTGTGGCAAATCACGTTAGATTGACTTGGAAGATTCGGAGGGGTGTCCCATCGTACGTTTTTACAGTCGTCTTCACAATCTATCTACTGATATGAACACATGTACCATCTAATGATGGATTGCTCAGACCATGGATAAGCGAACCAATCAACTGATTGTGTTTAGGCACGACTAGCCCCGTATGTTCATTTGATCTGATCGTTTTCTTCAACGGCATCAATAAAATCAAAATGTATGTTGTTGTGCGTACTTGATAAACAGAAGATATATGTTATGAACAGCCGAGCCTCCAATGAAATGTCCACTAGCTGAAATTAAAATACATGCACTCATTCATCCAAACGCATGTTCCCTGTTGAGAGTTGGCAGTTCAGGACAGTGGGAGGATGCCTGAGGCATGCACTTGATGCCTTGGCAAGACAACTTGTTCTATGCTGTCTAGTTAGCTTTCCTTTCTCCAATCCAATCAATCGATTACAGTTGGTTCCTATAACACATTCCACATCTCACTAGTGTTCAAGCTTCCATCGAACTCTGAAGAGTCACCCACCTCTTAACATTCCCGTTAAAAAGGTTTGCTCGTTCATATATTTCAATTTTTTCAAGAATCGCACATAAAAGCTTGCCATGTGACAATTCATCCTACTGTCTACTTACACCACTTACATCTAAATTAATGTTTCTCTGATCAGGAGACATACTGGTAGAACTCGAGCTGGTGGACTGACCTTTGACCACAGGTAAAAGGGCCTCATCCTTACAAGTAGCCTTGGCATAGTCAGATAAGGCTGCCAAGCCCATGATTGCGCGCGATCCCCAGACTGCGCAACGATGCTGACACTGCCACCAGCCGTCAAATTGTCGGCATTACGCTCCATTGGCTCCAACCAGCGAGATGCGGCATTTAAAATGTCAACGATCAGGATGTCATCTTATGTACCACACCTTTTCCGGCATTAGAGTAATGAAATCAAGCTGGAGTGAGTCACGGCCGGTATTGAGGTTCATCCGCACCTCCGATATGTAGCTGGAATACCTATGTACAATCGCACACCCTTGCTAGGGCTGAGCCATATATATTCGCGCTTCGGTCGAAGTCAAAAAGGAAACGCGAGAACACAGACCTGTGATATCAATATTCGTATTTCATTGGTGAAATTGCTGCTCATTCAATCATAAACTTCAATTTCATCATCAGATCACAATGGTTAATGACAGCACCAACAGTAAGTCTCTTGCAAAACATAGTTCAGACAAAACATTCACGCAAAGATTAAGTCACAGGCAGCGTCTGGATCTATCAACCCAATGCATCGGCACCAAACATATTCATGGGTTGCTTCTTCCCATCAGTCACGTTTCACACCTGGCAGATGTAGTACGCAAACAAATCTTCCCTCCGTGATCGCGAAACGAAAGATTGATGTTCTTCGAAACGCAGCAAGCGCAAATCCCAAAAAATGACGCTTTTGATCCCATGCGCATGCATGTTGATGGTTGTAGGATTCGCTATTCGTGAAGCCGCCTCGTAAGTCACACTGTCGGAGACCACTGGTCACGGCCATGGACTGACAAGTTACATCCGATGCTTTAGATACTATATAGGGAACCTCGACCTACTAATTAGTTGCACCGTATTCTTGCTCTCAGGCCCGTAAGCTTAACAAGGTTCTGCCTACAGCCAAAGCACAGATTCGCTAATATTCCTTGCCAGACCGATCTTTATAGCTGCAAACTTTTTTGTAAGGAAAATTCGAAACCATCTCCGAGACTTGGCACATGGTCCGTACTAAATGCTGTAAACAGATCCTCACACGTACAATTTATTACATTCCTTGGCTATCGCCGATCCATCCTGGTCGTATTCTCATTCCATCATTAGCTATGACACTTGTTATAGAGACGCTGGTTACAGTCGGCGCAGCACAAGCAACCGACACCCGTATAGCTCTCTACTACCGTAAAAACGGAGCAGCTCTAGTGAAGACATCACTGATCCTCCAGGTGTTCACCATTCTGGCTCTGGTCGCAATCATATCGATCTGGCAACAGCGCGTCAAACGCGCCGCCCTCTACAAACGCGAGATAAGATTCATGGTTCGAATCCTTTATGTTTCTTCCGCACTTCTAATGGTCCAATGTATCTACCGCCTGGTAGAATATTTCTCCAACTCGCTCGCCTGGGTAAACACGCACGAGGTCTTCTTCTACGTCTTTGGTGCCTTGCCAATCTATCTCAATACTGCGACACTAAGTTGGTATCATCCATCGCACTATCTTCCAGCCAACCCCAAGGTATTTCTCGCCACGGATGGAATCACAGAAGTGGAAGGACCCGGATGGTGGCTGTTGGGATGCGATAGGAGGAGTTTGACAGCCCAGCTTCTTGACCCGCTGGACCTAGCGCCGAGATTCATTCATTCAAATGAGAAGGGGTTGTATGCTTTCTGGAATGACGAGCCGACCCCAGAGCAGGTGGTAAGGTACTTAATGCCGCCGCGCGCAGATGAGGAGGTGAGTCCGCCTGCTTATGAGATGAATTCAAAGCACGGCGATATCGCAGATGAGCAGAGAAGTGCGACTGAAAGCACAGACACTGTTTCAAAGGTGAGAAGGCACAAGAGTTGGCGACAAGTGTTATTGCATCATTGTCGATGCAACAGTTGCGTGGCAAAATAGAACGACGCCCAGGAGCTGTGCAGCTTATATTAAATATCTCTCGATGGATTTCTGATCTGACTGTTTTCTGATCTGAATTGTTTCTGGATATCCAATCGTGAAATTTATTGATGAGAATATTTGTTGTAAGTGGAATACAGTGCTGAATGATCTGCTGGTTTGTGATTCCGTAGACATCGTGTACAATTCTAATCTGCCCTCTTTTGATCGCGCCAGCCATCTCATTCCTTCTCGAGATGTCTCTGCATGAACTCCCTCCACAACATTATATTGAGCAAAGTCCGGACACAGATTGAAAAAGCATACATGCTGAGCAACACGGAGAAGCTGCCATACTATGGTTTTATCCCCGCCTTCCTGGAATACTCATTGCGTGGGTCGTCATCTTCATATATTTTCACCTTTTCCGAATATTCTTTTATGTTGCTCACAATGTTATCATCAATCAGATGTCCTTTCCCTCCAGCTACCCGGAGGATCATATCGTTGAGCGATGATCTCCCTAGAATATCAACATGGTCCCCAGTGTTCGGACCTCCGCGGGGGCTGAAACGGTCAGGTTCATGCGGCATCTCAAACGTCGTGATTTTGACGCCCGCAGGGTTGTACCTGTTTATTTTCCAACCCTTATTGCACATATAGCCCGTTGAAAGAAGATTCACCGTCCCGTCACCTTCACCCATAGCAACACCCCGCTCCACCGAGCCATCGCTGAACGACACAGAGGTATCAATCATCACTCTTGGCGGTGTCTTATCAACCAAAGGTTCTGTATCCGGGCGGTAGAAGTAAGCTCGCTCGGTTGGCTTGCCAATACCGTAGAAGCAGTAAATTTTCATATCCGGCGCAAGTGGCAATCTGGTTTCCAGTGGGTTAATCCATTTTGAAGGGAGCTTGTTGTTCGCTTCGACGGCTTCCTTTGTGTGTGCGATGCCCTGACTGTATGATTTGCGTGTGGATGAGCTGTACCAATCCTCTGTGTGATTCCAAAGATAAGAAAGGGCTTGGTCGACCGTAAGATTTCCTTGCGCCGCCTCAACAGATACGTTGTCAAGCCGGAAGTTGATAAAGTTACCAAACGTATAATTCTGGCCTGGTTTATCATCGGGGGCCCAGGTATGGTTGCCCCATACAGCCTCACCACCAATCGGTAGCATTGCACTGATACCAGGCATGTGCCTAAATATTTGGGAACGTTCGTGTCGGCTAAGAAATTTCTCGAGACCGTAGACAGCAAATGCGTTGAGTTGGGCCGTGTCACGCATCTCCCCGGACAGGACGGCAGGAACATCCTTCAAAGCACCCAGCATGCAGCCGCTGATGTTGATCCAGGATTCGATATGATCATTCACCCACGAAGGCCCACCGTTGCCGTAGCCTTCGGCTTCCACCCAGTGCAGGAAATAGTAAAGTACTTGACTACCCATAGAATGCGACAGCAACACGACCTTGAGGCCTGACACCTGCCTTCCCACTTCGATATGGTTTTTCAAGCGAGTGAAGTATTGATCACGCTTCTCGTAGTTTGCAAAACTGAGACGCCAGTCGTATGCAGCTGTGAATGCGTTAGTCGGATCATATCCAATGGTAGCCAAATTTTCCAGAATTTTGTTCCAGATCCAGTAACCGGTGATGAAGAAGTCGGCAGCATCGAAACCTTGGGCAGCACGGAGCTTGATACCAGGTGGATCCAGGCCTGTGTGCTCGTCCAACATTATATGTTTCTTCCAGCTCGTTTTATCCAGCACTAGAGCACGCATCATCGACCACGAGCCCCAAAGACGCTTGCGGAAGTACTGCCGCGACGCCTCCTCGGTGCCCCAGCTTTCTAGCCCGGTAGATATGACACCGGGGATCATGATGACGGGGTACTTAGCCGCGATGCCTTGTGAACGCGCGTGCAATCCGACGGCAAATGAGTCATAGCTCACGGCCTCTTTCTCTTGTGACTGCAAGCATGCGGGTCAGCGGGAGGCGTTGAAAAAGGGTTTGAGGCTTTGGGGGAGGGGGGAGGGGGGGGAGCGGCCGCAAAGGAAGTATCGTACCTGCAAGTCTTGAACTTCCTTGATCAGACCGGCAGGTAAGACGTCGAAGATGGAGTCCAAATTGAGATCCTGAAGACCCGTGACTTCTGCCAGCTTGTCCAAGCCCCCGTTACTGCTGGCGAAGAAGCCCGCTACAAGCACCCCAAACAGCCCACCCAGCCCAAACATCCAAGCATTACGCCGCTTGCGCCCGCCGCTCTTGCGCACGTGTTTGTTGAGCTTTTCCAGCTTCTTTGCCGGGATGACCGTGTAGTCTTCGCCACGCTTATCCCCATCCTTTCGCAGCCTAGGTGCCGGACTCACCTCACGCGAGGTGTCCGGCGTGCTTTCGGGTGTGCCTACGCCAAATATGCGGCGGCGCAGGTCGGTCATGGCATGGACATGTTGGAGAAGTGGTGATAGTATGTGTAGTGAGGTCTGGGTTTAACGCGTTCCCCACCAGCTCGGACGGTTGTGCGGCTCGTGCTTTTCACATGCAAATCTAGCACGTGCTTCTTTCTACCGTGTCCTTCCGGCGGACGCATATTTAACTACTTTCAGGCTACTACGGCCGATCAAATTCGTGAGACCTAGAAGTGTATCCATGTTCGTACGGGCTCACTGCTACAACTTCAATGAACGGCAACAGGCAAGATGCTGCTACCGATGCCAATACGAAACAACCGCCGAAAGTGAAGGATAACATCAACATTAGATATGTCTCCTACGGCACCGAAAAGGAATCCTCATTCCTTCCGGCAATCAGGCAGTTGATATCGAAGGATCTCTCAGAGCCATACAGCATCTATGTTTACCGCTATTTCTTATATCAATGGGGGGAGTTGTGCTTCATGGTTGGTCTTACCATGCGTATATTTGGGCTTGATTGAGCCAAGGTACTGATGACTCTAGGCACTTGATGATAATGACAACCTCATAGGTGTCATTGTCTGCAAGCTCGAGCCCCATCGAGGAGGTCCTATGCGGGGCTACATCGCCATGCTTGCTACTCGCTCCGAGTACAGAGGCCGAGGAATAGCAACAGCACTCGTCCGTCTAGCAGTTAAAAAGATGATTGAGCAGGATGCAGATGAGGTGAGAAACGATAACTTCAATTCTAGCTATGAGGGAAAGGTAATCTTACAGCCACATTTCAGATTGCTCTGGAAACGGAGGTTGACAATATTCCCTCTCTCCGCATTTATGAAAACCTAGGCTTTCTTCGGACGAAGCGCCTTCATCGTTATTACCTAAACGGGAATACAGCATATCGACTAATTCTCTATCTGAAGCCTGGGATACCATACAAACCTACCTTTCCTCCGGAATATCCTGCTCCGGATTCTAGTAACGCAAATCACCCACCAGGGAGTGAAAGCTTAGGTAGATCTGGCCATGGACAGATGAATGAAAGTTTGTTGGTAAGACAAGCAGCACAAATGAAGATCGAAGATGTATATGGAGAACAATATGATGTCAAAGGATCCCGATGAGAAACCTGAATTGTGCAGTTGAATCTCAATTTTTGTGAAACAACCAATTACGGATGGCTTCAATTCATAGAAGCAATTTCTTCATTGTGACCCTAATTCTGCTACTGACTATTCCATTTTTTCTAGCTTTAAATCGGGATTTTCTAAAATCGCACCTGCTTTCGCGGGCATTAAGGCACCTTTCGGGGCCTGATTTTTGGACTTGAAGTCGTCGCAAATTTGCTCCATGGTCAACCACTCGACCCCCTCATGCTTGTTGATGTATTCAATGATTCTGCACCGATCATATGTCAGCAAGGTATCATGAAGTCGAGAATGTCTTGGGTGACAGAACACCAGCCAAGGGACTGACCGCTCCAACATCAGAATCCCGTGGGGATGTCCACAAACATCTGGATGTACTGTCACCGGGAAAACGAAAGATTCTTCCTCCCGATAGAAGTAATCAAATCGCTCTAACCACAACTCCTCTACAACTTTTGTGCTAACCCATCCATGGGAGTTTGGAGCGGTCTTTATGAACATCAAAGGTGGGAGGTCATCTGCACTCCAACTCGCGGGTATCTCGACGATCCCTGTCATGGATCCAGGTTCCAGTGGCTTCATCCAGTGACTTGGATGCTTTTTGTAGTCGATAGGGATCCATTTGTCGCCCGTTCGGAGCCAGTAGCACTGACAATCATGATGTGAGAAAGAATGGTCATATTCCAACCCGTACCGCAGCATTAGTTCAGCGCCCTCTCGACTACTTTCCCACCATGGTGCCACAATGCCTCTTGGCGCCTTCCCGGTGAAGGACTTCAGGAGCTTATAGCACTTATCCATTATTGCAGTTTGCTGCTCAAGAGACATGGCAGCGGGATTTTCGTGAGAGTATCCATGTAGACCAACTTCATGCCCCTTTTCGACAACCAATCTGCATTCCTCTGGAAACGTTTCCAAGGAATGTCCGGGGATAAAAAATGTAGTTTTGATTCCATATTTGTCGAAGAGTTTGAGCAAACGCCGCACACCAATGGTACCAGCGAAGAGGCCGCGGGAAATGTCTGATGTGCTGTCCTGGCCGCCGTAAGAACCAAGCCACCCGGCTACGGCGTCAATGTCGACTGATATACAGCAAAGTACTCCTGTAATATGTCTGTAAATGTTACAAACCACTGTGAGATTGGGAGCTTACTTTTGGCGGGCATATTGAACCAAATTTGGCTAATTGATTCCTAAGAGATGAAGACTGTTTCAATTAGCCAAAAAAAAAAAAAACATTACTAATGCGGGATGAGAGGCGATAGATGTTGCAATAGCAGAACGTATCTCGTCAAGTATACATGCCAGTTAATGTATCAATCGCCAAATGGCGGGGTTACAGGTATTGAACCCGATGAGCTATCTAGTGATGACGTCTGCGCCTATCCAGCCTTCATGCTCTTATCAATCGGCCAACTCTGCGAAGTACAGGGGGTCGTCCGAGTATCTTCTCATTGTTACATAAAACGAGTCGGACTATTTGTCTGATGGCTTTCCTATTTCGCGCTGTTTTCACAATTTTCTATCCGGTACGATTTTCATCGCCAAAAATTGTACCTGCTAACAATAATACCATAGCAAAAGATAATGGTCTTTCTGAGAAAATTTTCTTTTTTCTATTGGGTCAGAAATAATTCCATGAACGTGGGAGGGCCTACAGACGTTTCCCATTTATGGCCCCGCCGAAGCATCGGATTCACAGCCGAGGCACAAACGCACGGTACTTTGCAATACCATATAATGCACTCTGACCTCGCTTCCTACAGCAATGAGCGTCAGGACGCGAGAAACAATTTTTTGATAGATATATAGCTCGCACGAGACATCTTGAGACTACCAAATCGTTCACGCCAAACTTTGTTGTAGTTTCGTCAGCAAGGTAGAGATATTCTCAGACATGGCCCCAATAAGTCCTAGACCAATAAAGCGCCTGCTTGTGGCCAATAGGTATGTTCAAAGTCAAATGATATGATATGATATAGAATGAATCTGATAGTGCAGCAGGGGGGAAATAGCAACTCGTATTATATCGGCGGCACGCGAGCTGGACATCGAAACATTTGCAGTCTATACCGAAAATGATGTTGGACATGCTTACAATGCCACGCATGCGCTAAACCTAAAGTCACCATCTTCGTACTTGAGTATTTTAGAGTTGGTCGACCTTGTCAAAGAATATGGTATCGATGCTGTCCATCCGGGATACGGGTTCCTCTCAGAATCCGCCAAATTGGCAGAACGAATGGCCGAGATCGATGTTATGGTTGTTGGACCCGGCAGTCTGATCCTGGAGCAGACTGGCGATAAGTTAAAAGCTCGCCTTCTGGCAATTAATTGTAATGTTCCGGTATTACCGGCTATGACTGAGCCTACCGGCCACGTAGAAGCCGTGAAAGTCTTCGTCCAGAATGTTGGTTTACCGGTAATGGTCAAGGCTGTTGATGGAGGCGGCGGGCGAGGCATACGACTGATTCGAAAATCAGAGGATTTAGAGAGTTTTGTAAAGCGTGCCATTGAAGAGAGTCCCTCGAATCGTGTCTTTGCTGAGAAAGCTGCCGTAGATGGGTTCAGACACGTCGAGGTCCAGATCATTGGGGATCATAAGGGTAACGTAATACATCTCTGGGAGCGAGAGTGCAGCATCCAGAGACGGTATCAAAAACTTGTAGAGGTTGCACCAAGTACTGTAAAGAATAGAAAAGTAATTGTACCGGTAATTGAAGCTGCTGTCAGAATGGCGAAGAAGGTGAGTCAGATTGTCGATACGTTCAAATTTGTTACTAATTACAATTAGATCAACTACAAATCATTAGGAACATTCGAGTTCTTGCTCAATCCCCAGACAAAGGAATTTTATTTCTTGGAGATCAATCCTCGCCTCCAAGTCGAACATACAATTACGGAGTCAATCTGTTCGATCGATATAGTCAAAGCCCAGTTGCAACTGGCACAAGGGGCTTCATTCGCCCAAGTAGGACTTGCTGATATGTCTCAAGATCCTCTACAGGTGCCTGGATTGCACTCAGTCCAGCTCCGCATCACCGCCGAAGATCCCGAAAAGAATTACTCGCTCAGTATCGGAAAGATACAGTTATTTCAATTTCCGTCAGGGAACGGCACTAGAGTTGACACTGCATTGCATAACGGCGTACCTGCAGTTATAAGCGCGGATTTTGACAGTGTCATCGCAAAAATAATAGTCACTGCAAAGACTTGGGAGGACGTTATCTCTAAAGCTAGAAGAGCGTTGGACGATGTAACATTAAAGGGAATCCGTACAAATGTGGCGCTAATGGCCGCCATAATTACACACAGGGATTTTCAGAACGGTGCTTGTGATACACAATGGCTTGAAGCTAAGCACATTGACTTACTGACAACCAGCCGAAAGATATTTGAGCAAAGACAAGATCTAACCCAGGATCAGATTCCTTGGCAGAAATCATTTTCCACCAGTGCAACAGCAGTATCAGGACCATCAACGCTGTTTCGGAAGGGCGATGCATGGTCAATATCCCTCAAACATCACTTAAATTCTGGGACCACACAGTTGCGTCACGTTCAACTTACCAAAGTACTGCGCAATGACTTTCCATCCACTTTTGCAGCAGAAATACTGTTCACAACTGTTGGCGAGAAACCAATTCCTTACACAATTGAACTGAATTCCACGTCCGCTTCAGCTTCTTCAGCATCCTCACAACACCTCCAAGGATCGCGATCGGATTCGACCCATATCATTCTGCCTCTTTCCGGAAAGCTGGTTGAGGTGCTAGTAGATATCGGAGATGTGGTGAGAAAAGATCAAGTAATATGTGTCGTGAAACAGATGAAGATGGAAATCGAGGTGCGAAGTCACAAGTCAGGCACAGTGACTTGGATAACAGATGCTGATGACGGTGAAGAGGTTGCTGAGGGGATGCTGGCAGCTATTGTAGAGGATGAGAAGGCCCAGGCGAAGTTGTGAGACTACATACATTTTGGGGAATGATTTAGGACACATTCATTTCTGGTCCAACGTGGAGAGACAAGCAACAGCTATACCTGACGAAACTAATTGACATGCGCACGATATAATTTAAGGCCAGTGTCCCCGATTTATTTCTCCTAAGCCGTGTTTCATCCAATCGCACTCGTAAATTTCCCGATTTCTTCGCTGAATGTTTTTTTACTTACCAGTTTTCGGATAGCTCATTTTGAACGCTTGGTAGAATATACACGTCTGTCCACGATCCAGCGGGAAGTCTGTAAATGTGAAATATTTGTTCAGAATATCTTGAAAAACACATTTCTGCTGGTTGTTTTTTATTTTTGATGTCTGGAGGAAACACAATAGAATCATATGGTATTGAACGGTAGGTCTGACCCTTAATTGGGTTGATTGACATGCGATATCTCGTTGGACAGAATCTCACATGAAATACGATTTATCCTTCCGATTTGCCGGCATCGTCACTTTCTGTTGCCAACTTGGTTCCATTTTTGGGCATGTCTCGCAATGTTATCGAGCTTTTAAATAGATAGATTGAAATCAGAACGTATGGCAGACTGGAATGCATGCATTCGGAGAGACTCAGCCAGTTTCCCTACCTTTGTTCCTCATTGTATGACCATATTGGCCAATTAATTAGATTTTAAGATGGAACTCATCTATCTCTCACTTGTGATGCTATATGATTAAAGTTGGGACACATGTGACCATAATGGTGATACAGGAATGCAGTGTTGATGGGATGCGCAATGCAATAGAAGACTTGGAAGCAGCATATTCGATCTTTCACAAATAGGATACAGTATGATCTACAGAATTTGACAGATTGCACATGGGCGCTTGTCGACCTGTCGCGTAGGAGACAACACATCTTCAGACCGATGAAGACATTCACCAACTACAGAGCAAGAGGCGCGTGTCGTCATGCAGCTTCGGGTTGAACCCTACGCGCCATTACCGCGATAACCCTGCGTAGCACGTGATATCGAATGAGGTGGGATCCAGTGGATCCATTTGAATTGCATCGAGTGTCGCTCGCTCAGAATCGTGAACCAAATATTCGCAGTACGCTGCGCAGGGTGGTGCAGCAATGTTTCATTGAGAACCGCAGAGAAAGTGAAGCCATGATGTATCGATAAGCAACACACGTTATATTTCGAATGTTGACGTTCTGAAACTGCCAGATGTCCAAATCCATCTCCACGCAATGTCACTCCCGTTGATGCATCACGGATGAGCATCGATCAGATCCTCTGACACTGAACCGCGTCGGACTGCCGCAAAAACAAGATGCAAAATCAAGGATATGGGTATGCGCCCGGAGCGGAGCATGATGTTGGTGCCTTGACGCAGCAGATGGACGGAATGGGCTTGGACGGAGCCGCGCGGCCGCACACGAGGAAGAAGAAGGACCATCACGCATATCACCAAATCGAGCAGCCAGCTCAGCAGCTTGGCACGTTGTCAGCGCAGCCGCAATTTTTGAATGGTCAGACTGGCTCACCACAGACCGGCCTAGGATCCCAGCCATGGCAAGGCACACAGCAACCGTGGCAGTCACAGCAGATTCCTCAAGCAAGCCCTCAATTTCATTCCCCTGCCGGCACTCCGATCGTGATGGGTCAGCAAATGGGTCAATCGGCCGGAATGATGGCTGGCCCGCAAAAGGTCAATCCTGACCAAATACCAAGCGTACCTCTGAGCAGGGACGTTGCCGCAGAGTACTACCAAAGCCATATCTACCCGACTATGGAGCAGCATGTCCCACCTCCGGCCACCACGCCTTTTGTAGCGTATGATCAAGGAAATGCATCGCCGAAATATGCACGCTTATCCCTGAACTGCATACCTGCCTCCCACGAGCAACTCCACTCTACGGGCCTTCCTCTAGGCTTGTTGGTTCAGCCGCTTGCAAAGCAAATCGAAGGTGAGCAGGCAATTCCGGTTTTGGACTTTGGTGAGGTCGGTCCCCCTCGGTGCCGAAGATGTCGGGCGTACATCAACCCATTCATGGTATTCTCCAACGGTGGAAATAGAATGACGTGCAATCTTTGCGGGCACCCAAATGAGGTTGGGCCCGAGTATTTTGCTCCCACAGACCCGTCTGGTGTGCGGGTGGACCGTACACAGAGGCCGGAGCTTCTCCTGGGTACTTGCGAATTTCTCGTCCCTAAGGAATACTGGTCTAAGGAACCCGTCTCAATGCGATATCTCTTTCTGATCGAAGCGAGCTACGAAGCATACAGTCGAGGTTTCCTCCAAGGTGTCTGTGATGGGATACTTGCTGCTCTTTATGGGGACGGCCAAGATATGTCCGCTACGGAGGAGAGTAACGACGAACTCTCCAAATCTGCTTCCAAGGTTCCAGCTGGGGCAAAAGTGGGTTTCATGACCTATGACCGAAGTGCACACTTCTACAACGTCTCATCTTCTCTTTCTCGCCCACAACAGCTTGTGGTCTCCGACCTCGAAGATCCATTCGCGGCTATCAGCGCGGAGCACCTGTTTGTCGATGCTGCCGAGTGCCGAGTGAACATTACCAAACTTCTTAAATCCGTGCCACAAATGTTCTCGACAGCCCCAGTCCCCGAAACGGCGCTTTTGCCTTGTCTCAACGCTGCACTGTCGGCCCTCGAGCTTAGCGGAGGTAAAATCGTCTGCTCAGTGGCTACCCTGCCACAGTGGGGCCCACAATCCTCGCGTTTACATCTTCGTGATAAGGGTAACAGTCATAATGATGATGGAGATCAGGGAAAAGAACTGCTCAAAGTAGAGCATCACCTATTCAAAAAATGCGAGGCTGATATGGTCAAAGCAGGAGTGGGAATAGATTTTTTCATGGCAGCGCCAATGGGTGGCTATCTGGATATCGCAACGATCGGATACGTCGCGGAAAAGACTGGAGGCGAGTGCTACTATTATCCGAATTGGTCATATCCACGCGATTGTCTTCGACTGGAGAAGGAACTCTCGCACTGCGTTCAGAGAGAGCAAGGGTATGCTGCACTTATGAAAGTTCGGTGTAGCAACGGTCTCCAGGTGGCTCATTATACCGGTAATTTCACACAACATACCTTTGGCGCCGATCTCGAACTTGCGAGCGTTACCGAAGATACGGCCATGGCTGTGACATTTGCGTATGACGGAAAGGTAAGTTTCCGCTTGAATCCTGTCGCGAGTGTCGAAGAGCGCAGGCGCGCTACCCGTGTTGAGGTGCGGTCTACGCGCGATTTTTTAATTTGCATTAAATTTGCTGACTATCTATCATTCCAGCTTGACCCGAAACTTGATGCGCACTTTCAAGCCGCTTTGCTGTATACTACGACCTCTGGCCAGCGACGAGTGCGCTGCATCAACATTGTTGCATCTGTTTCTGAGACTGCTCGCGAGAGTATGAAATTTGTCGATCAGGATGCTGTGCTCGGAATTATTGCCAAGGAAGCGGCAGCCAAAGTCGGAGAGCGCAACCTTAAGGACATCAGACAAGGTGTTCAAGATAAAACGATTGACATTATTGCCAACTATCGAAAGAATATTAGCGGCAGCCACCCTCCAGGTCAGCTGGTCATGCCAGAGAATCTAAAAGAATTCGCTATGTACATACTTGGTTTGGTAAAATCAAAAGCTTTGAAAGGTGGCAGAGAGCCTAGTGACCGTAGGATTCAGGAAGCAAGGATGATCAAGGGTATGGGTGCTCCTGAGCTCAGCTTGTATCTCTACCCACGCATCCTGGCACTGCACAACCTTGATCCCACCGAAGGATTTGCAGATGAAAATGGGCATCTAAAGATGCCACGTGCTGTCCGCGCTAGCTTTGCACAAATCGATGAAGGCGGAGCATACCTGGTTGACAATGGCCAGATGTTGCTCCTATGGATTCACGCGCATGTCAGTCCTAATTTGCTAGAAGACCTCTTCGGCGAGGGTGTTCACGATCTACAGTCTCTGGATCCCAACATGTCTTCTCTTCCTGTACTGGAAACCCATCTCAATTGCCAGGCTCGTAACATACTGCTTCACCTCGAAGAACAGCGCGGCAGCAAAGGCCTTGCCGTTCAACTTGCACGACAAGGCATTGACGGGGCCGAATTCGAGTTTGCACGCTTGCTGTACGAAGATCCGAATGGTGAAGCGTCGTCATACGTGGACTGGTTGGTCATGCTACATCGTGGGGTGAACGCAGAGGTGAGTGCTAATTATTTTTCATTCGCTTAGGACTGCAGCGGGGTGGATGCTAAATCTCTGGCAGTTGAGCGGACAACGCGGGAAGAGCAGCGAAGACGTCAGCCATGCGATCTCGAATACGATAAGTAGCATTACTGGGAGTGTGCCTTACTGGGGTTGAATACTTAGGCTGAACATGCTAGCAAGCTCATATTTTCAGAAGACGATGTGCTTGAACTTGCATTCAATAGACGGACCATTGTGCTGCTCTGTTGTTACGATTGATCAGAGTTCGCGTTTGCCGCCGCAGAGAAAAAAAATTATGTGGAAATCTCAATGGCCGCACTGTGCGCGAGTTTTCGAACTTGACACAGTCTGACAATGCGGTTTTACTGAGCATTAGATCTGCTATTGTACGGTATGGCACTAGCAATGTAGGAAGCCGTCAAGCGAGTGAATAGAAAATGCCAATATCAAGATCATGACAGCTACATACCTAGGATGCTGGAACTTGATGATTCGCCATGCCAACATGATTTTTTCATATTGCATCGTCCATTGCCCAATGCTTTGCTGGGAGTGGCAAATATTGAATACGAGCGTGAGTAGATGCATTACGTCTCATGGATCGCTGGAATCACCCGCCACTTCATTTATCACATAGTACCAGAGTTCTAAATATCGAAATTATGAGAGAAGGATCATAAGATCACTATTTCCAGACGAATTTGTTGGTGGAAGAGACATGCGGTATTATACCTTTAAATGCGGATTATGACAGCTTCATGAAGCATCCGGTGATTGAGACAAGCGGGATGGGTGGTTGCGAAATCCAATTCAGCGTTGACAAGAAGTGCTAAATGTTGGGCTGAGGATTGCGCCGAGCACATCCACTATATTGTGGTCCGCATCACTTTCGGACAAGATCTGTTTGACATATGCGCAGTTACAGCAAAGATTCTGTGGGCCCGGAGTAAATACGACGAGTTGCAAAGGAAGCCTCCCTTCCTCAAGCGGTCTTTACAAGTGCTGGCCAAAGAAGTCAAGAGCAATCTGGTAACCACGCTCGTACTCCTTCTTCACTTCCGGGTCGTGAAGATCTGCTCGTGCGCTCATCCACCCGTGAATCTGGGAATCAAATATCTCGAGCAGCTTTGGAGATTGTAACGCCTCGAACTTCGCTTTCACAGCGTCCATTGGTTCCTCTTTGCTCACAAGCATGGCGAAGGGAATGATAATGGTCTTAGCATCTTCAGCATCCACACGTGCTGGAGAGCTTTCGATAGCGGCAGACCACGGCGTGTCTTTGGTGGATGTAAGAGTCACTATCTTACCCCCCCAGCAATCTAATCCAGTGTCAGCTCAAATTGATATTGTGGAAGACGTGCACGAACACCCAATGGCACCCCAGCTTTCAGCATGGTAGGCTTGTTTAAGTGCGGTTAAAATAGCGTACACCTTTTCAATGTATGGCTTGGGATCAGAGATTCTGGTCATGAATTGAGCAATTTTCTCCTTTTTCTCTTCCGTGTCTCTAGCGAACCATTCCCTCTTAACCGGCGCACCGTCGAAGAAGTCTGGCATCACTACAAGATAACCGGTTGAGCTGAGGATATCGGCGCCTTGAAGGGTGGGCATTTCAAACCCGAAGACATCGTATATGAAGTAGATTGCCTTTTTGGCATCCTTGGGTCCGGTGACATAGCATTTCAAGTTGGCATAAGTTTCATAATTGCCCTTGGGGGTGTAGCCTTCGTCAATGGCTGCTGGAGGACGCTCACGGCAAGCCTTACTTTCGTGTGTGGACATTTTATCAGAAGTTGCGCGAGCGTAGAGGCTATTGCAGGTGAAAGAAAGTTTGGTGAAAACTGAGATGGGACGATAGGATTACAGACTTATGTTTTGGGGCGACCCGGGTTTTATAGTGGTCTGGCTGCCGCCATCGCAGCCCGGCATTACAGCATAATGGAACAGAGAAACGCGTCTCCTGCAGAAAACTGCGCCAGATGTGATGGTATTTAGTAGACCTGAAGCATCATTCCTCGCTCACGAATAAAGTCCGACGTCAAATCCGACGCCAACACCGAATATATGCCGACTTCGGTGGTAGACATTTCCATTGAAACGTCTTCTAGATTAGGACAGACCTGTACGAAGGGGGCAGCAATATATAGGACACGACTCGGAATTTGATTATTCTAGCAGTGAGCGATCATAGCGGTTGTCGCAGGACCGGTCCCGCGCATCCATTACACCTTGCTGCTTGTACTTTGACATATCTCGCTTATGTCTGAAAAACTTCAGAGCCGGCATTAATATATGGCGATGAGGGAACGAATAGTCGCCGAAGCATAATCACTCAAGCCGCAGGCAAAACGAACGGTTGCATCTGAATACTAGTAGCCATCTGGGCACGAATCAGGCAGTGCTCGGCACAAGATTAGAGTCATCTATGGATGCACTTGTCGTCGTACCACAACCTCGCGTTGGGTACAAGAAGCATTCAACTCGCTTTTATGACCATGCTTAATCGTGTCTCTGCGGAATGGTAACACTACTCGACAATTTTGCAGGCATTGCAATGTAGACATAAGCCAATGATGGCAACTATGCATCGGTGACTGACACCCTGTCTCGCTGGCATGGCAGGCTGCAATCAAGAGCGATGACCCGATAGCGATGATCACTAATGTCGCGCGCCCTCCAGGTTGGCATGCTTTCACAGCCAGCAAACAATATTCACCGTTTCGCATATCACTGTCTACGTGGATGAGGCTATAAAATCGATGTTCCTCCTACTGCTTCTCAAAATTGCTGCTCATTCCATATTTGACTAGCACATCCCCAGAGGTCCATCGCGCTAAAGGCATGTAAAAGTGCCATCAATCATATCGGCCTATCCCCTATTTCGTTGATGTCTGGGTCCCCTTACCAGTGGCGTGCTGACGGCGGTTATCGATATACGCCAATCCCGTCTCCAGCAATGTACTACGTTCCAGCGCCACCGCCTCAGGTGATCTTTATTCCTGGGCCTATAGGTGTGTATGGCGTCACGGGTTATGTCGAAACACCCCCAACGTACGAAGAGTCGCAGGCTGGCGGGAAGTGTGGAGCATTTACGGAGGAGATAAAAATTCCACCTCCACCACCACCACCACTTCCTCTTCTTCATAAATCTCCCCCTCCTAATCCGTCAACGCCAGAGAAGAAGAAAGAGGAGAATAATAATGGTGATGCGAAGAAGGATCAAGCACCTAAGTACAACTTCTATAGGCCGCCACCACAACATCCCGCTACAAACTATATGTTCCCATTGGAGACCACAAAAATCCACATCTTTAACAAAGGGGCCAAAGTATGGCAGCCGAAGTACCAAGGCGTCAAGTTGTAAGTCAACCGCCGTCATCCCCCAAATTCGTTATCTGACTCCGATCCATAGAGGTTTCAAGATCTTTATTGTATCAACTCAAGAGACCGTCCGATCCATGATTGAGAACGTCCTGCGCTCCAAACCCGGTGACATGATCAAGTGTAAAGGCTGGGCGGCCACAGAAGTGATCGAACGTGGCGACGGGCATTGGACTAAAGTGCAACGCCTTTACCCCCACCATATTGATTTATATTGACCTCGGTATTTAGGGCTCTACAATAGATTATGCAAGTGATAAGGCCAAAGGGACCCTCACCAGCATGGGCTGGACTGTTAAATGTGGTAAATCACTTCCACCCGTTTGGATTGCTGTACATCCAGTCTAAAATACCAATCCAGTTGCACGCATTGGGTTGTGGATAGACGATGGTATATTTTCCTTTCTTTTTTGTTTTTCGTTCATTCGAATGGATTGACCCCAATACATAGGAGAGTTTGAATATGTAATGAAGCTTAAATGGGCTACTCTTGCTACCAAGGATTACGCTCTAGTAACAGCATGTTGGTCGAGAATTAAGAGTCAGTAGGATACACATAGTTCAATTGATGCTATCATAGGAATAATACTAAGAATCAAACGGCCAGGTGTATGCATCATGCGTAATTTGCTATTTTGCTTCTGATTATGTGTCACAGGTAGTAATCGCTGGACGATCTGATCATGCCGAAGTCTTAGGGCAAATAAAAACTTCTATCGGTCTATAGTATTCGAACTTTTGCTCTTTCAAGAGCAGAGTGTGGATATCAAAATCACTCTCCCGGCTCTCGCTTGAACACCATACCGCTGTTGCAGAAAATTAATTCGCCAACAAAATTTTTAGATGCACTCTTCTCTTTCCCAGCCAGTAGGCTTTTGAAAAGTGATGTCTTTGCACGGATGAGGCTTCGAGTTATCCTTGTAACTGGATACAAACGGATTCGGGTCGTTATCTTGGTTCAAATTGCCAAGAGTGTGATTCACTTCTCGGTGCTTTGCCTCATCAGCCCTTATGTAGAGTAGCAGGTCCCGCATAGAGCGGTGACCTTCCGGCATCTTCCAGTACTGAACCGCAATATCCGGAGCCGGCATCTTCTCAAACATTGGGAGCTTGCCTGCATCGATGTCTTCGATCACACGAGTGTACGTGATCACTGCCTCTTCCTCGATGTATCCAACTAAGCGATGAACGGTCTTCGGGCTGACGAGGTAAGAAATGAACAAACTGTTGAAGAAAACGCCCTGGGCGCCAATCACCAACACCTTCATCAACCAGCCTGGCTCTGCCATCTTGAGGAAAGTGAGAAGATGCATGCGCTCATTGAATGACTCCTCAAGAAGCGTTTCGATCCAACCGTTGTCACGCTTCATGCGACGCATGCTGCGGAGATGTCGGAGCATCCCGGCTACCATCCCGGGCACGCCAGCAACGGATTCAAGGAAAATGAAGCGCACCAGCCAGTTCCGCTCGGTCATCTGTGAGACCGGCCGACCCGTCTTAGGGTCCTTGTTGCCTTTCGCAAGCTCTGGATCATGCTTGTACCCGGTCGCTAGATCCATCATGTACCTCAGGAAGCGGACGAGATTGAGCGCAAATTTGTCTGAAAAGGTCTTCGCCTCGCGGTGCGCGATTTTGATGGCTTCCATCTGTTCCTGCGTGTACACAGGATGCGGCCATGCGGGCTCTGTCTTTCGAACCTTGCCTGTTTCCGCAACCGGGAAGAATTCCTTAATCAATGCCGGCTTCCCCGTGCTGAATTGTCTTCTGGACTGGGGCATCACCCAGTGCTGCTGGATACAGATGAGGCCCGGCCGGGCCGACGTAGGGGTGATCTTGCCATTGAGTGCCCTAAGCACCTGAGTGGTAGGTGGCTTTGAGAGTGTGGCGACCGCGAATGTGCGACTGCCGTACATTGGATGATGATTTCGAGATGTAGAGTGTCTTGTTGCAGTGACTGGTGATGGAAATGAGTTGAAGTGTATTGCAGACAAGAGAAGAGACCAAATTTGCCGGGAACGCGATTCACGTATTAATATAACTTCAGACTTGCTCTATGGCAAATCCACAACCTGTCAGATGCTAACACGGAAACGCCTGAAGTCGGGTGCAGATACACGAAAAGGTGTCGAAAGACGAATAAGGAAGGCGGTGTCGGCGCAGATTGGAGCCCGAACTCGCCGACAAAACTGAAATCGCTGGTGGTCGGGACTTTTCGGGAGTTGTAAGAGCGGCAGAATCGCTCTGATTGAGCAGGAATGGCCCCAGATATCCTCTTGCTCTGGACTATTCTCTTCTTTCGCCTTCTATAGTCCGTCGCGGAGTTGTAAATAAAAAATTGCCAATTGCAAATACCCCGCATCGCAGTCAAGCGCTGAATAAAAACGTTCATGCAGTTAACCCTTGCGATTTGCGCTTCGGTTGCCCATTTCCGACCACTTCCGCGCGATTCTAGATATGAATAAGCAAAGATGATTTGTTGGTATACTCAGCTCACATATCACGCCACCACATTTGCTGACTGTAGCCTAAAAGCTGTTGAGACGATGTTATTGGGTGTGTGTCATCCCACTGCAAATCGCTACAGGCTGGCGATTTCTTGATTTAGCGAGTGTCTAATTTCAGTTCTACGATCACTCAAGAACGAGCAAGTTTTCTAGAACGAGTTTGATCCTTTCTGTCACTCTCTCACACCATATAGGTCGCCGATGTCAGAAGCACGGCGAATACATTATCGAATAGTGGGGCTCTGCCGTTTATATCGTTGTTGCTGGTGGCCGGGGCGGTCTGGGAGGTCATAGCCTGCAGCACGCGTAAGCGGTTCATCCGAATGGAGGAAAATTCTTCTGTGAAACATAAGGCTTTCGTACCTTTGAAATCCCTTATCGCCCTCTTTTATGCCGATTTCTTTGTGGTCAACTTTGGTGACTTGAGCTGCGGGAGGGCCCATTTTCAAGTGTTGAAGGAACTTGTCAAGTGCCTTTGAGTCACCCTGAGCCTCCCCCTCAACTGTTCCATCCGACGCATTTTTGGCGAACCCCGTGATATTCAGGCCGTCTGCTTGTTTACGAGCATATGCACAGTGCGGAGGTCAGTCATTGTACATGCTGAACTGACGATGTTCGGCGTACCGGTAATTGACTCCCTGGACCTTGCCCTCGACTTTGTATTGGATCTGTGGCAAGATTTAAGCACTGATGTTGCTCAAGAGGAACGCTCGCTGTCTCACCCGCATCAACATCCTGATCGCTGTGGAAGAGAATGCTCGCATGTACTACACTGAAAAAAACTTCTGACTAGGTTATAGGGGCCAGGATCTTCATGAACATGTTGAAACTTCGAAAAATAAAATGCTGGAGGATGCATGCGCCGGAGACATATAGGATACGATGACGTCAGATGTTTTGAACAACCATATTTATCGATTTCGCAGACACGGGTGGAACATCATTTAGTCGTCTTGTTCATTTAGAAATTGGAGTGCTACAAAGACACCTGTGCGCTCTCTTGATTTTCATCTTGGCATTTCTGGTTGTCTTTTCCTTTCACGTCTTGTTCCAAATACTCAAAGATCGAGGGTTTCGGCTCGTATCCCACTTCCGAGAATCTTTCCCCAATGCTCTCGAAAATTCCCACCCCTGCACCAACACACACGGCTACAGCAGCGGCCCGCCGGCCTGCGCCGAGGCGGTCCATCAGCCTCGGATTGACAAGCGGACCCTCACTGCAACGCGTCCAAGCGCGTCGATTCAGATAGACTAGAACTAGGCCGCGTTTAATGAACCCCTGAACAATGCTTCGCTACCCGGTTGATGAGTAGCCCGATAATATCTCAGCTGAAAGACACTTGTGCTCTGTACCCTTCCAATTTATTCTCCACCGACCGTGCGAAGTTGCGTTGTCCGAATCACATCCCAAGGTTGCAGGGGACTTTGCACCTGCAGACGGGGCGTTGTGCGATTCCACCAGCAACTGAAAGCGCATTTCTCCTAAATAGCGATGGCGGAGACCCCTTCAACCAGACCTGCGAGCAATGTGACTTCACCCGAACAGCGGCCAAGTTCCCCATCACCTAGCGTATCGCCATCGATCGCACTCGGAGCTGTACCGTACTTGGATCGCTCTACCTCAACGCCATCCAACTCCTCGGGATCGACTCTGTCAACGCGGTCACGGTCATCGCGCCTATCCGATGGGGCTACTACTGTGGTACGAAGACGCGGATACATGCGTCCGCAAGGAACTTCCTTCGCGGACTCTGCGCGCAACCGGGACAGCGTGATGAGTCTGGGTAGCATCGCACACATGCAATATTATTTTGCGCGCACGGGCCTTTTGGATGGCAAGGGTGGACAACTGGCAAAAGATAACGGCAGGAAAAAGAGCGGCGGGAACAAAGAAAATGTAGAGCCGTCGATAGCTGGTATTGATGATATGGCGGTATCTGCGATTTCCTACGACGGCACGTCAAGTTACGCTGTCTCCGATCCGGGACAAGATACCAACATGGTGGAGAGCCCCACAGACATGCGTTCTGTCAGCGATTCTTGGGTCGCGGGAACAGATGTGCCTATGCTGCCTCCGACGGTAAGCACTTACAAGCAAAAGCCTTCATATACGGAGCCACTGCCCGATTTAACGGTGCTGCGGCGAGAGTTAAAGGAGGCGCTCCAGGACGCTTGCAAAGTGATCGAGGAGTCGCAAAAGCAGCAAGAACGTGGCCAGCCGGAAGTCGAGCAGAACGATGGCTTCTACGAGATTCAAGGGCTTCATATTCTGGACATAATCACACTGGCAATTCGCGCAGCAAAGAACTATTACACCGCACATTCGCATCCAGAAAGGCTGTATGCCATTCGATCCGAGAAGGACATCCGAAACGACCTGTATCAAACGCTGGAGTTTCTCAAACGGATGGCCAGTCGCAATTTCCGAGGTGGTATGCGGTTAGACGAGCTCACGGGAATCATTGTCTGGATCGAGAGTATTGACCAGCTTCTGAAGAAAGAGGAGCAGCAAGAGCAGCAAGAAGCCGCGGAGCGCGAGGCCTGGGCATGGAGAGAAGGCGACTGGACAGGGCGAGAACGGGAGCGAGAATGGCTCTTCTTGAAATCATTTGACCGGACTGAGCCGCCTTTGCCATGCTGGCCGGAAACTTGGCCGGATGGGACTGGACCGAGTGACTTCCTGCTTGCATTGCGCGATGGACAGCGGCTCGTCAAGCTGCACAACGCTCTCGTCGCCAAGTCGAAGCGACAATTCGATTTGATCAAAAGCTGGCATACCGACGTCGCGAAACCGTATCGCATGGCGGAGAATCTCCGCTACTGGATCAAGGCGGCGGAGTTGCGATGGGAGATCAAGCTCTCGGTCCCGGTCTCCGATGTCGTTAATAACAAGGAGGACGCAGCATGGCACGCTTTCGATGCAGCGATCTTGAAGTGGAGCCAGGGCGTGCGGACCGAAATCACGGAGGAGTGGCGCCAAGAAGCCCAGCAGACGGACCGGAAGAAGCCGCCAGAACTGAAGATAGACGTGCCTGATGGCAGCAATGGAGCGGTGGAAGGGGCCGGATGACACTTGATTTGAGTTCCAGTTCGCGGAATGTGGAAAGGCGTTCATGTTGTGGCACCCGATAAGGTGGCTTTGGCTACGAATGGAAGGAAGATTTGATACCTTTGCGCGTGGATTGCGGTTGGGCCAACAAACACGTAGACAGCCGAGCCTCAGCCCGTACGACACGCCTACTCGAATACGATGCTGATATCGCACAGTTTTTTGCACGTGCATGATGCGCATGAGCAGCAGATAGGACAGCGACATGTAGGCAAAGTGGACATCATACAATACTCATGCCCATGGTCGATACACTCAATTGACCAAGCTTTCTGCGGAGCGCGCCAGAACGCGCTAAGAGCATCGGAGCTACAGTAGCGTCACACGTCACACGCCAGTAAGCCTGGTTCCTGAGTGGGCCGCAATGTCGCGTCTCGGTGGTGTGGGGACCCTGCTTGCCTAGCCCCCGGCTCTGGGTATGGTGGAGCGTTAAGCGTTTCTTGTCGCGAGGAGGTCGACTACAGCCTGCCACGACGATGTCTTGAAATGCGAGCGGGATTTGGGTCGGAAACGGTGTAAGCGGTGTTCAGGGGCTGAGTCAGACAGACCGTAGCAGCCGCCGCTGTGCTGTGCTGGACCCGCACCGTGAAGAGCTTGGTGAGTCGCGTTTTCTGCCTTATCCGCTGTTTACCTTGGGGTCAGGGAAGGAAGGTTCGCTGGGCAGGCAGACGTGTTCACAAGCGCGTTAATAGTAACATAGAGATGGCAGCTCTCGCGTCGCCGCCGCTTCCCCGCGAATTGGACACAGCCATTGGCCATCCCTCCGATCAGGCAGCCCCCATCCCAGCGGCGGCATATTCTTCCGTACTCCGCCGCCACCAGCGCGGCCGCCTCCCTTCACCGTCGTCTATCGGGCGCCCAAGCAACTCTCCCCGGGTCCCTCGCAACGCGTGCACGGGCTCGACGGGCTGAGGCGGGCGACGGAAGTAGAAGGCCGGCAACCAGCACGCGTCGGGCGCATCGCAGAGCAGCAACTAGCCGACCTTGAACAGCTGCGCGGGCGTCGCGCTGCGCCGGTAGCAAGAGAGGAGACGCCGTGGGTCAGGCTACCCGTGCAAGCCTCTATCATGGCCGCCTTAGGCGGAAGCGGCGGTGTGAGGCTGGATGGTGGGCCGGTCCTTTCTGAAGCCGAGACCTTGCAACTCGAAAGCGACGTCTCCTCCACCATAAGCATCGGCGACCGGCTTGTAGCAACAGACAGCGAAGACGACGGGCATGGGTTGATAGACAAGTTGAAGTACCGTATGCCGGACATCGGGAAGACGCGCTTGCATCTTCGGACGAAAGAGCCATTGAGTCCTACGCCTCGGCAGGCTACACAGTCACTGCGGTCCCCGCATTCGCAAGCTCCTCAACCGACGCCTGCAACACCCAGGGCGGGCAACGGCAGTGGTTTGGTCCAGGTGCAGAGTGGTGCGGAACAACCGATGGCTCACAGCAACCCAAGCGTGGAAAGCTTTAGCGACGGCGATTTCGTGAACGCAGGACTTTCACGTGCCGGCTCGATCTACTCATTATCGAGAGTCAGCTTCTCCGGACAATTAGCGCAGCTGACCACCATGCGACTGCCTGACGCTAATTCTATGGCGAAACGCATATCGTCGATCCCGACGTCGAAAGAGGCCGCCAAGGAACTGTCGGATGCGTCAGAGCAAATACGCATGTGGGTGTCTCAGGCTTGGAAAGTGCTGGGAGGCCTTAACGCGGAGGATGACATTGAGTGGGCTGTAGCTGGGGGCAGGGATGGCATAGAGGACGTGGACATGGCGATAAATCGATTTGATAGATTGGTGCAGGTCTACGTCCTGTCGATCGAGAGGCTGCAAACTCGAAAAGATGTCTCCAATCTTTCTGCAGACGAGCTGGTTTCGTGTGTGCAGCGAATGGAATCAATCATCTCAAGCTGGGAAAAGACGAAAGAATCCTTGAAGAATGTCAAGGAGCAAGTCGAGATCGCAATGGAGTGGGAGGAGCTTTGGAACAGCGTTCTCGGCGAGATAGGTCAAGAGATGGAAAGCTTAAATCAATTGGTGTTCAAGATGGAGGAGAAACGACACGAGGGTGCGGAAGGCCTGTTCAGTAACAAAGACAGCATCGATATTAGCGAGTTGGAGACCATTGTGGAAGAGCGGCCAGGAAAAAGTTCAATGCTGAATCCGAATCGCTTAAGCTTGCAGCCGCTCAGCTCACCTCTAAATGGACAATCAGCACAAGACAATAAGGACGAGTCGACCCTACTCGCGCTATTTGCACGAATGCAGCCGTTGCGGGCGTCATTAGACTTCCTACCCATGCGTCTTTCTGTTTTCAATGCTCGGGCCAGGGGAATTTTTCCTACGGCTTGTCAAGACCTGGAGCAGCGACGGGAGCAATTAGAAATGCAGTGGAAGAAGCTTGAAGATGATGCAGAGTCATTGCGCCGGGAGCTGGGCGAAGACAAATGGGTGCTGGTGTTTCGTAATGCAGGAAGACAGGCTTTGAAAATGTGCGAATCGATCAGTCGGAGCTATTTGAAATTAAAAGAGGCAGCAGATTCTGATGAACATCAAGCCAACCCACCAGCCTTCGTGAACAAAGTCGAGAGCTACGAGGCGAAAAAGACACATTACGGCCCGGCCATTGAGCGAGTCCTTGCCATCATTGACCGCGGCGTGCTGGACAGGCTGACAGTAAACGGCGAGATTTTGCGCTTGCAGTCTGACATGAAGCTGAGGTGGAGCGCCTTGCAGAGCGATATGCGGGATCTGGACGCCCGACTTGAAGAGCTTGGCAATGAAGGTCGAGAGAAGCAGCTTCGGGATTCGGTCTCGACTGTAATGTCCTCTGAAAGGTCGATCGCAAGTAGTCTGGTAGAAACCCCGTGTTCATCGCCAGCCAGTAGTGCAGGTTGCACGAGCCGAAAGAATAGTATCCATGGTTCAAGGACGCCGACGCCGCTTATGCACGCCAGATCCCGGCAGACAACGTACGGGAAGCGAAGTATGTCAAACTCTCGGTTACGATCCTCCAGTGGGATACCAAGGCGGGCACCATTGACAGGGCATGACGAGTCCAGCCCATCGCCTTCGCCCGCGGCTTCCAGGATTTCGCTTAAGCCTGAGACTCCAGTCGGCAATAAACCCAGATGGGTCAGTACGGGAAAATCTGAATGTCGCGACTTTCTACCTTTATCCGCTTTGGAGCCATCGCCCTATGCCAAACAGCCTATCACCCCGAAGACGAACTTCCTCCGTGCAAGTAGCAAATCTGCCACCGCACCAGCCAAAACCTCCGGAGGTAGGAGTGTATCAACACCCGTCTCCAAAGCTGGGCTTGCAGCACAGAATTTGACACGGAAGTCATCACTACCAATGCCAACGATTGCCAAAACCCCGACTTCGGTGAGCACGCGCAGCCCTCTCGCGCCTAAAACGTCTTCTCCGGCCTTGCGCACCTCTTCTTCGTTACGTGTAACTGTTGGCGCCAGCGCAAGGCGAAGCAGCATGCTCCCCACTGCACGACCATCGCTAGTTCCTGACGGGAACGAGGCAGATTCAGAAAGTCCGACACATCACAAGTCGCGGCCGCCAAGTGCTTTGGCAAGTGGGAGCCTAAGAGGCCGCAGGAGTAGCATGTTACCTTTGCGGTCCAGGAGTAGGATGGAAGATCCGGCCGCTGCCGGGCATAGTCAGGAGGCACATGACCGGCCCAGATGGCGCCCTTGAGCGTCTTAGCTGATACTAGGGTGGGATTGAACTACCTTTTTTTGCCTAAAAGATACCACTTTATTTTGGAAGATATCGGATTACTGGGGTTGAGCACGTGCCACACTAGGCGTTGTCTCTTTTGTCGCGAGCGTTCCGAGCAAGTTGACAGTATTGCATAGCGAGATAGATGCGCAAGCCATTGACGTGTACGAATCGTATGCTGGGTAGTGGGCATCCGTTTTCGACCTGTGCACCGCAGTCACTCCTGTCTCACTGGTCGTCTTGTAATTTGTGAGTAGGAAGTCCGCTGATGCTCTTTTCACTGAGCCAATTGCACCTTCAGACTGATCCTCTCGACGTACTATTTGCCTGCGCGTCATGTCAAATTATCCGGAGCGAAGCACTGCCTTTGACGATCCCACCAAAGCGCACGCCAACACGTTCCCCACCGCTCAAAATCTACCGCTTCGCAAGCATGTCCGACCACTATTAAAATCGCGGCCTCAGGCCTTAATGCGACGTTGCATCCCAAGTTAACTTAGCCTACAGAGAATACATGGACAGCGAGAAGGTGGGCCGCAAATTCCAAGCGTTCGCCACTTCGGTGCTTTTTGGTCGACACCATCCGACACAATGCACGTCAGCAAACCGTTCCGCGCACATGAGAGACAACAGACTGCCGTCTCAATCTAAAGGGCGAAGAAAGACTTCTCCGAATTCCAGTACGCACAGTTGTGAAGTAAGGTCGTTCAAATATTTTGAGTAATATGGTGGTCCTTTCTCCGAAAATTCCGGGCGCGAGGAGTACAGATGCGAAATGCATGAGAGAGAGAGCTTAAAGGGAAATGTGTCTGAATGGCTAGGGTAAGGAGACGCTCATTGCCACCGACCTGGAAATATGGAAATGGTGGAGAGGGGTGGATAAACGGAGGAGAAAAAGCAGAGGCAAACATCTTGTCAGAAGGGTGGGAACGAGGATTTGAAATCTCAAGATCCTTTTCACACTTATGGCTGGGAGAGCTGTGGAGCTTTTGCAACTGAAGAGGGAAAAAAAGGCTCGCCAGCCCTGGGCAGTTCCGTGACGGCCCAATATGGGGCTGAATAGTCGGGAGGTTTCGCGCAGTGCGGTCTGTGCGAGTCCGGATTGTCCCAAAGAGGAGGGCCAGGAGGTGGCCGCGATGGTGATGGAAATTGTTCGTCAGCACGAGGAGCCGTTGTTGAGGAGCTCCCACAGCTAAATCAGGACTGCAGATACCAGAGCTAGACCTCATTACACCGAATTTCGCGGTCGCACCGCCCTTGGTGATAGGAGAGACTGTTTCGAAAGCCCAAAGGCCGCCGATGTTCAAAGCAAAGATCACATCTTTCAGGCCACTACGGATAAGACGATGTGCTGGACAGCACCCAACATGGAAGTCAGCAGGACTGTGCCCAATGTGGATCAACGCCTGTCGTTGCCATCGAAGAAGGGTGGCGAGAAAGCAAGGGCATAGCCACACGTAAGAAGCTGCCCGGTCAGGGACCAAGAAAGAAGGGGCCGAAGCGTGCAGCCCCATCGACGAGCCTGCAGTCGTGGAGACACCGTCAAAAGGATTTCCTAACCCCCCATCTCCTAAACCGCCAAAGATCGTGGTATGCAAACCGCAGGAGGGCGGGAAGAAGAAAACGTGAATGCTGAATGATGCTCGGTTGTGTTTGGCTGTTCTGCGTATCAACGGTGGATTCGTGGCTTGTGCATTTGACATCGGCCGCGACCTCTGTCGACGAAGACCCAGAGGGTCATTTTTGCGGTATGGCAACTGAATTTAGACCGTGTTTGAAGCGAGCTGGTCGTGCATGTGCAGCCATTTAGATTTCACATCGCATGTATCAAACCCAGCAGTATCTCGCGTTCCTGAAGACTCACTGTGGCTTGCTGTGGCGCAAACTGTCCGACGTCGACTCTCGCCATGACTTCAATGCCGCCGCGTGTTGTTGATCATCGAAGTGGACGGCGAACTATCAATGGACTTCGGCCGGCGTCGTCCTTGTCGAGCGATAGCCGCGAATGTACCTGATTCAAGTTAAGTCACCGACATACGCAATTCTCCCCTGTTGAGCTTGAGCTTGAGCTTGAACAGCGGGTCGGATTATTGTGGAGCTATTTCTCCCGAAAAAGAAACAGAAGCCTCGCACCGTCACGGCACACCGAAAGCGTTTCGGCCGGACAGAGCGACGGTGACGACTCTCCTACTCCTTGTCTGTTGTTCTGCACCCGTCCGTATTGTCCCGCCTCTGCGAACTTCTTCTTTTTTCGTCGCCATGCTCGATTAAACTACTGCTGCACCCCCCCACCCTCCACCCGCCTCGCTTGTTGCTGACATACGAGGGTTTTGCTCTTGATCCGATCGATCATTTAATACGATACTAGTGTGCTCCCTTCCATGCCGGGGCTCTCTGTCGTGGCTACATCCACCACCAACATTTTGCACTGCGTCCAAGATGAGCGCCAACACCCCCCACAGCATGCGAGGGCTCAATTCCACCCGTCTCGTCATCTGCTTGCTACTCGTGGTTACTATATATCTCTTCCGCGACTCGTGGTTGCCCGATATCTCTGTCCACCAGCCCTTGGGTAAGGCGGCGTCACTTCAAGACGCTGAATCGGAGGCGGAAACCTTCGGGGCCGACAATGGCACGCGCTCGGTAGAAACGTTCTTATCGGATTGCCTCAACCTCCCCGGCGCCGATAAGGTCCTAGTGTTGCTCAAGACGGGTGCCACCGAGCTTTATCAGAAGTTGCCAACCCACTTTGTGACGACCTTCAAATGCATCCCGAACGTAATGATTTTCTCCGATCTGCAACAAAAATTTGCCGAGCACGATATATATTCGGCGATTGCGCCGGTCTCGGCTCACTTTCGGGACCATCACAAAGATTTTGAGCTCTACCACAAGCTGCAGCAGTACCAACAGGAAGGGCAAGACATGAGCAAATTGAAAGGAGACGGAGGGTGGAATCTAGATAAGTGGAAGTTCTTTCCGATGCTGCATTTGGCCTTTGAAAGCGCCGGCGACAACATAGAATGGTTCGTCATAATGGAAGCAGACACAAGCATATCCTGGACGAACTTGCTTCTCTGGCTACAGACGATGAACCCCCAAAAACCATATTATCTGGGTGCGCAGAACGTCATCGGATCTACCACCTTTGCCCACGGCGGCAGTGGAGTAGTGATCTCTCGGGCCACGGCCGACCGAGTGGAAGCGAAGCGCCGTAAGATGGGCAAGGAGGCTTACGACCAACTCTGGGAGTGGAAGACGAGTAAGACATGCTGCGGCGATGAGATCATTGCACGGGCGTTCATGGATGTCGAGGTTCCTCTCTCGCCTGCCTGGCCGCTGATCCAAGGTGAGACTGTGAGCAGTATCGACTGGACCGCTCATCATTGGTGCTCGCCAGCGATCACTTGGCATCACGTCAGTCCGACAGAGGTGGATAGTATGTGGCAATTCGAAACCGAGTGGACGGCGAAGCATGGCTTCGATACGCCATACCTTTACCGGGATGTATTCGATCACTTCATCAGTCGGCATATTAGCGTGAACCGTACCTCTTGGAATAACCTGTCAAAAGACCGCAAATTCGTCTCTCCGTCTCTGGCGACGGATGAGGACGAGGACTATGACAGCCTGCTGGAGTCCGAGCAGAAGGCCGTCGAGTCTCAAGATGCATGTGCGGAGGCTTGCCTTCAAAAGGATGACTGTGTGCAGTGGATGTTCTCGCCCGGCCGATGCCACTTGGGAAAAGACATCAGATTTGGCAGGAGTGACGAGGCGAGCAACGAGGAGCATTGGACGTCTGGTTGGATCCAGGAGCGAGTGGACGCTTTTCGGAACAGTCTCGAAGGTTGTAAGATTAAGTGGCACGGGTGAAGCACTCGATTCTTGTATTTAGTTTCTTTTTTGTCTCCTATATGGGTTGGCATTTTGGCATTGGGATATTTTGGCGACGCATCTCCAAGTGCTGGAAGCGTGCGACTATGAGCATTTGCGTACTTAGGGCGGCGTTTTCTGATGACGGTAAAGGCACGCACGCCAGGGCGCGAGCATAGATTCAAGAGCATTATAGATTTCTTTTGGGGGGGAGAGACCCATGTGTAGCATTTATCAAATATCCAAACCAGGAATATTTCCGATTGCACGACGGCCAGATCAGCAAGTCCATATGTTCAAGTTGAAGAGCGACTTCGTGTCCTAGAATTTCCAGCGAATACGATATCGGGTACGCAGTGCTGGAGTTCTTTCTGCCAGACCTGTAAGGACGATGCGCCATCCACAGCGGTTCTGTCTTGTGGCGTCGCGGTCTGCTGGTCAGATGCCGATCGGGTTAGATGATGCGCAGAGATCTGCAGTATTTCATACGACTCTGGACAGACGGCCGATGAGCCAGTATGTCCCCAAAGCTGCTCTCACGCCCAAGTCTCGATCCCTGGACCGCATCCGCCACGTTAAAGCCATGACTGATCAGGTAGGATCGCGCATAGCATACCGGCGATGTATGGCTCGCTTAAGCAACCCAAGCTCTCTTAACTGATGCTCCCCTTCTCACTCTGACCTCATCGCGCGCGCGCGCTGCAACACTCTCGTATACGCTTGGCGAGAAAGATGCCCGGCCGCACATAGGCCCATGCTAGGTCCTGATATCCATCCCGTCCGGCAACGGCGACGTTCTTGTCATACAACAGCCGATTCAGCGCTGTCGTTTCGGCGTGGTTGTGTTGCCCACTGCCGCCCCTCGTCTCACCTACCCCGTTCACTATCACAACCCTGTCTATAGCAATTCTCATCCTCCAGTTACTCGTGAGCCATTGACGTAACCCGAATACTGTCGTCGTCCGCCTGTTGCTTTGTCTCCTCGATGTGCGTGTGTTAGAATCCATCGCAGGCACAGCCAAACGCGTCCAACATGGAGGAGAGGCAACGACGCCGGTCTGTGTTTCGTGAAGTTGGATTTGACGAGCCTCGGATTGCCTTGCCACGGGACCGCCAACACGCGCGAGAACGGCCGCAAAGTGTCCGCTTCCGCAGTCAGGACGACATCTATGTAGTCGACAGAGACGAAGATGTGGAGGTAGACGAAGATAAGGACGGTCGACATCGAAGATGCACCGGTACAGTGTATGGCCGAAAGCTGGAATCTCACGATTCTCGCTTGCCTGTGCACGATAGATCCATGATCTATCGATTCGGGGCGATGGTCTTGCTATTCGCGGTGGCAATGCCGCTGTTGCGAAGCTCGCCGCTCTTCGGTGACGGCGTGCTTCCCATACAACCGGTAGAAGGGAATCCGATACCTACAAGGACTGGGCCTGATCTGGGAAGACGATCGGAAAGCCCCACGGACGTATGTTTTCGATGGGCGCAGATGTGTAAGTCGTAGCAGTGCCTTCTGAATACACTACGTGGGTCCACTAATTTTGGGGGAGTCAGCGGCGGTGGTCAATGGCACATTATATCTCTACGGCGGCGAGGCATCGACCGAGCCTAATCAAGAATACAATACGTGGAACAACGACTTCCTCACGCTGGATTTGACCAAGACATGGCCAATCGCATCTCCATCTCTCACAGGTCTGGCGCAACCTTCCGGACCGCCGGCCGTGGCCCTTGGTACGCTTTGGAACTCGCACGACTCGCTCTATTTATACGGAGGGGAATTCTCGTGGAAGCCCGCTGTTTCCCCCTCACCGTTCGCCTTGTGGGAATACCACATTGCATCTTCGTCCTGGATCGAACACAATAATCCTCTAACATCGGAGGGGATTAACGCACCTAGCAACAACGATCCAGTTCAAAGAGCGGCAGAAGGTGCCGGCGTCAGCGTTCCGTCTCTTGGTAGAGGGTTCTACTTTGGTGGCCACGAAGATGGCTACACTACTGCTGATTGGTCTCAGAACATCGCGAGAATATACCTCCAGTCACTTTTGGAATTCACATACCCCGGATATGCCAACAACGCCGTTTACGCCTTACAAGGCGGCAAGGTCGCAGGTACAGACGGAGTTTACCGCAACATTACACAAGGAGGCTTGCAGGCAGATGCGGGTTTCACGGCCCGCGCAGATGGGCTACTCATTTATGTTCCAGGTTTCGGCGCTGAAGGCATCCTGCTGGCACTAGCTGGCGGGACGAACACGACCTTCACGCAGATGAATGAGATCAATGTTTACGATATCGCCCTGAGTTCGTGGTATACTCAGTCTACATCCGGACCAACTCCTAAGATCCGTGTCAATCCCTGTGCCGTCGCAGCGAGTGCTCCCGACGGCAGTTCGACGAATATTTACATGTTCGGGGGGCAAAATTTGCAGCCATATGGAAATCAGACAGAATACAATGACATGTGGATCTTAACCTTGCCGTCCTTTACGTGGATTCAGGTCGACCAGAGCGGGCAATCTGTGCCATATGGACGCTCTGGTAAGAAAACCCATTGCCTCCTGTGTATGCGTTAAGTGTGCTTTACTGACTGGGTGCTTTTGATCAGGTGCTACTTGTAATATTTGGGATGGACAAATGGTCATGGTCCGTCCGGCCTCGATGTATGAAACACTGTTAGAGACCCAGCTGACTCTTGCTTGGATAGGTGGGCGGCTATGTCGGCAATGAATTGACATGCGAAAGTCCTGGCATTTACGTTTACGACCTCTCTAATGTCCAATGGGTGCAACAATTTACTGCACTCTCTCCTGGCGCTGACCCTGGGTCCAGTCCCTCTTCTGACTCAACCTCCTCCACCGAAACTTCGGGTTCTGATTTTAATTCTACTGGATCCAACAACCCTTTCAACCAGCAACCAGCTCAAATTGCCAATGCATCTTCTCCTGGCGGCTTGGAAGGTTCGTATGGATACACAGTGCCCAAAATCGTTGTGGATGTAATCGGTGGCGGACCTAGCGGCGGCGCAACTGTCACTGCTCCGGTTGTCACTGCATCTTCAGGCCCAATGGCAACCGGAAAACCTATTACGTATACCGTGTATACCGTCACACAGTCCAGTGGAGCCACTGTGACAGAGACTGCATCGCCTGGCAGCAGCAGCCCTGGATCGGCATCAACCAATAACAACGGCAAAGGAAGCAACGCGCCCAAAATCGCTGCGACTGTGGTCGGCGTCGTTTGTGGCTTACTTTTCCTCTTGGCATGCTATCTCGCATTTTGTCTCTACGTTTACCGAAAACAATTGATATTGTACAAACGGCACGTCGAGATGGCCCAGCGCCAAGGACACGGAGAGAAAACAACTGATATGACTGCCTTCATGGCCAAGGACCAGATTACAAAGAGTAGTTCTGAACCAGATCGTCGAAGGGCAGCAGAAGCACTGTTTGGACCCAGCACGAGTGACAGCGCGAGTCAGGATGCACCGAGCTACTATCGCAATGCAGGCGAGGCCACCATATCCGGAGCCCGTGCCAGTGCCAGCGGAAGCGGTGGGAGACCTTCTGGCAGCGCCGGCGGATATCAAGGTGTTAGACGAGAGAGTGATGCTAGCAGTACGGGTGATCTGTTGGGAGACCGGGAACCGACCTTTGTTGGTGTCATGCTCAACCCGAGGAGGAGTTTGAGGGTGATTAATCGAGACTGACATGCGACGGGAGAAAGTGATTTCACGCTGGGATTAGTCTTGGTGGGTAATAGACTACGAAAGAGGTGTATTAATAGACATGATGTTCACGATCAAGATACCCGACCTGTAGCTGGTTCATGGGACGACGTTGGCAAAGTAATCAGCCTTCTTTCGAGGTTTCTCTTAGATCCTTGCGGACAGTGAGAGAGCCTGAAAAAGAGGATTGAAACGCAATTCGGCACAAATAGACAGCGTCATTACAATTCACCTGCTATGGTGCTACCACCGCCAGCACTGCTTTCAGCAATTACTTGCGTCCCAATCACATCTCCGGCAGCATTAGTATAGATCGCGCTGATCACATTAATTCCATGATACGGTGAGTACGTGTATTCTCGCTCCGTCACCTCCTCTCCATCCCTCTCGACGGTCGTCTCGTAGCCGTTGAATGTCATCAACGTCTTGAATGTGCCAATGACCTTATAACCCTCAGGACGGCCATCGTTGTTTAGGAATTGATCTATAACATCGCCGTTCTGTTCCAGGATACGATTGGTATGCGTATTGCCAGAGTAATCATTGATGCTGTAAAGGATGTTGTGGGTGAGATCGTAATCCAGTGAACGAGCACTCAATGAAGACGTTGCAGATCCCAAAGCACTTCCCGTGGTGTTCACAATATCACCAACGTCTTGTCCGAGCGTGGCAATTATCGGATTCAAATCGATACTGTTGAGTGTATCATTGATCTTAAATAGTCAAATTTAAATTAGCCTCTGTCTCTGCGAAAGCATTCAAAGAACCGTTCTACGGGGTTCACAAACCATATAAACCAAGTTCTTAAGGCGCGCTTCGAGCAACACTTTGGCGTTTACATCTTGAATAAGAAGCCTGACCTTATCCACTGAGACATCTGTATAACCGTTAGGGCATATCAATTCTGTACGACTCATCAAGTGCTACGCACCCACGCCCGCGTTGAATTGGAGCAGGTTCAGTACTTGAGCTTCTAGGTTGACTTTCGCAGTCAAATTGTCAACAGTAAGATCAATGGTCGAGACATGGACGCTTGCATTGAGATAAACATCCGGTGCTGGCTCAGTCGATGATGCATTCGGCCGTGTCTCATCTGTGGAGTATACCACAGCATTTTGGTCTCCTTCCAGCGTTAAGTTGTAGCCGACGTATCCGGATGCCGATGACTGTGCGCTGGTTGAGGAGACAATAGCGAGAAGCATGCACATAAGACTGTTCATGAGAAGCGAGAGCATTGTAATAAATACGTGCTGGACGTCGATAATGGACTTCTTGTCGAGAGGGTTGGGCAACGGCAAGATTTCGAAGGGAGAACATTCAGTAGTCGATTCTGAATTGATCTGCCCTGCAAGGCAGATCCCGAGCATGGTCGTTAATCACAGATATGGCTCACCACTGACTTCTACATGTCGTAATGGGGCAATTTGCCGTGTTTCATGTCGTTTCCCGTGTGCATTCCCAGGGTATATCAAGGCACAAATCAAATCTCACCAGCCTGTGGGATAGAAGCGAGATTTGGTCACCCCGCGTTTATGGATTTGGTTGGTCACTTCGCCATTATTTACAGGGTTGTTGTACTAGTTAAACCTCCTGAATAGGGGATCTGTCCAGGGAAAATATGTGGACTTTGCGTTCAGTCTTCATCGTGATCGGCCTGGCTGACGCTAGAGAGGTGTGTTCTCCAGGCAATTAGGCATGACGGTAAATATGAGGATGTGAGCTCGATTTCCATTTCTTTTCTGTCTTCAACCCTTGTGAGCCAACAGCGCGATGCTCTCTACTGGTATCTGGAGAATGCTCATCGCAGTCTTCGCATCCATAGCGTACGCCTTAAAGGCCGCTGCGCAAACGGGAGCGAGTGCGACGATCACAACAGCCCCATTCACCAATTCAACGAGTACTCGGACGCCAACCATTACCGGCTCGGTGACCACAGCATCTGCGCCCGATGTGTACTTGAATGTACCGACTCTCTCCGTTGGACGAATTGAGCTTGATGTGGATAACCTTAATGGTAAACATAAATTGGAGCCCCTCAGCAAAGCATATACTGACACTAAGTAGCGGATATCAATTTGAATGCCAATGTTGCGCAACTGGTCTCAATAAATGCAGGTGTTCAAGTGGGTGAGTGATAATGTACGGTTAGTTGTGGACCCGAAAACGTATATTGATGTTAACAACCAGGAATCACGAAAGTCAATCTCACTATTGCTGACGTGGATGCTGAGCTGGAGCTCATTGTGAGACTTGGTAAGCTGCTGAATCTCGCCCAAATGCCCCTGCGTCATATCTGATTCGGCAGGAAACCTGGTCGAAATTGTAAACCGAGTCTTCCAATCTCTGGATCTCAACCCGCTACTCATCGACACTTTGAACAACGTCACGAACTTGGTTGACGATGTTGTCGGTGAGGTGGACGGTCTTCTCGGATCCATTACACAAGGAGGCACAACCGTCAAGTTTATTGTTGACAACCTGGGAAACATTGTCCAGCAGGTCGGGGATGTTAGCTCAATCGTAGGCAACTATGTTCAAAATATGACTTATACAGGAACCTCCAAGAGCCTGGGGTCAGGGCTCACTGAGAAGGTGTATTCTTATTCGCCTTTGAATGCCTTGGTGGATATAGTATGTCTCTCTACTCCATCGCCGTCATATGAACTCACGCTGATTCACTGCCTTGTAGATTTTTAACTCAGCTGGCCAAATTCTGCAAGCCACTGTCCAGAAATCAAGTGGAAGCAGCAGCAGCAGCAGCAGCAGAAGCAGTGTGGCCACCTCTGCAACCGCAAGTGCGACTGCCGCGAGCAGTACTAGTTGATAGTGTTCTATTGGAGAAGAAAGTGAAAAAGAATTTTTCGCGTTCATAGTCTCACGTTTTTATTTTATCTCAAACTCGTTTTCATCCCTCCTGCATTGTCTGACTCAAAAAATAAAAACAAAAATAAAAATAAAAGAGGGGACAGTGCGCGGAGGCTGCAAAATTCAAATGCTGAGTTGAAGCGTCCTGGACCTTATTTGCAAGTATGATTGTTCGCTATTTTTGGCCCATAGCTGAAAGAACGAATTTAAGACGTGAAGGAGGGAGGCTTTTTAACTATTATTTCGAGCTGATTTTTTTCTAGCCTTCGTCGACGTCACTATCACTCCAGTCTCGTCAGCTTATCAAAGATGTTCCCAAATCTCCTCTATTCGACTCTATTTTGACAGATGCCACATTTGAAAGACATTTCTGCGCATTTGATTGGGGAAGCTCGAATATCACCTGCTTGCAAATCTTCAATTCACTCTGTCACCGTGGCCGATCATCCTAACAGCATCTCTGCGATATCATCGAGTTGTTGCAAGTCATTTTCTGGTTGCGATATTGGTGATGTTTCGTCGACACAATCGTAAGCTCCTGAGCCCTTTTTGAGAGCTTCTCCAAACGGTAGGCATGAGTCAAAATCGACGATTATTGCCTCCCCATATTTGTCAATACAGATATTGTAGGGATTGATATCATTGTGGGCAAACCCGAGTGCATGTATGTGGTCGAGCCCGGATTCGATACCGTCTAAGATTTTGTAGCATTCCTCCTTTGAGATATCACCATCATGCATTCTTATATATTCGTGAAGATTGCAACGGTATTTCTGCAGGCATAGCTGATAAATCCGCCCATCTCTAACGATGCAGCCGATATAGTTCACCAGATTTGGGTGCGGATTGGCTTTGAGCTGTTCTAATACAACCACCTCACGCAAGAAGCAATCCGCGACAAATGTTATGCCTGGCTTGCAATCTGCGTACGTGAATGAAGGCGTCTTGAGATAATGTATATCAGGGTCGAACGTAGGTGCTTGCGTGAATCTTTCTGAAAACGGCGGATAAATGCATTGGGGAGGTACTAATCGCAAACACGATAGCACTTCTTCATCTTCGACGCTTCCCATGTCCTTCTCGATCAGGCCAGCATATGCTTTGCCATCGACCAACGCTGTTACTGACGTCATGCAGCTGACCGTAGGCCTACCTTCATCATCTTCCCATATCTCCTGGAGGTAGAAATGCGAGCCATCTTCAGTTTCATACTCCATTCGGTTGATCAGCTGTTCTGAAATACCACATATCGTTTGTAAATTACAAGTTCCAGTATTCCAGAAATGCACCTCAAAGCCAGATGGCGAGAGAGCTCTCGCGTTCTTGTCTCGCAAAAGTCCTTATCTTTATATAAGCTTGTTTGCAGTGGTACTGGCGCTCGTGTATGTCGCAGGCACGTGTTTTAAGTGGAAATATACCGCCGAGAAGTCGCAATGAAATTGAAATTGAATATGACACGGGATCTCCACACCAACGTTCTAGCGTCGGGGATATCTACCCGGCTGCCGCCCCAGAGCCAACGTGTTTCATGAACCCAAATCGGGTAGGCGATCTGTCGTTATATCTGAGTTTCTGGATGACTGAATTTGGTACCTTATCGCACACCTTCACGGTTCAAAAGCGCCAGCTTCGCGGCGGCAGACGTCGCGACAAAACTCTGCAGACATCTAACGCTGAATCTTGTCATCAAATCTGATAGAAAAGCGCTAGACGCCTTCCATCGTTGTCCCAACCAGGTTAAAGATCACCGGTGCCGTCGACATACCATGCTGAAGTTTACCAGCCATTGGTGGCCATCAGAATAGCCGCCGATGGCGGCCCTCTACAACCATCATCGGTCACGAAGCAGGATATCATACAAGGGAGGGGGCGTTGGTGAATCCGATCTGCCGCGAGGATCGTGCAATTTCCGCGACCTCAATCTCGGTCGGACAGCGCCAATATGCGGATGTAGGAGCTTCTGGTTGAGAGACAGCCGTAACGGTGGATGGGAAGAAGGAGGATGGTGCTTTTGCGGACATCACGCATGCTTTCATGATGCGTTCGGCCAAATTCAGCGAAGTTTTACACAGTCAGCAACGACCGCTCCAGTGCCACCAGAAGGGTACGAACCTGCTCAAATGGAGCGCCAGGTTCCTGCGAATGTCCCACAGGTGACTGGTTTGGGTATTCGGCCTGGCTTGTTGCATCAAGTCCAGTCAATTGACACTCGTCTTTGGGATGCCTTCAACGCATTTGCACGAGATCAGGAAGACGGCCCAACATCGGATACAACGTCAAAATTGCCTAGCACCGCATGCCCTAGCATTGCAGGTGAACCAAGATTAAGCCCTACTCGGATGATGAGAGAGCAAGCTCAGTCTCTGCGCTCGATGGGCCCGCCAATTCAAATTCCCCCGGGTAATCATGGTCTTCCTGGGTCTGAGGAGTATAGTGCCACTGAGATCGCTACACCAAGCCTCAATGGAACTCCAGATATGAGGGCGAACCTTCCCGCTAGTCTACAATCACATCCATTCCATGTGGACGGGTCGACCGCACAAGGAGCATTGACGGCTCAGGTCATCGCTCGCTCACAACAACCCCGGGAGGCGTCAACGAGAATTACGGCTCACGAATATAATAACGCTGCAACGCAAACTACTCCGACTGCAGAAAACACAAGTTACTTATCGATTAATCAAATGCAGGGCCTGCTCCATACACTCGCACGTCGCGTAGAGGTTTTGGAAAGCTCATCGTTTTCTCACGTTCCCATTGATGAAGTGAATGATAGAATCGATAATTTTGACACGCGCATCCTTGATCTAGAGCATTGGCGAGCTGAATATGATGAAAATTGCCGAAGTCCAGCTCTCGCTGCCGTTCAAAGAAGCACGGGCAAAAAGCTTATTTTCGGAGCGAAGGAATCTTTCGGCTCAGATGGATCATTTGATAGCGCTGCGGCCTTGCACACGGAAGCCGCTGTACTTGCAACATTAGCGGCCAACGCTGAAACTGGCCCTCGCATCGATGCGCTCGAAAAACGGATTGCTGACTTAGAGCACACGGCTTTACCATCCTTCGCTCGGCCCTGGTCTGTCCAAGTAGTATTTCTTCCTTGGGGTCGAGAAGTGAGAGGGATATGGTATTCTCCCCAAGAAGCCTCTCAGCATTCCTTGAAATCTTCTGCTCAAATGTCAGAAGAGTGGACGTGTGCTCATCGACAGCCAACTCTCCACTTCAGGACATCGACAAATCCAACGTGGACCACAGAATCAATTCAAGCTTGGGCTGAAGAAACGCAAGAATGGCTGTCACCAAAGGCTTGCGGACCTAGTGGAATTGTGTTCAAGAGGCTGGCTAGTCGAGGTCTAGTACGAGACATTACCCTCACAGCATCCGACTCGCATCACATACTTGATGCATTGCACGACGTCTTTGACCCCGTTCTTCCCGATATGAATACATCCGGCTCTGAATTGGCAAGTCGATTTCAAGCTCTGAAGGAGAGGTATATACCACTTAGGAAAGTCCGCAAGTCTTCCCGCCTACGGTTCTTGAGTCCGGCTGAAATGACTACCTCAGCAAGCTGGACCGCTCTGTTCCTAGACTCTGGCGTAATGATGAAAATCCATAATGGACATCGAAGACTGTACGTTACATCACCACAAGCTTATTTGCAGCCAATGGAGGAAGGCTGGTCTTGGCAAAAGCTGCGCATGCTCCCAATACACCAAGCAGGTGGCTCAGAGCAGGCGGCTCATTTTGAAGGCGCAGCTAAAGATGCGTGCTGGGCTTATAACGTTCGTCTCGATTCACCCGCCAGCAACCATACGTCTTTCGCGTTACGTCAATACCCTAACAGCGATTCTGCTGGTGGAAGTGAAGCTCAGCGCCGCAATGAAGATTCAGAGCGGCCAAGCAGTCAAGCGCTGCCATCTTCACCACATTCAGAAGTTGCAGTGACCCATCATCGCACAGTGTCCATGCCATCTTCCACCTCTGTGGCGGTACAGCCGATGGCAGCTTGTCCTAAACGGCGAGTAGCCTCATTCGAAGCACGTAATTCGATGACCTCAGATCATCCCGTTGCTGGGCCAATCAATGTTTTGAAGAGACGGCGTGTATCCGAGTCACCAGAGGCAGAGCGAAAAGGCGTGGGATTCACACCGAGATGGTCTGGTGAACCACCCTCACCTTTCACGTCCGAGCATGCTGGAGAGGGGCAAAGTCAACGCATACGCGGTACTACGCCGCTTGCGTATGCCACTCCGCATAGCAACACTTACTACGTCGGACGAGTAGAGTTTACCAGTCCTGATGGCGACACCGAAGCGGACACAGATCTAGCTGGGCTTCCAAGAGATCACGGGGAGGAGGAGTGGAACGGTGTAGATGAGGATCGGGACCCAGTCATGCCAAGGGTAATAAATGATCCTCGCGGCTGTGGATATGCTAACAATGAAAACTGAGGTGCCTGGATAGCATGAATTCCCCTTGGCGATATTAGTATCATGCTACATCTGTTATGCACACCTGGGCAGGATAAGTAATCCGATGAGCGTGAGTTTTGCAAGCCAGTACCACTCGGAACAGCAGAATACCCGCTTTGTAGAGTCAGATCTCTGATCATTGTAGCTATAGCTAACACGAAGTAGATCGCTCTCCAATCAAATCTATTTCTCTAAACCTCATTCCCCGTTCAAATGGCATTTCTGCGCCTTGGACCTGGCAATTGAATACGTAGGCTTTGTGGGTGCACATGACAGGAAAAGATGAACAAGCAGCCGCAAGAAACCTGTGAATACGCGGCTTCTATACTCTCATTGGCGCCGGCAACGAGTTGACCTTTGCATTGCGCCACTGCAACGAAAATCACACACACACACACACACACACACACACACACAATGCTCGTCTTGGCCAATTTACCGTCAGGAGGCAGCGTCCCATGAGCCGTGAGCCTGCCACGGCTGCCAATGCTCTCTTCTCCCAGACTAGCACCCGGTTTGGGGAGCAGCGCAAGGGGGTGTCGTCACGCTGCTAAGCTGTAACAATTTGACTTCGGCCACGCCGTGCTTCCAGCATGCACAAACCGCACGATCCGCCCCCAACATCTGCAGCCAGTCCAAATCGATGCCATAACAGTAGGAAACCCCCCAAGGCGCAAAGGCGCAGTCAGCAGTAATCGGAACCGCACGGGCAGAACTTTCGCAAGTGGTGGGGTGGTGCGATCTGGAGACGGTCGGCAGTTGAGTATTTCCCTCGTTGACTATATGAATCTGACACGTCCGCCCTGCTCAACATCGCTGTCTGCTCTTCCACAATGCCGGGGGCCTAAAGTACAGGCTAAAGCTGTTCGGGTCCCGGAAGACTGCGTCGCTGTGTTTAGAGAAATTTCTCCGCACCGGTTCCATTACCCTGCAGAAGCGAACGTGGGGTAGTGTGGAGCTATGAAGTGGAAACACGTGAGTTTTTTAAATCCGACGGGTCATCCCAGCCGCTCTCCCCGCTGCTCTTTACAGAGTTTGGTGTAGCTGTTCTTGCGCCTGTTCCGCAGTCTAGCGGATACACCGTCGCCGGCGCCACCCCGAACACTCGATTGCAGAACGTCTCAACCGACGTCAATCATTCGAAAGGTACTTTGTTGGCTCTGAAGAACAATGGAGACATTGAATACCAAGTATTTTATCTATCAATGGAATAAGGCGATTAAATATGCAACATGGGCCAAGAAGCTCCGCAAAAATTACGATCCTCGACCTTGCCCTCCTTGCTACTCGTCCCCAGTTGCAGTGCATCGACCGCAGGGTTAGATGCAGAGTATCTCCCCTCTCCGCACAACACAGGCTCTCGCACAGCTGTCGCGTACGTATTCTCGCAGTATCATTCGGTACCTTCGTCTTGGGCCAGGCTACGTCCATCACAATCTAAGCTGTAGCTCGCTGCTTCCTGCCTCATCACGACTAGCATCCGCCCTCTGTCCGACTACTCCGCACATCTCACAGTGCCGTAATGAGCTCGCGGGGTGAGGTGGGGAGTCAAGCGTTGATCTGTTGCAGCGGCATCCATCACTGCCATTGATGCTTCATTACGAGGAGGGTCGCAGCTATCCTATTGCGGCTTACCGTCTCCACTATTATCATGTACTCCAAAAGGAGGCACTGCAGCTCCCCTTCTCCGAGCTGCGGGGACTGCAGCAAGTGAGACGTGATATAGAGAGAGGGAATCCCACTCCCAAGGTCGATAGGACCGGTAAATTCTTAATCGATCCTCTGAGTTGCTGGATCATTCTTCCACATCTAAAGAAACGAAAATCGGACGAGTCGACAAAATGACGATCCCAGACGAGGTTGATATCATTGTTGTAGGAGGAGGATCATGCGGGTTGGTTTCCTAAAGTTGAGACGAAGATAGCGCCAGATGCTAACGGAATAACAGTTGCGTTGTGGCAGGCCGTTTGGCCAACTTGGACCATAAAAATATCCATGTGATGCTGATTGAAGCTGGCGAGAACAATCTCAACAATCCATGGGTGAGGAGCGTCAAAATCTATGCCGTCAAATTGAAAACGCTGACGAGGTTTTATTAGGTCTACCGTCCCGGGATTTTCCCAAGGAACATGAAGCTGGACAGCAAAACGGCCTCGTTTTATTACAGCAGACCGTCCGAATGGCTCGCTGGACGACGTGCTATCGTTCCCTGTGCCCATGTTCTTGGAGGTGGCTCCAGCATTAATTTCATGGTAACTTCTTTAAAGCAACTTAGATGCTACAAGTTCTCACTCCAAGCAGATGTACACCCGTGCTTCGGCCTCTGACTATGATGACTTCAAGTGCAAGGGCTGGACCACCAAGGAACTTCTTCCGTTGATGAAGAAGCACGAGACGTATCAACGGTCCTGCCAAAATCGAGACCTTCATGGTTTTGACGGACCAATCAAAGTCAGCTTCGGTAACTACTGCTATCCTATCATGCAGGACTTCTTGCGGGCCGCGGAGAGCCAAGACATTCCAGTCACGGACGATCTCCAGGATCTTGTCACTGGACACGGTGCTGAGCATTGGCTGAAGTGGGTAGGTGTATCTCTCAGATCTTAGATGCTGGTAGACAAGATGGCTTACCGCTTGACCAGATCAATCGTGACACTGGCCGCCGCTCTGACAGTGCTCATGCATATATTCACAGCACTCGTGCCCACCACGAGAATCTGCACTTGGTCTGCAACACCAAAGCAGAGAAGTACGGCTCTTTCATTATTTTAGATGGTAGAACAACTAACAGAGATCAGAGTGATCATCGAGGGCGGACGTGCAACCGGTGTGAAGACTGTTCCGACAAAGCCCTTGCATCCAAATGAGCAAAAGTCCAAGATATACAAGGCTCGCAAATTCGTTATCATTAGTGGAGGAACGCTGAGCTCACCTCTCATCCTGCAACGCTCAGGCATTGGGGACCCGGAAAAACTACGCAGGGCAGGTGTCAAACCTTTGGTCGATCTTCCAGGGGTTGGTCTCAACTTCCAAGACCATTGTAAGTCGATTCCAACTGCACTCGCCGGGAACAAAATCTGATACGAAAATTGCAGATCTCACTTTTGCCGTCTACCGTGCGAAGCCAGGTACCGAGTCGTTCGATGATTTCGCCCGTGGCGACAAGGAGACTCAAGAGAGAGTCTACAACCAATGGAATATCAACGGCACTGGCCCTCTTTCGACCAATGGCATTGAAGCTGGCGTCAAGTGCGTACCTAGGACCCTGATATATATCAAATCGTTGCTCACAAATGTCACAGGATCCGACCGAACGAGAAAGAACTTCAGGAGTGCGCCAAAGGGCCGTTCAAGGAATTCAAGTCTGGGTGGGACAGCTACTTCAAGGATAAACCAGACAAGCCGGTCATGCATTACAGCGTCATTGCTGGATGGTTCGGTGACCACATGCTTGTCCCGCCGGGCAACTTCTTCACCATGTTCCACTTTTTGGAATATCCATTCTCTCGTGGCTTCATCCACATCACCAGCCCGTCGGCGTACGATGCCCCTGATTTCGACGCCGGCTTCGTGAGTTATTGCCCAATATTCAATGCCCTGTATCATTACTCACGATTCATCCTAGATGAATGACAAGCGCGATATGTGGCCAATGGTCTGGGGCTACATCAAGTCACGCGAGACCGCACGGCGCATGGAGGCTTACGCTGGTGAGGTGACAAGCATGCATCCATTCTATGCCTACGACAGCCCAGCTCGCGCCATGGACATGGACTTGGCAACCACGAATGCCTATGCCGGGCCAAACCACATCACCGCCGGCATTCAGCATGGCTCCTGGTAGGTTCTATCTTTAGTAGGTAGCTGGCTCCACTTCCGTGCTGACCCTCATCACAGGAGCATGCCTGTAGATGCTGGCAAGGCTCCAGAGCCGAATATACTCAACAGCAACTCGCAAGCTGTCCGCGAGGACCTGCAGTACAGCGAAGAAGATCTTCGCCATATCGAAGAGTGGGTCAAAGTAAGTGCCTCTGTATTTTGGTTCTCGTATTCTGGTACCTAAAAAAGTCATCAATGCCGTGGCTAATTCTATGCTTGTTGTCTAGCGTCACGTGGAGACCACATGGCACTCGCTGGGAACCTGCTCCATGGGCCCGCGGGAAGGTAACAGCGTTGTCAAGCATGGCGTGCTCGATGAACGCCTGAACGTCCATGGGGTCAAAGGTCTGAAGGTTGCCGACTTGTCCGTCTGCCCTGACAATGTCGGATGCAACACTTACTCAACCGCGCTGTTGATCGGTGAGAAGTGCGCTGTTCTGACCGCCGAAGATCTCGGTAAGCTTTTGGTCCCATCGCACGATTGAAGGTGGAAGGTCCTTACTGATGTTTTGATTAGGCTACTCTGGCCGTGCTCTGGACATGAGAGTCCCAGAGTACCATGCGCCGCGCGAGATCACTGGGCTGGCCCGCTTGTGAGAAAAAACAGCCACATTTTAGGAATGTCTCAGGGACGATGGCATTCACGATGGCCTGATTATGTGTGGTTTTGTCAGATTGTTGGGAAAGGAAAAAAGACAACTACGTGTTGCATGTATTTATCTTTCGTCAGTGCCTGTACTCATCTCTGATTTCGCACATCTCGCTTTCCAAGTTCTGTTTGACGCCCGATCTAAGCACATCTACTTGTGTTTGTTCCATCTTCAATTGCGTCGCCATTTCTCGGATTAATGCTTTGCACTAATTAGTGTTGTTGTGCTCCCGTTATGTGGGCCGTGTAACACATGAAGATTCCATAGCAATGGATAAGTTGTGCACGAAGACAGTGCGAATGAGACTATGCCAACAAAAGTCAAGGTTCGTATGGTGATATATACACAAGGTAGGGCAATTGGACGTCACATGTGATAAGAGCCACATGTACTAGCAAATGTTTGCGGTGTTAAGCGAGCAGTTGTCGGTTCTTCAACATTTCCACCCTCAAGATTTCTGGGTGACGGTACACGCTTGGCATCAGCCCCAACCCGATGGCCCGTCGTACCGCCTTCGCCATACGCCGCTGGTTCACCGGACGCAGGCCAGTCTCGTTGCTGTGCCGGATGCGGCCCATGTCCGTCATGTATTCGCTCATAATGCTGAAATTTTTGTAGTGATGCAGGGGGTTGATGCCAAGCTGGTCGAGCACGTCCGATCGCGCCTTTGGCTGGCGCTGCACGCGCTTCCACTTGGCCATCTCGGCTCCAGAGAGATCATGTGGTGCGTACACGTCGCCGGGCCGCCAACGGCGCGTCTGCTGCTGCTCCAGCTCTTTGCGTGTGTATCCGCGCGTCATATCTTTCAGCTGCTGCTCCCGCTCTCGCTGCTCGCGTGCTCGAGCGACTTCCCGGACCGTGTTGCGCGCGATGTCAAGGCCGGCCTGCCGCTGCTGGGCGGAGACGGAGCGTGGTGATGCGGTAGGCGTGGTGCGTGGCGAGCGATCGGTGCGAACGCTCTGTAGGATCTCTAGTTACAGTGAGTTGCGCGGCTCGCGAACATACAGGGGGGTTGGGGAACATACCGGCGAATGGTGATGGGCGGCCTTGTTGCGGACGCTGAGCCGCCGTGGTCAGCGTGCGACAGCAGTGGATGCAGATAGGTCGCGGACGAAGGGTCAAATGCCGGAAGGACTGCTCGAGTGACATGGTGGCGAAGTGCTCCGCCTGAGAAGCCACGCAAGGCCAACAATGAATCCCTATACTGGACAGTGCAAGCTTCGGGGGTTTCGCTCACGACTCCGCAAAAAGTCGTGCTCGGCTGGTGTTGGTCAGAGCGCCAAGCGCATTCACCATCTCTCTTCTTCTGAGCTCCACCATTGCGGCCGCATTAAACTTCTTCCCCCTCGCATCTTTTGTTGGTTGAGCCATGTATTGTGCGTGGCATTGGGAAACGTAACTTTGTCGGCATCCTCCAACATGCCTTCACAGCTCACTCGCGAGGTCTTCCGCCGCCTGCTTGCCAGCGAGCCCATTGTGCATCGCGGCTGTCTGCGCCGCCACAGTTACCGTAATGCTCCACTTGCGCTCGGGAGGCGTGGTACATCTAACCCACACAATGGACCGGTCTTCCCTCGACACGATCAGCGCCGTTCCTTCTTCAATTTCAGCTTATTCAAACGTTCGGGGCGGGAGCTGATCGATCCGAGCATGCTTCCCGGGATGGAGAAGATGATGGAACTGGAGAAAATGCAGCGGATGCGCACTCGATTGCCCTCCCCAGAGGCTGTGGCGGAAGCATTTGCGCAATTTGTTGATGCAAAGTTTCGATCGTCTCGCTACGTGGAAGATAACGAGGCGGCACTTTCGCTCCGCAGTCTTCGATACATATACTCAGACCAGCTCGCAGGAATACCTGGAACAGGTGGGCGGCCTCTAGTCAGTTCTACCACGTTTGATCGTGCTGCTCAAATATTGCTACGAAGACCGGAGAAGGTCTCCCCAGCCCACTTGGAATGGGCTGAATTCTCTTTCACACATTCAAAAGCCTTCAACCTCCAATGTCGTTTCAGAAGCTTTCTTGCGTTTGCGAAGTTGTTGGGCTGGTCTGGTGAGCCTGTGAAAGCACGCGATCTCCTTCTAGACTGGGAGAAGTCCTTCAATGAGGAAATAGCCAAAACTGAGCCTACTACCAATCCAACGCCGGACCTAGAGGAAGTGTATTCATATGAGGTGGCGAACGGGAGCCAAAAATTGAATCGTGTGACGCCGTTCAGAGGACACTTTATTGATGCTTGGAGTTCCCTTCTTATGAACTTTGCCGAACTTAAAGACTCGGCGGGTGTGCAGCAGACTCTCCAGCTGTTATATGACCGCGGGCTTGCAAAAGATAGCGTCATACAGCGGACGATGATCAAATTATCCATAGATCAAGGGAATACAGATGATATTCGGCGCTTCTGGAACCAGTGGCGACATTCAAAGGCTGAGATATGTGCAAGCTCAAAAGACGTATCGAAGTTCGTCGATGAAGATACCGAAACAATCCAGATCTTACTCAAGTGGTGTATTTGTGCCCGCAATTTCGAGTTTGGTCACGAAATTGTGAAAGAAATCACCCAAAAAAATCCCCCCAAAGGCTTCTGGGATGCCATTTTTGTCTGGGCAGCCGCGACTGGCAAAGGGGTGGATGAGATAAACCGAATGTTTACGGTCATGGAGCACTCGAATGCAGCGATTGCCGACGAAAGCGAATGGAGACGGCCCGACACCACCACCATCAACGCACTCGTCGAGTTCGCCATCTCGAAGAAAGACCCGTACCAGGCGGAGCGTTTCATTTCACTAGGACGTGAGCGTGGGATCGAGCCCAATGCAAGAACATACGTGTTGCAAATGGACTATCGTCTCGATGTAGGCGACACTGACGGGGCCCTGATTGCTTACAAGAACCTCCAGGATCTGGACGTATCATCGGATGAACATGTAGCAACAGTGAACAAGCTTATCGTCTCGCTGTGCTCTAGCAAGCGACACGACTTCGATACAATTATGAATGTCGCAGCTGATCTCTCGAACCGCAAATCCCGCTTTGAGCCACTGACAGTATCCACCTTGGCCCTCTTACACCTCGATAGAGACGAAATTCACGACGTAATTGACCTTTTAAATACCCACGCGTTCCATTTCTCGTCTGCCGAGCGAGTGGCCATTTGCGACCGCCTTGTCTCTTACTGCTTGGAACCGGAAACACCGACATCCCGTGCCTGGGACACATACATTATCATCCACCGGATTTTCGACGAGCTCTCCCGCGAGTCACGAACGAACCTCATGTCTTCCTTCTTTAAACGTGAGCGGCCAGACATGGCCGTGCATGTGTTCAATCACATGAGGGCACACTCCCATGCCGCTATCATCCCAACCGTAGACACTTACGTGACGGCATTTCTAGGATGCGCTAAGCTCAACGATATTGAAAGTCTCGAAGTCTTGCACAACCAGCTCAAGCTCGACTACAATATTGATATCAACACCTATCTCCGCAATGCCCTCATCATTGCCTATACAGCTTGCGAAAAGCCGTTTAAGGGGCTTACATTTTGGGACGACATCGTCGCCTCGCGAGAAGGTCCGAGCTACAACAGTGTTCATATTGCAATGCGCGCCTGCGAGCGCGCATACCTAGGCGATCTGAAAGCGAAAGAGATCTGGAACAAGCTGCGAAAGATGAATATTGAGCTCGACGGCACCATGTGGGCCTCGTACGTGGCGGCTATTGCGGGCAATGGGAACGTACGCGCGGCAATCCGGATTTTAGAGGTGGCAGAAGAGAATGGAGAGGTGGAGGTGGATGAGTTTGTGGTGGGGAGCCTGTTCATGGCGGCGCCGGGGATGTTGAAGCAATCGGAGGTGGAGAAATGGGCCAAAGAGACGCACCCGGAGATTTGGGACAAGCTGGAACAGAAGGGCATGCAGCAGGGGCCAGGAGGGCAGCGACTGGTTGATGTGGATAGAAGGGTAATGCCATGATTTTGATGGTAGCGGGCGGACAAGAACCCGAGGAATGCGCTCACCGAAATTCTAAGCAATGGTTCTTTAACGCAGCTGTCAAGGGCCGAGGGGATGCTGGGCACGACCCAATCAATCATCACGACAAGGCCGTCATATCTCGTCAGAATCCCTGCTTTACGACGAATCTTGGCACAGGCGAACATGCCCTGATTTGTGACATGAAATCACGCGAGCTGCTTCTAATACTGTCACAGGCTCAACATACTGCAGTTCAGCAATGCTTTGCATCCGCCTAATCAGTACTGAGCCAATCTTAAAGGACTGCACATTTGAGTCGCCAAGATGCCGGATCCATACTTAATCTGAGTACGGTATTCAATTCCTGGCGAACCTTGCATCCAGAGGAAATGTTTGCGGAGAGAGTGTCACAGTAAGGAGACCCAGCGGAGACATATGGCAGAGGAGAAACTTTGTTCAAGAATATGTGTCCGATCAGAGCTGCAAAATTATTGGAGTTGGTCAGTCGGCAGATGAGTTCCATCAAAGCCGAATGGAAGGCAGACATTTTGCTGCGCGTCGTCCGAGGAGGGTCTTCCCTATATAGAACCTGTATAACTTTAAAAATGGCGAAGAACCTGCAGCACGCGCAGCGGCAGTATGTAAACACGTAGGGTTTAGAGTAGGAATGATTCAATAACTAATCCGATAACTGCGGTTTTTCAGGCGTCGCTCGTCCTAAAGTACGCAAACCACTCCGATCCAGTCAATGTCCTCAAGCGTGTAGTTGGAGGTGAATCTACTGATCACGTGATATATCATGTGATGAGCTAGCTCGCCAAGGCTCGCTTAGAATTATAGCGTTCTGTGCGCGAACTTCGATATCGACATCTTGAAATCGGAAGTGTGTGCTCGAAAAGTCCGCATTGCACAATCAACACCACCACAATGCCAACTAGACTAACAAAGACGCGAAAGCAGTATGTGAGCCCTGAATTAATACCCACAGCATCTCCATTTGTGTAGTCACGAGCAAAAGAATTCCAGTCACAAGTGCAAAGCGACTGGTGATTAGGGTACTAACTTGTCAATCATAGTCGCGGTCACGTCTCGGCCGGCCATGGTCGTGTCGGCAAGCACAGAAAACATCCTGGTGGTCGCGGTCTCGCTGGTGGCCAGCACCATCACCGAACCAACATGGATAAATACCACCCAGGTTATTTTGGCAAAGTAGGAATGAGGTACTTCCACAAATTGCAAAATCAGTTCTGGAAACCTGTAATCAATCTCGATAAGGTAAAGAGAACTCCAAGATGATGCCGATATACTTGTTTCACGGGAATACTGACAAAGTGATTGATACAGCTGTGGTCTCTCGTCCCACTTGAGCAACGTGAGAAGTACCTTGCCAAAAAGGGTGGCAACACTGCACCAGTCCTTGACCTCCTCTCCATGGGTTACAGCAAAGTCCTCGGCAAGGGCCGTATTCCTGAGATCCCTCTCATAGTTCGCGCGCGCTATTTCAGTAAGGATGCCGAACGCAAAATCAAAGAGGCGGGTGGCGTTGTGCAGCTCGTTGCTTAAGCCTCATAGCCGAAGCTCCACCGAAAACTTCAGCTGCAGCGCATGACTGGCATCAGGCACAACAAGATAGGCGAATTCTCCAAGGAAACGCCATGGAGTCAACGGCAAAGAGGAGGGATTTCGGCACTACTCATGCCATCGTACCGTACCGTACCATACCATACCCATCAGCGTGGTGGCTGAGAGATGTCGCGCAAGTCGTATATAGACAATGCAAGCATCTCTGAACAAACCTTCTGACGTCTTCTTCGTGTGGACGAGCTGTTGTTTCATCTGCAAGGGGTAAGGCTGTAAAGCCTAACTTCAATAAAGGTTGCACATCTAAGTGCATACGAGATGCCAAGGTGTAAACCACGCTTTAGTGGCGCATGTTGCACTTGAAACTTCGTGGTTTAAGTATTACCTTCTTTACTTTCTTTCTTTCTTTGCATTTCCCGCTGTTTTCGTAAGAAATTCCACTATATGAATTTCCCAATGGCGTTTTAAACTGATTGTTTATTCATATTCCTCAATAGTTTCCATACCGTTGAGGCTTCACATTATCTCACATGTACACAATTGTCATGTGCAATCGTTTATGATCTTTCCTGAGGTTTTGTGACTTACCATGTGCTTCGGGCCAAACAATTGTGCCGACATCTAGCGCTGCGCCTTGCAAACAGTCTTACTGCCACAATCCTACTAGTAAGTGAAGTTCTCATCGATCCCGATCAGCCCGATTTTCTTCGTAGTTGATAAGTCAACTTCAACTATTGGTAGTAGGAATGTGGTTACATTAGGGAGAATTCCAAAAAATCTATCTCCGTACTCCGTGTTCATCAACAGTTTAAGTTGGCGAAGCGCAGAGTACCTTTAAATTCAATTTCGTAATTCAAACTGCGAAAATAAAAGAATGCCGATAGAACCAGACGGGTTTCCAGAAATCACAGGGTGGACAAAATAAATTTTAAAAAATATACCATCACCGAACCCAATTTCTGGCAATATTCTCGCCAAGACATGCAGTACGATGAAGTCTCTGTTATGGGAAGATCTTAAGACTAAATTTTCCCAACAAACACGGATCTTTCAGTAAGTGTCTAGAACAGTGTCTGTCGTTGCCGCAGTCAACTTCCAAGCCTTGAAAACAGGTTTCAGATACCACTTGCGTAGCGATCCAGATTGCACAAATAAGTTTACCTGGTTAATTTTATACAGCTCTTCATTGCTCAGCGACGGGAAGTACCAATTTCAGGTGTCGAGCACGGGGTCACGGTACGAGTGGCGGCAGACGAACAGCAAACAGTTGGGTGCGATGAGACTTAGCGCGAATAGCTTTTATATTAGTCCATGTCAACAGTGACATTGAGAAGGAGGTCGCGCCCTTCGTTCATAAGCAGAGCTTGATTGGGCACTTGCGCGATATCGGCTTCTGGATTACTTCCAGCAGCTAGAGGAGGACTTGGAAACGGCGAGATTGATTGTCCTGATGGGCATTTAGGAAGCCATAAGGCGAAAAGTGTTGAGAGGGGAGCAGGGGGGGCCGCCTAGTTATGGTGGTGCTTGAAATTTGAAGAATACGGAAAATAAGGCCGGTGGACTGCTTATCAGGCATTTTCTTACATGCATTTTCCCAAGATTAACTAATCTCCAGCCGTGTTGATGCTTGCTTTCAAACATAAAAGTCTGTGCGTGCAACGAATCTTTGAAACTCTTGCAACTCAACTAATCGGTGCGGAGAACCCGCAGAGCGTCAGACACTGCCAAGCGAGCATGCAGTATCTACTGATGAATTCATTGCATTGGCAGCAATGGGAGCCATGACCATAAGTCTTGTCATTTCTTCCTAAAGAGGCTGACTAATCTTTAAATTAGAATCCCTATGTCAGATTCTGCAGAACCGTTGGTTTACGGAGATACATGGTAAGTTATATTCCGTCACATAGCCCCGAGTTGCACAAACCTGGAGATCATCTTTTTATCAATACCAAGTGCTGTGAGGGCAGCCAGAAACCTAGACAAGGTCGTGCGTACATTGGCTTCGCGTTGCATTTGTATGCAATGGTAACGACGGCCATGGTCGCCACCACAGATAGTCACACCAAGCATACCGTGGAAGTACTCCGCTCCAACACCATTCGTAGTCCGACTCCGGAATCCTCTTGGGCATGCGTGGTGAAACAGCTGATATTACTAAGATATAGTTGCTCTTAATGTTGATTTCCCGCAAGCCATAGTTTGGCCCAATCCTGGCAACGATGGCCAAGAATTCGCACTGCAAGTGTGCCGTTATGACAGACGCAAGTGGGTGGAGCGGACGGCCAAACGGAATCGAAAGTTAGCCGTCCTCGTATGGCTCGTGCGATAGAACTTGGCAAACATAGGTCGCAGGAGTAGTATATGGTGAAATCTAACTCATAGAGACAGTCGCTATGATCAAAAACGACATATGGACGAAGACACATCAAGCGCATCCGAATAGCTGACCAGTGTTGTTTGCCAAGCCATCGAAGATCTGGCGGATCTCGCATTGCACATTGACGGTTGAATAGTTTTGAGACCCCAGATACTGATTTTCTCAACATCAGAATGACTTTCCCCATCCATTATTGAGAGACGATCAAGATGTGATGCTCACGATCTATAAAAATTCGAGCCCGACTTGTGACCCCGAACAGCACACCGAACGAAGAACGTCCAATATTCACCAGCTAGGGCGCTGCCATAGCACACTCTTTAACTACGCAGCATACGGCGGCCCACAGTAAAATCTGCGCTGGCTAGTCCGCTGGCAGATCCACTCCTAGGATATTGCATCAGCGAAGATCGCGAGTATACACGCGCGTTAATGCACATCCAGAATTTGGCTCGTCTGTCTGACAGGACTGACACTGACATTATCATCGGCGATAGAACGTGGACGGCGGAAACATGTCGGGCCAAGAGAGTCTCATGTCGCCGTGTAGAGCTGTTAATTTAACACACGGGAGTGGAAATGCATGGTGGCAACACGAGGTGACTGCGCTAGTTGGTCGGTGACGCCCACTCCTGACTTCCTGATACATGATCCTGACCGCTTTGGGCGATCAAAAAAAACTTTCGTCAGCGGTAGATCATCTCGGAATACTCAGCTCGGTGCGCGCGAGTCTAGATGCAGCAGCTACATGTCAAAAATCGCGCACAACGGCACTAGGCTTGGACCTGCGGTCTTCGGATGTTGTGAGCCTAGATTCGCCGCCCCGTGACTGTTGAGGAAGAAAAAATAATGAAAATCCTCCATACTTCCGGGTATGACCGACAGGGATATTTGGAGTCGATTGATCACCGCGACGTGCTGAGTGAAGTCGTGCGTGAGTTTTTGACGTTTATCCCACATTTCTTGGCTACGTCACTCGAGAGCTTGTGCATTTCTTATCCGGGGCAGATCCGACCAATCAGAGTCGCTCAAAATCGAAACAACGAGCACGTGAAGTTGGTTAGGCCAGAGCTTTACGTCCAGACCGTGGTACCTGAATAGCATCCTCCTAGCATCTCGACCTACTCTTTGCATACCCTCGACAGTTTCACAAATCTTTGCCCCCAACACTCCCGATCACCTAAAACCAAGGAGCAGAGACATCTGGTGTCGTTGTCGACTTCGACGGCGAGCCAGGGCAAAGCGGCTGCTTTGCATCGTTTAAGGCGTAGCATTATGGCGAACGAGCATCAAGAGTCCCACATCACATTTAACGATGACCTTGAAAGACCGATGAGCAGATCGCGCTCACGGGAGGTTGCGCGATCCACCGGAGTAAATTTGGATGACGGGATCGTATGAATGAAGCCCAGGTTGATCGTGTGTTAAAGGAAGCTGACTAGAATGGTAAGGTTTTCTCGCGCGCCATATCTTTCGATCGTCGGTCTTCACGGCATCGAGGCCGCTCTCTAGATCCTATCTCCCGAATATATACTCGCGATGCGGAGGATCCAGAGCAGTCCGGGCTTAATATGCCTGGCGACGAGAAGCGAAAGCAGGTGTTCCACGGTACTAAGCTCTTCTTTCTGGCCGTAGGGCTCCTCCAATTCGCCGTGGATGGTGCGGCTTATGCTGATCGCCTAGTTAGTATCAATCAATCGGTGTCATCTATGGAGACATAGGCACTTCACCTCTTTATGTCTTCTCGAGTACGTTTGCGAGTGGCGCACCCTCTCGCGACAATTTGATTGGTGTGACATCCTTGGTAATCTGGTCTCTGATCATGATGGTGACCGTAAAGTACGTTCTTATCATTCTCCGTGCCGACAATCAGGGTGAAGGGGGTACATTCAGTTGCTATTGCCTGCTCTCACGATACGCAAACATCACCACAAGAGATCCGAGGGAAGCACCATTGGTTAAAATCCAGCGCTTTGAGACCAACAGGCTGCCAAATTCAAACCTCCGGATCCGCAGCACCATCGAGAAATCGAAGTTCCTCAAAGGTCTGCTTCGAACCATTGGTGTTCTCGCAGTGACTATGGTTATGTCTGATGGCGTCTTGACACCCGCTCAGTCCGTCCTTGGAGCTTACGAAGGACTGAACGTCGTCGTCCCAAACATCAGTCATGCTGCAGTTGTCGGCGCCACTTGCGGTACTCTGGTTGCCTTATTTGCAATTCAACCGTTTGGGACGACCAAGATTGGATCAACCTTTGCCCCAATCATCATCATTTGGTTGGGCATGCTGGGATCATTTGGTATCGTATGCAAGGTCCCGTGAAAACCGTTTGGCTGAAACACTTGCTGATGGCTGTCAAATCCTAATTTAGTACAACCTCGTTTGGTACGATTGGCGCGTACTTAAAGCATTCAACCCAGGCGAAGCCTTTACGTATCTTACACGCAACAAGACTGATGGTTGGCGCAGTCTTGGTGGCGTCCTGCTCTCCTTTACCGGTGTTGAAGCTCTCTTTGCTGATCTTGGTGCCTTTTCCATGCGCGCTATTCAGATCAGTTGGCTTGGGTGGTGCCTGCCGTGCTTGCTCTTGACATATACCGGTCAGGCAGCATATATTTCGGTGCATCCGCAAGCCTACGCCTATCCAGTATTTGCCACAGCTCCTCCGCATATGGAAATTCCGATTTTGGTCATCGCGGTCCTTGCTGCCATTGTTGCGTCTCAGGCTATCATAACCGCGACGTTCCAGTTGCTCTCTCAAATAATTAAGCTTAGTTACTTTCCACACATCCAGATCATACACACCAGCAAGGTCTTCCACAATCAACTGTATGTGCCATTGGCAAACTATCTTTTATGCATCGGGACGGTGGTGATCGCAGCGGTTTACAAGAATACGACAGCTCTGGGCAATGCTTACGGTGTTTGCGTTATGTTTGTGACTTTTTTCGACACTTGCATGACCACTCTGACTGCTTTGATGGTCTGGCGGATACCATTTTGGTTCGTTATCCTCCCGTCGCTTACAATTGCATGTATGGATGGTGCTTTTCTCTCTTCAGCCTTGACAAAGGTGCCTCAAGGAGCCTGGTTCACCATCACGCTTGCTTCTATTCTCGCCGGGATCCTTATCTTATGGCGGTTCGGGAAGGAAAACCAGTGGGCGGCTGAAAAAGAGGACAGGAAATCGTTGCAAGAGTTCATCAAAGTTGACGACGAAGGTAGCTTCCATCTTGCTGGCCAACGAGGCGAAAAGGGAGGCGAGACTCTGTCTATCACCAAGGGTTTCGGGATTTACTTTGACAAGGGCGGCATGCTGACTCCAATGGTGTTCAGCCAATTCATCAATAAGTTGGTCAGCACCACTGAAGTCGTGGTTTTCTTCCATCTTAGGCCTTTGGAATATCCAACAGTCCCAGCAGAAGAGCGATTTGTGGTTTCACAGATCAGGTTCCTTCCTAATTGCTATCGAGTCATCTGTCGCCATGGCTTCATGGATGAAGTGGTCACCGGGGACCTTGCGTCAATTATTTATGACCGTGTCCGAAATTATGTGCTGGATAAACATCGCCGTCCTGTCGCTCAAGCAACAAGGGTACCCTCTCCAGTCCGCCTGGGTCCTCGCACCATCGGTTTCGACCTCGATTCCAATGAAGTAGAAGTGCAGAAATCTGAAAACAGTCGTGACCAGTCCGAGAAGGCGTCCACAGTTCAAGATGCTGAAATTTCAGATATCACCATCGGCCAGCTCCAGGCTGCCTTCGACCATAGGGTCCTTTATGTCATTGGGAAGGAAGAGATGCACGTCAAACCGGAGACCCGTATCTGGCGTAAGATTCTCCTGAAAATATTCATTTATTTGCGCGAAAACACGCGGACGAAGATGGCCAATTTGAAGGTGCCAAGAGAAAGGCTGGTCGAGATTGGGTTTGTCAAAGACGTGTGATTTTCACGCTCACGAAGCCTTACTGCGTCGCATGTCACTCATCGCCCGTGACGCATGGAACTTCCAGGATCTCTGTATGGTGGAACGTCCGATGGTTTTTGTCTCTTGAAAGCGATAACGAATCTTTGATTCTGGTTGATGACTGTTGGGTGGGATAGACAGTGAAGAATTAGCGATGGCGTTCGAGATTGGGATGCTGTTTCCATGGCCTTGTGAGGCACGATGCGTCCAGGGCTGTTTCGAAGATTACAAGCGAGTGGGTTTGAATGTTGCTTAGCGTTGCCCTCGCCATAGACTGACCTAACGAGGGATAATGGGTCATTTACAACGCATTGTCGCTCTTGTATATATGCATTTGTCCCCTGGACACTGTACTTGCGCGTTTTAGGTATCGGGTTCTCAATATCCATGCACGCGGGTAGCTCCCGTGGGAAGACATGAGGCATTTTGGGCTTGCACAACCGTTCGTTTTACGTTATCATATTGGCCGATATGTTGTACACTGGTGCGAGAGAGGAAAGAGAGAAGGCTATCATTTCTCGTCCAGAGGAGGGGATGTGTGTTGGCTTTGCGATCCCCAGGGCCTCCTCCGCGCGGCTGCAGCTCAAGACATTCTGAGGTATTTTCCTGCTGCCAAAATAACGCATTGTCTACTTTAGCAATTAATTACGAGACGGAAATGATTTCCTCCAACCACAGGTGGCAAGTAGGTCTAAGAACAAATGTATAGTAGATCTCTCTTTGAATGAATTGCCGGTCCTCGAATGTTAGTTTTTGCAAGAACTAGTGCGTGCTCTAGACGTCGTCCTCAAACCTCCTTACTGTTAATCCCTGTTTCTGCAGCTCGGCTTTGACCTGCCTCACCGTCCACTCACCACGATGGAACATACCAGCGCCCAATGCAGCGTCCACATTCGTCTTCTCGAATACTTCTGCAAAATGGGCCGCCGTGCCTGCACCGCTGCTTGCGATGACGGGAATTTTCACCGCTTCTTTGACAGAACGGATTAACTCGAGGTCGAACCCAGAATTCGTGCCGTCCTTGTCGATGCAGTTCAGCAAAATCTCGCCAGCACCCATCGCCTCAACGGCTGTGGTGAGTTGGATGACGTCTAAATCCCGTGTTTCTCGTCCACCCTTGATGGTACATGCATACCAACAGTACTTCTCTCCATTTGGGCCTGGATGTGTAGTTTCGATGGTGTGGTGGACGGTTTCGTGTGGAAAGGAGACGTAGACACGCTTCGGATCCACGGACACCACAACGGCTTGTGCGCCGTATGCTTCACTGATCGTTTCGATTGCCGTTTTGCGTGTCAAGGTACGGCCAGAAGCATAATACTGCTCCGCAGCGATCACGGCGTCAGAACCGATTGATACTTTGTCCGCGCCAGATTTGAAGTACAATGTCGCGACCTCAAGAGCAGGTACCATGCGCTTGAATTCTGGATCATACGTATCTCGAATGCCGCCACCAATGGTCAGTGGAACAAAGGTCGTCGATGCAGTTTGCCGCAGCACTTCCAGCATAGGCAGATCTTTAAGTGGAGTTTCTCTAAATGATGTGATGTTCAAGAACGTCACTTCGTCTGCACCTTGTTCGTAGTACTGTTGCGCTTTTTGCACTGGCTTGCCCAGGTTGCGGACAGATTTGTCCGATTTTTCTCGCACGTCGTATTGATCACCTTTTGTGACAACGAGATCGCCCTGGTCATTCGAACGTACATCTAGGCAGGCAATAATGCGCCTCGTCAGACCCTCCTCGACCACAGAAATCGAATTGTCCGGCAATGGATGAATCTTCTGGCCTTCGAGAAAGGCTTTGAGCACACGTAGACCAGCTGCGCCACTCTTTTCGGGGTGAAATTGGGTAGCTAATACATTGTCACGGGCAACGGCACCCACAAATTCCTCGCTACCATAACGAGCCGTTGCAACATGCCAGCCAGCCTTCTCTAATTCACCTTCGCGATAGGGCACAGCGTACGAGTGGACATAGTAGTATTTTGAATCTGGCCTCAACCCGTAGACCGATTGCGGGTTTGAGGCAGTTTTCGCTGATATGGTGTTGGCCGAATTCCAACCAATGTGCGGGACGCTCTTCTCATCGTCTCGAAACCGCTCCAGACGGCCCTTGATGATCCCAAGGCCGGGTACGGCTAGATTTTCTGCCGACCCTTCAAAGAGCGCTTGCAGACCAACACAAATTCCCATGAAAGGCTTTCCAGAATTGACGAAGTCTTTTACGGGCCCGACGTAACCCGCTTTTGAGAACTGCGTCAGACAGTGGCCAAAGTGACCAACTCCAGGTAAGATTAGCTTCTACATGACGAGGTATCGATATCAGTCTCGGTTGTAATCACCAGTTACGCCTAATTCCAACTCACATCTGCTTTGGAAACGTCATCTGGCGACTTGATCCATTCGACTTGCCATCCGAGCTTCTCGATGGCATTGACCAACGATCTGACATTGCCCGCTGCGTAGTCCAGCAAATGCACCGTAGGCATCGCCGCAGCGTTCAGATTATCGAAAAACCGTCTTATTTTATGCAGGCATGGCCTGTTGTTGTATAGCGACGGAGTGCTTGATCCAATCAGTCATACCTTCAAAGCTCTTTTCTGGTGCCGTCCCACCATTTTCGGGCCGGGCGGAAGTCCGCTGCTAGGTTCTCCTCTTCACAGATCTTTGCAGATAACACCCTCTGCTGCCACGTTATCCTGAGCGACCTTGAATATCGCCCACGATGGTGCGCAAACTTAAACATCACGAGCAGCGACTCCTGCGCAAAGTCGACTTTATCAACTACCCTTCCGATGCCACACACCGCTCCGCCGCCGTGATCAGGCGCTACTCGCTCTCCAATCCCGCTGACTACAGCTCTTACAACCGCCTAGCAGGTAACCTGCGACACTTAGCGCATCGTCTTGCTCTGTTGCCACCGGAATCAGCATTCCGCCGAAAGCACGAGGATCTCCTGTTGGAGAAGCTGCACGATATGGGTCTATTGGGCATCGGTGGAGGCGGGAAAGGCAAGCTCAGCGACGTGGAGAGAAAAATTACTGTCTCCGCCTTCTGCCGCAGGCGACTTGGAGTAGTTATGACAAGATTAAGAATGGCAGAAACGGTCAGTACGGCAAACAAATTCATCGAGCAAGGTCACGTACGCGTTGGAACCGAAGTGATAACCGATCCGGCGTTCCTAGTGACAAGGTAGGTATACTCGAGATAAAAAAGAATCAATTCGTTGGCCTAACATTGCACAGGAATATGGAAGACTTTGTCACGTGGGTTGACTCTTCCAAAATCAAGCGCAGCATCATGAAGTACCGGGACAAATTGGACGATTTCGACCTCCTCTGAACTGGTTCCTTATTTCGAATGATTTTCGTTCTATTGTACCTCGCATTTTTACCTTCTATGGAACCCTGTCAAAAACATACTACGGGAGCTAGGTCACGTTTTCGGGAAGTGTTAGCGACCTGCAAAGGTATGCAGTTCAGCCCCACTGTCGAAGGCATTTCACCAGCGCAGCCAGCACAAGATCCGTTCTTCTCGGCTATCTGTTGCTCGTCTCGCCCTTGGGATTGATAGAAATATTCTGACGAACAACATAAAATATGGCAAAACACCAGTATATGCAGGAATGGATGCCTTAATCTTCGCTTGGTCATCACGTGAATGGCTCGCATCTGCAGGGTATATGTTGTTCTCCCCCACCATTTCACACCTTCCTTGTCCCTCTTTAACCTTATCTCCTATCTCAGCTGGAATACGCAGCAACTTGGACAATCATCACTCATATCATCTTTGACCACTGGTGCACCACGACACCACCAGGTTGCAACACATAATGCTGAATGGAATCTGCGAACAACCCGTTTCAGATATAGCAGATCCAATGCTGGTGCAACACTTCGACTCTGTGTTTGCGACAGATACAAACTTAATGGAAATGGATGGCTCTTCATCACTAATGCTGCCAGTTTCGACTGGTTCTGCGTATATGCAGTCTCCTGGGTCTTTCCTCATCGACCGCACATCAATGCACACCTTTTTACCAGACAGACCGTTTGATATGCACGAACTCTATTTCCATCGCACTGAGAACGAGTCGGGAGTAGATCTCGCAGTTGTTTCTGTCGTTCCATCCTTCGGCCTCTCACCAGCTGCATCTTCAGGAAAGAGTTACCTGTCACAGAATGGCCCACCCCCGTTCTTTTTGCCCTCGGACCATCTTGTGGACCAATTACTGTGCGGCTCGGACTGCTCGAATAAAGAATTTGAGGCCTATGATCACTCTTCTGGACTTTATTTCCTCCCTTCGTGGGCTGATGATGCTATATACACCGACCAGTGCGCACCTGTCCAGACACCAAAGCCGATTGCCCAGATTGATACCAATGGTCCGTGGTATGGACATAGAGACGAGTGGCAACCTACCTTACCAGCTTTTTTCCCAGGTACCCCGCAACATGATGAGTTCCAGCGTGGTCCCGCAGATATGCTTCAGCAACTACCTCGTATATCACGTGACTGTAAATTATCACCGAATTCACATGTCGCCGAATACGACGCGCAAATGAAATATCTTGCAGAAAAACTACGTCAAGCTAGATCTAGGAAGCACGCAATACCAAAAGAAGTTTCATTGCAGTCTCTAGAGTTAAACATCCCGCAAGTTTCCTTGTGTGACGCAAAGTCAAAATATCATTCTTTCAGGCTTCCAAGCCAGATGCAAAATAATGAAGTCAACGATCCGACTTCTATGTCGCCACAAGTGACTGGCTTTGACGCTACCCATCCTGTAAATCATGGATCACAGAACACCAGTCACTCGACCATGCCATTGCAGCATACTCAACAAGGATGCAGTAGAAAGCGAGATGTGTCTGTAACTCAAGGTGTGAATCATCTAAAGCGGGCGTGCCTCAAGAGAAAAGACTCACTTGGAGGAGATATCGCAAGTCGGAAATCTGACTCCTATATTGGGACTTACAAGACCCGTGCCGTCGCACAGATGATCGCACTGGTATCAGCTCACTCTCCATCAATGACCAAAGGCCAACCATCTTTACCAAAATCGAAATCTGTCGCCATATCTAATCAAATGAGGAAGCAGATTCTGACACGCCGAGTTGTATCTCGCAGATCTGAAATGAAGGAACGGAGCTTTAAGGGAATCAGTCAGCCAATACGAGATATCTATGCAGACCCGATGCATCACACTGCTACTGGACCCAGGAGAATTGGTGAGCACATGACAGGCTATGGTCCCGAGAAGGCGAAGATCGAGCCCGGGATCGTTTTATCATTAGTACCAATGGTGACTTTGCCATTTGGCGGTGTAATTGAGATTTCCCGTCACTACATTTTTGATTAGTTGATTCGGACGGAAATAATGCATGTCAGGCATGCGAGAGTGTCTCAGACTGGCCTCTACGGCGCTGTTGATCTCATACAGATGCATGAAAATCACGCGCCTGGCGATTTATCCCCTTCATTATGCCCTTGATTTTATGGAAGACGAATATAATGATGATTATGGTTCTCCAAATCATTTGATCTTTCACAGCTGTCTTTGATCGTGTCGTTTATTATGCAACTACCAATACAGAAACTAGGTGCGAGCTCCTGACAGTGGTAATGCGTGAAAATCTACAACGGTCCCTCACACAGGCAAGCTCTCTCCCCCAAAATAATCCCGGACACGGTTTTAATATTCATAACGACTTTGATAACCCGGTTTAAACATACTATCAGCGCGGCACACTCTGTTCCAATATTGTGAACCATCCGTCTCCTTTCCCCCCTTTGGCAATTGCACCTTCATAAGTCATTTCCGGCCGTGATCAGTCGCAATGCAGTAATCAAAAAAGCCAACTTGTCTAAGAAACATCTTAACCTCCACAACTTGCAGCTCGGTCGACATCGAGTCATCATGGAGCGATAATACAATGTTGAAGCATGCTAATTTTGCAACCATTATCAAGTCAGAGATTCCAGGAAGTTTAGCATCGCTGGACGGAAATGTTATGTCTATAAGGGACTACCGCATTGCGACATATCGATATTTGGTTTGATCTTTGCTAGCTGTGGCTGCGCGGTGTCTGATCGCTGCTTACAAAATCGAATAAATACAGAATTTAATGCCTGTCGTACACTGTAAAAATTGGTAGCATCTCTGCACTCCCGTGCGGACATGAACTAGTGTTAAGAGGCTCTATCAAAGATGAATTTATGTACCATTTTGACCTTTTCCCCTCCTTGACTGACAACAGCAAGATGTCCAGATCACTAATGATGCTATCAGATCCAAAGATGAGATGGATGGAGCTACTTTTAACAGCAATACAGGTGGCATTTACTGTGGGGTGAGACGCTGAAGAGAAATGGATATGTTTCGGCAGCCAGCGGTGGTCCATAATGCAATGAACGTAAAGGTCCGATCAAATAGCATCTCAAAACACGTGGAAGGAGGTCAAGTTAGCTGTTATCACGGTGCTTCTACGGTGGAATTGGTGTAGTGAATCCACCTTTTCAACACAGCGAAGCCTGTTGCCCGTTGTCGTGCTGGTTCAGGCATTGAAGGAAAGTATGTCATTCGATTGTAGCCGCTCTACTTCTATCTCCCAGGCATTGGGCTTCTAGATTTACGAACAGAAGAGTAACTTCTAAATATTCCGAATCGTTTAAAGCATGAAGCTCCCAAACAAGCATCGTTTGGCGTAGCTTGGAACATAAAGTAGGGCATCACGGGGACAGTAATTTCTTCTATGGCTTGCTCTTTGGCATTAAAGACTATGCGTGTCGTGATTTCAACGCCCAGCAGTAATGCACTGCGATCAAAGATCAGCCCTCCAAAAAGGCCTGGCAGGAGGCAAGTATTTCGCAGTATCATATTATTTCAAAGCTAAACATGTATAACACTCTTAGGCTCTTGCAGTGTATCGCACAAAGTGGTGAAATTTATGCTATGCACATATAGCAGTCTGTTTCAAATTCAGTAAGTCCTTGATTTTCAACAAGAGTCAGGCACTGGAGCAAATGGCAATAGACACGCCGATTCTGGAACCAATATATATGCCCAACGAATCCGCAGAGGAGAAGAATTGACAAATGCTGTCCAAGCTAACTTGCCAAGCACACATTTGAAGTAATCAGAAGTTTCATAGCTGTGATAACGAGCGGAGAAGCTCGATCTACAGGTTCCCCGGTATGATTGGGACAATAATGTGTGCGTCTGTGATAATTTGATACTGTAGGAACCTTGCAATTATCATCCGCGCTGGTACTGGACAATGTGACGCCAAGAAAGACGCGTGAGGGATCAGATTATATAAAGGGCGGGGCACGACCTTCGCCATGTGAAATCAATGTAGTTCCAAGTAATTCCCACGCTAATAATGTCAGGTTGAACGACCCCCGTCGGATTATCGGCATTTGCGGCAAAGATTACAGGTTGGTATGTAACTCATCGTCTTCGTTTTTCCGAATTAATAATCAAGCCCTATCCAACACGCAAGGAGTATTATGGTGGCTACAGTTTTCTGTCCTGGCACCGCTTATGATAGTGTAGGCACCTTGCGATAGGATAAGTTCTTGTCCACGTTTCTTCCATACACTTTCTCCCTATGTAAACCCCCCCGGTGGCTCTCCGCACACCTTTCCGCAAGATGACGAACTACAAGATCGATATTGTGTCCGACACGGTGTGCCCATGGTGAGTGCGCCATCTGCAATCCACATTTCAAGTACGTGGATTCTCACGGCGATGGCTAGGTGTTATGTTGGGAAGAACAGGTTGGACAAGGCCATTCAAGCGCACAAACAGAACAATCCCAACGACACTTTTACGACGACATGGTACCCGTACTATCTCAACCCGAACGCTCCAAAGAGTATCGATAAGCAGAAATACTATGAGATGAAATTCGGACCGCAAAGGACGCAGGTAATGCAAGGACATTTGGCGAAGCTTGGGAAGGAGGTGGGAATCGATTTTGCGTTTGGTGGCAAGACGGGCAATACGAGAGATAGTCATCGTCTCATCCAGCTTGCAAAAACCAAGGGCGAGGAAATGCAAACTAGGGTTGTGGAACAACTGTTCAATGCATATTTTGAGGCTAATGAGGATATTACGTCTCAGGATGTGCTTATTGCCCGTGGGGTGAAAGCGGGCTTGGACGAGGCGGAAACAAGAGATTGGATTACCAGCGGAAAGGGCGGAGAGGAGGTGGATAAAGAGGTCGCAAAGGCTCAGGAGAAATTCATCACCGGAGTTCCCAGCTTCACCATTAATGGAAAATATGAAGTGCATGGTGCTGAGGAGCCAGCCACCTTCCTGCAAGTGTTTCGTGAAATCAAAGATGCAGCAGAGGGCAACGGCAGAACTCAGGTCAGTGGACAGAATGTCTGCTAGACCGAAGAAGGATCTGACAAGTGGTTTTTGTTTCAGCCGAGTCGCTTTCTGGTCCCTGCGAAACGCCTTGCATTGATTTCGAGAATGTAGTGCCTATGCAGACTACAATTTTATTTGTTCTGGCATCTATCCATGGACAATAATGTCATATGAGGTTTGCTTCTTCACCTTGTAAATTTGAACGTACTGAAAACGCCTCTCGTTCAAAATCGCTTCCAGTGCTTCGGGAAGGTTTAAAAAGCCGACTGTACAGCCGAGGGTGTAAGCTCACGTGCCTTTCAATTTTGAAAATATCGTTCCTCCATATCATGACTGCCATTAAACCCATTGTGTCTCTCACGCTTGATCTACCTCCATCGTGCGTTGCATTCTGCCCGACTCAGCCTCAATATTTTGTGGTGGGTACCTACCTGCTCCATCACAACGGTGACCACCGCGTAAAATCCGAAGGCATCGACGCAGCGGAAGCTTCGGATTCAGCTAGGGGTGTTGGCCCGCAAAGACAACTACGCAGCGGCAGTCTCGAGCTGTATCAATTTCAAGATGATGAAATGTGCCCATCCTAGACATCCCCACACCCTGTACGGATCGTGTTCGCTAATAGGTGCTGTGTAGTGCGCGTATTGCGGTAGAACCAACTCCGTTGTACTCTGTGTTGGACATTGAATGGGCGCCGTATAGAAGGCCATGTGGAGACTTGCTCGCGGTCGCAACCTCGACTGGGTCACTTGCGTTCTACCAACTATGCCACCAGGGTAACCGCACGCAGTTGGCATTCAAAGCTCAAAAGCAAATCTGTGATCAGTCTGTTCTCATCCTTGACCTCGTGTGGCATCCGAGGCAATGGGATATCATCGGCGTTACTCTTTCCGATGGCAGGGTCTGCATATGCCAAAGCAACGAGGGTGATCCATGGAGTCAAGCTACTGTTTTAAGCTTGCATACGATTATCACGCATAGCTTGGAGGCATGGACGCTTGCATTCTCCAGCAGCAGCACTTCGCCAATCGAAATAATCTCGGGTGGAGACGACTTGCTCCTTCAGCGAGCTTCAATCAGTTGTGAGACTCACGAACATGCATTGCTGTGGCAGGATCGCAGAATTCATCAAGCCGGTGTTACCGCCATCTTAGCCCTGACATCGGAATTGATTGTGACCGGAAGCTATGATGACCACATCCGTCTGATCTCAGCACCTTCTCAGAAACCGAGGACAGTTCTTGCCGATGAGGATCTTGGTGGCGGTGTATGGAGATTGAAAGCGCTTCCCCCCCAGATTGCAGATGCTGAGCCTTCAGCCGACGCGGCAATCTCGACATTGCCAACGGCAGGCTTCCCAAAGTATGTTTCCATTTCGTGTTTATTGCATCCACCCCGTTGCATTAATGGGTCTTGCGACAATTTACCTCCCCCCCCCCCCCCCCCCCCACCCACCAATCCTACACGTTTCATCATTGTTTGCATGGGACGCTCGTATTTGGAACAAAATGGTGCGAGAGTTGTACGTTGACGAGCATTAATCAGCGGTACATTGATCCTTGCAAGCTGCATGCATGCTGGAGCGCGCCTAGTCCGACTTAGCCGGGACCCGGAAACAGAGACTTGGGAATTTGAAGTGCTCGCACGGTTTGAGGAGCACAAAAGCATGAACTATGGGAGCGATGTGCAGCCTCAGCGAGGCCACTGGAGGACTTTTGTCACCACCAGTTTTTATGATAAGCTGCTGTGCCTGTGGCGCTATGATCTGGAGACTGCTGAGTCGGGAGCAGTCGATTAGATATCCAAAGTGGAGTCAAAATGGAATGAAAGAATTTGTTTGGGGGCCAGTTGGTGTTGCGCTTGGCGATAAATAGAGTCATAAACGTTCGAACCAAAGGATGGAAAGTTGCCAAGCTAGGGGCGAGGGAGCAAGCGAAACCTTTTTGGCGAATACATCTAATACTCGTAGATTCCATCACAAGACATTTCCAACGGACCGTTTGTTCTGAAGACGGTGACGATGCAAATTGTTTTCGTATTATTCGGTCTAGCACACGACCCGGCGTTTGTTATGCTCTCTAGATGCATAGAGTACACTATGTCCCTATCATGACTGCTCTGGCTGAAGGGAGAACGAAATCCCCTGCAGCAAGTTGGATATATCCCAAAAAAGCACTTGCCAAACGCGCCAAACCTCTTGCTTTGATGCGTTAAGAGATGAATGATAAAACAAGCCTTCCCTTTCTATCCTTTGCCTTCGTGTAAATGCATTCAAAGCTGCGTCATCGCCGATGCCGCCTAGATCGTAGCACGGAATTGTTGTACGGTTGCTCCGGTACGGTCGTTCTAGTGAGCCACTGCTGCGTTGCTTGGCAGACGCTCCAGCTGCATTGAGGCGCTGATGTTATTGTCCGTACAGCTTAGGGTTCTCCGGGGCCGCTAATCTTGATTTGAGGCGTAGGTGGAGGCGGGATGCCGTCGGAGTTGTTCTTCGCTCGCCTCCACTTCAAGACGGGCACGCGTTTGTCACCCTTTGCAAATTAACGTCAGCGACTCATGAAGATTTTCTGAAACGCAAACTCGGGCGTGTTCTGGCGACAAAAGGGCGGTCGTGCAGAGGGAAAGGAAAGACTGACCTTGATCTCCGTGGGTTCCTCACTGCCCAGCACAAGAACCTGCCCATCTTCCTCAAAACGATGCGTTCTTATTTGGATGTCCCCGATCCAACCCGGCAAGTTGCACACTTGAAATGTGTGCCGGAGCGTTTCTTCTCGCCCCGGTCCTTCGTTGGTGATATAGTACGGTCCGCAGTAGGCGAAGAAGCGCTTTCCCGCCTCTGCCCACTGCGGCTCTTCACCCTCCCCGCGTTTGAAGCTGTGTTGGCCGGGGATCAACATTTGCGCGGACATGTACCCGTCGGGCGTGTACATGATGAAGCCCGTGACATTCCGCGTCATGGGATATGTGGGCCGCTGGATTGGCGACTGCGGAGTGGGATATGCGATATACGACTCCAGCTTCCATGCGCCAATGAGCCTCTGCCGCAATGGCTCCTGCGGCGGCGGCGTGCGGCATTGCTCCAGCGTGTACACATCCTCGTTCAGGTCGTCGTAGTTGGTCCCGTTCTGCTGCTCCGCCGCCGACACCAACGATCGCGCTTGCCACTTCTCCTCCGCGACGCCATTGGCCCGTTCCTGCCCGGCGGCCTCGGAAGGCATTTTCCTCGCAAACTCGTTCAGGCCGGGTTTCACATGCAGGCTGGCAGCGGGCAGGGGCGGTGACTGAGGCCGCAGCTTCGCGGACGAGACGACGAGATCGGCGGCGGCCACCGGCTGTGGTTCACGCGGCCGCGATCTCGAGCGCGACCGGGACTTTCGATGTGGAAGCACCTTGGGCACCTGGAGGTACTGGGACGTCATCACCGGCATGGTTAGGACCGGCATGGGGGGCAGCACGGGCAACGAGGCACGACGCGAGACATGACGGACTCTGGGGAGGGGGACGGACAGATATGTACGGATTACGGTCTGAGCGGGAGACGAGGTGTGCTGGGCTCACGCTCGCTCGCACGCCCTCAGCTCGCTTTCCATGAGACTTCGCGCTAGAGAGGTTAGAAGGCTTGGGGGGGGGGGGGGGAAGAAGGGGGGCCCATTGCCATTTGCACGGGTCGCCGGGAGCCGCAGCGCTTCTCTCACACGAAGGCGGGCGGGAATCGCTACCGATCGCTGGGTCAACTCGTGCTCATTCATCCACGATGTCTCCGCCGTGACTGCGGCACGATCCACCATCAATCAATATCCGGCCCGGCAGCAGCTCAGTTCCAAATTTGGCGCGCCAAGCTGCGGTTCGAGGAACGAGCATCATCAGTGTGGGGGAGTGGAGTGCTGCGACTTGAGCCTCTCCGCCTGATTCACGCCAGAATCCACGGCAGGAATGATAGATTAATCGCTCTCGTCTCTTGGTGATGGAGGGCGAAAGAGTCGTGCCATGGCCTCCCATTTTGAATGGTAAGCCGGAGGCGGAAGCTCGAATCGCCTCGAGACCTACATGACTATGCATGCAATGGCCACGCAGATGGAAGACTGCATTCGGGGCCATCGAGAGCGCACGCCATCACACCGCATGGGTTGGGAGGGCGCACGACGTCGGGCTTATCGCCCACACCCGTCTCGTATGCGCACACTGCCTTGTGAGGCACGTTCTGTAAGACTACTGTGCAGCCCCGTCGACCCGGCTGCGGCGGCTCCATGGCCGGCTGAGCATCTGAGACGCCGTTGGCAACGAATTTGATCGCGAGGCTCTCCTCGCTCAATGCGGCAGGCCAGCCTGGCTCTCCGTCTCGTGATCTCATATGCGCCCATCTCGAGTGATGAGATATGAGACAAGTTAGTTATCGCCCGTGGTCCGGCAGCGCCGTGCACACGACGGTCGCGATCGTGCTGCCGTGCTCTTGCCGGACGGCATCATGATGCCATATGGCCCCGCTTCTTGCAAAGCTGCAAGCGGCCACGCCCGGCCGAGGAGGCCAGATAGAAAAAGCTCTCGTCTTCCATCATCGATCTCGACCCAAACCCGTCTCGACGCCTACGCCTCTGATCAAGCCATCAGATAGCCCAAGTACTCCGTTTTCACGTGCGTCTGTCCTGGCCGGTCGCTGACAGCTGCTCACAGGCTCTTGTTTGTTTTACTTTTTTTTTCGGGCACGAATCGCTTACCGGTATGGCGGACGCACAAGCCATGATGTGGCTTCGATTCTTTCCGCTATGTGACAGGTATTTTGGTGACCTCTGATGATGCTATGAGCCGGTGTTCGACATGCGTGGAGCCGCTGACCACGTCCTCCAACCCTGGGTCGCACGCAGAGCAAATGGCTTGCACGGGCTGGCTTGGAACGCCACCGTTTCGGAGCTGTGGTGACGGGCACCCAGACTCTCCCGCGACGGCATCGGTTGGGATGGTGGCTTCTCCGCAGTTGTCCCATGGCTGCGGACGGGTTTCCCTCTCCAGCCGTCAAACCTTCTGCGGGAGAGCTGCTGGTCCCACCAGGGCCCGTAGGCATCAGCACTCGTGTGGCGTGGGAGAAGGCATGGCAACGCTTTCCATCTGTCGTTCTGAGATTAGACGGCCTGAACTTGATCAGGATAATACCTGCGTTGAAAGAATCATTGCATCATGTCTTTTGAACCACATCATGCGGGCAAAACTAATTCTGGCAGTCGATAACGCTCGCCCAACATGTCTCCGCCATCGATGATGATGTTCGAACACCCAGCCACCAATGGCTCCACCACGACCACGGTCCGCACGGGGAAGCTGGCCACGGCCTCTCATGTCCTTTCCAGTCAAGGTATTGGCACCACGAAGCCATTGGCCATCGAAGACATGGCGGGCCGTTGGAATGACTTCCACTTCGCCCCGATCCGCGAAAGCCAGGTCTCTCGGGCCATGACCAAGCGTTACTTTAGCGATCTGGACAAGTACGCTGAGAGTGACATTGTAAGCTTGCGCATTGACTCTCGAGTGCGTGAAAACGGCGTGGCTACTGGTCCAGGTGTCTGCTTTCAGAGCGACAGCCACCATCGGTGTACGGCTGCGAAGGTTCTTGCATTGGCCAGAACGATCGATGGCTCGGCAGTCGTACCGTAGTCTGCACGTCTACCAGTGTCTCCATGCTACTCTCAAACGGCTTTTTGAACGAAAAGAATCTAGACCAGCAGCACCACGACCGATTCACTTTCTCTCCGTCTTTTCTCACGGCCGGTCCAAGTCTCTTGCTGATCAAGCGTAGGTTATCGTCGGGGCGGGCAGTTGTGGACTCTCTACCGCCTTCGTTCTCGCCAAAGCCCGTCCAGACCTGAAAATTGCCATCATCGAGGCTGGTGTTGCACCAGGCGGAGGCGCCTGGCTGGGGGGCCAACTCTTCAGTGCGATGGTCATGCGAAAGCCCGCCGACGCTTTCCTTCGAGAACTTGGCGTCCCGTACGAAGATGATGGTGAGCATTCGAGCTTCGTGGTCGTGAAGCACGCGGCCCTGTTCACCTCCACCCTCCTGTCCAAAGTCCTCCAATTTCCGAATGTCAAGTTGTTCAATGCCACGGCCGTCGAGGATCTCATCACTCGTATCGACGATAACGGCGGGATCCGTTTGGCGGGCGTCGTGACGAACTGGACATTGGTCTCCATGCACCACGACGATCAGTCTTGTATGGATCCGAATACGATCAATGCCCCCCTCGTCATTTCGACGACCGGCCATGACGGTCCCTTCGGTGCGTTCAGTGCCAAGCGTCTTGTTTCCATGAACGCCTTATCGGGGTTGGGCGGCATGCGCGGCCTCGACATGAACCGTGCCGAGGATGCCATTGTGAAAGGAACCCGGGAAGTTATCCCTGGCCTCATCATCGGCGGGATGGAACTTTCTGAGGTGGATGGGGCCAATCGCATGGGTCCGACGTTTGGAGCGATGGTGCTTTCCGGCGTCAAGGCCGCAGAAGAGGCGTTGAAAGTCTTCGAACAGCGCAAAGCAGAGTGCGCTGAGGACCACAAGTTTTAAAAACATCTTCACAATCTCGAAGCTCGCAAAATCGAGCTTCGCATGGGTGGGGGGAAATTCATACAATAGGGACTTACGGCGACACGCTCTTTACCATGTAAGGAATTGACACTACAGGAAGTTATGACCGCATACGATTTCCGGCCTCAGCAGCCCTCACTCTTTCCTTCACCTCTTCATTTGCCTGGTTGGGGAGTGGTGCGTACACGCGGAGCATGTTCTCCGCTGAAGCCATCTATATGTGAACCTGAAGTGATGCCGATGTGAGGGAGAATGTCATCATGTCTGTAGTCATTGCTGGTTATGATGATGTTTCCATCGCTACGTACGCCTGGGACTAATTCTGGATATCTCTCGCCCGGATCGCTATCAACCAATCTCAGCCCCGCTCCATTGCGCCTGCTACAATCGCATGGGGGACGCCTCGCAAATGCACCAGTCGGCCGTAAGTCGTAATCGCGTCGTTCAACCCGTCCCCGCTCACCGTGCTCTGGCTGCCGCCGAACGACTCAGTAAGGAGAGTTCACCACCTCGTTCCGGGAAAGATAGCTGCCCCTTCCTTTGCTCCTACGCGGTGTCGCCATGATGCTCTCTCTCGTCGGCCGCTGCAACGCCTTTCGCGTCACCATGTCTACCTCGTTCGGCAGTGCCACCACAATGTTCTTGTCGCTACCAAAGCGGAAGTTATCCGCCTTGATATCCTCCGAGTAACGCTTGATACTGTACGGGTCCTTTCTGCCCTGAAGCACCTTCTTCAAACTCCATGTCACCACGAATGGACCCGTGGAGGTGATGATGGTCGTTTCGCTCTTCCCTTCACCCGTGTTGAACCGGGCGATTGTGAAGGCCAGGGGACGTTTGGTCTCGTGTTGGAATTGCGCGACATGGCTTGGCGTCAGCGCGAGCCGACGTGGCTGCGGCTTATTTTCTTTCGCGAAGGGCTTTTCAAAGCCGAGCTTGCCTGCGTTTTTTCCATCGTGCTGCAGTGCATCGACTAACAACAAGTAAGTGCGAGTGGTTGCCAATATCCAGCGCCCATCTGCCGAGACGTCAATGCCTATGATCGGATCACCAAGGGCCGGCAATGCCGTCTTGGCGTTGATTCCGAGTCGATCAAACATCCGGATGTCGCCTTTGTTGGACGCAACAGCGATGTAGCCTTTCTCAGTTGTTGCTGCAGCTGAGAACTCGTTCTTGCTTACGTATTGCTTCAATTCTGAATCGACAAGCTTGTTACCAGAAAGGCGCGGATCAACCCTGTACAGTGCATTTTTACTGAGACCTAAAAAGGTTTTCTCGTCGGTCATCTGAGCAAATTTGCTCCCTGGTGCGAACGTGAGGACGGGGATGTCGTCGTGCACCTTCCACTCGTCAACAACCTTGCCATATTCGAGATCCATGAGGTAGAGGCTGTTCGGCTCGTTGTCGTTTTGCAACACCATTTCACGATCCGATGAATGCAGCATAATCTTCTTTGGCGAGAAGCTCTTGCCTTTCGGCGTCGCCACCTTGTTGATCGATGTGGCGAACTCCAATTGATTTTCAGGCGTATGTTTGAAAACACCGATTTTGTCCCCTCTCACGACGAAAGAACGGTCCACCTTTGCACCGACGGCTAGTTGACTGTTCACATCCCCATCTACATTTTGACCGAGGTCCACATCGTCTTCATCTTCGTCTGCATCGTATTCTTCTTCCCTCTGGCCCTCGTATGCCTCCTCATAGTCGTCTTCATCTTCATCCTCTTCAGCCGCCTCGCGCTCTCGTTCATCATCTCGCGTGTTGTCATCCAATACTAGATCGTTAAATGCATCGAGGACATAATCCCTGTCAGCATCTTGGACCGCCTTTTTCCACTTGGTGTGGTTCAGATGCTCCCACAGCGCTTGCATTAATCCCTCCTGGAAGTTCTCCTCCGTCTTGCGATCTTTGAACTTTAGCAACCATGAATATGCTGAACCGTCTTCGGTGTAATGATTGAAAATGAAGCTGAGGTATTCAAAGTTGAAGACTGGGTTGATGTCCGGAACCACCTCTTGACTCAGCCACTGATGTTGGTCTCCACTTATCTGTAGCCAATATTGCCAGTCACCAACCTCAAAGACGGCAGCTCGAACATTTGAATCTTGCAGCACAAACATGCCACTATTAAAGTCAAACAGATGCAGCTCGGCCTCTTCGTTGGCTAGGGACTCCAGGCTCGCGGGTGCCTTTAGAGACGCTGGAGCCTTGATGGGGGCCTTCTCAATCTGTTCCTGCGGCGTTGCCGCTTGCTTCGTAGAATCACGGGCCATTTCGTATTCACTGGAATCGCTCGGTTCGCGGAGGTCGTTAAGGGAGCGTGTAATGGCGGGCGATGGCGAGAGGTTGGGCGAATAAACGGTGGGACTAGAGAGCGGACTGGCCTCGGGCACAGGGTCGCTGTCGAAAGCGAACTGCTCAAGGTCACGCTCGGTGGCGAGGGTGTGCGGACGGCGGAATTTGCGCTCGTACTGGCACTGCGCTGCAACGACACCGAATGCGGTCGCGACTTCTGGCCGAGTCGAGGGATCGCAGACAAACTCAAATACGTCGCCGTCGTCACCTGAGAGGTCGCGCCAAGCGAGAACGGTATTACCGTCCTCTTTCAGGTCAACTCGGAAATGAAGCTCCTCGTCAAGCAGGAAGCTTTTTTCGTCGTTGTCCCCGCCGTGCCCTTCGCCGTCCTCGGCACCTTCGTCTTCAAGCTCCTCCTCGCCTTCTTCGTATGCACGCTGGATGACGAGCTGGTATTGGAATTCTTGGCCCGAACGACGGATGTAGGCAGCCGCGTCCTTGAATAAGAGCTCGCTGTAACCTTTGATCGAGTGCGGCCGCACAAGAAACAGGGCGCCCGCAGGCAGCTCAACAATGTTTTCCTTGCTGGCGTTACCGAACAAATAATTGGACAAGCTCTTAAGAGCGAACATTCTTTGAGAGGCGCGGGCGCAGCATTGTATGCCCGCTATCGCGAAAATCTGCCCGCTGTTGTTAAGCTAGCGGCAGTGCGATGGGTTGCCCCTCCGACGTCACTACGCTATCACTGTGCAGGGTGCAAACACCCAGTCCTACTGCGGCCACGTGACCAGGATCGCCGCTCAGATTGGGGAGGGAGACCTGCATACGCGCTTCCTCCTTCATCTCACCTTATTCAGTGAAGGAAAGCCATGGCCATGATGGATCGTTCGTGCTGCCATTCTGCCATCGGTTGATTGTCGAGTGATGCCGCTGGCACAGGTCAAAACACTCGTGAATCCCCAGTCTTTTATGTGCATCGCGAAGAACACACCTAAGAATAGCTCGTCTTATTGGCTTCGTGATTGCTCTTGTACCTGTCTTGCCTTCTTTTGTAGCTCTGAATATCACAAACTACCAACCTGGTGCTCCTCTTGTCCCATCCCCACTACCTCTCTCGCATGCCGAAAGTGATGGCAACAAGATTGTTGAGCTCTTTCAGGACTTGGGCCGTACGACTTTCTGGAAGAGTATCGCCAATATTACCTAGGAAGGGATACTTATGAACCCGAAGGCATGGTTCCCCTCGGGAGCGATAGATTTGTCGTCAGCGGCGGACAGTAAGCGATCTTTCAAGTTCGACTTGAATCAAATGCTTCTCCTCCCAGGCATATATAAGAGTCATTTATTGTATCGGTCGCGATGCCAACAGCTATCCATCACTCCAGATACACCGAAGCAACGGTTAAGTACAATAAAACGATCAACGGCACTGACCACACAGCAGGAGCCGGCTTCGCTCATTTGATTGTCTTCAGCGCGAACGGCTCTCGCATCGCAGATGCCACCATCACCCCTCAAGATGCCCTCGAATATCACAATGATGGCATTGACTACGACGGTTCTCACATATGGAGCACGATCGCCAAATATCTCCCCAACAGCACTGCTCATGTCGATAAAGTCGATCCACACACCATGTATCCCCACACAGTCCTCCACATCAAGGATCATGAAGTTGGGATCGTCCACGATATCTTAACGAATGACGTTTGGATGCTGAATTGGGGCGGACGAAACGTCTCCGAGTTTGATTTGAACTGTTTGCCCGCCGACGCTGCCGAGGACGGCATTTTCACCCAGCCCGACAGGAGTAATTCTGAACCCATCGTACTATGTCGATTATCAGGACTGCAAGTTCCTCACTCGCCATTCTCCACTGCATCCAAACGCCGGGCCGCTTGTGCTCTGCTCTGGTGTCGCCACGATTAGCACCTATAACCTTGGTGGTATCGCAATAGTTGATCTTGACACGATGCTGCCACTGATGGAGATCCCGATTCCGATGGTCAGTGCGAAAGGGGTGGCGATGACGGAGAATTCGTGCGATGCAAGCGTGACGGAAGATGGGCGGTTACGGATGTATTGGCTTTCGGATCAACATAATAGCACGCTGGACATGTACGAGGCGCAGCCGAATTGTCCATTTGAATTCGGCGGTACTGTCAGGGCATTTTAGAGCGCCGTTGGCAAAGCAACTCTCATGGAAGGCCATAAAAGTGCACGATACAAAATGGACGCACATCCCAACGACTCGAGGCAGCATTTTCGCATTCAGCACTCAACCCATTGTCCAGATAGTGATAGCATTTTGATCCCGTCTTTGGCCTTCGTACGATCCAGGATCGCGATTAAATCGTCTTCGCAAACAGACTCATTGTCACTTTCGTTTATATCTATTGATTCGATAGAATCAACTCCGTTAACTCGTCCGCGAGCAGGGACTGCTGCACCTCCATTAGTGCGTGTTGATCTCGTATAGATACGGGTTGGAGGCTTGCCGCTCTTGGACGATTCCACATATTCCATTTCTCCAACAGCTTCAGCAGGAATGCGATGTAAAATCAGGTAACCATGTGTTGCGTGTTCCGTAGCACCGTCTGGAATATTTAACTCAAAGGCTCTCACCAAAGTCGCAATCTGGAAGACCCGCGTGCCTCTCAGACGACTGGTGTCGACAACGTAGATCCTCACTGGTCCATTCGTCTGTGAAGCGAAATGAATGGCATGTTCACGGTCTGCAAAGACGGTAATCCAGGGAGTTGGCGCACGATCGCGGCGTATGAATTGGTTGATAACCGATTGCGCGAAAGCTGTGAGGTCTTTGTCTTGATACACAGTCGTTGTATCTGCCGCCAAGAATGAGCCGTCGTCGCAGCGCAAAGTGCTGCATCCATCATACTGGACTCTGTAGAACGTTGCTGGCAACTCCGATGCACTGCAAGCTAGACGATGGATCATTTCAGACTGATCGGACGAAATGTAATGTTATAACCGCCAAATTTCAGTCCAATCCTCTCCTCAAGTTATGTAGGCGTGTTATTTGAGAGCCATCATGAAGGAACTGGAAGACGTCAGCCGGACTAGACCGGCCATGCGAGCAGCTCACGATATACTGGTCACAGCTCCGTACGTGACGGACTGTGCCGGGGACATGCATAGAAGCAGAGACTCATGTTTCCAACAAAACCTATCACGCTACAGGGACGGAACAGCCAGCATGGTTCCAATAGAGGAGCTGAAAATTCTGTAGATAGGCTCAACCTTGATCCCGAGAATGATTACGAGAGACATGGTCCGCCAGGAGCTCTATACCTTAGGCACATACCAGGTGGTGTGAGTGGTGGCGAGTTGCCAACTCTTTCTCGGCTGCGCCACACTTTGCCGCCAAGCATGCGGGATCAAAGCTATGACGAAGGCGCAGACATCACCTGAGTTCGTTTGCACGAGAGCCAACCGTGGCCTTCTTTGTCACCAACTTTCGAACACCGGTCTGTGAAACATCCCTTTCTGTCCTGAAATATAAGTCCGCCCACCGTACACCTGACTTACCTCGCCTAAGTCGTCTGTTTGTCTCAGGCGGACGCTTTCTCGTGACCGGCATTCGACAACGACGCAAAAGCCAACATCCGCACCCTCAGAGGCCTCCAAAACGGGTGTGAGTCAACGTCACCGACCCTAACAGTTCATAGCAGAGAAATATTCGCCTGGCATGAGCACAGCGACGCAAATCGCGTTGGAGCGGAACCACCAGACTGGCCTCTCCGATTCTACCACCAGCTCTTCGAGCAGTGCGGAGAGGTATCACTTAGACGAGGACGATGCCCGGCCGATCTTGATATATAAGTATCGTGGGGGCTTGCAAACGTCGTCACAGAAAGAACTTTGCGCCTGGCTGGACAAAGGTGAGTTAGCGAGCCTCAAGAATTAAATGCCTTAGGCATGAAGCCATGTGACTTTTAAAGGCGGTGGAGATGTCTTGGTTGTTGCCTCTCACCATGCCATCCCAGCTCGAGACCCAACGAATGTGTTGTGCTGACATATATCACGCAGACGAGAAACTTCGTTGTACTAAGAAATTCATACCCCGTGGAACGTCATACGTTGACGTACGGCGGCACGACCTCTATCTACCTGACGAGAAACAACAATTCGCAAAATTGCCTAACTTTGATTCGTCCCTGGCGTCTATCAAAGTGCCATTCTTGGCCTATCTAAGTCGTCTTGTTTTCGGCAATTATGAAGAATTGTATATCGTGTCGCCGGAGAACTCGCCGAACATGAGTCAGACAGACGCGGATAGTAGGCGGTCAAGTCCGACTACGAGCACCTGGGGTCAGAATAGCCAGGAAGACGCGAGAGAAGGGGGGGGAGGAGATGAGAATAATATCGTATGATTTGTATCGCTGGTGTTTGTGATAAAAGTGCGATGAAGTGCTTATGATTTGATTCAGCGAAGGTCGTTTGGGGATTTGGCTCTCGATACCCTAAAAATGCTATTCTCTTGTCTAGGTAGTGAAAATTTGTCTAAGATCGAAGCAACTTCTTTTTCTATCGTCTTCCGGTTTTGTATGCCTGTCGGCATCATCTTATCTTTACATTGCGCACCGTTCCGTTATTTGACCATAAAAAAGTTCGACGTGTATAAAAGAAGAGGCACAGAGCGAACAGTGAACAAACCATAAATCAGGTACGTCGATGTCACTGCTGGCTTATCATGGCCACCTGGATCTGGTTGCACTTCCTTGCGACCCTTATTGCCTTTGTAAATACCCACTTTAATTCTCTGAATGGGCTCATCTGGGATCATTGGTCGGCCAACCGGACATCAAGTGCCTGCTCTGGACGTGCTGTACTCCACCGGCTGGCTATATGCTGTCTCGAGAAGCGGTGGAGATTCGGCGAGCATGGGAGATGGGAGACGGTTGTGAGACAACAGGGCTGGGAAGTTGTTTCACCGATCGAGGCTTACGGCCCTGGGAACTTGCTAGGAGGTCGTCCAAAGGTGGCTTTCGAGTTTGTATTTGCGGTTTCTATTAACTGGCTGAAGTCGTCGCTGATATCATATACAACTCTTGTTTAGCCTCGTCATTAAGCGACGAAGAACTGAACAGAATAATTCCGAATGACTTGTTCGGATGTTCCGAGATGTCTGCGACTACGATGCCTGCGACAGATTGAAAAATATGTCGATTTCTCCGATGCTGTGACTGTGGGGTTTCCCGTCTCAGTTGTAGCAGTCAAAGCAGAAGCCATGGGAAGTGTTTTGAAACGATACTACTTTCCCATCAGCATTCAGAACGAAAAGCCGCAGGTATTCCAGCAGTCTTTCCTGGAACCTGGCTTCACTTTGCCGGTACAAAAGCTGTTATTAAGGTAGCTATGGGCAAGGCATGTTCCCTGATCAGAAAGTTCTTTTGGTACGAACGAGAGCTAGAGGTCTTCGTTACCATCCCTTACCCTTGACAGACCCATTGCTGACCGTACCTGTTCGACCACATTCCTCCGCCACACCCCCGAATCCTTCCAGCTCTGATAATAAATTTTACTTGCGCAAGTCTTGGGCCAAACGATCTTCTGTTTCCTCTGTGTGCTTCTCTTCGCTGCTATCATCCCTGCGCAGAAGAAATATCCATTATCTAGAGTCTGCCCAGTCACACTTAGCCGATAAATCCAGTTGCATATATGACCCTGCCACGGCCAGCGTATATTTTCTAGCAGGTGAAGGCTGAAGAAAGCTGTTTGTGTTCTGGAGCGCTCATAGGGTAGTTTTTGATGAGGAGGAGGTGCAGTTTTCGCGATCGGGAATCGCGGCGAAATCAGTGATGGTGGAATGTCAAGATGAGAGGGCTTGTATGGTGCTGTTATGATTGTGAGATTGCGTGGCCTCTCCTCTATTCGTTACTTCTCTCCTGCTGCCTAATTGTTTGCTTTTGCGATATCGCAACTGCTTTGTCTGTAAGGTGTAAGTGCATATGTTTAAGGATTGTTACGGCATAGCCCTGAGGAGTGAGAAGAAGATAGAGAGCATGGCAATACTGTGATGCAGGATGAAGGGAAACCTGTGGCATATGGAAATAGTGAGACAAGATACTGGCGTGAGCAATTTCCACAGACTACTTTCTACACTCGTAATCTTACGGTTAATAAATGGACAATCTGCTCGCTGATGAAGTTTTCACTAATGGCCATATCACATCAAACAACTATGGTTAAGAGGCGTACTAAAGGTGATCTAAAAGAGTTAATTGTATCCATGCCAGGCAGCTGTCAATATCGACCTCTGCAGGTTTCCAGGGATGGCATTTCTTACATCAGCGAACGGCAGGATTTATGACAATATAATGGTCATAAATGGGCTTTTTCACCGCTTAGTCGTATCTCCGGTTTTATCCAAGGCATTTAGAAGCCTTGATCATTGGGTTATTATCCTGAGCGCTTGTAGCAACAAGCCAAACACCAATCCGCGCCCCACCTTCTCGATCTGCAAACAATCGAACACTTTACCGAGTGCCTCTCCGCTCGCAGCTGCACCCATTACACTCTGGAGAGCAATAGGCATGCCCTTTTGAACAAGTAATTTCCTCGCCTTGGCCCTCAGCTCTTCCTTCTGTTCTGCAGTCTTCTCTGGGTAGTCTTTTTTCCACGCTTCGAGTTCTGCAACCGTGGGTAAGGTATTATAGCGCAGCTTGTAGATGTGAGCCGCAATTCCAGAGTCGGAGAGATTGGAGTCCAATAGAGACTCTTGCAAGAGCTGTGTTATTGCGACAAGCTGTGGATTGCCGGGACGAAGTAAGAAATTTTTCGCAGCAGAGAGAAGCGTGCGACGGATTTGCCAGGCGGATGATAAGGTGTAAAGCTCTTGGATGACGGCGAACATGAGTTCCACCGCAACGGCTGTTTCGCGATCGCTGAGAGGTTCCTTGGGCTTGGCTGCAGCTTTAGGCGAACTCTTAGCTGAACTGTCTTGTAAGCTTAAATGATTAGTCGGACGAGGAGGGGGAGTAGGAGGAGTCTCCGCGCTGTTTGACATCTGATTATTTGAGGCAGTGGATCGCGAAGTCTCCGTGCTTTTTCTGGTTGGCGATGGCGGCGTGTCAAAGTCGTCAGGCATTTCAGAGGGAGGTGGTGGAAGACTGAGTGCGGCTTCAAATTCTCCATCTAGATAAGGAATATGAGCCTGAGATGTCGCGGCCAACACCGTGTTCTCGTCACTCTCGGGCTCGGATCGTCCGATACTCTTCTTTGGTGACGCCGAGCCTTCCGTTGTCGAATTTGCAGGTCGCGCAATGTCTGTACTCAATCTTGATGAAGATGTGCTTGGGCGAGGTTTGAGATCACCGCTTGCCGTTGTTGACAAGCTCCCTTGCCTGCCGACTTTAGGATGTGACGCGGAGCAGAGGCTGTCTTGACTCTGTTTCGCCGCATTGAGAGATCCTGTGCTATTCTCAATCGAAACACTAGCTTGACTTTTATGCATCACAGATCCGCTCACGCTTTGATTAGCAGAAAGTGTTCGGGTAAGGCTTAGTTGTGACTGGCTCGCAGGCCGCTTTGCACCCCCTACCAGTCCAGCTACGCCACCCAAGACGGCTTTGCCACCTGCACCGACTTGTTTTGGAGCCTTTGTGAGGACATTCATCATATCGCCGCCAAATTTCCCGAAGGCATCGGGTGTTGGCCACCCAAAACCTTTCATGCCGCCTGATGGAGATTTGGATAGGCCTTGGTCCTTCTCCAAGAAACGTTTCATTCCTTCGCTTTCGGCTAATGGCTGAAAGCGAACAGCATCCGTAAGATATGCTTCCAGCTCGGAACGGAGCGATGCTTTTGTGTGTGCTTTCCATTTGGGAAGTTCCGAATGGGCCTTTGTGAATTGTGGCACACCTGTGATAACACTAATGCGCCGTAGAACTTCATGCAAAGTCTCGAAGTCGGCATACTTCCGTGAGATCATCCACCCTGAGATAGAGCCAAGAGTAGGTTCAACTTGAATCAGATAATCAATCGTCGGCTTAGCTTTAATGGACGATCGCTCTCCTGGAACGCTGTCATCGAATATAGCTATGTTTGCATTGTGCAACGTGGTATTTGGAGGCTGCGCCTGCGTTTGTGGATAATTGAGCTCAGAATTGAGTGCGGTTGGCTGCTGGCTAGGTAGAATCTGATCGAAAGACGTGAATTGATGTGCCAATGGAGGTGTAGGTGGGAGTTGCTCCTGTGTAGCTGGACAATCTGTTTTCCAAATTGCTACATCCTGACTCTGACGATCTTTTTCGCTCTCACTTGAAGTTGGTGTTGGCACTTCTTGCGTTGTAGCATCTGAGACATTTCCAGAAATGTTTGTAGCTGTATGTTTCTCTTGCTCCTCTCTTGCTCGTTTTTCGTCTTCTTGGATAATTAATTGCGTCAGTCGCTTTGCTTCCTGCATTGCTTCATCCATGGCTTCTTCCGCTCGACTCATATGACGTTGGTGCTCGCCTACTGGTCTCTGAGGTATTTCAGTCTTTGGAATCGCTTCCTTCTTATTCTTAATGTCTGGTACCACATATACCTTATCGGCGGTCCTATCTGGCGATGTTACTTGTCCTTGGCGACCCTCAACGCCAGCATCTACCATATGCATTACTTCCTTGGTAGTCTCGCTTTCCTCTAAGCCGTATACGATCCATTCGTTGATGAAGACAGATGTTGAGCAATAATTGACCGTGTAACCGAGAATCAATTGCGCCAAGACTTGCTTCAAGAACACATGAACCGGTGGACAGTTGTACGCCTTCGGATCCAAATAAGCTTGCAGGATATCCTCCGCGGCATCTTCGAGCTTTGCCTTTTGCGAACCTTCATCAAGGATATATGATAAACTGCTGTCAGGTTTGAGTTCAAGATAAGTGGCAATAGCATCTTCAGCACTCGACAGAGGAGAAGCATTTAATGCGGCTGAGAGTTCATTCAGAAATACGATAATGATACTACTCGCGTTTGTGACGAAGTCCAGGAACGCATCTGCGGGACGCTTGCGCCTGAGATGGCCGGTGAGCGATAGCAAGAATGCAGTGAATGTGCGTTTGCAAGCCATTGGGAAGGACTGCTCTCCGGGAAGTGTTGCATCGTACCAGTAATGTACATAATCTTTGATTACCGCATCAACGAAAACATTCATTGCTGTTTCCGTCTCTGGTCCGAAAGATGAGAAGTCCAACTCCTGATTGGCGTAAACTTTGAAGTCGTCGACCATTATGTTGTCCACTCGTCTACTCGATGTCCATTCTAACACCCTCTTTGCGACTTCCACAGCCGCCTCCCGTCTTCTTTCTCGCACCACCCGCCTCGTTGCCTCATCTTGAGTACTGGTACGTATACACTCCCAAGTCGCATGCAGCACCACACCCCCAGCGACGCCCATGATGACGAGTCCGACACGTCCGAGGAGGAGATACGTTGTCGCGCCCACCCCAACCAGGCAGGCGCCAAGCATCTCGTTGCTCGCATGTGACAGGAAGTACATCGCCTTCTCTGCGAGTCCTTGGAGACCTGCCGGCCATGTAGCAGGTGGGACTGACGTCGTCTTGCTTTTATCAGAGCTCTTTGTTATATCCAAGTCATCCTTCACGGGTTCGACAAACGTGGTGGTCACTTGCTCCATCGCCGCAGTGGAAGCGGTTGGCGTAAATTGTGTCTCATCCATTATCACGCCAATATTCCGGTATTGTCATTGCGCCCTAAGCACGCGCATCGCGAGATCCGTACTCAGGTCCGATTTCTCAAAATGTGGTCGTCAGCAAGCGTGCAGGGGTTCGTCTGGTCGATCACCATTGAAACCATTGCCTCAGCCACAGATGCGCCACACCATGTAACTAAAACGGCTTGGCATCTCTCACGGTTTAATTTCTGGGACTGCCAATCATGCATGCAGTGTTGACTCACGTATTATAACACCATTGTCGCCCACTTTTAACTCGAAAATCCGACACTGGTTTGATATATCTGCTTTGATACAAATTCTCTCATTATCATGGCAGAGATGAATGGCGCGCAGCTTGCCACGACACCTGAGGAAAAGCTCGCGCTGGTGAAGAAGAACCTGCAAGAAGTGCTGAATGCTGAGATCATCGAAGAAGTCTTAACCAAGAATGAGAGACCGCTCAGGATCTACTGGGGAACGGCCACGACTGGCAAGCCTCATTGCGGGTACTTCGTGCCGATGCTCAAAATCGCCGAGTTTCTCGCTGCGGGATGTGAGGTCAAGATTTTGCTTGCTGACGTGCACGGGTTCCTCGACAATCTGAAAGCGCCGATCGAACTCGTGGAGGAGAGGGTTAAATACTACCGCTACACCATTACGGAGGCACTTAAGGCGGTACAGGTCGACATCAGTCGATTAGTCTTTGTAACGGGTTCAGACTACCAGACGACTGGCGAGAGTGGAGCGAAATATTTTATGGATCTTCTCAGACTATCAACATCTGTATCCGGCCACGATGCGAGTAAAGCAGGCTCCGAAGTCGTCAAGCAAGTTGAGGCACCTCCACTTAGCTCCCAGATCTACCCGCTTATGCAGGCATTGGATGAGGAGTATCTCCAAGTCGATGCTCAGTTTGGTGGTGTGGACCAACGAAAGATATTCACGCTTGCCTCAGAAGTCCTACCTCGGATTGGCTTTCAGAAACGTGCTCATCTAATGAACCCGCTTATTCCTGGCTTACAAGAAGGCGGCAAGATGAGTTCATCAGATCCTGACAGCAAGATCGACTTCATTGATCCCCCAGAAGTGGTGAAGAAGAAGCTGAAGAAAGCATTTTGCCCACCAAAGCAAATTGAAGGCAATGGGGTGCTGTCGTTCGTCCAATATGTTCTCCTGCCCGCATCTGCATTAAAGAACAATGGCAATCCTAAATTTGTGGTGCCGCGGCGGGATGCTGAGCCGCTTGTTTATACAAATATCGAGGACATGCACAAGGACTACGCAAATGACGTGTTACAGCCACAAACTTTAAAGCCTGCGGCAACTGACGCACTCCTCGAGATTTTACACCCCATCAGAACTGCATTCGAAAGCAGTGAAGAGTGGCAAGCGGTGGAAAAGCGAGCCTACCCTCCTCCACCGGCACCAGAAAAGAAGAAGAAGGTGAAAAATCTGGGCACGCGCTTTCCCGGCCACAAGTCTGCTCAAGAAGCAAATGGCAGGGTTCAAGGCAATCCAGACGGTTCACTTTCTGGAGGCAATGCACACGAAATCAGCATAGGAACAAGTGCAGAAGGTGCCATGCAGAAGCTGAGCATATCAAATGATGTGGAGAGCAAGGTATAGCAAACAACATCGTCTGGCGAAAAAGGTTCGGTCATGAAAATGCGTGGCGTTGGTTACGCTGCGGAGTCTATTATCACGACTTTCATCTCAACATACACTGAGTCTATTGAGCCACCAGTTGTCACAATCAAGATTGCGTCACCATCCGCCTATGCGCCCAATGTCTAATCACACGAACCCTGCCTCAAATATGCTTCCGCTCTTCACACGGTGCCACATTAGCTGTTTGAATTTCTGAACTCCCTCAGTATCTCCAGACATTAAAGATATGCAGATGGCGCATTTGTGTTGGCGGATCACCGTCAATAAAATTAACGTGTAGGAATGAAGCCCATTTCACTTACGTCCGGAATCGTGCATAAACTGAGTACCAGTGCATGTTCGAAGCAAAAGGCTGTCATCATTACCTCAAAGAGGTTACATATCCACTGCCTTTGAAGTTTTGGTACCTGCTTGAAATTCGAGGCTACGTAAATTGGCCATATCAGCCAGTATCCTCGCACGGATTCTGCTACTACAATTTTCAGGCACAATGCACTTAAATTTGAACGAAGCGATCAGAATTTACTCGCCCGCGGGTCATCTGGGTGCTAACAGCATCTTTCGCTCGATGCCATGCCCTCGGAGAATGTAGGATACTTCTGGAAGCCTTGGCCATGGACATTAGCAACCCTCATTGACAATTTGTTCGAAAGAGCCATTTTTGAATCCTCTTTTGTCAACTTATACATCGCAGTCAGTCTAAAATAATTCCCCTATATATCCTTCATTTGAAGGTCAAGAATTCAAACAGCCTAAATCCTAAACCTTTCACGACGTTTCACCTGCGAAAACTAAAATTCATTCCCGTCCGATTTATATTTCACACACTTTCCTTCAACGCATCTGTGAAGTGGCTGGCTTTGTCTCCTCATAATTTGAGAGAACATATGTGTAGTTACTGAAGCAGATCCATCTACTGTTTCTTGAATATTTGCAAGTGTAATTTTTACGTATGAAGGCCTCCGCATAACTCAGGTCCAAGCCAGTCAACAAAAGTGGCAATCAGCAAGGAGCAGATGACCTGATAATGCCGGAAATGTGAGCATCGTGATAAATTTGTGTCAGAACTGGCCAAAACTCCGTTCGTTCCATGTTGGTGTCATGTAAGACATAAATCCAATGCAATCGATTCATAACCCTAATCAGAGGACAACCACGCTGGCCAATCTGTTCAGTCTTGCTGAATTTCACAGCCTATTGAAACAGCAATTTCACATTTGTCACTCTTGGGCGGTTTTTTTTTTCTTGTAAAGAGAAGCATAGACCGAGCGAGGATGTTAGGCAAGGGAATCGAGCTCATCAAAGTCATCACCGTACACGTCACCTAGTACCCTTTTGGGTATGAATTGCTTTCCGTCTTTAGAGAGCGCTTATCACCATTTCATTTCTCACATCACGGAATGGGAGGGATGAGTGTGAAGTTTGAACACATCTCGACTCCATGCATTCTCGTCGACATAAATACACCATCAATTTGTTTTGTCCACGCTAGTACCCACCGCTTTGATGCTTTTAGGCTTCCATAACAGCTAAAGATGAGAATTTTGAACAATTTTTTGTCGCCTTTTGCACGGCGACGACCAATAGCTATATGTGCGGCGTTGATAATTCAAATATACTCTCCCGGCACGTTTCGCAAGATATCCTAGCACAGGATGCCCTGAGCAGATTGCGAGCGAATGAATGTTAACTGCATGTGGGATCAGAGACTCATCGGTGACATTGCTTATAAAGTTCTAGGAATACCAAGGAAACCCGAGAAATTTATCGGGGCGAAGTATGAAGAATCAAATTTTGGCGGAGGAATTTCATTGCCTCTCAAGACATTTGGTTGAATCTTCAGTGGATGTGCTTTGAAACAAGAGTTTGATGTCCAAATTGATTTATCCGGGCCTCAGTATCTGAAAGTACACTGGCTTGGAGGACAACATGTGACGCTGCTGTGTATATCGACATATAAGAAAGTGCGAAGGAGTCATTCATATCCAACTTCAATGGTTCATTAGCTAAAGTATAAATTTGGTTCAATTCTCATAGGAATGAGAATTCAGGGCCGTTTCGGTGTCGAATCCAAAATATATTTTCTCCAAATTGAGTCTTGGTGCCGAACGAGGAAATTTGCACAAGTGAATGCAATGGGTCATCTACGCTTCTCAGCCTGCCATTAAATATTGACCGACTAATGATAGATTCTCCTCTTTCGTATTATCCTTGACTGGCATATGACATCACGGAAAATGGGATCAGCTTCTGCATGTTTCCCTGGGCATTCTTCTCTGTCCTTCAGGCACCTGCGATATGACGGGCGAGCGTCAATGCACTGAGTTGCATTATGGGAATCATTACGAGATGCGATGTGTCCTTAATCGGACAGCGATAATTCATACCTTCAAGTGCCAATATTTGCGAGCTTGACATCCCCGATGCGGTCCGCAATATGCCGCCGCAATTACGACCGGAGACAGTACGAGTCGGCAGAACTCGCGATAATCAGGAAATGAGGTATGATCAGCTCAGTTTCTTGTGTTAATGCCTTCCCGTGAACTTGCATATATGGCGTTGAGGCTTCCTTGTCAGCTTCATGTCCAAATATGTATTTGTTGCAACTCGTTCCGATATCTGAGTGTTGGTTCTGTCCAGCGACAAAATTAAGACAAGGCCACTCCAATTAGTGAGCTTGATCGAACTAAAAAGTATACAATTATACTTGAGAAATATTCTGAGCTTCGGTCAGCCCAACAGCTCTCACACCACCTCTTCACCGGTTTATGATGAGGAGCAGTGAACCTACACGCGACCCACTCAAGACATCCGGAGCCAAATTCCGAAGCACTACCCATTTCCCTTCTTGGGCACCTGAGCGCTCACGTAAAAGAGCCGATCGATATCTATTGGAGAAAGACGACATGCCTGCTCATGCTTATCCATTCATTGGCCGTAGCTCAATCCTACAAAATCAAAATCCAGGTGAAAGCTTATCCTAATGCAGTATCCAAAGCCCAGTCACGACAACAGCCACCCCTAGCGAATGTCGGAGCCTGAAGGCAAGGCTGATTGAATGGCCCGTATAGCGCGGTCAAAGATTGTATATGTACTCTGCGTGAACACAACTAGGTAAAGTAATCCCAACACATTACTTCAGCTCCTTATCAATCCTAAACAAGAGGCCATTTTTTTGCATTCACCAACGACGACTAATACAACACTTTCCAAGTCAAATTCCCTAACAAGGTGTCTTTCAAGATGATCGGCAGCAGAGGTGGTCTCGCCATCGCAGAAATTGTGTTCTGGAGTCCAACTCTCATCATTGGCGTCTTCCTCTGCATCAGACACGGTTTCGGTCGCAGTCAAGGGTGGATTTTTATTTCAATACTCTCCCTACTTCGACTCATCGGCTCGTCCTGCGAGCTATACATCGTGACGAAGCAAGACTATGACATCAGCCTCCTTACTACAGCAGCAATATGCGAAGCCATCGGCACCGCGCCTCTGCTGCTGGCCTTGAGTGCCTTCATGTCGCGCGTGCATAAGGGCATGGAGCATAAATCTTTGCCACCATCAAGCTTCCGACCCATCCTCTTCTTTGCAATAGCCGGTCTCGCCCTCGCCATTGTCGGCGGTACACTCGAGGCCGACGGGGGTAGTGTGGTTCAGACCGGCCGAGACCTGATGAAAGCTGCGAGCATCATGTTCCTGGCAGTCTGGGTCATCATCGCTGGCATCGTTTTCTTAACTGTTATGCGCATCAACGCAGTTCTTCCACAGGAGCGGAATCTGGCCAAGATTGGCTTGATGGCAATCCCTTTCCTTCTCGTCCGAGTAATTTACACCATCTGCTCTGCTTTCAGTCACCCTGGCAGCATCTTCTACATGTACGACATTAACGTATACGTCGAAGCCTTCATGCAGTTCATGATGGAAGCCATCGTCGTCTGCATCTACATTACAGCTGGCCTTAGCACTCCGAAAGCCCCGCAACGCGCCATCCACGATGGCTCTCAACAGAAAAATCTTGAGGGTAGGAACGTCGAGATGATCAACGGACCAAAGCAAGAGACTGGCTACGCCGGGGTGGTGCAACAATTACCGGGGCAATACGCCGCGCCGCAGCGACGTATTGGCGATTACCGTCCAAGCCGACTCATTAGGACCGCTATCAGTGGCCGTCGATAATGTTTAATTGTCGAAAATTCTAAGACAATAGGCGTAACTCAGACTACGTGCAAAGCGCACACTTGATTGCATGAGGATGGGTTTCGCTACATGGATAGCTTACGAGCGTGGCGTTTATGTGCGGTAGTTACATACTTTTAAGACATGCCTGACGATTGTTTCGCTCTGTAAATTGATTTAGTTTCTAATAATTCAATTCATGTTTGAATTGGAGGCCCACAAGCACATGTGAGATAGTCAATGTCCTTAGACATAGTCGATACTTTAAACTCCTCAATATCACCTCTGTCTGAGGAACATTTGACCGTCGCATCTCTTCAACCATACAAAGTCGTGGCAAGCAATAAAGGGAAATTGGGATGGAGATTAACATCTCACGCGCCGGATCGAAAAAAATTGTCAGTCACTACCCTCATCGCCACTATCGCCAAAGTCGACCAAACCTTTGGGCCGGAGTCGTCTTGGCTGAGCCCCATCTCTTGATCGGTCATTGTCGCTACCATCTTGCTCCTCGTCCTGTTCGCCGCCATTCTGGCCCCAGTGCTTGTTGAACTCTTGAGCAGCTTCCAACTCGGCAGCCAACTCCCGCGATTCTCTGATCTGCCTCGCTTTCTCCGCATTGAATCGACCGGTCATACCGACATCCTTCAGGGCAGTCTTTAAATGACTGATCTTTTCCTTGTTAGTGCTGAATTTCTTAAGTTCCCTACTCCAAACCTTCCGAACCCCGCATTTGAGCAGGTAGCTTTGGAGGCGCTTAATTTCCAATTCGTCGGGCGAGAGATCTTTGCCCGCTTTCGCGAGCTTCGCAGCTTTGTTGTTTTTCTCCTTCACATCCGACGACGTCGACTTCTTGCGTTTCCTCTTCGGTGGCTCGTCAATAACAGATGATAGGTCGCTCCCGTCGTCTCCCGCAAGCTTGCCACCGGCTGTTGCTGTACCTTTTCCCGTCAATTCTCCGGGAGGGTCTGAAAGACTGCTATCACCGTCTCTCTGCTCCATAATTGCTTTGCCGCCATCATCGTCATCACCACCACCATCACCACCACCACCACCATCATCCCGATCTTCCTCGCTGCCACCAATGCTCTGCCTCGAATGTTTATTATCCTTCTTCTTTCCCGTCACGTTCGGCGCGTCATCTTCACCGACTTCGTATGACGCTCTGTCTTTGCCCCCCCCCGCGACAGCGCTCTTCAGCCGCTTTTTCGTTGGCTGCGACTCACTAGACTTTCTCTTTGTCCCCTTCTTCGCGACAGGCTTCGGCGTCGACGCGTCCGTCTTCGCGTCTCCTGGGGATGTCGGCTCTTCGGCTGCCAAGCTGATGACCCGCTTGCTTCGCTGCTTCCACGCCGCATTGTTCTTAAAAAACCCAGCGTCGAGCCCAAGCTCGACCTCTGCGCGAGACCGCGCTAAGTTGACTGTGATCTGCTCGTCGTTCTCCAATGCGACCTGCACGACGCGTCGCAGGCACTGCTCGATCTCCGCCTCTGCCGGAATGTCCGCCGGCGTTGACAAGCCGGAGTCTGACATGGCTGTGCTACCGAACAGGACGGGGGCGAGGTGAAATCAACCACAACGCCTGCTGGCGATTAACTCGGTCTGTTTCGATCCCCCGCTCCATGGACTGCACAAAGTCCCGCTTCGGGAGTGAATGCCCAATGCGTCATGTTACCGCATATAGCCCTTGGCGCCCATCACATGGCAGTGGCCAGACCGGCCACAAGAGGTAAGGTGCAGGTGCTAGGGCAATTCGGCTTCGAAGAATGTCTACGGTACATGCACGCCCAACGGTGCATCGACCAAAAATGCGAGCCTACCTCCTCTGATGTTATTGACCGTTGACGCACCGCTTTGCCCGACGTACAAGTTTTGGATTCGTTGCTGCGCGCTCTTTGCCGTCACACTCACGTCTGGCTGTGACATCAATTCTGCGTAACTTGGGATCTTGGCTGGCGACCTCGTTGTGTGCCCGGACCCACGTGTGCTGCATCCTGCGGGCCGGCGAGTAGAAAAGTGTTCCATCTCCACGCAGTCTGCACAAGACCGGAGAAAACCCCCTTCGACAACAGTTGTTGACAAGCGGGTGCTGTGCGTGCAGGAGCTCCTCCCATCGCATCTGAGAATCATTCCCGCAACCGGCTGGCGGGAGAGAGTGCATCAACCCACTCGCAACCGACGGCGGACGGCGGACGGCGGACGGCGGACGGCGACCCCAATTGCACCACCGAGTCCTACGCGTATTGTACACTTTGTGAATCGGTCGTCTCCGGCCTGATTGCATATCGCGAGATCCGTGTTCACAGGCTGAAGAGCCTCCGACACATCGGGCCAGCACCTGCTCGCCACGTGCAACGCCCCTTCCCTCTTTGTGAGGCGAGTTGCACAAGATCCTGTGTGAAACAAAGACGTGTGGCTTGACAAATGTAAGCATCCTCTTTTCTCTCCAGCATCCACCGAAAAACATTCACTGCAACCACCGCCCCCCACACCCCCCTCCCCCTCCAACCCCCTCCCATCGCACAAGCCACCGGGGCACAAGCATCCCCGCATTGCCCGCTGTCTCTCGCACCTCGCCACGCATGGACGGCGATATGTCTCCGCAGTGCTCCGGGGCGGCATCGGCTTCAAGCATAGAGCCACCCCGATCGCATCGCAAGTCCTTCTCGGTGGGCGACCTGCGGGCCGAGACCAAAGGTAGTCCGTTTCGTCGTCGCGATCCCTTTCATCCACTTCGCATGTCATGGCGGAATTGACTCTGACATCAGATTGTTTAGAACGCACTCTTGTGCCCGACATGCCGGCCATCAAGGAAGATGCCCGGTCTTCGCCGAAGGGACGCCTGCTACTGATCTCCAACCGCCTGCCCATCACCATCAAGCGGTCTGAGGAAGGGCATTATGATTTTTCCATGTCTTCGGGCGGCCTCGTTTCCGGTCTTTCGGGGCTGAAGAAGACAACGCAGTTCGTCTGGTACGGTTGGCCGGGCGTGCAACTTCCAGAGAACGAAGTGGTGCAGGTGAAGCAGAAGCTTCTGGACGACTTTTCGGCCGTCCCGATTTTTATGGATGACGAGCTGGCCGACCGTCACTACAACGGCTTTTCGAACTCCATCCTGTGGCCGCTCTTCCACTACCATCCCGGAGAGATCACGTTCGACGAGTCTGCCTGGGAAGGCTACACCGATGCCAACCGGCTGTTTGCCAAAGAGATCGCGAAGGACGTTAGGGACAATGACCTGGTGTGGGTCCATGACTACCATCTCATGCTCTTGCCTGCCATGCTTCGTGAGGAATTAAGCAATCAACCGAATCCTCCACAGAACGTGAAATTTGGGTTCTTTTTACACACGCCGTTCCCATCGTCCGAAATCTACCGCATCCTCCCGGTCCGCAATGAGATCCTGGAGGGCATCTTGCACTGTGACCTGGTCGGCTTTCATACTTATGACTATGCTCGACACTTTCTCTCATCGTGTGCGCGCATCTTGGGGCTGACCACCACTCCCAACGGAGTCGAATTCGAAGGCAAATTGGTTGCGATAGGAGCATTCCCCATCGGCATTGATCCTGAAAAATTCTCACAAGCTTTGCAAAAGGAGAGCGTGCAGCGTCGAATTCAAACATTGCAGAAAAAGTTTGAAGGGGTAAAGATCATCGTCGGCGTTGATCGTCTAGATTACATCAAAGGCATGCCGCAGAAGCTCCACGCGCTCGAAGTCTTCTTGACCGAGCACCCAGAGTGGATCGGCAAAGTCGTCCTGGTCCAGGTGGCTGTTCCGTCCCGTCAAGATGTCGAGGAGTACCAAAATTTGCGTGCCGTGGTCAACGAGCTGGTTGGCCGCATCAACGGGAAGTTCGGCACGATCGAGTTTACGCCCATCCACTTCCTGCACAAATCAGTCAGCTTCGACGAGCTGGTCGCGCTCTATGCAGTTTCGGACGTATGCCTGGTCAGCTCGACAAGAGACGGCATGAACCTAGTTTCTTTCGAATATATCGCTTGCCAGGAGAAGCTGCACGGGGTCATGATCCTCTCTGAGTTCGCCGGTGCGGCACAGTCTCTAAACGGCTCCCTCGTCATCAACCCGTGGAACACAGAAGAGCTAGCGGACTCGATTCACGACGCAGTTACCATGAGCGACGAGCAGCGCGCCATCAATTATCAGAAATTAGCCAAATATGTCAACCGATACACATCGGCATGGTGGGGCGAGAGCTTCGTCAACGAGCTCACAAAAATATCAGAACAGGCGGAGAGGAAGTTACGGGTGAGGCGTCAATCATTGATGGATCCGGCGCACACGGCGACGAGCGGCGAATCAATCAATAGCAGCGACGTCAAACCAGATCCGAGCGAGCTGCTCCCACAGCACCCGCATCATTCGATGAATGCGTCGACTCACACTGACACAATGCAGTAAGAATGTCCTGGTAGACCGTGCTTTCCTCTTGAGCCAGAGACATATGACTATGTTTGTTTTATGTACGATGACTGACGCTGTGGGTGTGATCTTAGGGACAGACATGATGTGCATGAAGATTCGGATGAAGATGGTTTAACGATGAAGGCGACGAGATCCAGAGGGAGTTCGAATTTATCAAGGTAAGGTGATTCGAAACTCGAGGGTCTGTAAACGTGGCCTTGCTACCCTTGCAACCAGAAGGGAGGGGGTCCTGGAAAAGCAGATGAATTGAAAAGGCCAAGCGTATGTCGCAGATTGCTATCACATGGGTTATAGACGGCTTGAGATCGGCCTGGGTGTAAATTGCTCCACTTTCCATAGATTGTTCCAAGAATGGGTGCGAAGCACCTTCGGCTTTTGTTCAAGCACTTCACGGGTGCGTTTTCATATCGAGCGAGCGATTTTTTGCAGCTCAAATTGAAGGCTTCGATCGCAGTATTATTATTATTATTATTATTATTATTATTATTTAATGATTTTGTTTAAGCCAGATGAACAAAAGTAACCTTAACATCACGTGCACAGTTGCTCTTGGCATTTGCGGAGAGGAGATTGAAACCCCCGAGCTGTTGGAACTTTCCGATGTCAGCATCTCTTGATAATTGTCACGCGACATCACCTTTCTTTTCGCCTATTTCGTGTATTGCAATGAGTCGAAGGGCGGTCGCCCTACCGTTGCGGCTGGTCTCATCATCGCAAGCAAGAAAGGGGCAATGGATATGCCGACGATGTCTTGCAACGGCAGCTACAACTCCTTCGTCCATTAACAATCACCCCCCAGGTCCCCCTCAGAAAGATGGCCGTCCTCAGCCCGCATACCCAACAGCGTCTGAGACTGAGTACTGGCCCGACAATGTACCCGTTCCATCCTGGTACGACCCGACCTTGCCTCGTGAGAAACGTATCAATCCCGAGACGAAGGAGATCTATCCGCTCCGGAAGACGGATCGCTTCCTAAAACGACCTTCTGGGGAAATCATCCCGATCCAGTATTTGCAGCACAGCACGAGCGATTTATTGCCTGCGCAGGAGAAAGAGCAGAGGGCGCGGACGGTGGCTCACAAGGAGATTGTCGGCGTGGTGGTCAGCGCGGGGAAGATGGATAAGACGGTCAAAGTGCGCGTGCCGGGGCAGAGATGGGAGAAAAAGATTGGGAAGGTGAGCACTTTTGCCTAACAGAGTCCGAAGAGGAGAATCTGGAGAATCGCTAATCGGATGCGCAGTATTTTTCGAGTCCGACGAACCATTTAGTGCACGACCCGAACTCCTCCCTCGTCGTGGGCGATGTGGTCAAGCTTCATCGGCTCCGAGTGAGTAAGGCTGTGCATCATGTTGTCGCGGAGATCGTGTCGCCGTTCGGCAAACCAGTAGATGCTCGCCCCCCCATCCCTACCCCTGATGAGAGGCTTGCGGCGTGGAAAGAGCATCGCTTTGCGAAGCTCAAACGCCGGTCGCTACGGCAAGCTGCTGCGAAAGGGAATGCAGAGGCAATTGAAGAGCTAAAGAGCATGGGATTGGTCCCAGGCGACGGTGTGGAGGCTGGTAAAGGCAGGAATGCGAACCTGCAGACGCGCGACGGCAATCCTAGAGATTCAGGGAATGGTGCTTTACTTGGCAACAAGGGGCAGAAGTTGCCGAATGGTGTACTTCCCGGTGGGAAACATGCTGTAGGTAAAGTCGATGAGAGGGCTAGGGATAACATGGAGAAGGTTGTGGTGCTCGAGAAGAAGGCTGAGGATGATATCCTTGATGCGCAGGGGAGACCTGAGAAGTTGCGGAAGAACGTATTGGGAGTGGATTCGTCGAATTAAACGATGATATGGGTGCATCTTTTCGATTGGTCTGATCGGCACTCTTCTTGTACCAAAAGCTCTTGTGGACTTAGCAAATGGAAAGTGATCTAATCTTCGCGTAGAGTGCAGAGAAGCCGCAAGTCAGATCCTGTGCACCGCCGTGAGACCACTCCCCAAATACGGACTGCGCCCCATTTGGGTTTTGGCTAAGATTTGCCAAAGGCGCAGTGACCTATTGATACATCTGAAGTTTCGAATACACGCATCCTGAAATGGCATATTGATATTTGCAGGTGGATGTAGAAGACCCAAATCCTCGTGGAAAATGCCTCGAGAGGAGCCGAATTCAACTCGTCGGTTTCGATGGCTTATTCTGAAGATGTCAAACCTTCGAATCCGGCGCGTTGGCCGGCGCCCTAGCCTACACCGAGACGATACCTTTACGTGTGAATGCACAAAACAGTTTAATGCCGCCATCGAAATGTGCCAACGTGGCGCCGCTGTTCCAGGGAAAGATTTCCAGGGAAAGATATCCAGGAGCTGCTTGGTTTGGCACTCGGTCCCTAGCGTACTATTTATTACATTCAACTTTTGAGCCCGTGCAATTTGATCACCTATGTGATCACTGCGAAATGACTTGGCCCGGTCTTTCGATGACTGGGGGATATTTGAATTTTACAGTGATCGGACGGTGGGGGGAGGTCTGGAAGGACTTGCTTTGTCGACTGAAGCGGGGGAGTGATCCGACTCAAAAATCGTTTCACATAATCATATCTTGGGTGTTTGAGTCGAAATAAAGGAACGAAGAGAGTATTGAAAGGGCCCTTCGGAGTAACAAAAGTAACCTTGAAAGGATTTGTGCCAGTCGAAATGACAAGCAAAAGATTGTTAACAAGCTCTTACTGTTTGAAACAGATTGGTCTTCCGAAGGAGAGATCCCAGTTGACTGCTTAAGCAAAAGTCTTATATGATGGTTGATGTCAAGCAGTTGTACGTGCTATGAAAATTGTACGTAGATATGGCTGCCAAGGGCCAAGTTGATCCTTCCCGTTTGCTTCACTAGTAAGCGTGATAGAAACTCCAGGCAATGTACCCAGTCACCTGGTCATTTCATCATCTAGCTCTGCTCACGTACGGATAGATGTAGAAGAAAGTTTGTAGTTATCGAATCATAAAGACTTAGAGCAGTTCCAAAACGTAAAGTGTTGGGTGCAATCAACTCCGTAAATCCTCTGGAGGTATGCCGAGAGCTGGGCACCTGAACAACTTCCTCCATGTCATTTTTGAAATAATTGAAACCATTGTCGCTCTTCTAGTCGGTTTGTATCAACACACAGTTGCCCCATGTAGGCTCTTCCATTCAACCATCGAATCCACGCACATCAAATTACACGTTTACAGATTACTACGCTCGTTGTGATCATAATGTGAACTGCACCATATTTCTGTACAATCTGGCTTTCGGGCTCTCTATCACATGCCGTCGAGCCATATACATGAGGGAAATTGAAAGGCAGGATAGCATATCCTGACGTAATGCCTCCCGCTCATAAACCAAATATTGCTCGTAACGAGTTGCACAGAGATTAATTGCATGCGCCTTATTGTAAAATTCAATCGCATAATGTGACATGCGAATCGAGGACGGGGAGATTGAGAGCAAAGAGGCCAGCTTCTGGGTGATTGATGTCCAGTGAAGAAGGAAGAGTCCGGATATTATTCGTCAGGTTTGCGAGAACAATGATTTTCTGGCATGACTGGTATTGTAAGATGATATTACGGCGTGCCAATTGACCTGGAGCCGTGGTATTTATTTCTGGGAGGTTTATGTTCGAGTATTCATCCTCTGGGCAACGAGGCTGAAGACCGCCACCGAAGACATGAATAGGACGAGATTATAAAACTTCCAGACATTAGCAAATTTTGCTTTCAATCGAGATGAAATCAAATTTTTCTACCACTGACAGCATTCCGTGAATATGCGCTTTCTTCAACCTCAGTACGGGCTTCAACAAACAGGCGGCGCAGGTTTGGTAGGTTTGAGGGCTATGACTTCTTAGTAAGCGGATGCTCTGCAAATCATACAATTAAGGATGGACGAAATAGAGATATTCACCATTTGAAGGTAAGAAAAACGTGAAATTATTGTGCGTGAGTAGAGCTGTATGTGATGCCACACGGTCTAATCGACAACAAAGCTGAACGATGGCCAAATCTTGGCGATAGTTTACCCGAAGTTTTCACGACTGACCTTCAATAAAGCACGGGACTGTGATTTTGGCCAAGGCATCTAACTGACCCAAGGACACAGTCTGCGTACCTAAACCATTGGCAATCCGCCGTTGGAATCGCCCCCGGAATTATTCGCCCTCACCTGCTGGAAGTACGACTAGGTGAATGGGCGAGCGCTCCAGAGTCACCAAAGCAGACCACAGAGCTTGATGACGGTTTAAGCAGCGTTGGAAGCAGCGGCGAGGGCGGGCATCGATGGCGGTGAACCGATTACGTAGCGTCCTAGCGACGCCTCGCAAGGGAGAGACATATGAGCTTCGAGCGGGTCTGGTGTCACAGTATGCATGGGAGCGTAAGGAGTCCATCCAGAAGACCATCATGGCGATGACGCTGGGTAAGGATGTCTCAGCGCTCTTTCCCGATGTTCTGAAGAATATAGCAACACCAGATCTAGACCAGAAGAAGCTGGTTTACCTGTACTTAATGAATTATGCGAAATCACACCCTGATCTCTGCATATTAGCGGTCAACACCTTTGTCCAGGACTCAGAAGATCCGAATCCGCTCGTTCGAGCGCTGGCAATACGAACGATGGGGTGCATCAGAGTGGACAAGATGGTGGACTATATGGAAGAGCCGTTAAGGAAAACACTCAAAGACGAGTCACCATACGTGCGAAAGACCGCTGCACTATGTGTTGCCAAGTTGTTTGATTTGAACCCTGGGCTGTGCATCGAGAATGGTTTTCTGGAGACTCTACAAGAGATGATTGGTGACTCGAATCCCATGGTTGTTGCGAACTCAGTACAGGCTTTGTCTGAGATCAATGAAAGCGCACCGGAGACAAGAGCGCTGGTTGTCACACCCCAAACGCTGAAGAAGCTGCTCCTAGCGCTTAATGAATGCACTGAATGGGGTCGAATAACGATCTTGACTACGCTTGCAGACTACGAGCCGCAAGACGGAAAGGAAGCTGAGCATATTTGTGAACGAGTCAGTCCACAATTCCAACACGTCAACCCTTCGGTGGTTTTAGCTGCCGTCAAAGTGGTCTTCCTACACATGCGGCATATCGATAATCAACAACTACACGCTACTTATCTTAAAAAGATGTCCCCCCCGCTTGTCACTCTAGTGTCATCACAGCCAGAAGTGCAATACGTCGCTCTTCGAAACATTGACTTATTGTTGCAGAAGGAACCTGGCATCTTGGAGAAAGAGATGCGGGTATTCTTCTGCAAATATAATGATCCGCCTTATCTCAAACTCACGAAGCTGGAGATTATGGTACGAATAGCTAACTCGTCAAATGTCGACCCGCTTTTGGCCGAGCTTAAGGAGTATGCCATGGAGGTTGATATGGACTTTGTAAGAAAAGCCGTTCGAGCCATCGGCCAGGTCGCAATCAAGATTGAGGAATGCGCAGAAAAGGCTGTCAATGTATTACTTGAGCTCATCAATACCAAAGTGGGCTATGTGGTGCAGGAGGTGATCGTCGTTATTAAAGACATCTTCAGACGATATCCGGGATACGAGGGCATCATCCCCACACTTTGCCAATGTATTGATGATTTGGACGAGCCAAATGCACGAGGCAGCTTAATATGGATTGTTGGTGAATATGCGGAGAAGATCAGCAACGCGGCAGATATCTTGGCTGGTTTCGTTGACGGCTTTAACGAAGAATTTACACAAGTAAGGAACAAATTGCTGTAATCCATCGTAATTAAGCTGACATTTTCCAGACTCAATTGCAGATTCTCACTGCTGTCGTAAAACTCTTCTTGAAAAAGCCAGATCAATCGCAAGCTCTAGTTCAAAAGGTACTGCAAGCTGCGACCGCCGAGAACGATAACCCAGATATCCGCGATCGAGCTTACGTCTATTGGCGCCTGTTATCGTCCGATCCACAAATAGCGAAAAACGTCGTTCTTTCTGCACGACCCCAGATCACATCAACAATTCCAGTACTTCCCAGCCCGTTGCTGAACGCACTCCTACCTGAGATTTCTACTCTTGCATCCGTTTACCAGAAGCCTCCGCAGACCTTCCTTGGCCAAGGCAGAAGCTCCGCGCTGCAAGCTGCCGCTATCGAAGAAGCGAAACAGAATGCACGAGAGAATCCAATCGCAGCCGCTGCTGTATCCGCGGTTGTTTCAGGTGGCAGTACCCAACAGCTGCAGAGCAATGCAGAAAATCTCCTCGACATCGATTTCGATGGCGCAGCCCCGGCATCAATGCAGAAGGCTCCCGGACCCGGTGCCTCTGGATTGGAAGGTCTGGCGGGGACGCCTCAAAGAGTTGCGAGTCCATCGATTACATCGCCCTCTTCCGGGCAATTGGGGGGTGGTATGGATGATCTCATGGGCATGTTTGGTGGCGATGGCAGTGCTATCAATTCGGTGACAGGGGGGAGTGGAAGCGATGACCTGATTAATGGCTTTGCGAATTTGGGCATGAGTGGCGGACAACCTTCACAGAATCAGATGAGTGGTGGGGATGATGGCGGCGGCCCCAAAAGTAAAGAAGACTTGCTTGGACTGTTTTGAGATGAAGGAATCCTGAGGGTCTTAATGCAGTCAGTGTTCTCACGGACGATGTTCTAGGTTTGTGCAACGAATTTTGGTTCATTGCCACCCATCAGACACTCAGTCAATCTTATAAACCAACTTCGTCCCGCTGACTTTGCCTTCTCTCATCTGCTGCAGCCCGTCAAATATACCTTGCAAACCGTAGCCGACTTTGGGTGGATGCACACTGATCTGCTTCGATGCGACCAGCTTGGTGGCAAGATCCCAAAAATGCTTGGCGAACTCGAAATCCTCGGGTTTTGGTGGGACTTCCATCGGCCCAAATTTGAAACCTTCGCCCGTGGCCGTGTATGCTAGCGTGTGCTTGTTCTCGACATCCTGCCGCTCGTGTTTGGCAGGAAGAAGATATGAGATGACCCCGCCTTTACTGGAGATGGCTTCCGAGCAGATCTTGGGGCTATTCCCTTCGGAGATGCAGTCGAAAACGTGGGTAAGATTGTCTTTGGTGTATTCGCGAATCTTCTTGGCACAGTCTGGGTCATTGTAGTCAAAGGCTTCCGCTGCACCGAGAGACTTGACGAAGGGAAAGTTGCGTGGGGAGCACGTCGTGATCACTTCGCAACCCGATCTGGTGGCCGTATCAGTCTCAATTCGACATCAGCGACGGACGGGGTCTTAACTTACAAGACGGCGAATTGTATCGCTAGACTGCCCGTTGCGGTGCTTCCGCCGTAAATCAAGATGGGAAAGCCGGCATTCCCTGATCCTACTCGTGTTGGATATGACCCTCAGTGAATGTCCAAGGCAGGAAGTTATACTAAAAGATATTCGTACCTGGTTCAGGGAGTCCCAGGCTCTGGTATAAGCCTTGACCAACCGTTGTGATGCCGACCCCGAGCGTTGCAGCTTCTTCGTCGCTCAAATTCTACAAGACCGGTGAATATAAACGTCAGCGAAATGCTTGAATTAAAGGGAAATATCCAACCCAACGTGCCTCGGGGATTTTCATTGCCATATCCCCCTTTGCCACGACGTATTCCGCAAAAGCACCGTCTTCTGGCTCAGCCGAATTAACCCCGTGTGTGAAGCCAGAAATGCGGTCCCCTTTCTTCCATTCTTTGGTGACCTTAGGGCCGACCTCTTCGACGACACCCGCAAAGTCGCAGCCCACCGTGTGCCCGGGTATGGCGAGATAGTCAATATGTTTCCTACAGCCTGATAAGCCACCGAAGACGCAACGCCTGTATCGGAGAGCAGGCTATACCAGTCGGTAGGGTTCAAAGCGACGTATGTGGTCTTCACCAACACATATTCCTCACGGAGCTTGGGCACTGGCACTTCTTGAATTTCAGCTCTGCCTTTTTCTACCACTTTGATGGCTTTCATCTTGCTGGGTGCCATAGTTGCAAATCACTGTTGATTGGTTTCCAAATCTGCCCAAAACTTTGAATAGAATGAACAATATCTCACGAAAATTCCTTGCCGTGGACGACGGACGATTGACGTGACAAGAGGGGACGTCCAGAAAAACTTTCCGGTGTCTCAAGCGTGTCCTAATTAGAAAGCATTTGTCATATTTCTAATAAAACTTCAATAACGAAATGAGGGGCATCGAAGGTGACGTAGTGGGTCCCAATTGCTGGATGGTTCTGTCGATGACGTGACACATACAAATAAGTACATACCAAAATCCTCGTTAGTTGCCAGTCTTCTATGAAATACACCGGCAGATGCAAGTGGCACACATCGAGTGCCAGAGGTAAGCAATCACGTGTATGTAGCGTTCTACCTTTCTCATCCAATACGCACATACGAGACACACGTGCCAGATACAAGCCTTATCACCATAACACACAGTCCGGGCTCGTGAGGGTCGATCTGATGATGCTGCTGCTTCTGCTATCCTTGGAGAAAACCGCGCACAGCTAGACATCGCGAACGGCAAGGGCGAGTGGCACCTCGATTTGGCCCGCATGCTTTCGAGAGCCTCGGGTATTTCAGGGGTAGATGCCCATAACATTTTATAGCCGGGTGTGTTAAGACGGAATTCCATGTCCCATAGGAAGATATGTAGGGACTGCTAGTGCTCCCAAAATTCTTGCATTGAAGTGCGCTTACGCTATCGGACATTCGCATTTCCAAACCATTCTCGCCATTACTGCCCATGCGCCATAACGCCATACACACATCAAACGCACGCTATCGAGCCAATGTACATGCTCATTGCGCTCGCTTCTATCAAATCACCTCGACTGCTCGTTTGGGGGATTCTTCGGTGGCGCATATGCTGCTTGAGGCGGCTGTAACTCCACGTCGTTGCCGCGTGCATAGTACGGCTGCGACTGCGACTGTGGATAGGAAGGTGGTGGTTGGTTAGCATTATTCCAGTAGTACGGCTGCGCTTCGTAGTTTTGATTGTAATAGCCTGGGTTGTACTGTGCCGACCCCTGCCCAGGCGGCGTGCGGCCCAGTGTCCAGCCCGTTCCTGGTGCTACGTGAGTACACGTTCAACGGCACAATGGTCGATGATAGCATGACTCACCGTAATAAGGTCGATAGCCCATTCGCCTCCGGCGGCGGGCGGTGATGCATCTGGCGCGTATCAGCGAATGTTGTAGGAGACGACGATCGTCGAGGCGACTCACGCGCAAAGGAAGAAGATCAGGAATGCACCCAGGATGACAGCCCCAAGAACGACCCAGCGACCCCAGTTGTACCAAGCACTGTTATAGCAATCCTAGCATCGTCTATATCAGCGCAACGTGTGCGAACGGACGGATCGGCCGTCTTTGCTCACATAGCCGTAGTAGCAGCTGCGGATCATGTTGTCAGCAGAGTGGATATCGGAGGCGATCTTGCAGACCGGACAGAGAAGGGGAGAAAGGACCAGAGCGGACTGGAAAGGTGGGAGGCGAGAACATATACAAGTGAGGACTTACTCAGAATAGAATTGTCTTGGAAACAACGCCATTGCTGGGCAGAGCCGACTTGGTAGGCGTTGATGATTGATTCGAAATCGCCAAGCGAGAGACACGAGAGAGGGATAGAGACAATCACTCGGCACGGCGGAGAGATGGCAAAGATGTGTTTCCAAGATGGCGTGGCCGTCGACGGCGGATGACGAGCATGCGCGGCTCACGCTTGCTTGGCGGGGTGGCTCAGCCTCAAAAGGTTGGTGTGACAACTCAAGTCGGGCAGCTGCGGCGCCACTCGTCGTTTTCGATTCTGGCCTGAGGCATACAAAGAAGGAGCATTTGAACGTAACTCGACGTTGCGAACGAATATGTACATGTATGTTGATATCGTATGTCTCATATGGACGCAGGAACGTGCATATGATGTTGTCTACCGCACATGCTTTGTTTCATGTAAGTACAGGCTCAGCTAGGGAGCGGTTCGCATGCGCCACAACTGGCCACATTCCACGCAATCCTCTTCCCCGACTGCGATCTTTTCCGACCTCACCCACTCGCGGTTCGTTGCCGGAGCTAAGCCTGAAGCGGGGTACTGACATGCATTATTGCATGCGCCTGTGTCTGCATTGCCAGCGCACGCCTGGCCAAAGCTTGGAGATTTTAGTTGCTGGCCATACGCTCTGTCCTCTGGTCACTCTTCGCGTCTTCCACCGTCGTTCGTGCCCTGCCATCACGGCGCAGCAGGATGCTACGCTGATGCTGCGCGCGTCTTCGACCGCACGACGCACGGCGCACGACGCACGCGGTTGGCCGAGGAAAAGGCGAGGGCGGAAACATCAACCCTGGTTGCTGGAACCGAATATTAAAAGCTATCTCAGCCCCCAAAGAATCACTCGCAACACTGCCGTGCGCTCCAAGCAGTGGATATCATTCCGCCCTCGCTCATGCCTCGTCACATGACATGCAATCGCGTCTCGCCACATTTCCGTCACCTTCACACGAAAATTACCAAATGCCCGCGCCGAATGCCGTCCAAGAAGGGGATGGTGGAGAATAGAACCAACATAAGAGAGACTGCGAAAAGAGTTTTTTTTTTGTCAAGCCATTGCTGGCGCGCAGCTGCCCGTGCTGCCATCTTGCCCCTCTCTATCCAAACACACGGAATTGACATTGCAAGGTCGTGGGTGCGGCCGTCCATCATATCCTCGTCGAAACACAAGGTCGTCGAAATCATATTAGGGAGATCGTTGCTCGTCAGAGACTCAACCTGGCCTACTTCTGCGCTTTTGCGATAAGCCATTGTAGTACGACGTCCAGGTTGGTCTCTTCTTTGGCACTGATTCCGTAGCAGCTTACTTCACGGCGCGAGACGACTTTCAGATCCAGGCGCTCGATCAATTCGTCTACCGTCAGATGATCCGAAAGATCGGATTTGTTGCCAAGCACTAGAAGGGGGATGCCCTCCATAGCAGGCTTCTCTAACAGTGAGTGCAGTTCTTCTTTGGCTACGTCCAACGCGCCTCTGTCGGCCGAGTCGACGATAAACCTGCACAAGGTGAGCACCAAGAAAATGTGGAGGGCGCAGTCGACATACACAATGGCATTCACGTTTCGGCAGTACCTTTCCCACATCGATCGAAACCTCGGCTGCCCTCCAAGATCCCAGCTGAGAAGCGTTAGCAGCGGGACGAGAGCACGCAAGGTCGCCGTCGGCAGTCGTGCGCGGCGACAATACCAATGCTGGTGATGCCGTTAGAATCGGCGAGATAAGGATTAACGCACCATTTCAGGGTGACATGGCCTTTCTGGACTCGCTTCATGTTAAAGCCAACCGTTGGGATAGAGCTGGACTTGCATTAGTATTATCGCCCTCATCAAATTTGATTCTGGATCTCGGCTACGGCTAAATCCGCGTCGGTCGCACATACTCGATGGTAAACTCGCCGCCCTGTATCACAACGTCAGCCCGAAAACCTCCACGGAGCATGCGGCATCGAATGAACTCACCGCTAAGACTCGTAGCAGCGACGTCTTGCCGGCGTTCTGAAGGCCGATCATGGTGATGTCCATCTCGGTGGCCCTGTATCGTTCAACACATCAGCGCCGCCATCTACAACGACCGCGGCCATTCGCTTCGCAGACGTTCGAACAGTAGCGGTGAACGCTCGGGCCAGGCGGCTTTGCAAAATGGGCGGGAAGGTATAGGAGTGACAGTACGGAGTCAACACACCAGAACAGGCTGAGCAGCCAATCGTAGATGCGCTTGAAAATGCCCATCTCGATAGAAGGGGCCGGCGATGGCGGATGTTGCGGACACGCGGCGTGAGCCAGAAATCGAGGGCCAGTCGCGCTGAGAAGGCGAAGGTAGCTCGGCGAGGACGCTGGAAACTCTCGGGTCACCCCAGCCGGTGAGTGGATGAGCGGTTTTGGGATGGAGCGGGGCGTTTCTATTCCGCGCGCCGGCTCCCCTGTCGCTAGTTGATAGAAAATCGTAAAACACCGTCAGCGCAGAACGTGCGCAACTTGCGAGACAAATGCATGAAAGTACGGTCGACAATTGACAGCATATGATGCCTAGAGATGGAGGGCTGCACGAGCTCGAGATCTGAGGCAGCCTAAGCCGTCCGCGCTCTGCAGGTGCAACAAAAGATGAGCCACACCGCTCTGTAGTGCGGTGGCGCATACTACGTATCGATTGCTAGCCGAGCCGCGATGCCTGGTGGAGAGCCTGAGCCGAGCTAGCGAACTTTTTGTCTTGAATCTCTGGAAGTTTGCATGAGCGAGCGAGTTCTCCATCGACACGGCACATTCAGGCGTCCAATGGTCGTCCGAGAGGCTTATACGCATAACTACCGAGAGTTTCCTCTGGGTCATGATTAGGTAACCACCCGATTGGTCGCTTCCGTGACTTCACGACGGGCAATGGCGCCATCTCGAGCGAATGGGCCGTCAACGGCGCAACAAAAATGGACGACCGAATATGACACTCGGCGGCGACATCAGCTCTTCCGAGACCCCCCCAGCGACTTCACTGCCTTTCCCTCCTTAGCTGAGGCGATACGGCCGCATGTCGATTCCTTCAACGCCATCTTCGCCACTAACGGGCAACTTCACCATGCTCTCCGCGACATTGGTACCAAGACGTTCCTTGATGGCGATCCAAGCGTCCACGACGCATCTGAGCCGAGGATGCGCAACAGGCTCCAGGTGCGCGTGAGAGAGGTATTCCTGGATAAGAGCGTGCTTCCCCCCGTCAAATAAGCTCGAGTCAGTGAAGAGAGAAATATTGCCTGTCGAGTGCAGAGAGCGCCATGTTACATATCGCGGACGCTTTCGTGGGCGCCTTGAGTATCGTGTCAACAATGGCGAGTGGAGGGGAGTCGGTTCGAGAGTTCGGATACGTCCCGATTATGCTCCGCACAAACCGTTGTCATCTCGAAGGTCTGTCACCCAAACAGCTTGTCGATTGTAGGGAAGAGACCGAAGAGTTAGGCGGCTACTTCATTGTGAACGGAATTGAGAAGCTCATACGGATGCTGATCGTCAACCGTCGGAACTTTCCGATGGCCATCGTGCGTCCATCCTTTGAAAACCGGGGGTCTACATACACCAAATACGGCATGCAAATAAGATCAGTCCGGCCCGATCAAACCTCTCAAACAAATGTTTTACACTATTTGAACGACGGTAACGTGACGTTCCGCTTCTCATGGAGAAAGAATGAATACCTCGTGCCCGTGTTGATGGTCATGAAGGCATTAATCGAAACGAACGATCGTGAAATATATGAAGGTATTGTCGGACCTGCCGGAAGCAAGGATCTTGAAAGCAAGCAATTTGTGACCGATCGTGTCGAGCTTTTATTGCGGACTTATAAGGCATATCGATTCTACAGCAAAGCACAAACGCGTTCTTTCCTTGGTGAGAGGTTTCGAGTTGTGTTGGGTGTGCCGGAAGATATGAGCGATTATGACGCTGGAACAGAGTTCTTGCGGAAGATTGTATTACCACATCTCGGATCTTATGATGTGACAGCCGCGAACGACGCTGATAAGTTCCGAATGTTGTTGTTCATGGTTCGAAAGCTATATGCTTTAGTGGAAGGAGAGTGCTCTGTAGACAATCCGGATGCAGTATCCAGTCAAGAGATACTTCTACCAGGCTTCCTTTATGGAATGATCATTAAAGAAAGAATTGAAGAGTGGCTCAATTCAATTGGTTCGAGCATACGAGAGTGGGGTCGAATAAATAAATACCCGTCTTTCACGAGTCGGGAATTTGAGAGGGAGTTCTTGACGAAGGTGGTGCGCAAAACGAACGAAAACCTCGGCCAGGCCCTTGACTACTTTTTGGCCACTGGCAATCTCGTCAGTCCAAGTGGGTTGGATCTGCAGCAAATATCAGGCTTTACCGTTGTCGCCGAAAAGATTAATTTCTACCGCTTCATCAGCCATTTTCGAATGGTGCACAGAGGTAGCTTCTTCGCCCAATTGAAAACGACCACGGTGCGAAAGCTACTTCCCGAGAGTTGGGGTTTCTTGTGCCCTGTACATACACCAGATGGCTCGCCGTGTGGTTTGTTGAATCACTTATCACACAAGTGCAAAATCGTCACGCAAAGCTCTGACGTATCAAGCCTTCCGCGCCTTATTTCCCAGTTGGGGGTAGTGAGTTCGTCATCAAAAACCCTTGATGAAAGCGTGGTCATTCAGCTGGACGGCAGGATACTTGGCTTTTGCACTCCAGCACAGGCAAAAGTAATCGGGGATACCATTCGATATTGGAAGGTGGAAGGCACGAACAATGTGCCTATCGACCTCGAAGTGGGATACATCCCTGAATCAAATGGAGGACAATACCCGGGCGTGTACATGTTCTCTACACCAGCGCGGATGATTCGTCCTGTCAAATATCTTCCATTAGACAAGATCGACTACGTTGGCTCTTTTGAGCAACCATTCATGGCAATTGCCTGCACAGACCCTGAAATTGCTTCCGGTGACTCAACCCACGTGGAGTATGATCCGACCAACATACTATCCATTGTAGCAAATCAAACGCCCTTCTCCGATTTCAACCAGTCGCCTCGCAATATGTATCAATGCCAAATGGGCAAACAGACGATGGGCACCCCTGGAACCGCTCTCAAATACCGCACCGACAATAAGACATATCGGCTACAGACTGGACAGACTCCAGTGGTGCGGCCACCCTTGCATAACGAGTATGGGTTGGACAACTTTCCGAACGGAACAAATGCCGTTGTTGCCGTCATCTCGTATACAGGATACGATATGGACGATGCCATGATTCTGAATAAATCTGCGCATGAACGTGGCTTCGGTTATGGCTCAATATATAAGACGAAGAAAATTGATTTGGCCGAAGAAAACAAGCAGAACAGAGGTCGCAGCTCGGCAGTCACACACATGTTTGGTTTTGCTCCTGGAGGGCTAGTGAAGGCTGTGTGGCGAAACACTTTGGATGATGACGGCTTTGCAGTTGTGGGGACGAAAGTCAAAGAAGGCGACATCATTGCCGCATCGTACACCGTCAGCAAGGATCCGATGACTGGTGAATATGAGAACAAAGATGGCATAACGCATCTGCATCGGTACAAGGAACCAGAAGAAGCATACGTCGAAGAGATTAAGCTCATCGGGAACGAGACGGGTAGCAATGAGCCTTGTCAAGCCATCAGCATTCGCTTCCGCATCCCGCGTTCACCAGTCATTGGTGACAAGTTCTCTTCGCGGCATGGACAGAAAGGCGTCTGCTCCCAGAAATGGCCCGCAATCAACATGCCATTCACAGAGAGTGGGATGCAGCCGGACGTCATTATCAATCCCCACGCTTTCCCTTCGCGAATGACTATCGGCATGTTTGTGGAGTCACTTGCCGGGAAGTCGGGTGCTTTGCACGGTCTTGCACAAGACTCTACGCCTTTCAAATTTAAGGATAAGGAAGGCGAGACGGCCGTAGAGTACTTCGGACACCAGCTCAAACGGGCAGGGTACAACTACTACGGGAATGAGCCGATGTATTCCGGTATCACCGGCGAGGAACTTGCCGCCGATATTTATATTGGCGTTGTGTACTATCAACGGCTGAGGCACATGGTCAATGATAAGTTCCAAGTGCGAACTACTGGACCTGTGACCCCGCTCACAGGACAGCCCATCAAGGGTCGTGCTAAAGGTGGAGGGATTCGCGTCGGAGAGATGGAGCGTGATGCTCTCCTCGCGCATGGCACGGCATTTCTGCTGCAAGATCGCTTGATGAATTGCAGTGACTACACCAAAGCGTGGATTTGCAAAACTTGCGGGAGCTTCTTGTCAACACAGCCAAGCATGGGCCATTATGGTCGCCGGCGCTTTGGTGAAGGGGGTAGAGTGCGATGCAAAAGGTGCAGCAGAAAGGCAACTATTCTAGATGCCAAGAGCGAATGCTGGGAAGATCGCAAGGGTGAGAAATGGTTTGGTGGCGACAATGTCACGATGGTTGCCATCCCTGGTGTTCTGAGGTATTTGGACATTGAACTAGCGGCCATGGGAATCCGGATGAAGTTCAATATAGAACCGTAAATCTCCAATGTTAAAGGCTGAAGCTGCTTTGTTTGCTGAATTAAATGTTCACTTTTGTAGTGGGACAATCGCAATGTGCAGACTTTGCGGGATGATTACGCTTCAGCGTTGCTTTTGTACAATGATTATCTGTATGTTTGGTGCGAGGCGAGGCGAGCTTGAAGAAGCCTGAGCGGGCGTGAGTGTCCATGGTTTTCCGCTGTCGTCAGATGTTGCACCTCTCCGATACACGACGTACGCAATCTCTAGCTACAGCATGCCCGTGACTGAACCCTCGTCGCGGATCTTGACGACGGTCAGCATTAGTGCATGTAGCCTGCCACATACATAAGATCCTTCCATCGTTCCTGGCTCTTTTTCTCCTCTCCCATCAGATGCTCGATAGAGATTTTACCCAAGCTCAATAAGTCATTGTCATCGCCATTATCTCAGATTGAGCTGGTCATCAATCGGGAGATCATGCATCGATACAATCATAAACAAGCCATCGATTTGACAGGCTTGCGAGAGCAAATAAAGGGTACGTTGTGACTCGATCCAATCAAGGACCACTGCAGCAAGCCTGTCTGACTTTGTGAAGACAACGTCACCGTTCTTGACGAACCGTCGATGTCGGAGGTCAATATTATCTTGGCCAAATCCAGTCAGTTCGGGCAGCTGACCGCATATGTCCTCAACAGCACCGGCAGATCTTATGTAAAAGGCAATCCTCGGTCGACAGCGGGAGAAGCCCTCGAAAGCTTGCTGGAAGCCCTCGCAGAGCTGGCCGGTGAGAAATTGGCTGAGAAGTTCGAGCGAATGGAGCAAAACCGAGCAAGCAACGCTATGGAAGATGCACATTCATCGCGATATCCAGAGATTGACGACCACAATACAACCACCGATTCAGACAAAGATGCGAGCAACGGCGAGTCTGCTCCGCGGGATGACGACGATGGGCTCACATCTGTTCGTCTCACCGACTCGAATCTAGGCGCGGTGAACGGACATCAACACAACATCACCACCTCCTTACGGGGAGAGGAATTCCAAGACCTGGTCGAGAGGGCGGAGATGGTGCTAATGCAGACCGGCTCGCCTTACAGACACCGCCCATATTCTTACACCAGCGAGAGCGGGCATGTCTACACTACCTATGATGGCTCGTGTGGTGGCTTCGGACCAAACGCTCTGGTGCAATACTGTGCTGGGTGACGACGGAATGGGATGACGATACCGGTGGCAATGTTCATATCAAACAGCTTGGCGACACATAGCATTTTACCATGCATCCAGCACTGAAAATGTGGCATGCCCATGCAATTCTCATGTCCATTGGGAACTGCGTGGCTGAGCTTCTGAGTGATGAAGGCCTGCGCAGCCCGATCCAGTTGATGGATATCTACATATAAGGCCCTCATCTCCAACAACCCGCGCCACCAGTAAGCAGCAGCCCCCCCTCCCACATACATGTATTTCGTGTGCCACCATCTCAACTGCGAGTATGCCAGTCGTGCATGTGATGATGGAATGAAGACGTTCGGGAGTAGGACCCTAGTGGGTGCTTAGGAGCTACAGTAGTGTACCGACAGGGGTGAGAAGGGAATGTTTGAGGCGTTCCTGAGGAAGCTTCACTGGCTGGTGACATATATGGACCACGTTTCCTCTCGGCAGCACCTGCTGGTGAGACATCTGACGCCGCGGTGCGTTGAGCTGCAGCGCGGCGCATGCGGGTTTATGAAGGTATGGGCGATGGCGTGCAGTAGCTGGCCAGGCGCCATTCGAGAAGCGAAGGAGAAGCGGCGAGCTACATCAAATAGATAGTCCCACCGACCGCCTACTGCACTTCATCCCCATTACGCCCCCCAGCTTCGAAGAGGCGTCTTGCCAATCTCCCTTCTCTTTCCTCCCAACTCGTCTCATCGTCTCCTCCCTTCACTTCGTTCACCAAGTCGCGTTGGACAAGCGTCGCCAAGCCCGATCAAGCTCTAGCAAGCTCTCTGGAATGGCTTTCTACGACCGTGACGAGGTGACGGAGACCTACACGTCGACTGATTATGACCAAGGGTATGGCTACAACCGCTTTGACGGGCCCCGTTTCGACGATGGTGTTGTCACAGAGGAGACGACAACGACGTACTACGACGACGACCAGCGCGGCCCACCGCCGCCACCCGATGCTCCCTGGCCGTGGCGCGCACGCTGGGATGACGGAGAATGTCGGTACTTTTTCTTGAATGAAAACACAGGCGAGAGGCGGTGGGACTTTCCACAAGATGAAGTTGTGACGGAAAGCACGACATACTATGATGACGATCGACGCGGTGAATACACGGACGATCGCGTGTACGAGAGTCAGGACGTGATTGATGAACGAGAGCGCCGTAACGACGGGATGATGTACGGGGCCATGGGTGCTGCGGCGGGGATAGGCGCAGGAGCACTCGTCGCCGAGGAGGCCGGTAGGCTCGAAGGGGACAAGTGGCGGATGGAGAATGATGTCGAGGAGGGCTTCGATCGTGTGGGTGACGACATTATCGATGCGCCAGAGAATGTGGCCAATTGGGTAGGTGAAAAGGTTGGAGATGTGGAGCGCTATGGCGACAACATCGATTACTCTTATGAGGAAGGCAAGTACGAGGGCAGAGAGGGTTGGTAAGGACGTTGGGCAAGATGCCTGCGCAGTCATCACGGTGTACCAGCTGCCTGTTGCAGCCATTTTCTGGATTTGTGCAGAATCCAAGATTATGAAATAATGACATTATTGTTGAGCGAAGGGTTTCTTTGTTCTGAGCCGATGGTAGAAACCATGCCTAGATCGAGAAGTTTTAGCCAAGGAAACAATTGGAAAACAGACAGATCAGACACGCCTAATGAGAGATGTGAGATCAGATTCCGGTAAATATTCAGAACGAAATTTGGCATTTTGGGCTTTGAATCGTGATTCTCTTATCCCGAACGCATGCTCCTCCCATATAAGGCCTATTGCCCCAGCTACGCAGTTCCAGTGCTTATCATCTACGTTTTCCCTGACGCCATCGCTTCCCTAAGAGTAACAGCACGATAAAGTACATATGAATTAAAACAATCGCAGGAAACCGATTTGCCACTTCCAACGGATTTTCGGAGGAAAGGCTCGTTTCCGACGACTTTCGAATCACGTTTCAAAAGTCTGGTGTTCTCGGGCAATTACATTAACTAACATTTGATCTTATCAGAACCGAGACAAACAAGATTCGGGCCACACGATTGGTGAAACTCAACATATACTACGAATCGCCTTTGCTTACGCCACCGAGCGTTTTGGCCGTCTGAATGGCCTGCATCTTGCTCTGCCACCCTGGCGCAGGCTGAAACTTTTTTACCGTCCGCGCCTCATCCAAGCTGTACCCAGGAATTCGAATACCGTAGTTGCGCTCAAGCACGATCTGGATGTCCTTGACATCCAGCGTCTGACTCGGCTTGTTCTTCGCTAGGCGACAGGCGCTGGTGATGATGTCATCAACGAAATCGTCTACGTACTGTAGTACCAGCTCCTCAAGTTCGGGCGTGAGGAAGCCATCCTCGGCGCCACCCGTTACTTGTCGCACAAGCTCGTCCAGCTTGCGCTTGGACAGGACACGGTCTCCTTCGCCTTCGAGGGTGAATGGGGGGGGTCTTGCCATGCCTGGCTGCTGGAGAACAGTTGAATGGGAGAATGTCGGGCGCGAGGGCGGCGCCTGCACAGGTTGTTGGATGCGCGGGTCGATCGAAATGACCTTGTTGATTGGGAATTTATTATTCGGGGTGGTGCTGTTGGAAAGAGACTGTGGCTGCTGGGGAAAGCCGGTAGCCGAGGCCGGCTGTGTGGCGGAACCAGGCTGCTGATTGAGAGGTATGCCGTTGGGGATGTGCGGCTGGTTTGGGTATGGCTGGTTGGGTGGGCCATGCTGTTGCTGTTGCTGTTGCTGTTGCTGTTGCTGTTGATTCTGCGCATATGTCGCGGCAGCTTGCGCCATGGCCGCTTGTTGTGACAAGGGGTGTGGCCGCTGTTGCTGTGGTTGCACCTGCTGAGGCTGTGGCTGTGGTCCATTGTTCGGCATTCCAGAAGGCGGAATTTGCTGGTTCGGCTGTGGAACCTGGCCTTGTGCCATCTGCGGGTTAGTCATAGAGGATCGTGCCTGGATGGGATACTGCGCCTGTTGCTGCTGTTGATGAGGCTGCTGCGGAAAGTTCTGTGGGGGTTGAGGCTGCTGTGCGGTTTGGGGTGTTTGAGTTGGTTGTTGGGGGACTACTTGTTGGCCCAAGCTCTGTTGTAAGTTCTGGGAAGAAGCTGACTGATTTACATTCTGCTGGGGCTGTCCTTGCTGGAAGCCACTCTGCTGTATGCCTGGAGACAGCGAAGTTCGTCCTGAATCTACCTTCATGTCCTGTGGCTGTGCGTTATTGCTGCCTTGGCGCTGCATTTGCTGAGCCTGAGCGCCGTTCATTTGTGCACCCTGCCCTTGACCACCTGGTTGCTGAGTTTGTCCGCCTTGCTGCGCGAGCTGGCGACCCCTAGCGTCATTTTCTGCCTTCAAACGAGTCCACTTGCTATCAGCATCGTGCATCTGGTTCTTCGCCGCCTCAAATTGTTGCAGTATCTGCGGTGGAACCTGCTGGCCCTGCTTCGTCAGCGACTGGATCTGCGGCTGCAGGCGGCGTCCAATGTTCATTGCAGATTCTTTGCGTCCGAGCTCTTGCACAGCCATTTGATAGAACTTTTGCTTATATGCGTTCGCATTATTGCGGTGCTCGAGCGGGACGTGAATAACAAAGTTTTGTAACTGCTGCTTGATGAAAGGCGAGAGATTCTGCTGTCCACCACCACCCTGCTGTACTGTTTGTGACTGAGGCATATTACCCTGTGGTAGTAGTTGCTGCGATTGCTGTCCCCCACCCGTTTGCGAAGGCCCCATGCTCCCTTGCGTTGGGGGCCTTTGACCTTGCTGAGTTGGCTGCTGTGGAGGCGGCTGCTGGGCCCCACCACCAGAGCCTGGCCTACCGGTCCTGTTGTTCGTTGCCAATTCCTGCATCAGCTTCATACTTGCGGTTCGAATCTTGCCTTCTGCCTCAGCCCGCCCCTGGCTGCCCAACGGCTGATTATTCAGCTGAGTCCACAGCGATTGTAAACCGGCTTTATAGCGTTGCTTCTTCTCTGCATCAAAGAACGGTAGTTGGTCGATCTGCTCTGGCTTAATGAGCATTTGCTGCGGCTGCGCAGGCGGCTGCTGCTGCTGTTGTTGTGGTTGTTGTGGTTGTTGGGCCATGATCAAAGTTTAGATGCACTGTGAACAAGAGTAGGAGTATTTTAATTGCCGCCGATGGACGTGTTGTGGCTTTCAGGCAGGTTTGAGATGCCGCAAGCCTCTTGCGATCGCTGTTATGATCACACTGGTCCCAAGCGTGCAAGGCATGCGCTAGCGGTACTCGGCGCCGCGGTGACAGAGAGCTGTCACGTTTGTAGGTATCCGAAACACGAGAGAGTTGGTTGTATCGATGGAGATGGTTTACGTCGACAACAGGAAAGGAGCGTTGCATAAACGCATGAACTGTGACATGTGAAGTCGCCTATGCTGCGTTTCCGGTTGCACGGACTGGCCAACCGCGGAGGTGACTAACGGCTTTGGGCAGGCACCCGGTATTGAACGTGCCACTGGCAGGTTTATATATGCTACGAGCTCTGGAAAGCGAGAAGTTGGTTATTTGAATTGAGTGTACTCTTATCTGCTTCTAGTAGCAACAAGCATGAAGGGTATCTTTCCGTGCTTGGTAAATGCACCAAAATAACGCCAAGCACATGCATCGTATCTCATCCCATACTCTACTCATGCATCCCCAATCATGGAACGTCAGATTCGTGAAAAGACGACCTGTCAGTGTCTTGCCTGGGGAGGTTATTCAGTCCTGCTCATAAGCTGAGAAACGTCGGCAAGGAATGGATGCTCCAATGCGCCTTCGGCAGTAATGCGCTGGTTCACGTCGAGCTCAAGGCAATCGTTCATGAAAGATACAGCTTCCAGCTCTTCATTTGTCAGGCCACCCTCGCCGTGAGCATTCTTCTTATTGCGACCTGTGCACCACAGGATTATCTTCTCCCAGCTGTGCCCGTTCTCGCTCAACGTCGGGATGTTCGTCTGCATTACTTGGCCGTGGATGAGGGCAGTTTCCTTCATCCTTTTCTTACCAAAGATGCAGCAAAGCTCCAGAAACGCGTCGATGTCATCCGCAGAATGGAAGAAGGGAAATCGCTTGCTCAGGAACGTGAGTAGAATAACACCACATGACCACACATCGATCAAGCATGTCTGGGCGGTACATTTAAGCAGGACTTCTGGGGCACGGAAGCCGCGAGTACCTGCTCGATTCGCACGCCGAGACGAGCGCTGATCGTTGGTCGGGTACGATGGTCGTGGCGCCGGCTGATTCGCCGCATTGGCTGCGTTCATTGTGGTGGCATAGAATGAAGCGTTAATCCGTTCTCTTCGCAGGCTGGGACTGCAGCAACAAATGCAATGATGGTAATCCGTGCCTTCCCGCTCTGCTAAGCCGAAGTCCACAAGCACACCTCGCCTCTGGCTTGGTGAATAGAGAAAATTCGTTGGCTTGATGTCACGGTGAATGATGCCGGCTTCGTGTACGGAGCGTAGAGCTGTAAACAAGCTATGGAAGTAGATGCGCATCTCGTCAACAGAAAAGTCACGGTAGTAATCTCGAAAGTCCTTGTGCTGGAAGAAAGGTAGGATGGCGATCACCTGGTCCTGATGCCGGAAGGCAGTAATCAGTGGACAGACATTCGGAGAATTTCTCAGGTCGTGGAGCAGCTCCAGTTCATTCAAGATCCGTAATGGCGACGACGTGACGTATATTTTCTTAATCGCTACGTAGCGGGGCTTTGGATTGCGAGAATCTTGCTTCACCGTAGAAGATGTGCAATTACCGTTCTCTTGGTCGGCATCGAAGTCCCAGTCATTCCTGTAATGATCGTACAATAGGTCCTCAGCTTTGTACACGGTCGAGAAGGTGCCTTCTCCGATACGGTTGATCAATCGATAGCGTTGACTGATGTTCCTAAATGAAGCCTCGAAGCGCTCCATGTCCTCCGCCACGACGTCGTCAATGTCTTCCTCCTCGTCGGATGCAGTGCCGCCGCTTTCTTCGAGCGGATCCATACTCTCGTCCATGCCTTCGGTATCGTCCTCGGTACTTTCGCCGTGCTTTATGGCACCGTTGTCTTCATGTGTGGGCATGGGATATCGGCACGCCGTTGCTGCCATATTTTACATTAATCTCTATGTTCAAACATGCATACTTCTGGTAGAAGCAGCGGGGACGGGTACCTTGCAGCAAATGCCCAGGAAGCTGCGGGGCGACGCGCTGTAAACAACAGGAAAAGCGGGGACAAAATGAGATGTTATCGCACCAACTGTTGTGGCACTCGCTTGTATTGCCAGAAACGGTAAAATCATAATATTTCCAAACCTCAGTCAACACTGGGCCATCGGCGACAACCACCGTGTTTGGATCTTCTCCAGTTCTCACTATGGCGGAGTTTGACATCAACGCCGCGCTCAAAGCGTATCTGGATGATCCGCAGTCTATCCTCACTCCCGCGGCAGATCCGGCGCTGACGGACTGCGAGAACGATGCTGAAGCCTTCACGCAAGGTCTCGTCAACAGCGTCCTCAACCCGATTGTGGATGCCATCGGCGAAAACCCAGACGCAGTCACTCAAACACACATCCTCGATAGCCTGCAATTCTTGCTGAAGTGCGCTCCTATTCTCCCTGTCCAGCGGTCTAAATTTCGTCTACGATGCTAAGGTACTGACTGTGAGCTCGTCGCTCGTTGCAGGCAAACATCATTTATCCCGGCAGCTTCTCTTGGGAAACTGTTCGATCTCGCAATTAGTGGTCTCGGCGCAGAGGCGGAGATAGTTCACCATGAAGAGCAAGAAGGCGAAACAGATATCGTGCAACACAAGCAGACCCTCGAGATCTTTGCTTTTCTTTTACAATGGTGCATAGCTGCGGTTGAGACAAAGAGCACAGAGAAGGCAACCATGGGCCTGGCTCGCAGCAAAGGGCCGAAAGGCAAAAGCAAGATTGTATCCAAGGACGGCAACTGGGATCCTTCAGCGCAGTTGCAAACTGCTTTGGATACCATGACAAAAGTGATGAAGCTAAAACTTTCCAAGCTTTTCATTACGACCAGCGAGCGTGATACTTTTGTCGGTTTGTTCACGCGTCCTGTGTATCTCATCTTGGAAAGCGAACAAAGAGTCAAAAGCACTTCAATACGCATGCATGCCTTCAAGGTGCTTTGTGTTGCTATCAAGCATCACGGCCACGCGTATGGTGCGCAAACGAGCATCGTACAGAATCTGACATATTTCGAGCATTTGGCAGAACCCATGGCTGAGTTCCTCAACATATTATCCGAGCAATACGATTATCCACAACTAGCGGAAGACGTTATAAGGGAGCTTTCCAGCAAGGAATTCTCCGCAAATGACACCAAGGGACCAAAGTCTGTCTCAACTTTCGTCGCCCGGCTATCCGAGCTAGCTCCGCGTGTTGTTCAAAGACAAGTCACGTACTTAGCGAAGCTGCTCGAAAGCGAGAACTACGCTCTCAGGTGCGCCATCATAGAGGTATGCGGGAATCTAATTGGTATGCTTTCGAAAGCAGAAGAAGGTGAAAGAAGTGAGAATCACAAAGGCCAAATTAATGCGTTCTTTGAAGTGCTCGAGGAGCGTTTCTTAGACATCAATCCATATTGTCGATGTCGGACTCTTCAGGTTTACATTAAGCTCTGTGATTTGGAGACCAAATATCCGAAGCGAAGACAGACAGCAGCAGAGTTGGCAACCCGGAGCCTTGAAGACAAAAGTAGTAATGTCCGGCGCAATGCAATTAAGCTTCTCGCTAAGCTTATGGCCACACATCCATTCGCAGTCCTTCATGGTGGACTGCTCGACTACAGGGAGTGGAATAAACGTCTAGAGATTTGCGAGTCAGAATTGAATTCTCTCAAACCTCCAGCAGGAACTCCCGGTCTAGGCGATCGAACAAAAATTGAACAAACAGTTGATGAGAGTTTGCTCGACGATGCAACTCAGCATGAAGACAAGACTTCCATGACCGAGGAGCAGAAGGAGGCTGCATTTCAAAAAGCTCAAGAGGATGCAGCGACCGCAGAGGCGATGAACAAACTGCAACTGACGCGTCGCTACTACGTCGAAGCTTTGCGCTTCATTGAAACCCTTCATGATGCGAGTCCACATGTCACACAGCTGCTAGGAAGTAAAAATAAGTCAGAAGTGATTGAAGCAATGGATTTCTTCGTTGTCGCCGATGCATATTGTCTTGAGACAGCGAAACCAGGAGTTCGGAAAATGCTGCGCCTGATCTGGACAAAGGGCAATAGCGATGAAGGCAAGGGTGTGCAAACACATCTTATCGAATGCTATAAAGGACTATTCTTTGAAGCTCCCGGTAACTTCTCTGCAAATGATGCTGCGAATTATGTTGCCAGGAACATGATCAGTTTGACATTCGGTGCTACACCTGCGGAATTGACAAGCTTGGAGCAACTGCTGGCGACTATGATGAAGGAGAAGTACATTTCGGAACTCGTGATTCAAAAACTTTGGCAGGTATATGGTGTCCAAAAGAAAGAAATAAGCAGGCAACAACGGCGTGGCGCCATTATTGTCCTTGGGATGCTGGCTCTTGCTGACCCCGAGATTATCGTTAGAGAGATGGAGGTCTGCCTTCGCATTGGGTTGGGCGCTCTTGGGCGGAAGGATTTGGTGTTAGCACGATATACTTGCATTGCTCTGATGCGGATGACGAACAACAGGCCCAGCAAGGGCACACAAGGCAAACCGAGCACAAGGCTGCCGAACGATCATGCTGTATTAATTCGATTGGCAGCCTTACTTGACATCCAGAGCGAAAGTCGAGACTGGTATGGCCTGGCTGAACAAGCTATTGGAGCCATATATGTATTGTCGAAGCATCCAGATGTCCTATGTTCAGAGATCATCCGACGAAAGACTAAGGCAGTCTTTTCACAGAAAGCGGATAATACCACACACGAAGACTTAGATAACAAAAAGCTCGACGCTGACGGCGATATTGAGATGAGTGATGTCCAAGAAGGGGCGTCCGAAAATACAATGCCCCGGCCAAAGAAACGTGAGATTAGCAACAGCAGCTCAATTCTTGCATTATCGCAGCTATTGTTCGCAGTGGGCCATATAGCACTCAAACAGATCGTTCATTTGGAGCTCTGCGAACAGGACTTCAAGCGGCGAAAGGCAGAGAAGGAGAAAGGTAATCCTTCTCTCTCTAAACGGACGCCTGGCGCAGAGACACCTGCAAAGACTAGAAAAAGCAATATCAAAGAGGAAGAGCAGGACGAACTCGACCTCATCGCTGGCACGACCGAAGATGACTTCACGGACGCTATCGCACACGTTCGCGAACGAGAACTATTGTATGGGCGTCAAAGTTTGCTGTCAAACTTCGGATCGTTGGCCATAGAAATTTGTAGCAACAATTTGTCTTACCCGAACGCTGAACTGCAAGCGCAGGCAGCGCTTTGCATGGCTAAATTGATGTGTGTCAGCTCGGAGTACTGCGAAGCGAATCTCGGTCTCCTTATTACTATTTTGGAGCGCTCGCCGTCGGCCATCACGCGCAGCAATCTTGTTGTGGCGCTTGGTGATATGGCAGTGTGCTTTAACCATCTCATTGACGAAAATACCGATTTCTTATATAGGCGTTTGTCCGACCGGTCCCTACTTGTCAAGCGGACGTGCTTAATGACTTTAACCTTCCTCATTCTTGCTGGACAGGTAAAAGTCAAAGGTCAGTTAGGGGAAATGGCAAAGTGTGTTGAGGACTCAGACGAGAGAATTCGTGAAATGAGCCGGATGTTCTTTGCTGAGCTTGCTGGAAAGGACAATTCTGTATACAACCATTTTGTGGACATGTTCAGCCTCCTCTCTGCAGATGACCGGCTGGAAGAGGAGAAGTTCCGAAGAATCATTAAGTTTTTGGCCAGTTTCATTGAAAAGGTAATTTGTCTTTTCATTGATGGTGTGAGTGGTGCGCTGACGCTTCGAACAGGACAAACACGCCAAGCAGTTAGCGAGCAAGCTGGCACCAAGGATGCATAGGGCAGAGAACGAGCGGCAATGGAATGATGTCGCTTATGCCCTCGGTTTGCTCCCCCACAAGAACGATGATATCACGAAGTTAGTTTCAGAAGGGTACCAAGTAATTGCGGCAGCTTAAGACTGTGGCCGCCAGAGTAACCGTATTCTCTATGTAGTTATCAGAGACCTGTTGAAATAACGAATTATACCGGATTTTACATCAATCACATCATTGAACCTGCACGCGCTGGTATTATCCAGCCTTCGATAAAAGCCATAAGCTACCAGGCTGCATTGCTTGTTATTTGCATAGGAGAACCTTGTCCTTCGTGGGAAAGCCAAATGGAGAACCCCATAATGTTCATCCTCAACATTGGAAGACTATTAGATAGTTGGAGCATATGATCGCGTCCTCAGAATACCGTCAACTACCAGAAGCTCTTCCAGCAACGGAATTCCCTCGGATCTGCTGCATTTTGATACTGCGATTGAGATCACATGACTCTTAGCAAATGACGATGGCAGATCCGAGACTGGAGGAAATTTGTGTGAGCCTCCCGTGAATGGTGGAATTAAGGATACATTTGAGAAAATTGGTGGTGCTTGGAGAGTCAAAGAGGTCTGGTTGTGAAGCCTCGAACCAGATGCTGCGCGTTCTCGCAACTTCTGGATCCCTCCGACTCGTATTTCCACCCGCATCAGCTTCGATACTTCGTCCAAACACTCCAGTTGGTTGATGCACAGATCCTCATTTGATTTAAAATTCTTCAATTACTTGGTTGTAAAATGTGTGTTGTTATCGTCGATATTGCAGTCATAATTGAGATGAAAGTCTAGGCACTCCTTTGGATGCAGCACTTCGATTTTTGCACCCCGGCTCAGTAGTGCTAGCAAAATTTGTTTGCATGCGCTGTTTTGGGTAAATCACTTCAATCGATGACAATTAGCTCCTTCGGTACATGACGGTAGAATACCAAGGTGGCCTTGTTTGCTTAAGAGATAGCAGGGTATTCTAATAGTTTAAATCGCAACTCTTTAATGTTGAATGGTTCGTATTCCTTTGGAAGATCCTGCTTCTTACCAGAAGGACAGTCCTAGGAGCTATACCTGAATGCTCTCGTAGATACGGAGCGCAGACAGTAAAGCACATCCTGATCTTCTGCTATAACAGACAGCAAGCAAGGTAAAGACTGTTTAACGAAGTAGCGACATCAAGCTGGAAGGACCTAGCGAATACTAGAAGGGGGCCTTATAGCAGCTACAAGGTAAATAATCTATAATGCAATCCTAGACCAATTCTCCCTTACACGGGGTGAGGAATAGGAGAGAGAAAGAAGGGAGGCAGACGGAAGAGACCTAATGAGAGGTTAGGAGCATTAGAGCTCCTGTTAATTTCCAACTAGAAGATAAAAGCAAAAGTTGGTTTGGTACCTAAGACAAACAAGAGACAAGAAAGGTTTTATGCTTACGCCTTTACCTTCTGAAGAGAAACTTAGTGATCGCTGCTTATCCTAGGTAGGAATAGACCAGCAATGCAAGACTCTGTTACTATATGTCCACTTTTACAGTCCAAATAAATGCAGACTGCAGCGTTGAATCTACCCAAGCATTTGTTTCCGCCAGTGCTTGTAAGCTTGCATAAAATGGGCTTGCTCTACGTACTGTTTTGACAATTCGCATTATTCTCCCCATGCGCCCTCAGTGTATTACTCCTCTTATGAGGACGCATTGAAATATGTCAACTGACTCTGCATTGACTAAGTCTGCCCATCTCGCATTGATTTTCTGATGATCGTGGGATGATTGAGGTGTTAAGCTTCAGCCAGAATTCTCTCCAACTTTTGAGGATTGACAACCAGGATGCAATCAACTAAATAGAGCGAGATGATGCTCGAAATGGGGGAAACGAAGGCAGTTTCACGGCCGCTATTGAAATGAAGAATGCATCTTTTCTTAGAAACAAAATTTATATGTATCATAGGGACCGGAAAGGTTATGTAAACACACCCACTCATTACTGTAGCTTGGATGAGCAGGCAAGTAGAATCCGCAAAATCCTCAACTCCTACATTTTTACTAAACCACGAATGAATGGGATCTGAAAGTGAATCTTAGCATGCTGCCATTTGCGTGGTGACATCTTTGGACAAAAGTGAACAGGAACACGATCCATCTTCTGTTTTACGAAAGGAAGATTGGGAAGATTCTACTTTTGAGTTGCGTAATTGTAGCGGTGTTGTGAAGTCACAGTTTCCGCCTCTTCTTCTTTGGTGCAGCAAGGTGACTGGGGGAAAAAAAAATTCATCGCGAATATGGCTGAAATCTCATATGAATATTGGCTGTATAACAAAAGGGGACAAAGACCCCGGACCAGTGAAACCAAACTTCCCTGATCAGGCATTGAACCTATTAATCTAGGTATTAGCATTTGAATTTCATCTCAACAGCAAGATCGGCTGTTCAAGTCACTTCGTTCAACAGCTCTGGTTTTTGTGAATTTAGGGCTGAGAGGTGGCACTGTGTCGAATTTACTTACCATAATAGGAACTGAAGGTGTAGATTGCCCCCGTCAGCACGAAATTCAAGCAGAAAATATTATCAAAGCGTTCACGTACTAATGACCTCCCCGAAGTGAGCTTCCAGCGGCAATGATACCGAATGCGAATGCACGCTTATTGAAAAACCAGGTAGGAATTGTGCGCGTTACTGAAGAGAAAAAAAAAGAAATTCAGTCTGGCGCCGACTAGAGAGCATATTCCTTGTGATAGAATGGACTGGTAATATTTGTCGGACAAGTAAGTCATCATAATTCCTGCGGAACACAGCTTTCGCATTACTTATATTTGTCAGACGCATTATTTGCGTAGCTATGGCTTACCGAAAATGTACATAAATGCCCTACTAGAAGCAGTGTCTGCGGGCCGTAACTGTCGTACATCTTGCCGGCGATGGGTCCAAAGGAGAACATGAAAACCCGTATGTTGGTTCCAGTTGTCAGCATGTTCCTTTGCCACATGTGCAATCAAGACTCAATGTACGGTCTCCATTGATCTAGCATATTTGATTAGCTGCCAAGGTATTCGCAACTGAGATGTATCATTACGCACGAAATCCACGCAACTACACTCGGACTATAGGCTTTCAACTGGTGCGCCTAATAATAGTCTTGGAAGACCCTTATTCAATTAATCCAGTCAAAGGAAGAAAACTGCACCCGTATCAGGTGAGTAAAACAGACCTTGGTTAAGTATATGCAAAGATCTTACGCAAAAGTCTCTGTTGAAAGGTAGAGAAGTACCTTGACAAATTGCTTAGAAAGCAATTGGAAATCAGACTGGAAGATCACTAGTACAGAATGTCTTGGGCATTCAAGAAGGGAATATATAAGACTGGATAATTTCCTTTGTAGTTAAAAATATTAAGCAGGCCTAGACATCTTGAACACGTTCTTTCCAACAGCCTCCAAGGATGCACAGCCATGTGTTGAAAGGTTTAGAAGTACCTTGACAAATTGATTAGAAAGCAATTGGAAATCAGACTGGAAGATCACTAATACAAAATGTCTTGGGTATTCAAGAAGGGAATATATAAGACTGGATAACTTCCTTTGTAGTTAAAAGAATTAAGCAAGCCTAGACATCTTGAACACTCCCTTTTTAACACCATGCTTGCAGTCCACCTATTTGGTGTACCTTTTAGTAAAGCTGTGAAGGCAGATGCGGCCCCAAGCAGTAACATCTGGGCTTTGTCTAGGATCAAATCAATCTACATGGGCTGACTTATGGTTGCAGACAAGCTCTTCTCAATGTCATGAGTCATTTGGTCTTGAATATCTAATAGGATAATGGCTTTAGCATGCCCTGAATCAACAATTTCTGAATTCTTTTCTGTCGATATCATCGAGGCTAAATTTTCACCTTCTTGAGAAGAATCAGGGAGGTCACTCGAAGCCATGAGTATAGCAAAGCTGCACAATACAACCCAGAGGTCGGTGATACAACTGAGAAGCAGGAGAAGAATGAGATTAAAGTAGTCTCATACGAAGAAATGTAATCAAACATCTCACAATCACACAACAATGGTTAAATAGCGGTCTATTCTAGTCTTAATCCCGCTTCAAGATGGAACATGGTGTTATCCGCAAGGCGCGGAGTATGTACTAAATCTTCAACCCCAAAGTCCGTGAGGCGCGAGAACGCGATCTATTCGGCCTTACGTTTTGCCGAAAATAGAAATAATTCCTAAAAACAACCGAACGTTCATATTTGTGTATCTGGCGAATAGGACACAATCACTGGGAGCAAGCACTCTCTCATGACGGAAATTCGACACATGGAAGGGACAACTCTCCATGTCTTAAGAGAAGCTGGAGTAGTGAGGAGAGAACGTCCAGCCGTGTTAACAGCACGGGACTATTACCACGCTTACAAATGCCTGCATGTCATCGGTTCTGACATTTGAGTAGATTTGGATTTGGATTTCAAACTCTGTCAGACACCGACTCCTTCTACCTCGCGGGTTCACGACAAAATCTCCGGGAATGTTCGGGAGCGAAGATACATACATCAACTTGATCACTACCATTCGCTCAATCTTGGGGAGAGAATTACTATTTGAACTGATTGATCTGAGTCTTCTCAACAGTCGGTCAGTCAACTTACTTGACCTCATCGTTGTTGACTGATTGAGATAACGTCGTTCTTTGTGTTGACTTTCTACTTGAACACTGTGGGCTCTGAAACCGACTGTTTGACTGAGTACTAGCAGTCGTCGGTGTCGCCGGCTCCATAACCATCTTGGGGCTCAGTTTGAGCTAATATCTAGCAAGCGGCGGCGCCTTTGACACCCTCCGTTCTTAAACAGCTCTTAAGGCACAGCTCAGCCTCGATTATATCCAATTTGAACCGGTACCGCTCGTTTGTAAATATCTTCGTGGCGCGACTGAACGCACGTTAGTTCTCGGAGCTCATACTAGGGATGCTGAAGAGGTCAAATGTCAGCTTAGCGAGTGTTAGGTACGGTCTTAATAGCATCTCTTGCCGCCAGCGCAATGGCTGATCTTCGTAGCCATTAGTGTAAAGGTTATCAGTAAGATATCGATCGAGCTCAGTAAATTCCTGTTGATTTGTCTGCTGGTTCTTCATCGGTTCATGGCCTTGAATGGTGCCATAAACAAGCTGCAATTCTTCGTCGGAGTCGTCAGCAAATAAGGTACTAGGTAGCAGAGGAAGTGCTGCTGCTGTCCCTGCTACCGTTGAATAAGCTCTATTGTCGGCTGCTGCTAATACATCAACGAAGCTGCGCCAGAGTGACTTCACTGCCGTCTTAGCGCGTTTGATCTCGCCGGCGCCGCCAGTGTCATTCCTCCAAGCAATCTTAAAGTACTCAAACCGATGTCAAGGGTGCAGCTCCACTGCTGCACGGGAGATTCCAGATTTATCGCTCTTGGAGTAGTACTCCTTAAGTTTAGCAAATCCGGAATTGATGCAGTTTATATAGTGAGTGAATATCGATGGTTTTTAGTTGGATCTCCCGCTCAGCACCAGCAGGGCGCTCGAAGAGGTAGTCAAATGCGGGTAAGACCTCCCATACAGCTCCATAACTGCCATTTTTAGCACTGTCTTCAACATGTTTTGTAACCTTCCAAAACAGCCGCAGGAGGTCCTCAAAGTGACGCAGCTCCTCCCAACCTTGATTGTCGAGCTGATCGTCTTTGAGGTTATACAGCTAGCCCTTATGAGGCTTCCAACTCATACAATAGAGCTTAATGGCATCTTCGAGTTTAAGGGCGCGGTTGATCATAGTATTTATTCTGTTCCAATTAATGCCGTTGTCGCGTTTAAGCCTGAGGGATGAGGTGAATAGCTTGTCTGTGGCATCATTTTTGGGCCTTGTTGAAGGTCTGGGTACGCAGTTCCGAGCGAGTTACATAGATAATGATGATATGTAGCTTGCCAATAGCACCTGTTTCCGCCAGATCTTAAGTCTGTCGCTCTCGCTAGCGCCATCAAGCTCCTTCTGGTGCTTAGAGAGGCCTTCGCCGAAAAGCAGTGCCTTGACGAGATTGACGATGTGGTCAAAGCAGCGTAACCGTAGTTCAGCAACGTCAATTACAACTGCAGCTGCTAGCTCTCGCAGGGCGGTGTTGTTATTGTCGGCGTTATCACACTGAAATGTACCAATATGGTCGGCGATATTGTATTCGTCTATTACGCTCTTAAGCGCCGGAGCTGTAACGTTATCGTCAGCTCCTACATGGCCACTAACAGCGGTAAGGCCGAAAACAGCGCACCGAATGTGATCGCTCTCGTCCATCTAATGGCCAACGGTGGCAAGCGAGAGGTTATCGTTGCCAGAACTCCATAAGCCAAACGATAGATGTATCTGGCGCACTGCTCTCGCTAAGCTGTTCTGAACGTCGACCTTGCGATCACTGAATGCCTTCATAATCCGAGATCGCACCGTATTCTGTGTAGGTATTAAGTACTCGATATGAGTTCCGCTCTGCAGTAACAGTGTGCGGAAGTACTTGTTAGCTACCTGATTGAACGTTAGGTCGCAGTACGAGACGCATTTAATAAGAGGTTGCTGCCAACTTTCTGCTTGCTGGCTAGTACTCTGCTCTAACGCAGGTACAAAGAGGTCCTTCATATCTTTCGAACCGAAATCTAGACTACCGGTTGGAGTCATCCGGCGTGAACCTTCAAGGTGAGCAGAGCAAGGCGACGTGCTGCTACAGGTCCATGGCCTGAATCTTAGTCGCCTATCATAGCAGGAGTTACAGATCCAGTACCTGCCGCACCACTGACCGTTGTCCAGCAGCCTCTAGGCATCCACTCCATGCTTGAAGATCGAAGAGATCTTGCTACAACCGGTTTCACGCTTAGTACGGAGCCATTCACGGTCATTGAACAAGCTGAAGTCGACGCTCAAGGCGATACATTCAGTACCGCGGATGCGGTAATCATGAATCTATGATGGCTCTGTATCTTCTAGAGACGCTTCCGCTTGGTCGCAGACTGTAATAGGCTCATTGTGCGAGGATAGTATTACCTGCGAAGGTTTAGGTGTTGCGTACGGCAATTTTGTTTGGCTTTGGCTTTGTAACGTGCTCTTTCGCTTTCGCTCCGCCAGAGTTACACTAACGGTTACGGATAATGATCTTTTATATCTATACTTGCTTCCGCTAGGCTGTGAGACCATTATATTGATGAAGTGGATATAGATTGCTGAATTCATAGTTTATTCATAGATGGGGGCTTACTAAGAAGTAGATAATTGGCTGGTTAAGCGAGATGAGGAGGCGGCCGCTCTCGGAAGCGGAGCTGCGGAGCCCGAGCTCACAAGGCGACCAATCAAATCTCAAGATTATCAAAACCCTAACCCTACTCAGTCAGTCAATACACCTGTCTGTTGCTATGTTGACTGACTACTAAAACACCAACTAGATTACTGACTGGTTGACTGTTTCGACGCAGTCATTTAGTCAGATTTAAAAACTTGACTGACCGTTTAGAAGACTGATTGGTCCCAGAGCTGAGCCCGAATTGCTTTTGTTGACCACAATCGTCGCAGTAAGGTCGCATTGAAAATATTCTCCGTTCCCTTGAACAGGAGATTACATGTGAGAATCGGAATCGAAGTATATTGGATAATCTGACAGTTTCAAAATTGAACCGTAATGAGAAAACTGAAAGAACTCTACAAAGTCTTGTGAGCCAAAAGGCGACGACATCTACTGGGGAGCATTATAAGTCCCTTGTATATTTCGCAACAGATAGAACGTGTTTTAACACTCTATGCAACTGGTATTTCGGTCGGTATCTGGCCATCGAAAATAGTAGTCTAAGGTCAAGTATTTCCAGTGCTGGCATTCTTCCAGCTATTTAATTAGTACCATATGCCTCGATAGTGCTCCACAGGATGTTCGACCGCACGAAGTTGTATAACAAGAGCACGACAGTGATTGAGATAATAATGTAGCAAGCGCTTCATTCACGAGGTGACTCGTCATAATCCTACTGCACTTCTCTTGGAAGTTCAATACAACAATCAACATATCTTCTGGAACTTCAATGGTGAAAATTGACTCACGCAAAATTGCATATATCTTTCTGCATCATGAAACGGAGGGTTTTCTGCACGAGCTTTTCGCCACGAACCACCACAATGTTCCAATGGTCCTTTCCATGAGCCTCGTGTTGGTGTACGCTACCATCTCCTCATTTCAGAAGCCCAATATCCTTTGTCGGCTCTCCTTAAAGTTCATGATTGGTAGTTATTAACATTATCCGTCGAGTATTCTTCATTATTCTCCAAAAAAGTTGTGCAAATTCATATTCAACTCAACGAAACTCTTTTCATAAGTAAGGTGTAGGCATATATGTTCACCCACTTTTAATATTTGCACAAGCTAAGGATCCTTCAGATAATCCGCATTTTTGCACGTAAGGATTTGTTGATATGTCGACCTATCGCAGAGTTGATGAATAATTATTATGTACAAACGAGAAAGAGCGATCACTTTGTGGTAGTGAATCAATATACATCATTGGAAATGACTGCAGTGACGATATTTAACTAGGATCACAGAGGTGCATTGGCTCTACGGCTGTTCTGTGCGAGATGTTTGTTAACGTGATTGAACAATATGCGACGAGTAAAGTTGACAATATTTGTATGTAATCATGCTCAGGAACATGAAAAGACGCGTTTCATAAGGGTGCCTTGGTGGCTCAAGTATATAAACATGAAGATGAGTTCGAGGATGTGCCTCAGATCACCGACAGAGATAAAGCTGCTTCGTCATGATACCTCCCCCTGGTGAAGTCACAATTTATGATACACTTTTTTTTTTATCATTCTGCCTGCCGATTCGGCTATCATGCAGGATATGATGAGATGATCGTCAATGGAGTACAATAATGTTTTTCTCAAGAGCTCAGGCTCATTACTGTGTGGCGGAACGGCCTCCTGAATGGTGCTATGTACCCCTGCTCCGCTGTACTTGGCTGTTCAATCAAGGCGTGATTGAAAACTGTTGTGAGGGCAGTTGTACGTTTGGTCGGACACCTTATGCTTGTTCTTGTCAGATATGAAAAGGGGAAACTGATATATACACACTGCCACGTAATCACCTCTCATGAGCTTGGTAGGTGCGTTGTTCAAACAGCAACCACGTTGCTCAAACAGCAGCGGCGTTGTAGCATATGAGGAAGTCACCTCACAACAAAAACCAAATTGACCGCAGAGGTACTAAATTTATTTAATGCTTCGTCTCGTTTGTCACTAGCTTCTGGATGGCCGCTGCTGATAGCTGCTACAACTTGCGGTCACTCGCATTGCTTAACATTTTGATATAGGCGCCAAAATCTAGTACAGGAACGGTGTGAGCTACCAAGTCTACTTCAAAACTAATTGTGGAGCCATTACCATGATGCGGTGGATATGGATTGCCCTCTGAAGCTAGATTCGTTTTCTTAGTTGCTTTCCAAAATTGAGACTTGCTCAGAATGTATCCACAGTGTGAATTCTTGCATCCATCGACACCCCGCCCTTCTTCATGATTAAAGTTTATATCTGCCCAGAATCGACCGGCTTGAGAAATTGACTTTGAACAGCACTCTCAAAGCTGTGCTGCACCGGTGAAACCACAAGATCCAAGTAATTCAAGACACGTTATATGTCTGGAACTCCTGAAGTTCGGTTTTACACAACAATATGGCAAAAACCCGTGGGAAGAGTTCCTCGCAGTCAAGCGCGGCCGGAGAGCCGCCTAGTCGAGCTTCTTCATCTTTTCGGGGATTTTGCTTTGTCAATGCAAAATCCCTCCTATTCAGCATCCTTCTTTCAATATGGCGCCTTTACGAAATGCGAAGACCCTAGGCGTTCTCGTTTCAATGCTAAATATATTCCATTGTGTATCCGAGACATAGGAATGCCCTACGCGACTGTGATATGATGGGATTTTAACTTTATCCTCTCATTAGCTCGTACCATGCTCGTAACTTCAACTTGCGGCTTCCTAAATTAAAGATTACTATAGTCGAAGAGTTGAGCACTCTCTTCTCTATTGGTAATGGAAATCACAGCGCCAAAGACTCCAAAAGATATCCCGTTACTCCCAAATGTGCATGACGTGGGCAAGAACAAAGAATTTTGAGATTCTCTTTCATTTTTACGACAACAAAATTTGCAATAGTACTGGAGTTTTTGTAGACCCGCTGAATTGCAGAGGTTCGATTGCGTCTCGCAGGTGTTCGAGTGTTTATAAAAAGAACGGTCTTGACGAGACTAATTTATGAGAAAGTGTTGTTTATTAGTCATTTCGATTTCATTTAGCAGCGGTCATGCTTCAGAAACTGACTCCCATCATCTTTCTTCTTGGAAGAGCCCATGAAATCATGAGAGCAAGTGCTGTAGACACTTGCCAGATATCTTACATATCAATCCGAACCGGTCAGCCACTACCCGTCTTTATCACCATCAGTCACGCTTTACTTAATTTAGAGCGACAGGCAGTAAAATCGTGATCAACTTCAGAAGATAATTCCGGGAGGTGATGTTCCGTTCCAAGCATACTGTTGCATCAAAAGACCTTGCTCAAACCCACCGAACCCATCCGCTGAACTTTCATCAAGTCTCTCAAAGCTATCTAATGACCCAGATATTGATACTGCATTATTTTGTGTCGCAAAATCGCCAACAGCCGGCAGGTCGAGCCAGCTGAACTGAGTTATTGACGGCACATTGTTCACCTGGTCATATATGCCATGATCTTGTTGTTCACTGGTCTGACCAGTGGCTGATGGTCCGGCTGGTTGGGCGGTAGCTGGTCGAGTGACATCTGCTCCTTCTGCGATGCTGGCACGTCCGGGCGGCTTTCTCCACAAGAGTCGGACAAGCCGTGAATATCGATCTCCAACATCATTAGAACAAGCACTTGCTCTTTGAAGTTTGTCTACGGTATCCATGATCATTCGTTTGACGGTGCCGCGTGTATCGCCTCCCATCACCCCCGTCGATCTTGCTTTGTATAAGAAGCAAGCACTGTATATAACGTAGAGGTAATAACGTAACGGCATGTATCTAAACGTTTCGACAGGGTCAACGAAACTATTAAAAGTGCTGAGGAGCGATTTTGCGGCATCAATACTATCGTAAATGAAACGGGCATCAGGGGTTGCAGCAACGTCAGCGAACGGATATGCTGGTGATCGATTCTGTTGACCATTAGGAGGTGCTGACTGGACCTGAGCTACCAAGCGATTGAGTGTCGCTTGATAGGCAAATGCATTGACGTATAATCGCAAATATTCATAGCTGAGGATAAGAGAGGCTTTGAGCGGCGGCGAGCACGTGAAGACTCCCCATGTACTATGCCATGAGCGCAACGCGACTCGAAAGTCATCGATATATTTGACGTATTCCCCGCCAAAGTTCAACTGATTCGACCGGCTTTTGGTGGCATATAAAACGTCGTGGGCATTACTAAAGAGCTGGGTGAGCTCAAGGTTTGCCTGGAAGATTGCAGCAAAATCACTATGATTGCCGTTGCGCGGTTGCAAGCTGGGAAAATCTTGGGCACGTAAGGCTGTCATAGGGCCTGGACCTCGAGACCAAAACGCTTTTCCAATCCTTACCTATTCAGGAGCAAGTGGGTCAGCACTTACATATATAGAACGGAGTCCTCTTGAACGCGAATAAAAACACTGTCGAGGCTCTTGACTTACCGAGATCTGCCTGTCACTCATATAACACGCAGCCCAAGCCAATCGTTTCCGATTTAGATCGGCGGTCTGCGATTCTGTTTCTGCACGGAATCCTGATCTGTCTATTCCAAGTAGATACCCCAGGCGGATTGCAGTGCCGACGTACATCCAAGCTGCTTGATCTTCTTCGCCGCGGCCAACAGTCGGAGTGGAATGTGGTCTCCTAGGCACCCATTCGGCGAGAATGAGCATGGCTTCCACGGCCTCAACTTCGCCCACCCCGCTGTAGACTAGCTGCGCAATCAAGTTTTGCATATGCATCGAACATGCCTCATGGACTTGCCACCAGTCTTTTTCATCTTTGGAAGCCACGGTCAAAATAGCGGCGAGTTGATGTGGTTCCTTTGCAGCGATCTTTGAAAGGTTCTGCATATCAAATGCCAGTGGGTTGGCTAACGGAAAGAAAGGATGATACTTGTCCTCATATCGACGTAGGAGAACTTGAATCATATCCAGACTCAGCTGTCCTTTGGTAAGCGGTGGGAAATCGATGACATTATGACCTGGTGGAGGACGTGGTGTCTCATGCTTGGGCCTGCTCGCTGTGCTGGAGCGATGCGGCGCTGTGACATACATCATGCCGTGCATTGGTGGCAGCTGATTACTGCCGCTATCTCTTTCGGCAACGTGAGCAAGAAATTCCAAGGCATCGGCCGGGTTCTGTAAATCAGTAGACACAACAGAATCGTCGACTGTCATTTTTGAGCCATTCGCCGGCGGCTCTAAAGGAGGCAACTCCCGGCCCCAGCTCGGTAGCCGATTTTCCCCATTGCCCGGGCTCTGGAAACGGGGCGGTGGGGGGATTGGGATCGGTTGTTGGATAACGCTGTTGATAGTGGATCCTGTAGGCACCGGTACGGTCGGCGCAGTAGCTGCCGATATACCAGTAGCATCTGAGACGCTTCTTTTGACCCGTCTGCCGCCTCTCCTCGATCCACCAAGAATGCATTCATGCTGCTCCCGGATACATCGTTCACACGGGGGCCGTCCAGGCTCGCCACTGCTGTACCTGCTTGACAGTCAGATCAAGCGCACCTGTGACAAAGAGCACAGCTGACAGGTCGCATCGAGATTTACGCTGCCTGCAGTGCAGACATGCTCGATATGTTCGTTTCTCCCGCTCGCTTTTGTCTCTGCTTGAGCTCTTCTTGATCGGCAATTGGGTGGCCGGCAAGCCATCTGGGCTGCCCCGCTGGGCATCAGGACTATTTGCGGCCGACACATCCATAACGGTGTCGATGCAAAACGTTGGCGATTGACGGTAAGTCTCGGGTGGTCAAGCAGAAGCATTTGAAGAAAATCCTTTGAAGCAAAAGCCGTTCCTGAGGCTGGTGTCACATAACGCCGCTCTATGCCGGTCATCCGTATTCTCCGCACACGCCCCACACGTCAGCGTGAAGTGTGGAATCACCGAGGTAATTGCCGAGGGTTGATTCCATCAAGTGCAAGCCTGCTGTTAGATACTAAATATGATAATGCCAAAAACTATGGATCACAATTTACGGGCGACTGTGGGGCTACTAGATTTACGGATGGTCTATGGGTTTGGCCCATGCTTTATCTGTCGCATATTTGTCGGCGACAGACGGCTACAGCTTGTGCTTGGCGGATTGCCCCAAACTCTTGTGGTATAGGAGATACCATTTGGGCATATTTCGTGAGTCGAGTCAAACAGGGATGCCCATATTCGCCAACAAGGCACCTTGCCGACTGTGGTCGATCTTGACGACGAAGAATCGAGTTTCGTTGAGCAGCACCATCTCCCCCTTCCTGGTAAAACAAAAATTTGCAATACCTCCTGGTATGACAATCTTGCCGATAAGTTTTCCACCGGCATTCCAAACGTTTACACCGTCACAGCAGCCTGAGTAGACGTTACCTTGTAGATCGCACTTGATGCCTAAAACATAGAAATATCTGTGAGTGCACGGCCTGGGCGAGAGACAGTTAATTGGTTCTAAATTGAACATACCATCCGGTATGCCATTGTCGGCAAAGGCGAAGACTCTGCGATTAACAAGAAAAGGACCGCCATGCAATTCAACAATATCAAAAGCGTATCTGCTCCACATGTCAACGTCAGGCTGTTGGTGAAGTAATAGAGCTAGGTAATCTTACATGGTGCCAGCTCTCATCGGATCTACAGTGCCATCACCGTGAATCCAATCAGTGTCGGTGATGTATATTATTTTCTCATCTGGAGAGAAACACAGCCCATTTGGGCGGCCAAAACCATCAGCAACTACTCTTACGTCCCCACTGTCTGGATCGAAGCGATACACATGGCAAGGCAACTGGGGTTTGTTCCGAAACCCCTGTTCATAGCCGTAGATTGGGTCTGTAAACCAAATGCTGCCATCCGTATGGACTACAACATCGTTGACACTATTGTAGAGCCGGCCATGGAAAGAGTCAATTAGTGTTTTGGTGCGATATGGAGGCGTGGGCTCCATCAGCACCAAGCCACCGGGGCATTCTCGGTCCCCCTGAGCACAAAAGAGAACTTCTGTTCCTAAATTGATGCCGCCGTTCCCCATCGACACATCTGTAGCAATTTCCTCACTCCGCCAGGATTCGTCAGCTTGCCGACTAACCTTGCTGATTATGATAGTCTGGCCGGCCGCTCCATCCGGTATGAAACGATTGCTCGTAATGTAGACTGCGTCCTGGCTGGGTATAAAGACCCCCGCTTCATGGGCAAACGGCCAGTCCTTTTCAATCGCAAGTTGTATATCTGGTTCTGGGCCAAGGATTTCAAGGAAAGAGTCGTCGTATATGACAAAAACTGGGTCCTTGAATTCCTGGCGGATGAGTGACTGCGACGCGATTGTTCTTTCACCCTTGGTTATACGCTGTGCCATGTAAGTCATGTCTGAGATTAAGCTTATGCCTAAGATGAATCACATACCCTGCAGTTGTTCGGCAAAGACATTGGAGGAAGGCTTTTGCCGTCGCTGACTTGTCGCGGTTATGGTTTTTCTGCCAATGTTAATCAAATTGACTTCTGACCGGCTACGATTTACTGCTATGAGCGCGGTCGAGAGTGACGAACAACTTGCGGGGTAAGTAGCGGTTCTGTAAAGGACTACTTGATGGACGAGAGAGCGCGGGATGTATTGCCGCCTGCCCGGGATTCAAGCATTCGCCGTCAGTACCCGCTCTGCGGATCGAACTGAGAACCAAGCGCAACAAGCACACTTATGTCTGATCTTTCAAGTCATGGGATGATCATGACTCGGCGTGTGATACGGCATTCTCCATATCCTGCAGCATCTTAGTTCTCCCCATTTCTCCAATTGAGGCTGTTCACCCTCCACGCACGCGGCCTGCATTAACGATCTTACAGAAGGCCCCGCATTCTCTCTGAATCGACGTCACGCGAGGAGTTCAAAGGCGGCGTGTGCCGGTCGTTCAAGTGGCCGGACTTTGCGAATGTATTACTCAATCTCAGTATATATACCTGCGTCGCCTCCTCATGAGCTGATCTGTAAGGTTTCTTCATTCGAAAGACATAATGGCCGAGCTTGAGGGAAATGCTCTGCTATACACGGTATCGCTTCTCGCATGCCTTGGATTTCTATTGATAGGTTTCGATAATGGTCTCATGGGCGGGCTCGTAAACGGTAGGCATTACTCACATACCGAAACAATACACGCGTACATTGACAGAATATCTCAGGTGATGCCTTCGATACCACCTTCCATATTCGTAAGTTGCTTCGAGACAACCAGGCATATATTTTTTCTGATATGGTGTAGACCCAACGACAAAACGCGGCGCGAACCTCATAGCACTTATCGTCGCCATAGTAAGCATTTTGCGAGAAAGATGTACAAACGACCTTACTGATGAATTGCAGTTCGAGGTCGGATGTTTCATTGGTGCCGTAACGACAAGTTTTGTTGGAGAATGGCTTGGTCGTCGGAAGAGCATCTTCATTGGTGTAGTGATAATGATCATTGGAGCATTACTACAAGCTACTGCATATGTCTCAGCGCACATGATTGTTGTGCGTGTCTCTCGGGAAGTTATCAAACATGGGATCTAACTAATGATCTGCAGGCTAGAATTGTGTCTGGCGTCGGCATGGGCTTCATCAATTCGACTGTGCCGGTCATGATGGCTGAGTTTGCCCCAAAGGCAACTAGGGGGATTTTTGTATGTGCGCAACTGTCTACGCTTAGTATGATTTGACCAAAACCAAGAGTTCAAACTAAGCTGCCACTAACAAAGTTCTTCTAGATTTTGGTATTGCTCTCGTCTATTGGATCGATTATGGCTTCGGCAGTGGAAGTGGCGCTGCTCAATCTTTTAGCTGGCGCGTTCCCGTCATCCTGCAATGCATCTTTCTTATTCCGATGCTCTTCATCATCCTAATTATTCCAGACACGCCACGGTGGCTAACATCTCATCATCGAGAAGATGAAGCTCTAGAGGTATTACGTAGGCTTAACAGGAAAAAAATGAGCGACGAGGCCATTGTCGCCATTGCTCATGATATTCGTACTGTGGTACAATTTGAGGCTTCACTAGATTCCGGTAGTTGGAGGGATCTGTTGAAGAACGATGAAATACAGTCTCAAAGACGTTTCTTAATTGCTTGCTCAATCCAGGCATTCCAGCAACTCGGCGGTATTAACGCCCTGTAAGTCAAGCCATTCGAATGCTAAGCCAAAAGAGCGACTAACATTCATCAAGAATATATTATTCCAATACGCTCTTTCAACAATCTGTGGGCCTTAGTCCTCATCTTTCGGCCTTGATGTCTGGATTCTTGAACACGTGGTTCTTCGTCGCATCTTTCATACCATGTATTCGCTCCCGTATCTGGAGTGATGAGGCAACGCTAAATTTTGACAGGGTTTCTTATTGACCGAGTTGGTCGCCGACCTCTGTTGCTCTCGATGGTAACTCTTATGTCAGCGGTGATGGCTACTCAGACAGGATTGATCTACAGCGTGAGCCAATTAACAAGTAGCCTAAAGTATGGCAGACCTCTAACAATGGCCAGGTTCAAAACAAGCTGCCAAATCAGAAGGCATGTGGTAGTGCTGCAGCAGCGATGCTGTTCATTTTCCAAGGGGCATTCACTGTAGGGTTCCAAGCCGTTGTTTGGGTATATCCTAGGTACATTTCCTAAAGAGCAGTTCTCGTTACTTGCAGACTAATATGCCACAGTGAGGTACTTCCATTGAAGCTCCGACAAAGAGGCAGCAGTGTCAGTACAGCTTGTAATTGGATTTTCAATTTTATGGTCGTATATGTATCGCAACAACCTCTCTTAGCAATCCCGATGCACAAGCTAATTTTTTGCGCAGATAACTCCGCCAGCAATCCAAAACATAGGATACAAGACTTACATCATCTTTGCGGTCTTAAATGCCGCTTTCGTGCCCGTCATGGTGAGATTGCAGTTATAATTAAAGCTTTTTTTGTGCATTGCTCACGGATTTGCAGTACTTATTCTATCCAGAAACGAAAGGTCTTGCCCTTGAAGATGTGGATAGACTCTTTGCGAAAAATCAAGACATTCGGAGACACATGAGTTTCGATGATGGAAAATATCATGATGTAGAGCAACAGATGGAATCAGTAGATATTAGCAAACCCTTGTCATAACCGATGTGATAAACAGTCCATAATAATCGAAATCTATTAGAAGTTTTTGGACTTGATAGTCTCCAACAGACAACCACCTGCTGTGAGCAGCGTTTGAATGCCTCAAGAGGCCATCAAACCTCAGTCTTGCTTCCTAAACCGTAAAATGAGAAGAGGAAAAGGAAAAGCGGGACAAATGCGTGTAAACCAAATACCGTAATACTTTTCACCATTCCGTACATATCAGTCATAGGATCCCACTTCTTCGCTGTCGCTGTGGCAAGAAACCATCTAGCGCCTTTACATCATCCTCGACGGTTGTTACTCGTCTTTCATTGAGTCCGCTGCCCTCAAGATCTGCAATAGCGATCCCAGTAATTGCAGTAAGAATCCTATCAGCCCATAACAGGTGCCGATAGCACATGCTGGGCATTCTGAGCGCATCTAGGCCACCAACCATGGTCAACATCTTGGCAAACGCCGGGCGATGAATTGCTTCACCAGCTGTCCTGTCTCCGACAACGATCTCACGGAAAGCTATGCGACCCACAGATAAAATAAGTCCAGGTGTCAATGCAGTCCTCGAGTCGCTGAGAGCAGAGTTTATAGCGCCAACAGTGAGCGAGGTAAGCCATATCTGAACTCTAGCATCCATCAATCCTTTCTGGACGAGATCATCTGCCGCGGAAAGCAGATTGACGTAAAAATATGCTGGATCACTCATGGCAAGTCGCTGCACCCAGGATAAACCCCCCGAGCGCTCTTCTTTGGTAGTTGCCATTGCTCGCCAACCACGAATGATGAACCCAGGCACTGAAAAGGCGTCAGTCGGTCTCGAGAGATTTGCTTAATTTTATATACTGACTATGGTGGAGTACTTGGGCAAAGTATGGTTCTGCAGGGACAGGATAACTCTCGAAAGGGTCTGCCGATTGGGGTTTGACAAGGCTGTTGAGTAACTTTGGCGTACGTGTGATTTTGTGTCGGCTCCAGACCGACGAAACTTCTTCATCTGTTTTCTGACCTGCATCTTCGTCTTCTGCGCATTCCTTCTGCGTTCGTATGTTCAGGACCGTCCGTGAATCCTCACTTAACTGTCTGGCACTGATAAAGCCTGACGGCGGATCTGGCCGTGCGGGCGTATGTTTCGTTCTCGATTTGATATCACGCGGCTTTCGGATTCGTGGTGCTACCTTGTGGCTATATTTGGCTGCACGAGAGCGCACTTGTTTCCTGATGCTCTCCTGACGATCTGAGCTCACATTTACAAAGACCAAATCGGAAGATTCAACCATCGGGTCACCAGGATTCTGTTCATCTCACCATGAGGGGATAATGTCGCCAAATTGTAATCTCCCTATGGAACAAACGAACATATCGGTGCCCGGAGGCTGGGAGGCTCGTCGAGGTCAAAGCGGCGCTATCCAGCCAAATTGGAAGATGCAGATCAAATCGGCAAAAAGGGGTAGGATTGGCTGTCTTAAGTAGCACTTGACTACGAAAGGATACAAGAGAGCTCACTGAAGTGACGGGCAAATTGAGTTGAAGTCTTCCACCCCAATTGACAGAGAATTGCCACTGAGATTTTTGAAAACAAAGCTCCAAGATGTACCGGGTTTACTCGGTAGAGAACGTCGGTGCGCCGCCCATCGCCTGCAGAGCCTTTTTCAAGAGGTCAGGGCGCCACGACAGACCACAACAATGTTTGATTTATTTTTGAAAGGCTCACGGTGGTGTCGAACAGTGTAGCAATAATTAGAGAGTGAAAAACACCATCACAGACTGTATCAAACGAGTACTATTCGCGAAAAACGCAGCGAATCATTCCCACATCCTGTTCTCAGCTCGCCATGGGCCTTCGGCAAAAATGCTGGGTGCGCTGCACGTTGAGAAATCCTTCGAGCAAATCCTCCATTCCGCTTTAGGAGCATGGAAGTTTCAGTGCTTTTTCCCGAAGGGAAAATGGAGACTTATATGTCGTACCGATCTACATTAGAGAGATAAACTGTCAATCAGCTATAGGTGCAGACTATTGAGGTTGAATTGCTTGTATTGTAAAGTATCTAACGCGGGGGGATGAGGGTGTGAAACGGATTTTTCAACCTGACAGCACGTTATCGTTATTATCTCAACAATTAGTCGCTCAATTGATTTCAGATTGAAACATATTATACATTAGCATCTACTCTCCAATCACACATATTCTAATAGTATAGCCTTATTAGCCACATCTACTACATATATGTATCCTCCTCTTTGGCTTTAATATCTCTTCCCTTATTTCAGCTTTAATATAACGTAAACCGCGGGGAAGCTGCGCAGACGGTGAAGCTGCGCATCTACGCCGAGCGTGCCAAACTATTCGCACTCAGGACTTACTATACTTAGTTTATGATATATTATTCGCAGAACTAAATCAGCATATAACCGTCTCTGTAGGCAACGCCAACGAGTAAGAGAGCAGGGTAATTATAAATCAACACAAGGAGTCTGTAGTAGCCTTCTATAAAGCGTTAGAGAGAATACGTTCGCTCTTATAAGCAGAAGAGCAAAAAGTTTGCCATATTGACTGCCAAGACGAGGAGGAGAGTACAAAGAAACAGGCTCTATAAGATGCAACAACAACATATCCCAAATCTAGAGATCGCAGAGGAGATAGAAGAAGGCATCTATAAACTTGCTAGCTCTTTAAAAATTCATTATATTACAGCTACATTGAGAAAAAGTCGTTTTAGAAAGTCTTGGCAATTTCTATGCACAGCTAAACCGTCTGCGCAGCTTTCCCGCGGTTGACGTTAGTCTTAATCAACTATAGCCTATACTCCCCTAATAGATAGTGTACAGTCTGACTAGATAGCCTTCCTCTTCCTCTTTCTACGAATATATATCGCTTTATTAGCCTATTGTAAAGCAGTGATTTGCGACTGTATTAGAGCTATTAAGGCAGCTATAACTTGTACACCCTTTACAAGCTAGTTAAGAGCCTCGTAGATAGGAGTTAATAAGCTGCTCTAGTGCCTTTCAAGCCTCTTCTTAATCAAGGTAGCCTGCTTATCTACTTCTTCAGCATTGTTTAGGGTCCTTCTATACTAGGACTTTTAAGATAAGTGAGCCAGTTCTGGAGTTACAGACCTTCCTACCTGTTCTAGTTTTGATAAGACGGCTTCTGGATTGAATAGGTATTAGCTAGATCCTCTAAAGCATCCTTGCATATTACTCTAAGTAATAGATGTATTAAAGGCTAAATAGAAGGAGGTAGGGAAGCCTACCTTTATAATATAGAAGATACAATTCTTTATAAGGTCCTAGTTCTGCTTTAAGTAAACCTATTTAAAAGGACTAAAGGAACCAATATCTAGTAGTTGAAGAAGATATGAAGAATAGGATAGCATCTAGAGTAGAACAATATCTTTATCTTTATAGAAGGCTCTAAACTTAGGTATAGTATAGCTTCTATAGTTGTTAGGGATAAGAAGCCTTTTGCTGCTAATTGTCTTAGATCTTATATACTTCTTAAAATACTAAATCTACTAGATACTAATCTTATTAGTAGTCTATCTAATTGTACTAAGTAAAAAGGTCTATATTGGAGGAAGGTCTTAAGTAAACTATAACTGATTGAATTACTTTCCTTTAAAGATAATAAAGGGTGGAATAGTAGAGCTACCTGCACAAACTCTTTAAATCAATAACCTATACAGTATTAGTTAGCTTAACCTACTTTAGCTTTGCTTATCTATCTATAGCTAGTACAACTATAGAAGTGTTGATTTGTCTTATTTAGAAGCTAGTCTTATCAAAATTGTAGGTATTTTCTAGAAGAATACTATACTTATTAACTGTATTCTGTACTAACCTAAACTAGCCTTTAATAACTACTAGATCTTTATATAGCCTTCTTTAACATTTATATATCCTTCTTAGTCGTATTTCTAGAGCTAGCATCCTCTTAATAACCCTCTATAACTACTTGATCCTAACTCCTTGCTCTCCTCTTACTTTACTGATTGTATCTGCTAAATCTCTTATAAGAGAGAGAGAAGGTAAAAGGCCTTGTAAATCTAGCTTCAATATATCCTTAATAAGCAACTCTTCTTCAATGTTACTAAAGTTCTTGTTCGTTAGTATAAAATGCTCTCTTAAGGATCTTCAATAAATTCTTCTAAAAAGCGCAGATTTGGAGATATTATAGGCCTTTGCAGCTACTAATATACTGTCGTATTAGCTAGAGTTGAATGCTGAAATTGCTAGTATAAAACTGCCTTCATTTTGGCTGATTTGAACGCGATTCAATGGTAACATAGTGTGTTGAAAGAGATGAGATGAAATTCGATAAAATCCTTTTCACGCCCTGATCCCCGGCGTTAATATGCACGATTTATATAATCGTCTGAATACCCCTGAGCTTGTGAGGGTTAAAATTACATTGACAAAAGTGGATTAGTGCTGAATGTAGAGTAACTGGGACACTGACATTAACACTTAGGAGATACGTTAACTAGCATCAAGGAGTTTCTGATGTCATCAACGAATCTGTAAGACTTTAGTGCCTATCAACATATTGTTCAGTCCTCTGCTTCTAATTCAAGCTTTACGTCGCCGGTTGCTTTAAAGTGAAGTCACTTGCAGCCTTAACAACACCAAGTCCTGCGCCTTGGGTCTGCACATTCCTGACCTGTCCGGCACTGTCTGACTGTCTCTTGCTCCTCTTCGATTTGAACAAGGTTGCCATTGAATGGCCTCTCCCGTGAGGATTACAATATCTTCCCTGACATACCCAGGGCGGCATATTCAGGACTTCGGGATTGTTCCACTCGTCGGTACTTCCAGAAGGTAACGGGACAGCATATGATGGCCACGAACCTTGGGTCAGATTATCGTAGGGTGCCCCCCACCAGAGACCAATAATGTCTGAAGCGTTGCGCGTTGCAAGGGCGGCGTGGGCATTGTGCTCAATCCAAGGAGTATAGCTCGAACACCTTCCAGCGTGTTCGGCTGCTAAAGATGACGAGGCAGTTTTGGTCAGACCATCAATGAGCGGTTTGCTCGTCGGCAGAGGATGACAGAACATATCAAGGTGATGAAAATAGATGCCCTTGAAAATCTGGTTGTTCTGCGAGCAGGTGGCCGGAGCATCGCAGTAGTCTTCCATAATGCCGTTGCGCCCCAAGCCAGCCCATTGGCTGGCTTCGTAACTTGAAATAGCATACCATCCAGTAGCGTTTATGACAGTCTCTATGTAAGAATAGCCGTCGGTAAGGTATGTTGTGTCGCCAGTAGCTTCCCAAAGGCCGCGCAAGCCCGAGAGAATTACGCCTTGATTATAAGTGTACTGAAGATGAAAAATTAGAACACGTAATTAAATCAAATTCAAAGCTAATTTTTGTGCTCACAATCATGTCATTAGGCTCGTTGCACGTCGTTTGATTAGGAGAGATATGAAATCCATCAATGATGAGACCTTGCGAATTCTGAAAAGGCTGCGACCTGAACCATTCGTACTCTTTGATTGCGTTTTGTAACAATAGAGGGTCATGGACGTCAAGATGAGGGAGCGGTGGTAGGGTAGAGTTAGTGACATTGACGTAATTTGGAGCAGGATAAGGGTCACTATTGTCGTCTCCCGGCCAGTACATGTACATGCCGATCGAGCTTGCAACAAAGAGCTCGTTGGTAATGGCATTCTTGTAGACTGCCAAAGCCGGGTTCCACGTTAGTCCGCCTCCACACAGAGATGTGTTGAACTCGTTCTGGACGATGTTGTAGAAAATGTGTGCCCGGTGAGCAAACTTTGCGATATCTTCTTGGCCCAAGGAACTCGATGCGTACGCATCATATTGATTGATGAATTTGAGTGCTTCCAGCCATTCCAAGACGACCCATTGAGCGTCATCATACGCAGCCCCGAAGATCTGGATACTGAGTCATTAATCGTCAGCATATGCTCGATGGTTTCCAGAATCAAAACTCGGCATACGTATCCTCGCCGCCATAATATGCCTCAATTTGGCTGAAGTATTTGTTAATCTCTGCATGGATTGATGCAGCTGACGTGTGGGCGTCCGGTACGTTGCCTCCGTACTCTTCGAGGGCGTTTGAGAACGAAATGTCTGACGCTGACAGAAGTGTATCAAGAAAGGCTCCTATCCATTGAATAGTGGTAGGCCAATATGTCCCATTCCAGTATGTGCTCTGCATAGTGCTCAACACGCTCTCGAATTGATCGAACCAATAGCCACCCTGATCATTCGGTCCGGGCCAATGCCATGGAGGACCACCACCTGGTTGCCAGGAAGGCCAGCCCCAGCCACCATTATCGCTGGTAGGGGCGGCCACAGAGACACCAATGGCAAGAAATATAGGGGCAAATCTCTGTTCAAACAGCATGATGATCAACCAGCTCAAGAATACTGGAGAGAAAGGTAGGAGTTAGGGCAACGAAAGGTCACCCATTGTTGATGGAAGGCATCTCTTCTAATATATAACCGCACACCTGGGGATCATCCACCACGCATAGGCATATTCACGGCGTTTATTTCATCAATGTGCCTCAGGGCCATTGTGCCTAATGGTCATGAGGAAGAAATTTACAGCATATGCAGGAACGAGAAAGGACCTGATGAGCAGGGGTTTGCGACATCAAGGCCATCAACAGGTTGAAAAGGCAAAAGGACCTGTCGATCTTTGTGGGGCAGATGGGTGGAGGAAGACGGGAGAGGGAGTAAAGGAGGGCCACACTCCCCTTCCCAAGCCTTTGACCCGTTGAAACTTCCCTTTTGGTGCTGAAATAGATGAGGGGATGGTTACAGCGCATACATGCAATGTACATGTATTGGGTGATGGTTGATGGGTGGTGTTGTGCCTGGACACGGGAAGAGGCGTGTGTGGACGGCTCGTGGCGGTTTCCCGGCCGATCATGCAACAACATGCACGCGCTCATCGGGACCACCAATATTATATTGAAAATGGCGGTCGAGAATAGCTAGAAGTTCCTTGCAGAGCTCGGTGTGCAATATTCCGATGATTGTGTTGCTCGAGCAGCTCGCCGATGCGTGCCGAAGGAGGCTGGTGGAGGTGGTGGTGTTGGTCATCACCGCGTCAAGGCCACAAGCATCAATCCTTGAAGCGCGTCAAAGATAATGGCCCACATGTAATGCACACCTCGCACACTAATGTCGGCACGTTTGGACAACATGTCGACGTATACTTTTGTGCAATTTCACATTTGAGCCCTCGGAAGGTGGCGGTTTTGTCGAAAAATGCCTGCTGTGCTAACGCTGGCAGCTAAGACGTTGAGGGTAGTATTTGATCCTTTCAATACTATTGCCACTGGCCATCAACGAACCGAGAACTGCCCCAGCGATAGTGTCTCGTGGCGCGAATCACGCTCACTCAAGCTGCAGGAGTAGTTTGCGAGTGGAGCAGAAGGTGGAAAACGAGTAAGCGATACAGTGGGCGCTGGGAGCCTCAATTTCTGCGAAGATGGGTGGGCAGAGAATGGCGGATTGGCTTATCGCGCCATGGGTTTGCGTAAGAGCGTACAGAAGACCTTGTGGGAGATTATAGGCGTTAAGGGGTCACAGAAGAGCAGCGAGTGGCTGGCGAACCGTTCTGAAGCGAGTCCATCCTTCATCATCAGCCCGTTCACCCCATTTAAAAGACGGACCGTCTCTCACGTCATTATTGGCAGCCCGAGCAGAATTGTCAGTTTGGGTGTTGCATTGTCAAAAACCAAGACTCCGAAGGAGATCTTACGTAGGGGCGGGAACGCCGTGACGCTTATGACTACAAATTGGGTCACTGAGAGCATTAAAGCCAGTAAAAATCCCCCAAATCGAGGTTTGAAGGGTTGAAAATGGCCACTGCAGGCATCAATAGCATGGCTAGCATCCTTCGCACGCTCGTAGATAGCAAGGCCAATCTCGCCCAAGATGAATTCGGATATCTGTAGAGCTGTTTGCTTGCTTGGTTCTTCATATTCATCAAGAGAAAACGAGGTATGATTTGCGGTATTTGCCATTATACGAACATTAGACAACGACGATGTCAACTTGCATTCACTGGCTTTTGGGTGGCTTATGTGGGGTTTGTGCTTATGACCGGTCGATTCCTAAACCCTTGTAAAGCAGCATTCGTATAATGCCGTGGACACCAAGGCAGGGTTTTGCTTGTGCCAATTCATTGAACCTAGTTTATTTCTGATATCATGAAATTAGGGAGGGTGTAAGAATAAAGTCTTTGAGCTGAGAGTTCCATGGATTTGCTAACAAGTTGGTCCATGTCGCGGTAACTTTCTTTTGCAACGTCAGTAACGAAATTTTTACAAAAATGCGAGCCAATCACAGCATTGATACAAATACATGTCACATTTCCCCAAATGTTTTACAGAGTTCTCTGATCTGAAAATAATAAATTTTGGGACGGACACGCGCCAGCGCGTAGGCTATCATCGCTAGTCTATCTGTATCAGTAATATTACCCATCAATACCTTGCTATGAATCCAAATGCGCTCATTCGAATATGTAAAACATAGTCGCCATTACAATTACCACCCATCCTGAAAACGCAGAGATCTGTGTGGAGTCGCCTTTCGGCACATTTCCGGTCGCCTTTTGTCCCAAATACCAGGCACCAATATCTGTTAGTTCACCCTTCTGTGTCAACATTGCAGCATTAGGTCCAATATTGCTTTGATCGCTTCGAAATGCCCCAAAGTATGAGTAATGGGTCAAATATCTTAAAACCAGCATCAGCGAAAGCCGGAAAAGGTTTGGGAGAATACTCACGACAGTGTATCGAACCATTGCGTGGACTGGTTGTAAAATTGCTGACTCTCTTCCAGATCTACATCATTGTATGCAAATTCCGTTACCCACATTGTCATGTTTTCATACGTGGCATTCACCTGGCCGACGTGGCTTGCCAGTCCTTCAAAATTTCCATACCAGTGCACAGGTATAAAGTCTGCCGTACAATTGCCATCACAATACGTGAAGAAGCTTTGCAACCAACTGAAGCCGGAAGGGGCGCCCGTCACTGCTGGAGCGCCTAATTTTACCCCCATTTCTCGCAGAGGCTCAATCTCACGAATCCAAGTCGCCGCCGCCGTTTGTGCGTCACAGCAACTACCACCATTACTACATTCATCCGGCTCATTGAATCCTAATACAAAACTTATGTTTGTCCCGCTGTCTATTAAGCCCTTGACTGTGTCGTAGAATGTCATGTCCGTATTGGATGAGGGCGTACCCCAGAGCATGGGGACAAATTGGAGTTTACTGTTGACAAATTCACTTGTCGGAGAGGCCGCATAGTTGTAGTACCAGTTCAGGTCGCTGCCTGAATCGTCCCAAATACTATCGTCTTGGCTTGAGTCTGACGTTGCTACGTAACATAAACCTCGTTTCGAAGAGTTCAGTGATTGAGTGAAGGCAGGAGCAACACAGGCTACGAGGAGAGCTGGAGTTATTGCGAACATATTAGACAGCTGCCTGTCGCCTCGGCAGTTCGCTGGAGAAATTATACAAAAAGTTGTCGAAGTTGCATACACCTTCTGATCTACAAGGCAGATGTATATCAATGACGCACGATTGATCGACTGTGCAGAAACCGGAATCCAACAAATGGTTGACGTAAAGAATGGGAGAAGTGATGAAGGACATAGAAGACCAATAATAATTCCATAATAAGATTTCACCCCCAAGCATATGAATACTCCTCCTACTATAGTAACACGCGGACAAAAATACTGTTGAGCAGCTGTGCATACTACATGAGTACTCGGAGCCAAAATGGACAGCCAGTGTCCAAACTCGGGAGGTTCTCGACGGGAATGTACAGAGGGGGGAATAATCATACCAACCCCCCTTGTTGCCTTGGCTAACTATATATGGAATAAGTACAGCGCCACTCTACCACCTTGTGGGACCCCCCTGAGCATCAATAACTGCTTGAAAGCGTTGTCTTATGCTTTGGCAGCATCTTGAGATGTCAGATACCGTCAATCTGGACCATTCTAACTGCGCTGCTTTAATCACTTTGTCTCGTGTTGTAGGGAAGTGGAGCCCAATCTTGTATTTCAACAAGCTCCATATGTTCTCAATAGGGTTCAGATCTGGCGATTGAGCTGGCCACTTTATCAATTCCAGCCCTTTACTAAGAAATTCAGCTCGTGTAGCCTTCGCTGTATGTGATGGAGCGCCATCCTGAACAACTAAGGCGCTTTAGCGAAATATACCCTCTTCTTGAATCGCAATAGCAGCCTTCTGAATCAATGGGACGATATTCTTGATGTATACGCCTTGATTAACACCTCCCCTTTCAAACACGAAGAATTCTTTTAGTCCACTTTGACTAATTGACCCCCATACCATACAGGCTGAATAATCCCTAAACCTTGCAACGAGACAGTCCTTATCGAGCGCCTTATCTTGTTTTCGAGTTACATAGACCTGACCCCAATATCCACGTCGAATTGATGCCTCGTCAGTCCACAGTACTCTCTCCCACTGCCTGTCTGACCAGTTTACATGCTCTTAAGCCCAATGCAGCCGCTCAGCTTTGTGTCGTTCAGTCAAGAGGGGTTTCCATTGAGCAGGGTGCCTAGAGTAACCCTCTTAAAGAAGGGCTTTTCGTATTGTCTTAATATCGTGGTTGTCGAGGCCTTCAAGCTGAGCAATTTGCTCAATTCGAAGCCTCCTATAGAAAGCATCAAGGGTTAGTCGATCGACAAGACGCTGACGTTTGGAAGTACTTAATACGGTAGGCCTTCCTCGCCGTGGTGGAGTCCGGGGGTCTCGTTCAAGACGCTTCAACACCCTTCCGATGGTCGCTTTGTCGGTTTTAAGCCTCTCAGCGATCTCCCTTTGCGAATAGCCGGCTTCGTGGAGTCCATATATCCGTCCTTGGTCAAAAGGTGTAAAGAGGCTGCCTCTGGCCATTGATGGTCAAGATGTATATGGTACATACACCAGGTATTGAGAAGCAAACTAAGAAGATAGCAATACCCCTGTATCATTAGACTCAGATGGAAACACGCTCTGCTAAAGACGGTTAGTCAAAGTACGTCAGAACAAGGGGGTTGGTATGATTATTCCCCCCCTCTGTACCGCTCACAACAGCATGGCGTGCCGGGTTTTCCGCGTTCGCCAAGAATAGATATGCGTTATCAGACGCCTCATGCCAACAATTCACCATCGCCCCATGAAATATAGACGGCACAAGTGACCAAATGTAGATGCAACAAAGACATTCTAAACATGTGCATGAACCTATTATCTTAAATGTGGAACAGCCAATTGTTGAGAGAGCAGGTTTCCTTTCCGCTTCACTCGCAACAGCTCAAACATGAACAGAGACGCCACCACATAAGATAAACCAGCAAAAATCTGGGGATACAAATACGCCCATCGTCCCATTCCCGGCCTTCTCAAATACAATGCAATCACCTCTGCAAATGTGGCCGGCAGGACTACGGTCAAACTTATAGTAGCGGAAATGTCAGCTCTTGTATTAATTTTGTGTCATGCTTCAAAACATTTGTTACAAATTCACCACTGTAGCGACAGAAAGGACGGGACCTCTTTGAGACCAGCTACCTCGGCGCAAAGAGGCCCGACAGTCATCCAATAGACACCGAGAATCGGACCAGCCAGCAATGAGATAAAAATTAGTACTCCATAATGGCTGGCTGGTATCCAAATAGCAAAAACACTTAACCCACAGCTTGAAGTCAGCGTTGCAGCCACCTCAATGCGTCCGAAGCGGTCACTGGCAAATCCTATCAACGGTCGTCCGATTCCCGTGCCCAGATTCAATACGGCAATCAAAACGCCAGCCTGAGCCTGCGTCAGTCCCGCAACGTGCACTGCATAGTTAGAGATACTGTAAAGAATCACCATTTATCCTAAAATCTTAAGAAATGCCCATGACAGCAATAGGAGACAATCGTATCGTTTGAGCAGATGGGTTGCGAAGCCCAACTGAGGCGGCTTGACTATGTGATTCCGATCCCTTACGAGGGATGTGGCGATCAAATTACCAATTAGGGCGATGATTCCTGTGATTCTCAAGGCTCAAGCGAGGCTGATTCGTTCAATCATGGCATTGGAACCTAAGGAGAATGTCAAGCCACCGAATCCGCTGCCAGCACTTGCAATTCCTCCAGCAAGCGATCGACGTTTGAGAAACCACTGCGGAAGGATCTGTACTGACGGTATAAAGAGTGAACCGATGCCAAGTCCAACGAGTAACCCTTGTGTTAGATAGAGGTGCCACATTCGGTTGGCGAAAAAGGTGGCCCCGAAGCCGCCTGCAAATAGAGCGCACCCGGCGGTCATTACAACATGGTGGCCAAGCTCTCGCGTAAGTACAGTGCAAAGTGGAGATATTATCATTGCCACGCCAAACTCTAAGCCACCAACGAGGGCATAGTCAAAAGCTGTTGCCACCGGGAAATAGTCTGTTCCGAGATATTGAGAGAGATAGACTCCATAGCTCTGCCTCTTTTTAGTGAATTTGGCGCCGGGTTTTCGTTGAAATGGAAACACCTACCCCGCGATACCCCTTTCCAGATGGAAGATGTCAGCCCTGTTTCTTTAAAGCGCAAAATGTCACAGTTTCGTTCTGTATCTTACCAAGTAAATCCATTAACGAGGGAAACGGCAGCACAGCATACCCAGCCATAGCCTCCATCCGGTAGAGGCTCTATTCGTGTATTGATGTCGTCCTCACTTCCATTCGTCTTCTGCTTGCCGTCAACAACGATGTTGAGGTCCTTCTTGATATCATGAGAAGTTTCCATCTTGGCGATATTCCACAGAAAGAGAGCTACTAGTACAAATAACTAGACTAAGTTCATAATATGACAGAATGTGGTTTCAAGAAATTTAATTTGAATGAAATGTCAACGGGTAAACGCTGCAAAATTGGGTGACAACGGCGCGATTTCGTAGCGGCCAACGTCTCCCGCATATAATCACGGTGCCTTCCAGCCAAACTATACGAATAGACAATTGGTTCGGCGCACTAATTTGAGGGCTGCTGGTTGTCACTGGGTTCTTTGCGAAGGACGTGCACCCAGATGTATAGACTATGCTAATGATCATACTGCCCAGTCAGACGCAATTCAGTAGAAGCTGGGGTGGTCAACGTTGTCTATGTAAGTATTGTCATTACTGCCTAAAAATTTATTATAAGAGTTTCAAGAATGCGGGGGCGCTTGAAGCATATTTAAATTTTGTATGTCTCAAGGATGTAAGCCAATTGTGTATTCAAAGACGACTTCTTTCATTATATTCGGAGCCCAAGCCGCCAACCAACTTTAGTCACCCTCGCAGCGATCAAGAAAAGACCGCCAATCATAAATGAAGCTCCAGCCCAGCTAAGGAATAAAAAATCAGCAATCAAATAGTATATTCGCAACCTATTTCAAAACACATACCTCTGAGCGTATAGATAATTTCCATCATTTCTTTGAATGAGTGCACCAGCTAATGGTGCTCCCGTCAAACAAGCAAAAGAGACGACCGAGAATGACATGCCCATCCTCACGCCAGCTTTACTCAAGTCTGAAGTTAAGCTTGCTAAAGTGGCAGGATACATTGATTGTATGCCGGCAGCACCACAACCATAGACAATTCCGAACGCATACAAACTTCCCGGAGATTTTACACCAGCCCAAGCATACATCATAATTCCGCATACGAATGTGAATGGAATTATCATATTTAGTGGCCCAATACGATTTGCGAAAAAGTTAGGCTATAACGAAGGCAAAGAGTCAGCATTCCAGACATTGCATAGATGCTGAGTCGCAACCAACCAATAATCGCCAAATAAATCCTGTACACACCATAGCTAAGAGGAGGTTGACTGAATTTTGATAACTCATACCAAGGCAATCTCTACCATAGGCACCTATGTAGAAAAATGCAAAGTAGAGTCCCCAAAAGAACAAAAATGCCGCAATACAATAGAGAACATATGGAGTCTCCTTGAAAGCTGCCCACTCGAATATAGGGCCGCTTCGGCGGGGAGGAAGTCGAGTCCTGTAAAATGCTATGGTTATCGCATTTGTGGCCACCATCACAAAGCCAATGATTCTTACAGTCCAGCCAAATCCGATCTGAGGTAGGAGTTGCTGAATGAGCACGGGAAACAAGACACCACCAGTACAGGATCCCAGAGCTCCGATTCCGAGGACGAGAGCGCGCCTCTTCTCAAAATAAGTCGACGTTAAGCCCATTGTGGGGGTGAAATGCAGCCCATTGGCAATGCCCATACAAAGTGCTTGCGAAAGAAAGAGCTGCCAATATTTTGTAGCCACTGATGTTGAGAATATCCCAACGATTTGCATAACCGACCCAGTAATGTAGACAGGTCTGAATAACCCAGCATCTAATGCACGGCCAGAGAAAGTCCCAATAAAAAAGAGTAAAAAAATCTGTACGGAACCTAACCAAGAGATTGTGGATTGTGAGACGCCAAGAACAGATTGATAGTATGTTTGAAAGCTTCCAAACGCTGTTGTATAACCAAATGTCGAAAGAATGGTCAAATGAAGCATAGCAGCTTGCACCCACGCTGTCAAGCCACCGTCTGGCGGAGGTCCTGGATTGGTTGACGACGGATCTTCCCTTCTAGAAATGTTTCCTGAAATCTCATCGCAGCTGACAGCTGTTGCCAGTGTCCCACACTGCTTGGCTAATGATGTAACGGTTAGATTCTCTGTTTTTAAGACCGCCGTTTTGATTGCCTCGTTTTCCTGTATGGGTTGTATGTTGGCATCCGCACTGTCTTCGCCCAATGCAGCCGTATCGCGAATAATTCGGTGCTTCTCGTCATCTTTACGCATAATATCCATTCCTAAGATCGCTATGCTTTGTGTGCTAGGACACTGAACTGATTCATGAGGGATTATTGCAAGAACGATATCGGCTGCAGGCTCATTCTTCCTCTAGTCGGCATCTCAATCACCGAGACAATACATTACTCAGGGCTGCCGCATAGGTGCATTGCCTGTCCACCAATGGCATGAGAGTCTTGGAAACCGGTTGTAAGATGAGGTGGAGACTGCTTTTTAAGCCGAGGGAAATGTATTTGACATAAGTCGGAGGCAATTGGGACAGAATTTATGTAAACTGATGGCCGCCGATTGATAATATAATTGCTGGATTCCATTTTGGAGGCGATCTGTTTGCTCAACACTTCGAATCACCATTCGGCTTCTGGTTACAACTTAAGAGATTAACACTCTACCGTTAATCTCGAGCGAGTATAAATCCTGCCGAGAATAAATTGAGCAGCAAAAGAAGACGTACATGTAGTTGAAGATGCTTTAAGTCGCCCAGCCATCAAATTAAGATACTCTTCATGGTACCCGGCCTCGATGTCTCGTACTCGTCAGGCTGAATGACAGCTGCTCAAATTGACCTTCTCAGCGTCTCTGTTAGCCTTTTGACGATAGGACACAATATATTTTGGCCGGATGGACTCACTTACGCCTAACTCGTTGAAATGATGTTGAAGGCGTCCATTGGTGTTGATAGATGTAGCCAGATCAGAAATTGTGTCGATGTTTGCAATGCGAACTCAATTTGCTAGCGATTTTGCTTTGGATGCACAAACACACCAACACCACAATGATATCTCTGGTATCAGACGCTCTAGACTGTCATGATCCTTAAATTAATATTGGCTTCATTAGATTTGAGACTTGTAACAACAATATCCTTTTCACGCCTTAAGCAAACAGAGCTTTCAAGTAATGAATATTTCGGAACTCGTCTTTCCAGAATTTTTTGTAAGTCCAGTTATTTCTCAAATCAATTAAATATCCAGATCCAGCCGATACTAAACCTCTGGGATTGCAGAAAGGTAAATCTGACCCCTGATTAGTGGGTACAAGTGCCAAAGAAAAAATAGTGGCCAATGCTTCGGGAATTTGTCGGGCCTGGAACCTTTCGTAGCGCGTCAGCCAGACGCGTCCGCGAGCAGCTTCGACCTCAAGCTACAATTAAGAAAGTCACCAAGGAGTAAAGATATCAAAGATGATTCCACCAAATTGGATATTAAAACAGTCGAAAAGCTCTCACATAAGTGATACACTACAGAGCCCTTCGGCACCTGCTAGCAAAGCTCGGAAGCGCAAAGGGCAAGAGGGATCTCATGATATCGAATGCAATCCTGATTGCATTGCTGTCAAACCACGCTTTTTAGAGCCACTAGCAGATGTGAGCGTGGCCCAGGTCCAGAACAAGCGCAGACGTGTCCTCAAATACGTGGCTTTGCCCGCGAAACCAACGATAGTTAGCGATAGGGCAAGAAGTTCTCAAAAAGAGAACCAAAAATCTTCAAACCGGGACAATCACAACCAACTTGAAATTCCAGGATCCAGACTACACCAAAAATCCGAACAAGGGAGGCTAGATGCGTTCCTACTGTCAACCCATACTGGCCCAGTGAATATGAACGAGAGCCTAACTGGCAAAGGAACTACCCAAAATATAGGATCAGTTTCACCACAAGGTTCTTTAAAGCATGCCAATAAGTTTTCGCCTGAGTGTAGGGAATCGAAACTCCTTCGTGTTCGTCGCAGCACAGCAAACCGTTCATATGTTCTCGATAACTCGGAATCATCAGACAACGAGCTTTCACGTCCCCGGTCGAAGAGTAACGCTCAACAATACGACTCAGACTTCGAAATTGGTTCCGTTACAAGCGTGGAATCTGAAGAGGAAGATCATGACAACGAAAACTCTTCTCTGCCGAGCTGTGATTCGGACTCACAGGATGATAAACCTCCTGGTCATGGCCCACGGCGCAAACGGCAGACTGATAGCAAATCAGCAAATCTCATCGCAAGCGTTCCAAAGAGAGCAACAAACGCAGCCGATGGGGACATAAAACGCCTACTCGATCGCCAGAAAGGTGAACCGAAAGGCCTCGATTTAAGTCTTCCGCCACTCTCGGACGTTAAGGATATCTTTACCGATGCCACAAGGAAAGCTTTGACTCTAGGCTTAAGAAAGCCTATCGAAAATCTCCGTGGACGCCGATTACGTGTTGCAACTATGTGCTCTGGAACTGAAAGTCCACTTCTAGCGCTCCAGATGATAAGCGAAGCGCTGAGAGATCTTGGCGAAGAGACAATTGAAGTTGAACATATTTTTTCAGCGGAGATAGTGCCATATAAACAGGCTTATATCGAGAGGAACTTTGCACCGCCCGTAATATTCCGCGATATCACCGAATTTATATCTTCCTTTGAGGATCCGATGCCTCTGGCTACGACCGCATATGGTGCCCGCGTCGCAATCCCGACAGAAGTTGACATTGTCATAGCCGGTACATCTTGTGTCGACTATAGTCGGCTTAATAACAACAGAAAAGGTATTGCGGATGGAGGAGAGTCGGGGCAGACGTGGCTTGGGGCTCTTGCGTATTGCCGAGCTTGTAAGCCATCTCTTATATTGTTTGAAAATGTTTTCGGTGCAGACTGGCCCAGTATGCTCGCCCACTACCGCGAATTGGACTATGATTGTAAAGTAGTCCTCGCAGACTCCAAAGACTACTACATTCCACAGACCCGGCAAAGAGGGTATATGGCGTGTTTCCGCACACAGCACGTCGGTCAAGGCGGCGCTGCTACAGAGTGGCAAAGATTAATGCAAAAGTTCCGCAGGTTTGCCAGTAGTCCTGTCAGCTCGTTTCTGATTCCAAATGACCAGGTCGTCATTAGGCAGCAGGCACATGATGATGATACAGTACGCGAAGTAGATTGGTCGCAATGCGAGATAACCCAAATGCAATACCGAGCGGACGAGCAGCTTGGTAATGCACGGCCTTTTACGCAATGGACCGAGAGCGGCACGATGTCAGTCCCAGACAATGGAAATCAGCATTGGTATCGCAGGCAAGTCGAGCGAGTGCTAGATACTATAGATTGTGCCATTCTCCGGAAAGCAAAGGAAGGTTACGATGCGCGTTACAAGACTCGTACCTGGGATCTGTCTCAGAATATATACAGATTTAGGGATCACTCCCCATTTGGGATCACAGGATGCATCACTCCTGACGGGATATTCTTCATTTCTGACGCTGGAAGAGCCATGGCTGCCGAAGAGACCCTCAAACTCCAGGGAATTCCACTAAGCAAGATTTCATTTACGACGGAGACCGCTAAGGAGGTGCAAGATTTGGCAGGCAATGCTATGACCAGTACAGTAATTGGCTGTTCTTTACTTGCAGCTCTGATTTCAGGATATCACCTCCTTACCGATTGCGGTGCGACAATGATTTCGAAACCTCGCTTGCCAGCTCGTCAGTTAATATTTCGGGACAAAGCGGTATCAAGCTCTGTCTTATTGACGAAGGCTAAAGATGTCGATATTTCAGCTCTTGTCGAGTTGGCAACGCGGGCTTTGCGGAAATGTTACTGCGAGGGGAGCTTCGGTATGCTCCAAAAGCCTATTCAGCAGTGTCAAGACTGCGGACATACTACTCACGTCTCATGCGGTGGCAATCCTCGCCATCGCTATGAACTAAGCCAACATCTCACCGATGTACGCCTTTCCCCCGCAGCATTTGATGAGCATCTGCGATCGTTGCTTCCGTTACATTTTGTCTTCAAATTGCAAGGGAATTGCAATGCTTTCGGTCCAAAAGACGAGCCGAATTATCAGGCGGCTGTTGAGCATGCTCTGTCCCAGATCTTCACGTTTGCTGGCATAAGGCGGACTCACTGTTGGACTGTTGAGTACGTCGGCTCTCAAGCGCGATTGGATCTCGTTATTGATTCTAGAGGCGCTGAGTGGAGACTTTTTGCTATACCAGCCAATGATCTGCCGAGCGATGATGGTATACGCCGGGAATTGCAACAACCAATAGCTAGAGCGATCCTTACAGACACTCTTCTTCCACAATGTTCTGAGTGGAAGTTGCGCAGGCCAGTAAATCTGCAACTATCTGGGAGTGTAGGCGCAAAAGAATCATGTGGCATGGTGTCGACGTGGAGAGCGCGCAACGAGATGCCTGAATACCTAAATCAGCAGCAACCGGCTGAGTTAGTGGTGCACGTTTCAGAAGATTGCAAGTCAAATCTGGAAGTAAATATTGATGGGACGTATCGTTATCTTCCTAATTGCGGCACTGCGTGTGATTCACTGTACGTGCGAGTGGATGCAGATAAAAGAACCGAACCGCCTCTCTACCTTTTTCTAGATCCTACACGCACAGGGCCCGAGAATCAAGATTGTTTTGTGTTCTCGCATAACAAAGAGCGTTTGGAATATAAGGAGATCAGGCACATTATCGCCCGCATTAAAGCCCCTTGGAGACCATGGCCTAGAGAAGACCAACGACACAAAGGAGCACAATTACTAGTTGACTCTTTATGGATCCCGAGCTCTCTGTTCATGCAATCCGAGGTAGAGCGCCTACAGTTGCACTATCCGATCCAGGACCAATTCTTACTCGAACCTTGTGGCGATGGCTGTTACAAGAGTGAACTTTTGATGGGTTGCACTTTTAAGAGTTCCAAAGTTACGACCAACTTAGAAGACAATAAAGCTGACGATCTTGGGTTTCTATCAGAGAGCGCGTGGGTATTCGAAATCATTAGACGCGAGCTCAAAGTGGACTGGAGATCAATTTCTCTTCCGAAAATCTCGAGCATGGGATGCAGCTCTTGCGCCCCTCCGAAGCCACAACTGCGATGGAAGTTAGGAAAAGATAGCAAATCCATCGTTCCTTTTGAGGATCCTGTCGAAGCTGCTATTTATGAGCGAGCCATCAAGAGGCAACCGGATACGATGCTCGTGAAGCTTTCTAAGGCCGAGACTTATTTGCTTCGTTTGGATTTCGGGGTAAATATTACTTCACTAGCTCATCGCGCCATCGCAAGATTGCCATCTGATTCTAGAATCAGCCACGTCAAATGGCGGCTTAATACTGCGCCCATGGTTTCGACATGCGCTACCTTTCCAGGCTTTCAATTACATGCTGCTGAAGGAACACAACCGTACGATGCAGATCTGCAAATGTCAATATCTCTCTTCCCGAAGCAGCGACGTTCGCTCTCCTGGATGAAGCAGCAGGAAGAGGGGGTCGAATTTTCTGTAGAAGCATCGGAGGAGGCTGTGTTGGCCGAAATAGGATGGCGCGCTGAAGTTTGCGCTTCTGCAAACCTCTGCATCCGTGGCGGAATATGCGCAGATCATCCCGGGTTTGGGAAAACTATAATAAGTCTTGCACTTGCCCAGTCGGATTTCTTAGAGCATCAGCCAGTTACCATTCGCGAAAAGCTGGAGTCTCGCCTTACTGGCGAAGCAGCCGGACTCTATGTGTCGGTGGCGACACTAATTATTTGCCCTGGAACGCTGCTAAAGCAATGGAGCGATGAAGTGAGGGAAAAATTGGGCTGGAAAGAGGGATATCTCTCCATCAACAGCCTTTCAGACCTAAACAAATGCACTATCGCATCCATAAAGTCGGCTAAGATCATTATTGTCAACCGCTCGCTCTTGGGTTCTGAAGCGTACGCTGAGCGCCTCGCCGCATTTGCGGGGGTCCCTGGTCCAGCGACCAAGTCATGGAGAGCATTCGCGCAATGGCTACAATTCGCCAAAGGCCAAGTAGCGGAGCATATACAAGTTCTGGACACAGCAGGCATTACGGGGTTGAAGCGGCATGTTAAAGACAAATACGCAAGATTTCTTCAAAGCGATGAATTTAAAGCGGCCATTCCGTCTAGACGCCTTCGTGGGAAGAACTATGTCGCTCAGAGGTCGAAAAAGGCGCAGTCAGCCACTACACTGGCCGCCTTTGCGTCTCTAGACGTTACTGGAATCGAGAAGCCCCTTTTCGAGATGTTTTACTTCAATCGCATCATCATCGACGAGTTCCATCAATATGATCAGAGAGAATATGCTGCCATTAAAGCGTTGCAGGCTGACAAACGCTGGGGACTATCTGCCACTCCTGCTTTGGGAGATTTTTATGATATATCCCAGATGGCTGGTTTGATCGGGATTCCGCTGCCAATTGGTAGCGACGCGAAGGGGGTGATGAAGGCTGCAAACCGAAGAACTCTGCAAAGAGAGATGACAGATTTTGAAAGGTTCGACACCATGACTCGAGAGAGTCCATCCTACTCGATTCTTTCGCGAATTCATGCATTAGATCAGCGGTTCTTGGATACATTCGTGCGCCGGAATATTATGGTGTTCACGGAAATGCCATTTACAGATTGTTTGAAACCGGTTTCACTAGACCTCGCTCACCGTGCAGTATATGCAGAATTATCCCAACAGTTGAATTCTTTGGATATGCGGATTAAGAAAGGAAAGAAGACCAATGGTACAACCAGGGATAAGCAACTGCATGAAGCAGTGAAATCATCAGAGACAGCAGAAGAAGCATTGTCCAAAGCAGCGTCGTACTATAAGCACAATGACTTGGCTGATGCAATGAGCAGCCTAAAAGTCTTGATCAAAACCCGTGAGGACGAGATACGCCGCCTGAAAGACAAATTACTCAGAGCAATCTTTGATGCCCGTAGTAAAGTGCCAAATGATCTAGTCAAATGGAAAAAGACTTGTCTGGATGAAGGAACCCTTGGGGATGGGGCGGCTATTCGCATAATTCGAGAGATTTTTGGCCAGCAGACAACTAAACAAGAAATAGACTCCTCTAGTGATGAAGAGAATCAAAATAAAAGCCAGAAAGGGAAAAATGAGCTGGTGAGTGTGGTGAATAATCTCAGTAAGCGTTTGGTGACTGCTATTCGCTCACACCGTTACCTCGAAAACCTGCTATGCATCCAGAAAGAAGGCAGAGTTCATTGCGACCATCCACAACACGACTCACCAGCGTCGCTGCAAAGTAGCGGCATCTCTGCACTCTGTGGCCATACCATTTGCAAGTCCTGCCACACACAGGTACGAAAACAACACAGCAATCAATGTCCATCACCAGGTTGTAAAAGCGCGATGCACGACTATCATCTTGTGTGGAAGCACAAGATGGGAGATTTGGACAGCGCCACCTCTCTCGTCCCATACGGGACGAAAATAAACAAAGTTATGGATCTCCTCGAAGAAATCCAAAGGCTTGGTGATCAAGTCATCCTCTTCGTTCAATACGCGACGCAATTGGATGAGCTCGAAAAGGCACTCCAAGATCGCAGAATTCCATCTACAGTAGTAAAAGACTCCAATCGAGCTGGCAGTCAGATAGCCGATTTCCGCGCGTCAAGGGAGAAGACGGTCATTGTGCTAAATGCTTCTGATGAGACCGCAGCTGGGTCAAATCTGCAGAACGCAAACCATGTGATCTTCTTTGCTCCTCTGCTGCGAGACAGTCAGTATGGATACGAGAGCACGATGGCACAGGCGATTGGGCGCGTGCGAAGACCGGGCCAGACCAAGCAAATCCATGTCTACCGCTTCCTCGCCCTCGATACTATCGACGTGGACATCCTCGAGCATCGTGAAAGACGCTTAGACGCGTTGGCTGAGGCAGGTGCTCCGAAGATTCATCCCCCAGTGTCAGCGTCGGTGATGGATAAGAATGAGGAGCGAAAGGCCGAGCGTACCCAGCTGGTTCAAGAGCATGGACGCTTTAGCTTGCGGCCGCGTTCATGGCTCGTTCGATGCCGTACGAATGAAGATCCCGCCGAGTTGGCGAAAGTGAGAGGAAAGGACCGTGTGCGAGGGTGGGAGGATTTCTCATCCTTGATCAAGTTCTCAAGAGCTTATACTGAGGATGATGACTGACGGCATACTTTCTTATGGTGACAATCTTCCAACCACGAAGAAATGTATGATTGGTTTGGCTGTGTAGTGTTGCAGTAATGCGTCATTAATATCTTTACAAAACCAACATCATATGATACCCAAAACTGAACACTGAAAGCCGTTACTTGGTACAATCACGCCTCCCTGAACTTTGGGGAATGCCGGAAAACACCTCTTCCCGAACGCCTGCGCTATGCATCCCGAGAAAATACCGATGTGGAACCACGTGTGCCTGCGTTTCACATCATAATGAGCATAATGTCATTCCGTCGATAAAATCATCTTTTCTCTCTCGCTCCGCCTTGCCAATTCCTTCTTCTTGCTATGCCTCCTTTCATTCTCTTCTCTGCGTTTGATTGCTCTTAGTTCTTCGCCTTTGATCTCACCAGCCTTCTTAACCTGTTTAGGCACGTGTCGATGCCGCGCAATGCGTTTGATCTCTGGCATGTGCTTATATCGCTCGCGCAAAGCGGCATCATATTCCAACTTCTGCCGCTCTCGTGCAGTCTTGACGCCTGATCGCTCTGATGCGCGCGCGCGCCACAGCCTAACGTTGCCGTCGTCCGAGCCGGAGAGAACGTAGGCATTGTCTGGAGTCCAGCGGGTGCAGAAGACGCGCTGCATACGTTTGGTGTGGTAGACATCGCGGCTGTGGCCGTCGGTGCGACGCCAGAGACGGATGCTGCGGTCATAGCCGGCGGAAACAAGCTCCTCGCCGGTTGGGGAGAAGTCGACGTCCATCACCGCAGCTACATGGTCTTTCAGGATGTTGAGAGCACGAGAGAGGTTGCGTGTGTCGAATAGGTAGATATTGTGGTCCTCGTTTGCAACGGCAAGGTTGAAAGGTTCCATGGGATTCCAGGCCAGAGCGTTGGAGGCAAGGGTGAGGGTGGCACGGTGGGTGGCGGTGGAGGTGCGCAGGTCGTAGAATGCAAGGGAGCGGTCAGAAGCGCAAGAAGCGAGGAGCGATGTCTCACTCTGATTGAAGGCGATGGCGCCAATGGTGTCGACTGCAGTGGGCCAAGCGAGGATCTGGGTCGGGGCGGAAGCGGGGCGGGTAAGGTCATATACCTGGATGGAAGCGGCAGCGGCAGCGGCAAACGCAGGCTCAGTGCGGTGGTGAGATATACTGGTAAATGCATTCGGGCCCAGCCAGGTGGCGGCGGGGGGGGAGTTGGAGGTGGTGTTGTAGGGGTCGTACAGCTGGACAGTCTTGTCGGTGCCGCAGGAGAGCAATTTGCGATCATGCGTCCAACACATACCGCGCACTACATTTTCGTGTGCACGAGCCTGCCACACCTCGTCGCGGCTGGGCAGATCCCACACCTTGAGCACACCATCACCACTACCGCTAGCGAAACGGTCCAGCGCCTGGGGATCTCGCGCGAGCGTGTACACTCCATCCACATGACCTCGGCCGAGCTGTGCAACGAAGGGTGCAGCGAACATTCGGTCCAATTTCGTAGCATTCAGTGCCCTCGTGTACTCCCTCGCCCGCTCGAATGGATGCAGCGCCGGATCAAGATTGCGCGGCTGCCGAGCCACGTCGCTGCCAGGCGCTTGGTACGCGCTGGTCGCGCGCGAGAGCGCTTTAATTTTCTATGTCGTTCATCAGTTAACGCTTTCATGAATTGCAGCCGCATGGGGGGAAGACATACCATGTCGTAAAGTTATCGTCGCTCGCAACGACGTGAATGTGTTGAAATAAATTTGGCGGGTGCGCGGAAATGCTCCGCGTTGCGGCCGCATCGGCCGAACCAGAAGCAGCCATCAGATGCGTTTCTTGAGCCTCATTGAGCAAGCAACCACACACCATCCCCGACAATACCTCCGAACGCATGCCTCAGCCCACATCCACGCTCGTGAAGCCATCCAACGCGATGGCGCAAGAGGAGAATGCCAAGCGGATCGAGGAGGCGAAGAAGATGCTCACAGACCAGCCGTGCAAGGCGGAGCAAATGTACAAGGACATCCTCTCCAAGCCACCGGGGGCAAATGAGAGGGCGGTGCGGGATTTCGAGAACGCTCTGATAGGCTTAGGTGAACTGTACCGAGATGGCAAGCGGACGGAAGACCTGGCGAACCTCATCCAACAAACACGGGATGTCCTCACCAGCTTCGCGCGGGCGAAGACCGCCAAACTGGGTTTGTCCTTCGGCGACAGGTTAATACACACTCCATGCTAACTCATGCGCCAGTCCGTCAACTCCTTGACCTATTTAATGCAATCCCAAATACTCTTGAGACGCAAATTGCTGTTACCAAGTCGTCCATTGACTGGGCTGTCTCGCAACGGCAGGGCTTCCTACGCCAAAATCTGGAGGTGCGTCTCGTCGGGTTATACATGCAAAAACAGGCGTATTACGACGCTCTCACCCTTATCAATGGCTTGCTCAAGGAGCTCAAACGACTAGACGACAAGCTCGTTTTGGTTGAGGTTCAGCTACTGGAGAGTCGCGTCTACCACGCGCTGGGCAACGTGCCCAAAGGCCGTGCCGCTCTGACTTCCGCCCGCACCTCTGCTGCCTCCGTTTACTGTCCTCCACTGCTACAAGCCGGGCTGGACATGCAGTCAGGTCAGTTGCACGCTGAGGACGGCGACTTTAACACCGCCTTCTCCTACTTTATCGAAGCCATGGAGGGTTATCACACACAGGATGCGCATGACCGTGCCACCGCTGCTTTGCAATACATGCTCCTCTGCAAAGTCATGTTAAATCTCACAGCCGATGTCGACACGCTCGTTTCATCAAAACACGCGCTTAAGTACGCCGGCAAAAACCTCGACGCCATGAAGGCAATCGCGCGAGCCCATTCTAATCGCTCGCTGGAAGAATATGAGCAGGCGCTTCATCACTACCGCTACGAGCTGGGCAGCGATCGTTTCATTGCGTCACATCTCCGTCGCTTATACGATAGCATGCTGGAGCAGAATTTGATAAAGGTTATCGAACCCTTCAGCCGGGTTGAAATCAGTCACGTTGCCCACATGGTAGGACTGGACGTACAGCAGGTCGAGCGAAAGCTGAGCCAGATGATCCTAGACCGAGTAATTATTGGAGTGCTGGATCAGGGTGCGGGAGTATTGGTTGTGTACGAGGAGAGCGAGCGGGATCAAGGCTATGACGCCGCGCTGGAGACGATCGAGAAGCTGAGCAATGTTGTGGATGTACTGTATTCGAATCAGGCTAGTTTGTTGGAGTAGACGGTCCGATGCAGAGTCAGGTTTCGGGGCAAGAATATCCGTGTAAAATTATGATAAGCTTTTATCATCAGGCTCCCCAAAGGGAGATAGCTGCTTTTTGGTCGAGTTCTGCTTAAGACCTTCATTTTCTATGACGGATGTCGGAACTGAAATATGGTGACTCTTCGGTACTGGACCCTTGTGAGGCTCTTTAAATATATCTACACTGCACCAAGATCTGACAGCTCGGGTAGGTCGGAATGGAAATAAATCTACCGATTTCGGAAGTAGAATCAGCTGATGCTACTAACTGATGGTCGGCGAGGATCACGATAGAAACTTGGTGCAGAACAATATTGAAGTATACAATGCCTAGTAATATTAGGGTTAAGGACCGATACATGACGCCTTGAGCTTCGCTGACACAACAGTACTCGTGTCCTGATCGTTCGTCAACAGCCCACGAAGCGTTGGGCCCTGAAGCTCTTTAAAAGTTCCTGCAAGAGGCTCATCTTCTGTGGTACCGTTCGGACAAACTTGGATGACAGCTTATCATGTTTGATTGAACTGAATGTTGCCTAGATCGAGTAATTAAGACCGTTACGTTTGCCGCTGACTAGGTATTCCGCTGTGCAAGGCTTATACTCATATTACTACTACTACTACTACTACTACTACTACTACTACTACTACTACTACTACTACTACTACTACTACTACTACTACTACTACTACTACTACTACTACTACTACTACTACTACTACTACTACTACTACTACTACTACTACTACTACTACTACTACTACTACTACTACTACTACTACTACTACTACTACTACTACTACTACAACGACGACGACGACGACGACGACGACGAGAATTAAAGGCAGCCAACCGCCACGACTTTCATTTAGGAATATAAATCGCCATAAACAGAGGCGGAGATTATTTGTCAAACATGTCCGACGATATTACGAACAGTTAATTCCCTTTATTTACCACAAGTTCAATGGCTGACTCATCCCCCTTAGTTATTATTTAGAAACAGTCTCAAAAACCTTCTGTCTAGTATTGTCGCTTTGTGCTTTTCCTTCGTCGCACCGCTTACGGTCTGTTTTCGACAACCTTTATTTCGCCACTTATACCCTTCCTCGTGGTTGCCATGTGCATGACACAAAGAGTGCGGGCAATACATTAGACTTTAATCGGCAGCAACAAAGTTTCACGTGCCTAAAATCGGTATTATTCCAAGGTGTCGGACCAAACAGATGGGAATGACACCGGTGTAGAGCTGCCAAAACGGCTAAATTAAAAGAGTATAAGCATGAGCCTCCACCCCATCCTGAATATCTACTGGTATTTAATCTCCAACCCACCAATCAGACAAGAGAATATCAATCGTGGCTTATTGTTCATTATACACTTGGATACATGTTATGCTAATGGTCGAAAATATCAGGCTTCTTCTAGGATCGGAAGATTGTATGACCGTCCAATGAAAATCAGAATTCAGGACAAAGATCGACCGCTCTGCTTTCAGTTGCAAGGGTCGCTTTTTCAGGCGCTAAGACGGATACGAAGCGTGAAGAAGATCCGGGTAGTTATGGATGATGCATCAACTCATAGCTAGAATTGAGAAAATCAGCAAGTACCCAGGACAGATCATATCTATGGCGAAGCTGGCAGAGTATTTTGTTTGGGCCAGCGAGAGAATTGAGCAAGGAAAAGACGAATATCGGTTAAGGGGCAATGGGTAGCACTTAAAGAGATGCTTGGGTTTATCAGCGATAAGGTGCCCACGCCATGGTTATCCAGAGAACTCTGGTAATCTCAAAGCCGCAAAATACTGGGAGGTATTGCTTCATGTAATGAAACGACCCCCGTTCATTCAATGTTTAGCTTTGCAAGAACATGCGTTAGCCAAAGAGTGCCTTATGTATTGCGGGCAAAAAAATTGCTTGGGAAGAGCTTGCAAAAGCCATTGCGTTCTTCATGGAGGTTGAGTCCGTATCGCGGCGACTACCAGAAGTCATCCAAAAGGATAAGACTTCAGACTGCTTTGCTTTGCTTCAATTATCTTGGAGTTGCAGTGTCATTTAATATTGACAGTAATCTATTTCACACTTACCTGATGGTGGAAAGGGCATGTGCTTCTAATCTGGCCACACCAGTTTCTCATTTGGCCGGCTTCTCGGCCAGCGATCTGGTGACGAATATTTCGCACAATGCAGGAGAAGAAAAAATGCTGAACGATTCGTTAGGAATACCTGATTCTCCGCAACGTCAATATGGCGCGGTGGGTGTTCGTATGTTGTGCTGCAAGAGAGGGCGTTTCAGAGAACGACGTGAAGATGAATACTGAACGTGTATGAAAGGCTTGGACTGGGAAACGACATCATGGGAGTATTTTTAATTCACAAAGCAAACATGTTCTAAAAGAATGATGAAGAGTTGATCGGATGATCATGTGTCAATCGAGACCCTCGGAAATATGGATTGAACATGTTCTGGATAACAATGGTCGCCGATCGAGGTCCGAAAAGTAGCAACGCGCTGTCTTCATACAAGCTGTCATACCTCGGAGCACTCGGATGAAGCAGATTCCGAAGCGTTGAACGCTCCGTGTGTGCTGGCCTCGTCCATATCGCCAGGAAACCCAGTTGAAACACACAGAAGTTGCTAGGGACTCCCCAAGAGCCGCATGTGACCGGACGACAGGATGTGCATTCAATAATAATGTGGTGCCCCGATAGTATTACGAAGCATGACAAGGTTCTTTGACAGCTCGAAATGAATCAGGAAGATGACAAGAAAGATTTGGACAGTGGTGTCAGAGAAACTGTGAGATTATTCCGATAGAACCAAGGCGAAGTAAGAGGATGGGTCTCGCCTTCCAGATGAGGAAAAGAACCACTTTGGAGACAAGTTGCACAACTGACGGCATATTTTGCGCACTGAACAGTTCGTTGGCTCTGTGCTCCATGTGTTACTTATGGAACACAATGCCCGATTAGTATTCATGCTTTGCCCTCTAGTTTCCATGTTGTTCCATGGGTCGTCAAGAGTTACTCCCATGGCTCCGTCACGAATATTCCATGTGGCTGCAGCGAGGTAGGATAAGCATGGCCAAAAACGGTTGCGATGATTTTGTTGCTGCCAACTTGGCCCGTGGGGAGTGGTTCCATCACGTTTGGCCGAGATTTGCTCAGAATGCCAGTCCGGGATATATCTCGTAATTTATCTCAACTTTAGTTGTCAACGGCAAGCCATATGTAGAAGTGGCTGTCGAGGACAAATACGAAGAGAAAGCAAGAGGGACAGAACGGAGCAGTCAATCACGGGTTTGTGGACGAGGCATATGTCCACAGCATGATGAACGAGGCAATTGCGTGGCAGAATCAACAGGAAAAGTGAGCCGGGTTTTTTTGAGGCGATTTCGAAGGGATTGAATGTCGAGGGGGACCTTTTCAGATTGAATACAGATCAGACAGATCCAGAATTTCGCTCTGGCAGGCCGTTGAACATCCTTTCTTTTGGAGCTGTAGCCTTCCCTTCCCTTGTTGATGTTTGGATTGGCACGAAGCCATCTTACGAAGCCATCTTCAGCGCCCATGGCAACATCAGCAGCCGACAACCCTTCCCGATTTCAGAGGACTCCCGCGGAAGCCCGTTTTGACTCTCGACTGCTGTTTCACTGATACCCAGCCTGCCTGCCGTCTCAATATCACGAAATGAGAGAGCGACGCGGACATCCTACTTCATCACGCTATCTAACCCACCTGGGCAATCGTCGGTGCCCGGCGCAATCTCGCACAGAGCACCGTGACCAATTTTGAAGCCGTCGGCAGTCCCAAAGTCCCCGTCAATCCCATGAAGCACCTGTCTTGGGTCAGGCAGTTGCACCGTGAATCCGCCATTGATGTATGGCATCGCTCATGCGTCGTCGATGACGGAGATACCAACTAGCTTTACCAAGTCGGTTCGTTGCAGACACCGGTTTGCCCCCATTTCCATACAACCGAACTGCAAGCTTATCGCCCAGTATCTTCGTCCGCATGCATCCGTCTTTCGGCACTTGTATCTCCTCCAATGCATTGCGCACGCTGCACGTTGGGATTGGGAACGTCAGCAAAGCAAATGAGAACACGCCGGGACGACGTGGCCAGGAGACACACCGCTAGTATGGCGTTTTTTTTCGTGCCGTTATCTCGGTCCGTGAGCCGCGAGTCACCGCTTCGAATGAGCAACAGGCCATGCATGCACCATGGGGATGTTGCGAATCTCTTACTCTTGTGCCGGCGGCAGCGGTCCAAAGGAAATGATACTCATTAAAACAAAGTGTGGAGAGAATTCGGCTCTTCACGAACCGACACGTCGCCAGCCGCAGCACCTGGGCAGCATCGCTATCTGGAGGTGGGAATAATAATTACAACATCCTTCGCACAGATCATGCCGGCGGTTCACACGGACCATCCATCCTTTGAGCCACCGTTGAAGTTTTCCAAACAATTTCTTGTCGACCCCGGACCTCTGCTCCACAGGGCCTGCAATCTTCCGAGCGTTTCTGCAGTAGCTGCATCCCAAAAGCAGGCGTACGCAGTGCCGGGACGAAGTATGAAGTCACTTGGATTGCTTGCCCCTATACTCCTTGGTAATTGAGCTTCCACGGATCTGGAATTCGATACGATATCCAGCCTGGTGGCATGGCAGATGCCCAGGGTCATTCGGCTGATGCTCGTCCGTTTACCATGTGCTGAGAGGGGCCACTCTTGCGCCATAGAACAACGCAGCAGCAGCTTCGTCGTGCTGGACGGCCACAATCGCCTGGTGTGTATCGTGGCGTCCTACGGCCACGGCGATACGGTACGTTTGGATTTCGCCTTTCGTCTCAGCCGTGGCTGCTCGGGTGGTAAAGCCCACCCGGATCGTCTGGTGGGAGATCTCGCGGCCCCTACGTGTTCCCTACTCAAGCTTCCCCGGTCGGTCTTGTCCACATTGATGGCAGTTTTCATGCAGTGCCATTGACTCGCGGTAGAGCCCAGTTGGATGGAGTGATCACCGCCTTTCCGTGCGTTGCGGGCCTTTTCAGGCCACCCTTTTTCATTTAGTGCTTCTCATCGCGCACCCTCGCCCGCGAGTTGTACTCGTACACATGAAGCGTAGTCGTCATTGCTAGGCGCAATCACCAACAACATGGACATAGGAAGTGCCCCCCCGAATTCTGAGAAGCTCCCGCCATCATACACTCCGCCTACCGCATTATTCGCAGCGCAGGGCGAGAAGGGAGGGGCTGCGGCCCATCAACGGCCCGTCATGGCCACGATACAGGACGACGACGAGAGACTCCTCGCGCGCATCGGATACAAACAGGTCTGTCTTTCGTTTCCGTGCTCGACCTTTCCGAGCTGACCTGAGGCAGGAATTGCGGCGCGAATTCACCAAGTGGTCGACGGTCTCGTATGCAATCTCCATCCTCGGCGTGCTTGGGTCGCAGCCAGCAACTTATGGCGTCCCAATCAGCTTGGGGGGGCCGGCGACCGCGGTCTGGACATGGTTCATCGGCTCATTCATGGCGATGGTCATTGCCAGTTGCGTTGCTGAATTGGTCTCGGCTTACCCGACGGCAGGGGGGATGTACTTCGTGACGAAGCACGTTGTGCCAGAGAAGCACGTCGCCATTTGGGCGTGGATCATCGGTTGGTGTAATTTTCTGGGTCAAGCGACGGGTGTCGCTTCGCTGGCATACACGATAGGGTGAGCAATTTCAGCGAAGGACCTTCATTTCGGCGGGGGCGCCGCTAACACTCTTCTCACGCAGCCAAATGATACTTGCTGGAGCGAGCATGAATTCTCGGTATGAAAATGGCAATTACGCTTATTCGCCCACAGCCGCTCAGACGGTGTTGGTTGCACTCCTGACGCTGTGCGTGTTCGGCACGATTTGCTCACTAACCACCAAAGCTTTACACCGAATCATTCTCTGGTTCGCGCCAATTAACATACTCGCCACGATCGGGATCTGTATTGCTCTCCTGGTGCTGACCCCCGACAAGCGCAGCGCCCAGTTCGTATTCACCGACATTCAAGATTTCTCCGGATGGGGAAGCAAAGGCTTTTCCTTCTTGTTAGGCTTCTTAAGTGTCGCGTGGGTCATGACCGACTACGACGGAACGACGCACATGTCCGAAGAGACCCATGACGCCGCTATCCGCGGACCACTGGCCATACGACTGGCCGTCTTAGTATCCGGCGTCCTGGGCTGGTTTTTGAACATTACCCTCTCGTTCTGCTTAACGCCCAATTACATGGAGGACATTGTTGGATCGCCCACTGGCCTCCCGATTGCTCAAATTTTCCTCAATGCCGGTGGTCGGGCGGGCGGGACGGCCATGTTGTTCTTCGTAATCCTCGTGCAATTTTTCACAGGAGCGTCCGCTTTGTTGGCCAACGCTCGCATGACATATGCATTCGCCCGAGATGAAGCGCTTCCCTTCTCAAGCGTCTGGAGTAAAATCAATGGCGTCACTGGGACTCCTGTCAACGCAGTCTGGCTCGTTGTGTTCTTCTGTAGCTGTCTGAACCTCATAGGCATCGGGTCTGGGGAGACTATCACCGCCATCTTCAATCTGTGCGCCCCGTGTTTGGATTTGAGCTACGTCGCCGTGCTTTTTGCACATCAAGTCTATGCCGACAAAGTACCGTTCATCGAAGGGCCGTTCACTCTGGGCAAATGGAGTAAACCTTTGAATTTCCTTGCGATTAGCTGGGTTTTGTTCATTAGCGTCGTCCTGTTCTTTCCAACGTCCAAACCGGTCACTGCGACGAATATGAACTACGCCATCGTCGTGGCCGGGTTTGTCGGTCTTTTCTCCCTGACTTGGTGGTGGGCTGGAGCTCGTCGTAATTACCGAGGACCCAGGACACAAGAAATGGTAATGAGCTTACCAGGTTCAGAAACGGAAGAATACGATGCGTGAACGTCGAGGGTCAGAATAACCCTCTTATGATGGGAAAGCTTAACAACTCTTAATACTACTGCCCTGCCGCTCCAGATTACGAATCTTGATTAAGATTCAATGCTGCGTCGTTTTAACGAGCATCGTTCAAGGCGTCTTGAGCATGGAGGCATTATTTCGGAGGAACGTATGATGTCCATTCAGTACCAATACAGCAGGATTGCAATTTTCATGCTTTTCGTGCGTCGACGACAAGGTAAACCAGGACGACCTTCTCCAGAGCCATTTCCCCGGCTGCATTTGGTAAGGTGGAGGCGTAAAGGAATTGAAAGGCATATCTTCGCATTACTAATGGCATTTGAGGCGGAATGGCGCCGCGTTGCCAAGTGGCGTTCCTGGGAATCCTTCGACTTAGCTGACTGCTGGATTTTTATTTGAGGATGCGGTGGAAATGATCATCACCGAAGACTATAGACTAGACGTGTCAATATGTCGAATACATCCATAGAAATCGCAACTCTTGCCCAGCCTGAAGCTGGCGCAAAAAATCCTGTCAGACATCCCTCCACCGATTCCCGAATTCCACAAAGTCGTAATGAAGCTATCGAGATCTCCTCCTCCCATAATCTAGACTCCACGAGAACTGCTACCACGATTACATCTGCCACCCAAACCGCGGCGATTATTATCTCCGTCACTCTCATCACGGCCATCTCCACTTTATTGAATGGCCTCACTACGGTCGCGTTGCCAACTATGGCCGATGAGCTCAATATTCCGGATAGTCTCATTTTATGGCCGACTTCTATCCAGGCGCTTCTGAACGGCTGTACTCTTCTCTTATCCGGGACGATCGCGGATGCATTAGGACCGCGCTGTATGTATTTGACTGGATGCGTTTTGCAGGCTGGTTTCATTCTCGGTTGCGGCTTCTCGCAAAACAGCACCGAGATAATTGTGTTTCGTGGCTTGAGTGGCGTGGCGATTTCTTTATGTCTGCCCTCTGCTGTGAGCATTATCACCAGGTCGTTCGAGGGGAAGCGCAGAAATTTCGCCTTCGCAGCCATGGGCGGAGGGCAACCTGTCGGGTTCAGCATTGGCTTAACCCTCGGTGGTGTCCTCACCGACTCCGTTGGATGGAGATGGGGGTTCTATATCTCCGCGATTCTGGATCTTGTCATCTTCGGCGTGGCGCTCTGGGGCTTGCCGCTCGCCCTCGATAATAATACCGGGTCCGATGGTCCAACAGGCAACACATGGATTCATAAGGTCCATCGGCTTAAGTCAGAGATCGATTGGATTGGCACCGTCATCGCAAGTGCTTCGCTAGCGATGCTATCATACAGTCTTGCGGCAATTTCCGGAAACACCGCAGACTTTCGAGATCCGTCCACGATCGCTGTGTTGGTGGCCGCTATCGCACTCGTCCCCGCCTTCATACTATGGGTCGGCAGACAAGAAAGACTCGGGCGCCCGGCGGTAATCCCCAACTCTTTATGGCGCAATAGAGTCTTCACAACAATCAACTATGCCGTATTTTTTACATGGGGATCATTTAATGCACTGGAGACCATACTCACGTTCTACTTTCAGGAGGTTCAAGGCCTCAGCGCTATGCAAACATCGTTGCGGTTTTTGCCTGCGCCAGTGTCGGGAACCGCAAGTAATGTATTCATGGGCTTGATTGTGCACAAAGTGCCGGCAAATTATCTGGTAATATTCGGCTGCACTCTGTCTCTGGTTGCCCCGTTGGTCATGTGCTTCGCAACGCCGGATTCGTCATATTGGTCATCAGGTGAGAGGAGAGATGCCTCCCATCGAAGTGTCCATTGCTTATTGCGTTTAGGTTTTCTGGCGAACATTTTCAATCCGACGGGGGCAGATTCGCTCTTCACCATCTCGAATCTGCTCATCACCTCCGTTTTTCCCGTGAAAACGCAAGCGTTAGCGGGGGGTGTTTTCAATACGACGTCGCAAATCGGAAAGGCGGTTGGACTCGCTTTGGCGCAAGTCATCGCTTCTTCGGTGACTGCGCGGTCGACGTATGCAAACAAAAGAAGTCCAGACGCCTTGTTGGAAGGTTATAATGCGACTTTTTGGTTTTGCTTCGCAACCGTTCTTGCTACAATAGTGGTCTGCCTGTGGGGCTTGAGAAATATTGGCAAAGTCGGCCACAAGCAGGATTAGAAGACATCATCAGATAGTAGACGTAATACCAGAACGTGTTGTACTTGTACCTATGTTGGTATGAATGTGGTTTGCCTCGATTTCTGCCTGAGAAGCATTTGAAGGCGCGTGCGGCGAGTGGGGTGACGTTGCAACTTCTACGAAATCCACCTCAATCTTGGCCGCGCGAACTGCCAATACCTACGAGCGCGAGCTGGTGCACAACTATTCCCACCTGTTCGGCTCTCCTACCACACTATTTGCTTGAATTGAGATATACCGAGGTGGCAATGGTAGCAGCTTTTTGCACCTTCTGAGCGCTCTGTCTTCTCACCGTCCTTCCACGACCGCTAGCCTTTGGATAATAACCTGCACTCTCGCCGTCCCCCTTGCCTTCCGACCGACACTGTGCAGCACGTTGCATACCGGCTACGTGAGAGGTGGAGACAATTTCGGTGGACGTCTTGCACCTAGCCGTCCAAAGCGAGCACATTCCACGACACTACATCCTCATCCCTCTGTTGCACAGGCTTCCGCCAAACCTCTAACGCAGATCCAGTCCATTCCATCCTAGACGATGGCCACTCCACAGAACCCATACCAAGATGATGGGCTAAACCCGGAAGGCGGGCAGTATCCCGAGAATGGCCAATATGAGCAGTCCCAACAAGCTGCGCCCGCGCCGCCCGCGACGCACGGCAAGAAAAAGCGTGCCTATGCTGGACAAGCATATGAGTTTGGAACAGGGGCAAACGCCGCACTTGGAGGGCAGCAGTCGGGCGGTGTTGGGTATCCTGGGTCGCCTCCACCAGCCGCGGGCGGGTACAACTCGTTCCCCGGCGCACAACCACAACCGTCCTATGGCATGCCGCAACAACCCCAATATGGTGACCCAAATCTTCAGACACCAGGTATCCAACCAGTCTACGGTCAGCCGGCGTACGGTATCCAACCAGGTTATGAACCTCCTCAGCAAGGCTACCAGGCCCCGGGCGTGCAGGGTGTATCACAACAGTTTTCACAGATGAACATAGGTGCTGGTCCGCAGTCGCAGCAACCTCAACAGCCAGCAATGCAGATGCGATTGAACCCGCTGCAGCCAGTAGATATCAGTCCGCAGGGTCAGCCTTTCCATGTCACCGATTTAGACCAGCCTCCACCACCGATCATTCTGCCGCCAAACGTGAGAAATTCAAATCTTATTGCCCTTGGTATATACTGACAGTGTCTTCAGTCATCGGTTACGCCTTCCCCACACTCCAATTGTCCTCCCAAATATGTCCGATCCACGCTAAATGCAATGCCGACCACCTCCTCCCTTCTGAAGAAGTCAAAATTGCCTTTCGCACTCATCATTCAGCCGTACGCCTCTCTACACGATTCTGAGGATAACGTACCCGTACAATACGACCAGGTGATTGCGCGTTGTCGAAGATGTCGGACATATATCAATCCATTTGCCAGCTTCCTGGATCACTCTCACCGATGGCGATGTAATATGTGCAATTTGACGAACGACGTTCCGCAAAGCTTTGATTGGGACAGCGTGAAGCAACAGTCCGTGGACAGGTGGCAACGGCCGGAGTTGAACTATGCCGTCAGTGAGTTTGTGGCGCCGCAAGAGTACATGGTTCGTGCTCCGCAACCCTTAATTTATCTCTTCCTGTTCGACGTCAGCTTTGCAGGCGTGACATGTGGTCTCCTGGCGACCGCTGCGCGATGCATACTGGAGAGCCTAGATCGGATCCCGAACACCGACCGCCGAACCCGACTTGGCTTCATGGCCGTGGACAGTTCTCTCCACTATTTCAGCATCCCACGCGATGGAGGCGAGAACAACCAAGCGAAAATGCTTGTGGTCAGCGACTTGGACGAGCCTTTTCTGCCCACGCCGGAGGATCTGCTCGTTAATCTGTCCGAATGTCGGGAGAACATTGAAGGTTTCCTGGGAAAGCTTCAGGGTATGTTCGCGAACACTCAGAACGGTAGCTCAGCCATGGGTAGCGCCCTACGGGCCGGGCATAAGCTCATCAGCCACGTTGGTGGCAAGATTGTGGTCCTTTCGGCATCACTGCCCAACATTGGTTATGGGAAACTCGAGATGCGGGAAGACAAGAAGCTTCTGGGAACGTCCAAGGAGAACACCCTGCTGCAAACTCAATCTAGCTTCTACAAGAGCTTTGCTGTGGAATGTAGCAAGACTCAGGTTTCTATTGACATGTTTCTGTTCAGCTCCCAGTATCAGGACGTGGCAAGTCTAAGTAACTTGCCACGCTACACCGGCGGCCAAACATACTTCTATCCTGCTTGGAATGCCGCACGAACCGAAGACGCGATCAAATTTGCGACCGAGTTCAGCGACTATCTATCTGCTGAAATTGGCCTCGAAGCCGTTCTTCGTGTGCGAACGACTACTGGCCTGCGACCCAGCGCGTTCTACGGCAACTTCTTCAACCGTTCGAGCGATCTATGTGCATTCCCTGCGATGCCGCGCGATCAAGCCTACGTTGTTGAGATTGCCATCGACGAAACCGTGACCAAGGCATTTGTCTGTCTGCAAGTGGGCGTTCTGCACACGACGTGCAATGGCGAGCGGAGAATCCGAGTGTTGACTTTGAGTATTCCGACAACGCAGAACCTGGCGGAAGTTTATGCTTCGGCGGACCAGCAAGCGATCACAGCATACTTCTCGCATAAAGCTGTCGAGCGAGCGCTATCGTCGGGTCTCGATGCGGCCCGCGATGCAGTCCAGGCGAAGATGATTGAGCTGCTGCAGACTTATAAGAAGGAGCTTGGCGGTGGAAATATGGGCAGTGGCGGCCTGCAATTTCCCGCAAACCTGCGTGCCCTACCTATGTTGTTCCTTGGGCTGATGAAAAATGTAAGTTCAGGGTTGTGTGCGCCGGGGAGTGAATTAATTTCTGATGACTCTGCAGCTCGGTCTTCGCAAATCGGCCCAAATACCGACAGATCTGCGGTCCGCTGCGCTGTGTCAGCTCTCAACGCTGCCGCTGCCGTTGATGATACAATACATTTACCCACGCCTCTACTCTCTCCATGACATGCCGGAGGACGCAGGCTTGCCGCACGCCGAAACGGGTGCTATTGTCATGCCCCCGCCACTCAATCTCACATCTGCCAACATCGTGCCGTACGGCTTGTACCTCATCGACGATGGTCAGACTCAATTCCTTTGGCTCGGCCGCGATGCGGTGCCCGCTTTGATCAGCGACGTGTTTGGCGTTGAGGACAAGAATCAGTTGAAGCAGGGCAAGACTAGTGTGCCTATCATCGACAGCGACATGAACGAGCGGGTGCGTGCGGTGATTGAGAAGTCACGGGATCACAAGAGCAAGGGCTGTGGCAGCATCATCGTGCCCCCGTTGTACCTGATCAGGGAGGACGGCGAGCCCAGCTTGCGCCTGTGGGCACAAACACTGCTGGTGGAGGATCGGGCAGATCAGGGGGGTCAGCGGGGCTCAGTTCATTGGAATGCTGCGAGAGAAGGTGCTGTCGTAGGTGGGTAGACATCACAAGAGCCTTGATACGGTGACGTTACGCGGCAGATAGACGTGACAGAAGCTAGTATGGTACAATCGGCCAGCGGCGTAGATTCACGGTGCGTGCGTTGCCATCCTGCCCACCTCTCATCGCCCTTTCGGCGCTGAGTCGCCAATTGCGCCTTGCCAAGGCATTCGGCTTCCCTTGGCAGGGCGAATCCGGAATCGGGTAGTCAGTATACCCGTCGGCCGATAGGTCCGGAAGGCGTTATGATTGTGCGCTGGTAGAATACATAACCATGGGAGACTGTCGCGTGCTCTTCCATTCCGTCCGGTACCAAGTTCTCCTCGTTGATGCCATCTTCGTCGGCGTCACGGTCCCGCCGTACGCCGTCGAGTCGCTCGTGGACAATGGCGACGCTCGACATGCCACGCCCGCCCCACCGATCCGCCGCCGTCCATGACGAGAAGAGAGCGCCACGATGATCTTTTCTGCCCGCCGATCTCACTCACAAGTGCGCGAATGCGGCTGCCTGCTTGCCCACGGAAACACGAGATGGAGCGGGAGACGGTGCTCATATGGCGCGCACACCCTTCTTCGCACCTACACCACGTGCTGGTCGCAGGTAAGCAGGAAGGGGCAGCGCAGCCACCCGACTCTGCGACGTCGCAGAACCGGGTGCGGTGGCTGCGGCCTGCGCAATCGTCGAGAGCATCGCATGTCACTGATGGAGGAAATGCGGCGGAACGGGCTCGCTTCGGCCACCCGCCAGCCAATGATGGCGCGGCGAGGACAGACGGGCACCCCCCCCTCCGTTGGACGGTCACTACTGTACGAGCACACACGCAAGCACGCCGGAGCATGGTCAGGGGCGGCGACAACACGGCATGTCGTTCGACCTCTTTTGAAGCTTCTTAAGACCTCATCTCTTCGCCTTGCCTTCCGTCCAATCACCCGCCCCACGACGTGCACGCATTTCTTCTTTCGACCCCGGTCTTGGCGCCGCCCCCCAAAACATCTGTCCGGTCTGCGGCACCCGCCTTGCTTGCTCCTGCTACCATTGTTGCACCCACGCTCCTTGATCCAACACCGCCACCACCGCTCCTTCAGTTCCTTCGCATGCGTTTCTCATCGCCGCCGCCCTCTATTGTGCCCTCTTCATCATGCCCGGCTCCAATGCCTGGGTCTACGCCACCCGCACTGTTCCCGCCTGGAGCATCTGCTTCATTGCCCTCCTACTGGTCTTCTCCTTCCTCATCCGCCCATATGGCCAGGGCGACCCGGGCCACCGCGACGGCTCTGCCACTCCCTGGCAGATCATGCTCAGCATCTACACCGTCGTACTGCATATCATGTCCGTCGTCTTTCCCGCGCGCGTCTGCTACGCACTGGGCGACGTGATGCAGCGCATGAAAGAGACGGCCACGCTCAAGGAAACGACCAAGAAGCGCCGCACTCAATCCGTCAAGACGTCCGCTGGCACTATCACGTTCCCGTTGCCGCTCTTTGTGATAATACTACCCGCATACAAGGAGGAAATGAGCACGCTCGACCAGACGCTGCGCGTCCTTGCATCGCACCCGCAGGCTCGTCACTCCTACCATGTACGTACAGTGCTTCAAGTTGCATGAAAGCATGGCATTGGCGTGCAATGGCTGGTTCATGCTTTGTGTGATCTTGCTTACCATCAGACCGGAAACTGACTACATCCAGGTGTACCTTGCCATGGAGCAGAAGGAAGAAAAGTCCGACGTGAAAGCACAGGCGCTGATCAGCAATTTTGCGAAATCCTTTTACCGCATGAGCTATACTGTCCACCCACACGACATTCCGGGGGGAAGCTCAGGGCAAGAGCAGCAATGAAGCTTGGGCAGCTAAGCAAGCCATGGAAGACTATCCCCATCAAGCCGTCAAGGATCATGTGATCATGACGGTTATGGACGGTGAGCCCCGTCTCTGACCTGACTCTTGGGAAGATCTCGCTGACAAAATATTCAGCTGATACGCACCTGTCACATCGCTACTTCACGCAAATCGCGCACTTACACTTGGAGAATCCAGACACGAATGATACCACGATTTATGTGCCTCCTCTCGTGTTCGACCGGAATTTACATCACGTTCCGCTTCCTGTACGGACGGCCGACCTCATGTGGGCTGGTGCGGGCATTTCCAGCTTGTACACCGGGTCATCCGTCTGCATTCCCACATCCGTCTACTCGTTGCCCATGACCCTGGTGGAGAGCGTCGGTGGTTGGGACACCGATCCGGGAGCAATTGGAGAGGACATGCACATGTATCTGAAGTGCTTCTTTGCCTTGTCCGGCAACATTAACGTCCAAATCGTCTACGCGGCTGCTAGCTCATGTAACGTCAGCAGCGATGCCCACGGCCTACGTGGGTACGTCGATGGCCTCAATGCACGGTATCGGCAGGCTCTCAGGCACATGTGGGGTTCGCTGGACACCGGCTACGCCATCAGACAAATGGTCGACGTGGTCCAGCGACACCAACGGGCGAGTATTGCACGCGCCGATTTGCCGCTCAGCGCTCCGAAGTACGTCTGCGACACATTGAAGCTCGTCTGTAAGGGGCTACTAACCGCATGTAGCTCGAACTGGACGGCATTCTACACGAGCACCGGTTTACACAAATCACTCACTCCCAAACTTGCCGAAACAGGCCCGGTCCAGATGAAGCCAATACATAAATGGAATGTCTTCACCCTTTTCTTGCGCTTGTTTGAAGCGCACTTCTTGCCAATCCATCTGGCCACGATTTTGACGACGTCCAGCATCTTCACGTTCTTCTATCCCAGCTTCCTGATCCCAGATGTGCTGTATCTCGCCCTCGACTTCTCCGGATGGTGTCGATTGGCCGGCTGGCTCCTGATGCTGGTTTACTTCTACAGATATGAGCACTATCACCAACTTTGTGTGGGATTGCGGCAAGAGGAGATGCGAAAGGCGGGCTTGTTGGAGGAAATGCGGGAGCAAGACGGGTTCAGCACCAACGTGTTTCAACTCATTGGCTTCATGGAAGCCGCCCTCTTCCCGCTGGGGGGGCTTTATCTTTGGCGCCATTCCGGCGCTTCAAGCGGTCCTCAGCCATTTGTTCACAGACCGCCTCACTTATGTGGTGAGCTTAAAACCGCAATCCGCGATCAAGCGGTGGCGAAGCGTAACCCCTTAAAACACCAAACCGTGCCGGGCACGGTATCAGTAGCAAGAGATCCACTTGGTAGAGGGCTAATGTATAATTAAAAAGCATTGCCTTTTCTCGCCGTCGTATCAAGTGTGGGACCCTTGTCTACTGAATCACGTGACAGCGTCACCTCGCTCCCATGTGATCAATGAAGCGCAAGCACTACATATCTGTCAATGCCAAGATCCTGCACATATTCATTGAGCACACGGTGGCGTGAAGGGAAAGATGGAAAACCTCGACAGCAAACTCAGCTACGAAACATAGTTCTCCTCACGGTCTCTCCTTCAACATTCAGCTGTGGATGCCATGCTCGTTCTGCACAATCTCGATCATCCGATGATTCTCGGACCTCTTCGGCACCATCTCTAGGAGAGATCCTATGCGGATCATACCTCATGCGCCTTGTGGGATTTGGCTGGACTGTTTGGTTTGGTGGCCAGTCGGGTTGGCGAGAGGACTCGCTGTCGACGATAGCCCTCGTCGACGGTCTGACGAGATGCGGTGCGGGTCGCTTGAGCACAGATTGGAACAATGTGGATCTGTGGAGAAGGCGTCCGCCTCGTGCCATCGGACGATGCTTGGGAAGGCGTTTTGGGTGGCGATAATCCGCTTTGGCTCACGCTGTCGAGATGATTGATTGCGCGGGCGTAAGCCCGCGGTCATGGATGGGTGGGGGGAATGGAGCGGGCATGTCGGGTCGACTGCGTCGTGCGGCGTGTTGAGTTTAAAGACCTCCTCAGTGGCCGATCATGTTGGCGTGGCACCGTCGATGACAATGTGCGATGTCCTGCTGTCATGCCAGCTTAAGAGATTACACCTCGCCATCTCGCCGCCTCTTTGCCCATTGCCAGCCAAAATAGTTTTCTGCGCCCGGTTTCGACGACTGCAGGGTTTCTATGTAGCTCTTCAAGGATTCTCTTTTGATTTCGTGCAGCAATAGCTCCTCGTCTTCCCACGGCAGTTCTACGGCGACGCGTATTTCGTTTGCATCCCATGCGCTACCGTCTCTCCCCTGGTCACATTCGCGCAATGATATCTCCCGCACCTGCGCCAACATTAATTCTTCTTCTTCTTCTTCTTCTTCTTCGTCGTCGTCGTCGTCGTCGGCGCGGTCGTCGGCCTCATGTCCGGGAATATAGAATTCCTCTGCTCAGCGCCGTTGCGCCGTCGCGCCGTCTCTCATTGTCAACTGATATCCTCCATCCGCCTCGCGTGCCCGGTATGACGATCTCCAGCCTGACTTACATTGAAGACGGAGTAGTCAATCGTATGCGATGGCTCCCTGACGGGGCAACATGCGTTTCTTTGCATCGCGCTCTCGCACGCACACCTGGGTGGTCCTGGTTGTTCCCGGGGGCCGGGGGGAGCGGTGACTACAGACGGATGTTTGTAATGGATGAAATGGCACGATTTGTATGGGCTTTTGCCAGCCCTCCTCTAAGGTCCTTCAATATGAACATTAGGGGTCTGGGGGAATAAGAGGTGACGAGGAGGGACGCCAGTGTACTCCCGGCGCTCATGGAAGTGAGACAAAGCGGCGACGCGTGTTTGGTTAGGAGTCACTCTGTTACCATACGTGACGGTGACGACATCAAGGCAGGCAATGTGATGGCTTAGTGCATGCTGCCCATATATACGACTACTACTTGCCCGGCAGTATGGAGCTTGAATAACCCTCGGCTGTTGACAACTCGCGTGTCAGATGGTATACCGCATCGGACGGCCATCAGGAATTCGGCCACCAAAGTACAAATTTTGTTGGGATTTCGTTCTGTGTGGGGAAAAATAAAGGTTATGGTTTCAGTTTCTGAGATTCGCTACATCAGTTCTGCAATAGAGAGCGAGCGGACGAGATCCGCACGGGTATTCAACGCTTTTACCCCTACCTCGTCGGTGCCTCCCGACACTTTAGAAGATGGCCACCTGCCCCCTAGCGGGGCTGTATTAAGCAATCTCAAATTCATCGTCATCACCAGCCCACGATGTCGGACCGTCTCTTTCGCGACATGGCACCCTAGAATCTCGGTGTAAGACGAAATCGAGCACCTCGGATCTAGGTTCAATCTACGCAGGATTTGTCAGTAAGGTCCGAAAGGTCATTCAATAGCGTGCAGCAAATCGGACACCCGTAGAAAGTGCTCAATGGACACGTACATATTGCCTCATGCACCAACCAATCGGCGCCGCATATGCCTTGGTTTCGCCCAGAGCTGATTGCGCAGTGGAGCGCAGATAGATAATTTGGTTCTTGCTGTCCTCGCGTTCGTAAATCTTGTCCGAGATTCCAAAAGCTAGGAGTCGGAGTTTGCCAGGCCGAAGCGACTGGGATGGAGAATGCTCGTCATCAGTTGCCGACCGAGCGGCGTCGTTCTTAGCCATGCCACTTTGGGCGGTCTCAAAGATTCGGTGACCCAGGCCTTGCAGCAATTGCTCGTACACCGAGCGAGGCAGCAGCTGTGTAGACGGCTTGTTGGTTGGAAAGGTCGAGATATGCAACGTGATGAGGTTACGCAGGTTCCCGAGCACTGCCACTTCGTATGCATGCCATTCAGCTTGTGGTGTCCGAATCAAACTCGTTGCCGGCCACGCACAGCTAAGTTGCTCCAAATTTGTACATGCCTTGCAAATCTTCTCAAAATCTTCCACATCCCACACGAGCTCTTCCGCATCACTGTCGCTATTAGCACCATGATTAGACTCTTGTGACCCGTGTACATTGAGCATTTCTAGTGTCTTGCCATGCTTGGCAACTCCTGCGGCAGCAGGTAGAGCCTTTACATTCTCCATATCGATGATGAGGTCTCTGAGGCCGGACACAACGCAGAGAAATCCGTCCAGAGCCATAAGTGCTTCATTCTCAGGATTATCCTTATGTTGAAATTCCAAAATTTTCAGTTGTCTTGGCAGATGGGCAGCTTTGCTTAACTGGCCAAACAGTGTGTCAGCGCCGGTGCATTGGTACAGCCGTAACGCATTAAGCTCATGAAAGTTCACAATCTTGCACCACGTCTCTGCGCAATAGCGAAGGTTAACTCTGTGCAGGCGAAGTGCTTTGAGCTTTGGGAAAGGTGTACATTTGTCGAATGGCATCATGTGGCTGAATATCGTCCGTGAAATCAGCCCTGGGTTTGTCGCCGAATCGTTAAGCTCTCGTGCATCTATTGAATTAGTTGATGCTGGACTGTGGTCTCGAAGATCGTGAGAGTCAAAGTTGGCGTGAATGATCAGATCCTCGAGGACGTCATGTGTCTTCTTGACGAAAAAGTGGCACAAGTCGAGCGTTTCTTGGTTTTCTGGATATAAAGCTAGCTTACGAGCATTGGAAAATAGATCTGCTTGCAATTTGGGGCTTTTCTGTAGCTCCGGTAGGATGCTTCGATCGAGATCCATAACTTCGAGCCATCTCATCTTGCGTTGCTTTTTGTAGAGCAAGAGCAGGTTATCCATGGAGAAAGGTTCCCAAGGACACCAACTGTTCTCGAGCAACAGGTCAGCGACATTACTGCTCTTTCCACACCAATATACCAATTTGTGCGGCCATCCAAGGGTCTTACGTATTAACCAACCTGAACTCTTCCAGTGTGTCCTCCGGCAAAATTCGAGCAGCATGCGCGTGGCGAAATTCGCCTGCTGCTTCTGGTTGCAACGATCGCGGACATTTGCCAGATATAGGCGGATCTGCTTGATGTGGCGAAGGCCTTTGTTGCGCGGGTTGCAAAATGCAGTCAGGCGGGTGTCGTTGGCCCCACCCAAATCAAGAGAGACGTTGCGATACAGCGGTTTGATGGCGATCTCGTGGAGCTGTTTGCTGACGAGGGCGACATTCTTGAGATCGGTAGGACGGAGAAGCTGAGTGGATCGCACGGCCGCGTCAGTGTTCGCATGCTAATGGAGTGCGGAGGGCTAGATGGGCTCACTTTTTCAATGATCAATGCTTTCACCTCTGGTTCCAGATCTACAAAAGTCTTGCCCATGTTGCCGGTCTCAACTGTGGCCGCGACGTTTTCGGCGGATGCGCGACAGCGGCGGCGGGAAGGACTTGTGCGACAAGTCCAACGCGAGGTGGTGGCAGACGAAGCGCATCGACCACTCGCCGCGACAGGAAGGGGTAATGATGCTTTGCTTGACGTGTTGTCGAGCAAAGAGAGAAGGACGATGCAACGTGAAGACAAGTGAGGCGATTCGGGCGAGCCGCATTCGTGCACATCTGCATAACCATGTGAAAGCGTGGGGCAGTCCGCGCTCACGTGAGCATCCCACGCCGTATATTGGCAAGTACTAAGGGATTGGAACAAAGAGCAGTGTCACGTGCCAACCAAGAACATATTGCTTTGGGCCAGCATCCATTAAGACAGATCCTATTCAGAGCCAGCAGACTCACGGGCACGTGCCGCCATAAAGCAAGCTTGTCCTGGCCTCATCTTTAAACATTTCTTCCGAGGGCTGAAGTACGCCAGGGAGTGCTGCTCTCCTAGGCAGAAGCATCCTCCTTGCTCTGTCTCTCCATCTCCGCCGTCAAGGCTGCCTCAAGGTCAAAGTCTTCCTCCTCTCCCATACCCCCATCGTCGCCCCCACCGGGATCAAATTCCGCATGCGCTGGCGAAAGAATATTCGCGACATTTGTCAGACTGCTCGTCCGTGACATGGCCTCCTTTTTGCGTTTCTGCAATCGGCTCTCGACTTCGCCGCCATCCTCATCCGCACCATCATTGTCTTCATCGCCAGCGGCATTGCGTTTCCTTTTCTTACGACTTGATGGTGTCCTCCCTTCAACTCTGTCGCCCCAGACGCTTTCGGAATCGCTCTCCTCAGCCTCCGAGCCAACGAACTCGTCCACTTCACCCATGATCGCCATCCAGTCCTCCGCTTGCTCCCCATCTATGGCCTCGCTGTTCCGCCTATCCGTCGTCGGGCGATAGCGCTGCAATTCTGCTTCCACGTCCGTGTCTATCTCCAGATCTGCTGGAACTGCCTCAGCCGTTTCCGACGTAGTCGCATCAGTTTCGTCTTCAGTCTGTGCGGCTTCTTCCTCAGATGATGAGAGTACGAAACCTTTCTCCTCAAAGCTGTCAGGAAGCTTCGGGGAGCACCCGTTGTGCGGTGCATTGCAATGGATGCGATATGGATTCTCATCCACGCGTCTCCATTGGCTGAGGCAAGCAAAAAGCCAATTCTGGTTTACGATTGCAATAAGACCACCTTTCTTCGCTGCTTGCCTAACCTTCGCCGTCCGCCTTTCAGGCGAACCAATAACATGTGTTGTGCGCTTGGTGATAGACTCGCTTTACCGTTGCACCAAAGGATTTCGCCCAAACTGCAATGTCATGGCTGTGGATGTCAACACCCAATGGAACCACGCCAGAAAATACAATATGTACACCAGCAAGAACTCTCTTCTTCATCCTTGTCATGACCTCGGCTGCGTCAGGAATTTTTTCTAGCTCCCCGATGGACCGCTTCTTGCTGTGTCCAGGTTTGAGCTCGGCGACTCTCCCTCCCTTTAGCCCTGTATTCAGCCTTTCGTACTCATCAAAATACGCGCGATGAATATTGAGCAAAGCTTGTCCAAGGAATTCCAGCTCAGTGTCATCATCTTGCAAGAGATTATGTCTGTATTTAGGTATCTCATGAAACTCTTTTTTATCGCCATTCTCTGACAGAAGCTCAACGGCAGCTTCTGCGGCAGGGGACGCCTTCGCTTCTTCTTCTGCAGCTTCCAGCAACTTTTGCTTCTGCAAAAGTGGTCGGTCAGCTAATTGTTCGGCAATAGCTTCGTCTTGCTCTTTCGTCTTCTCCTTTAAAGCGTTTTCGTCTTGATCGCCAGCCATAAAAACCATTTGATCAACTGCAGATGCTTCACCATTCGTATGCGCTGTGGTCGCGGCTGCTTCGGATATCTTGTCTGGTTTGATGCGCTCTTCGCGTTCACCTTTCGTGACCTTTGCCACCGTTTCTGACTTCCCGCATGCGTCAAGCTTTCTCGGCTTAGGAGGTGATTTCTCCAGCTCTGGTCTTTTCGGTAGAAAGCTGCTATTAATATCCCCAATGCCCACGAAAAAGTCATATGGCGAAACCTTGACCAAGTTCGGACTCCATTTCCATACATCTCCGCGGTCGTCAATTATGACCACCATCTTCGTGTCCATTGGAAACAAACGCTTGAGATCTTTCGCATTCATACTGCCACTCTCGTCCCTAGACAATATCCGGCTGGCAAAGAGCCTGTGGTCGGGATCAATGAGATTGGCGATCTGGTCTGCGTAGGCCCGAGTTGCCATAGTATAAATGTGCATCTCGTAGTGCTTTGACATGGTCTGAAGAAATTCACGAAGGCCTGGTCGAAGCTTGATGTAGTACCATGTTCCCCTTCCACCTGGCCCATCGTCAATCAGTTGGAACTTGCGAACATCTTTGACTGCTTCGTAGTTCGGGCTGGTCTCGTCTTGTTGCCATTCTGCTATAGTAGGGTCTACTGTAGCTTGTATGACGGTCTGATCGAGATCCACAACCAGGCTCAACTTCCGCGAGTCCAACAGCCTCCTCTTAGCCTCTTCGTCGGCACGTGTCGCCTCCTCTTCGCTCACCAGCAACGCTGTATGCCCATGGACGGTATTGATGGTCGCACGCTGCGCATTGCTAGTTGTTTGATTGTACTGAATGACCGTCATATCTTTGCCGCAGTTCGCACAAATGCCGCCGTACTGCACCTCATGCTTGCAAGGCTCTTCGATATCTGCCACCAGTGTGCGTCCGCGCAAGACTTGACCCACCTCTATAGTAAGCCCAGTGATATTGCCTTCCACGGCGCTTTCGAAGTTGGTGAAGAAGTCCACTTCTTTGTCCACATCTTCTCGTGTTTCGTCATCGTACACTTTCTGCACCGCACGGTACTTGTACCCGAAGATGGGCGCGTTTTGCGCAATATCATCGCCTTGCTTGCATAGCAACCTTGTGACCGTCACCGGGTACGCGAGGTGCGCGGGGGTGTATAGGCGCATTGGGGATAGATGGGATGTGGCGGCTGGTTCGATGTCTTTACATGGGCACGGCGGCGGCGCGGTCGATGGGTGTGGGATGAAGCGGTCCCGCTACGCTACACGTCACGCAAGAGGCGCATTCATCAACGAAGCGAGTCGCATGATTACTGCCAGATGCTATGCACAGATGTAGGGGATGTGAAGGCACTTCACAAATGACTTGGAATCGGTCGGAAGGAATGATGAATTGCCCCAGAGATAAATAGCCGTATGACGAAGGAGTCAACTAGGCGCGACGTGGATCACAGACTTCTCGGGGGCAGGATGCGTGTTGGCCGGTTGTTGTGTTTTGACGCGCGAGCTTCCGCTTTCTTAAGAATGCTCAGCGTGGGGTCGAGAGCTTCACTTTATATCAATGAAGCTCGGCGCACGGACCCATGGGAACAACGGCGATCCGCGACCACTTGAGACTGGAGGCAAAGGTACTTACTGCCGCTGGACGTCGAGCTCCCAGACAGCGGACTGTCGCCGGACACAATGCCCGCAAGATGTGAAGAAGAGGAAACATGAGAATAGTATGGGTGAATTTTCTATTCATTCTTGCTATGGCACAATTCTCTACCTGCATGTCTCTATTGTGCGCTGTCCCATACATCGTCTTGCTGTCATTCTGGTATCATTCGAAAATCAGCACCATCAAACGCCGCGCTAAAAATCAAGCCCACCGACGTACTCAAACCACTTGGAGCGCGTCCTATGTTCTCATGGACCAGCGCTCGATTCATATACAGCGTTTCTTCTGCGAGTACAAGTTGCTCGCGACGCCGTCTCACGTACTTGTAAGGTCAATGTCGACGTTGTTCTCTACATACACCCATTCTTCCGCATTTTCAGTATCCGCATCTTCGTCCGCTGTGTACAAGTCGCGCCTCTTGATGAGCGTCTTTGCGTATTCTAAATCACGGTAGATGGCCTTAATAGCGGTCCCCACCCCATCTTCACGCCGGATTTGCTCACCCAGAGCTCGCGCCTTTTCTCGCATGCGCATCTCATGGGTGGCGTTCCATATAGCCCGCCCAAGCGAGTTGACCGTTATCCCCTCCAGGCGAATGCCTACTCCCAGGTCTTCGACTCTTGTGGCGAAAAAATGCTGGTCGCCAAAAAATGGTTTGATAACTGTTGGTTTGCCGGCGCGTAAGCTGGCACCTGTTGTGCCAGCACCACCATGGTGTACGCACGCATCGACCTGCCTAAAAAGCCAATCATGAGGTACACTTTTGATCTGGAAGATTTCTGACGGAAGGGGAACCTCGAGAGCTGAGGGATCCTGCTTGTTCTGACTAAGTCGATCGGACCAGCCTTTTGATAGGATGCAGCGCACGCCCGCTTTACGAACCGCACCGACAACTTGCTGTGTGAGCACTTTCGAGTCGCTGACAGTGATGGAGCCAAAGCCGATGTAAACCAATTTTGCTTTGTCCTCATGGGCCTTGTCGATGAAAGCTACCAAGTCCGCAGGAGGCACATACTGCTCGCCCTCGTCAAGAAACCAGTATCCAGTTATCCGGATCCAATCGCTGAAGTCCAATGGTGGCACAACGACGCTCGGCGAAAAGTTATAGAGGAAGGGGACCTTATTCGCCTGGAGTTTTTCGAGACTGGTTGGCTTCAAGCCGAGCGTCTTTCGACGCCATCTGTTGATTTGCCCAGCAGTAATTTGCCAGAACAAATTATCGAACATCATATATGTCATATAATTGTACCCGCCGCCTCTCTTGTGACCAGGGACCGCAAAAGCGTGCGGATACGCACGAGTACGAGTCCACGGCATCGTAAAAGCACGGAAATACGGGATGCCCAAGGCTTCCGCGATGTGTATACCTCCCATGGTCGATGGACTGTCAATGAGAAGATCAGAACCTTTGCAAGCTTCGTATGAGCTGTTCAAGAGCTTATCCAGCCAGCCACGGAATTTGAAGTTGACTTCAAATATGAAGGATGGCGTGAACATGCCGTTCTCGACACACAAACGCATTAACTCGGCGGGATCACCATCCACAGGCACGAAGTCGATTCCATATTGCTTCACCCAAGGCCCAAACTCATGATGAGTGGCAATTCGAACCTTATGGCCATCAGCAATAAGACCCTTGCAAAGCGCAATGTACGGCTGTACATCCCCGCGCGAGCCAATTGTTAGACATGTTATACGCAGAGGTTTCGTCGGCTTAAAATCCAGCACCGACGCTTCTGTATCGTCAAACAAAATCGACTGCGATTCTGTCTCAAATCCGTCTAATTTCACGGATGAGGGCATGTTGAATTTGGAGTTAAAGTCTTTGCGTGCCATTTCTAAGCGCTCATTCTCAGCTGCAGCCTTTTGAGCATCTTTTCTCTCGTCCTCAGTCAGCAGCACTGACGATTGTACCAGGCTCACATTGTCCAAACAGCGGAGAACAGAGACAACGCAGTCGTCCCGCAATCCATTCGAAGTGAAGTCGAAAAAAAGCTCTTCACGACCGCGGAGAGCTACAACCATACCCGGAAATTTCCAACGGAAGCCTTTCTCTTTCTCCACGTTGAGCATATTCTTAAATGCAACTTTCAATTTCGTTCTTGTGCCGTAAATCAAGCTGCGGAAGCAGAAAAAATGCTCGCCAATGTAAATCTTGCCATAGAGCGGAAGGACGCGATGCAACCAACAATAAAACACAGCGAGGAGACGCTCCGATTTCGGTAATGCAAAATGCTCCTGAAAACGTCTTTGATGCTCTGATGCATCAAGGTCTTGTTCCGGATCGTCGATTCGATCTTCTGGCAAACCGTTGAGATCGGAGTAATGCTTCTGTCCCCCGGCTATGGCCTCAGAAAATTTACTATAATATTCCTTCGGACTGCCACTTAGATACGAAAGGCCACGTTTACTCTGATTCCGCATATTATCGTAGAGATTGAACGCCTGTTGGAGAGGAGTGGCAAGAATTCGCATAGACATTCCTCCAAGGGGAGGCAACGATGTGCGGCGAGAAACTTGGATTGACCTTGGGTCTCTGGCTCTCTGAATACCGATAGACAGGTCCTGATCTGTTAGCATGCATGTGGAAGATTTTGGAATTGACAGGTCACTCACAGGAGACTGATGCGACGGCGGAACACTGAGATGATGCTGCGAGGCCCGAATCGTTGGAGATTGGAACATTTTGTCACCACCGAGAATTTGGCTGGCAGACATGTCGGCCTGTACACATCCAGTTGGTGCTTCTACATGATCGGATGAGGTGAAGGATTCTGATGATTCCTCGGTGGACGAAGACGGGGTCGGTTTGGAAGTCTGCTGAGCCCCGTACCAATTTCCACGGTCCGCCAGTTTTGGAATTTGTCTGCCTTGGTCAGTGTTGAGGCATTTGCGGCCAATACTTGCTCGACTTCTTTCCTCACTTGGACGGTCAAATTCATCGCTCGATCGCGGTTTTGGGCCTCCAGTAGAGCCAAAAGTTTGTCGTGAGACCGTTGAACGCATAGAGGAAGCACTAGGAGGCACAAGTCCCGGAAACCAATCTGATATTTCATTCGTAGATTGGTAACCTTTAGAGGATGGAATGGCCATTGAATCAGGAATCCCCTGCTCCGACACTCCTCGACCAGCTGGGTTGGCCACTTCACGAAGGCTGTTATTCTCAATCAGTCCATTTATGGTATCCAACGCTGCCTGACCATGCTTAAGGAAGGTGAAAAAATATTCATCGACCGCATATGTCTCCGCATTGTCGATCACCCTTAGCCTTATGGTGTCTTGCCTACCCATCATGCCAGTCGACTCTGCATCAACAATATTGACGACAGGTAACACAATTTTGACGCTATCACCATCGTTGCGTGACCGAAAGATCACCTTTTGCAGTTGTTTGACCCATTCCTTCGCGCTTGGGGCACTCTCGGCCTTGAAATGATATGTACCTGACTGAGTTGTGACTGTGAATGCGGTTGTTGGCACGCCCTTCTCTTGATCAAGTTCCGCTGAGATACCATATCGCAAATCGATAGCGCCTCTGGGGAAGTACGGATCAGCAGCGCTGGCAAAATATGACAGCACATCACCCTTGAGTTCGAACCAGTAGCGACGATATCGCGGGTTCCGCTTGCCTTGCTTGGAAAGGCTCCCTGACTTTATGGCTGTACTTCTTTTCTTCGGCAAGTAGGCATAAAAGCAGACATGCTTGTTTGTGATATAGATATATCCTTCCACCAGCACATTCTGCAAAAACCAGCAAGGATATTCAATGACAGTTTGCTCCAGATCGTCAAATCCAAAGATGTCAGCAACAGCGACTGGAAGTCTCGACAGCTGCTTCTTGTTATCCCTTGAGCTGTCGTTACACAGCTGTTCCTTGCTTCTCTTTTGCACAAGCGAGGTTTGCGAGTTTTCCATAGCCATATTTGCTTCGGGTTGCAGTATTCGATCCACGGCTGCATCTTGCTTGTGAACGTCTAAGGAATTCGCTGGTAGTTCTAGCGCGTCCCGAGTCGTTTCTCGAGGAGGTAGAAATTGCGATTGTGACATAGTATCATCGGAATGTACTTCGTTACTCTCTCGAATTGGTTTCATGAGCATTTGGGCCAGAGGCTTGCCCTTTCGATGTGGCAAGGGCTTAAGTTGCGAATTCCCTCGCTGGTCTTCTAGACTTGAGAGGTCTCCTGTCGCTTCACTTGGATTTCTGGCTGAGTCGAAAATATCCTTGCCTTCGTCTTCAAATTCAGTATCGTTCTCACTGTCACTTGCTATACCAGACTCGAAGACAGCCCCAAATTGCCCCCCAGCAGCTCTGATGAAGCCATATAGCGACTGTTGCACTTGAGCCGGCCCCATTGCATCAAAAGCACCCGTAGCATCTATATCATCATCCTCTTCTCCTCGTAGACATTCCGGCATATCTACGCTCGGCCTTTGACTGTTCGCTGATTTCTTGCTGCCAAGTCTTCTTTTGAAGCTGCTCTGGAATTGCATCGCGGATGATGCCGACGCAGCCATTTTAGCCACTGATTAACTGGTGAGGACGCCCACAAGAGGTTCACTTGTAGATTAAAAGAGATCGTCTTGTGCGCCTTCCCATTCACTTCGTCAACATGCAACGAAATAACCGATCCGCACCTATCGGAGCGTTAGCCGCATCTCAGTTCCTATGCAGCAAGATCGCAAGCAAACAGGCAGACGGAAGAGTCAGCTACATCCTGACTCGGTGACTGGTTACATCAGCCAGCTCCAGCGTCGGGCCTGACAGTCATGTGCGCTGTCCAATATGTGGCTGCATGTCGAAAAGTTGAGACTGGCAATTACTCGGATAAATAAAGCTAGACGAGCCACGCCACATGTGATGCGCGCGTTCTAACATGCACCTGCGTCCCACCCTTTTGTCACATGCTTTTCTGAATTAAACGAAGACATCGAAATTACCGCGAATAGATCAGGTCATCACAACAGCTGGTACACATACATAAGGGGAGGCATATGACCTTCAGCTTCATTAATTACATTGTCCGGCTACTTCAACACGTCTTGCGGAAATCTTTCAGTCACTAGGAGATAAGAACATAAGCATTTCAAGCTATTCTCTGTCAATTTCCAGACCCAATCTTGCCCTTTTGGCACTTTACCGACGAATCTGATACAAAAATTATACGGCCTTTGCAAGACCCACTGCATTGTTGCCCAAGTCGTAGACAGAGTACCATTTCCTGAGGAAAGCGTCGCCAAGAATTGCGAGGGGTCCAGCAGGCTCAGGGATATCGAAACCCATGAATGCACTGATACAACTCCCCTGAACTTCGAGGATATAGTCGAACGCAGAGATGGTGAAGTTATGGCCGGTAAGAGTAAAGGTAAGATCCGGGAGTGAGTCACGCTTGTCACACTCCACTGTGTACTGCCCGTTAAAGGACTTCTTGGCGCCAATCTCCTTGTTCAAGAGTTCTGCAAGAGTGCTGGGAAGAGCAATGAGAGACGTTCCAGTATCCAGAATAGCACCAGTACTATCGATTTCAGCAGTTTGATCGCCGAATGTGATTGCGTCAAGATCGACCTCCCAATAGGCTTTACGACGAAGAGGAATCTTTGTCATTTTACCAGTGAAGTGATCCTTGTTGATCCCACCAAATATTGCTTCCGAATCATCGCCTTTGCTTGTGTCACTAAGGTAGAATGCAAATACAGGTTCATCAAGCAGACCCTGGTCATTCATCATGTAGAATGGCGGAGGAATACCGTTCACGGAAATGGTGTCATAGCCAAGCCCCAAGATACCATCAAAGCGGCCAAAGGCAAATGCGAGGCCCGGTTCAGATGTGGCTTCGGCAAATAGTTGGTTCTTAATTTTCAGGTCGCCAATCTGAACAGTGTCCTGGCTGATATAGCCCTCTAGCTCGCCAGAACCGTATCGAATCTCGAAACTAGATCCGTTTTGCTTGTAAGTGCTCGAGGCACTATGGTCATACTTGCTGTGTAAGTAGCAAGCAATTGAGCCGCAGTCTACGCTTGGAACCCATAAGTTGGAACTTCCTGTATCCAACACAACCTTGAACTCTTGTGGCGGTGTGCCAATGGCAATATTGGAGAAATACTGCGCATTCAAGAAGTTGCTCACGGCAACGGGATGGCCTTTGTCAGGCTTAATGGATGTCTCTTTGAACATCTCTTCGATGTTTCGCTGAGGTCTAATCCCCATGTACTTCTGCCCGAGTGCTTGCATATGTTCACCGATGTTTGCATACTCGAGTTGTTCCGACAATGGGATTTTTTTGAGGCTTCCATACCGTTAGTACCGCCGCCAGTACTCAATTGAGGAAGCATTTGACAAACCTCATCTTGTGCACGCCAGCAGCAGCTGTTCCGGCCAGCGTCGCCGCAGCGAAAGCTACACCCCCTTTCATAATGACAAGATTTCGAGGAGGCTGATACGTACGGTGATAGATATGAGGCGGATGCAGTAAAAGGGTACAATCCGTTGTGTGATGGAGAAGAACGAGGAAGGTGATGATGAAGCTGCCTAGGCAACGAGCCTAGGTTACATCATCTGATACGGACAGCACAGGCATGGTCCGCGTGGCTGGCTTGGCGACTTTTGAAAACTTCCGAGAGCTGCCGCCCCAGACGTAATCAAAGACGCTGAATGCCACTAAACATTTGTCTTCGTGAATTGATGTTTTAAGTGGTCATAATAATAATTTGGCAAGATGTCTTGTAAATACAAATTCAGCCTAACTTCACCACTATGGTATCTGCGAATGGGGTGGCAACGCTTCCGTCATAGCAAAAGGAGTTTGCCACTGTTATCCCGGCATTTCAGACATCCTGTCTGCTTTTCACCGAGTTTCCAGTTATGAGCAGTGTCAGACCATTGAACAAAGTGGAAGCTGCTGTAGAGTTTCCGCAAGCACAAAAGAGGCCGATGATGCATATTTTACTGGCAGTCTTGCACCTTGTCTGTTGCGCCTGATCTTTTACAGTTGAGAACTGTACCAATTCGGCGCCTTCCCGCCTTTTTGAACCACTGACAAACTCGGACGACCCTCGGAAAATGCTCTTCCAGTCTGGGCTTTACAAAGCTGTGATGTGGCAGATAAATGTCCACGTTGAATTTATCATTGCTTTTGGAGAGCATTTAAATCGCTCACTCATGCACTCGAATCCTCTCACATTTGGCTCTAAGTTCTATCTCTAGTCCAAAGGCAAGAGGCAAAAATCGCTATGATCTCAATATTACTGTCCAAATAAGGCATAGAGCATGCTAACCATTTCCGGGCTCATTCCAAGAGTCAAAATGTGTAAACATTTGGCTTCGTTAAACGCGGCCACGTCGCGAGGGTGTAATCGCGTCGGAAAAGATGTCTAACTAAAATCTGCATTTTTCGTAGAGATCAACACATGATTTGATCATTAACGACTTCATTGAACAAGAAGTTGGCGAAGTATGCGTCCCAGGTCGTCAACCTGTAAACTTTGTGAGTTGCTCAAGTTGATCAGTGCTAACGTATATACTCACATGTGGTGGCTGGGTGATCTCGAAGTGGTTCCCACTCATATAATCGAACGTGTACTGGGCGCCTGGAAACAGCCGTTCCCACCCTGCAGTTCTCAGTTCTCCCCTGGGCTCCAACAAGAACCGGGTGACTTTGACATTCATGTCCACTTTGAGTCCAGAGTCTGCAACATTCTTCACCAGACCTTCTCTGACCCAAATGAAATTTACTATAGCTGGAACGTCTTTAGGTGCCATCGGTGTGGGCATGTACTTATCCACAGAGATGACCGTTGACGTGAAGTGCTGCACCAACCATTCTGGTGCTTTCTTTCCCCCCGATGCCCCCATCAAGCCATTTCGAGTCAATTCCTCCACAACTTGTTCTGGAAGAGCCTCGAAGTCCAGTCTACAGGGGGAGTCTATTAGTATCATCCTCCTAATCTTTTCACCTGCGGCAGTCAATAGTTTGGCAACTTCAGTTGCATAGTAGCCACCCGCTGACCAGCCACCCAGAACATAAGGTCCCTTGGGTTGTACTTTGCACACCTCTTTAACCCATAATTTAGCCATTCTTTCAATAGAGCATGTAAAATCTCGTGCTTGTCTCAAAAATGGTGAGTTGAGACCGATTAGACATATGTTGCCTCCCAGAGGAGGCAATGTTCCATATGATGTCCCGGCTCCACTACCATCTGGAAAGAGAAAAACTTTCATTGACGATAGGTGAGGGTGTCCTTGTAGAACAATCGAGAGCGGAACCTTTGGTTTCGGAATGCCTTCCCAAGGATCCGCCGGTTCTGGAATTTGCGATATATTGAGCAAAGACGCGTCGTTTCCCTGTAAGAACAATTTGAAGGCTCCTACAGTTGGATATTTTGTAAAGTCATCAGTCGTTACTTCCATTCCTATCTGGGCGTTGAGATCTGAGGCAATTGCTGAGGCAAGCAACTCCCTAATTCCCAAAAATTTCCATGTCTCATGATCTTGAAAGTCGCGAGGGTCGATAGAAATCGCTTCACCTATGATTTCCAAAGCCTTTTCCACTCTGTCCTGGTTATGCATATTTCTGATTGCTCGAAAGAGTCACCGCATCGAAGGGAGTAGCTTGCTGCAAACTTGCCACATTCCATGTAAGGAGCGGGAAGCGTTGAGCTGGAATTGCACCGCCACGCTTTTCTCAGCCACAGTCCGAGGGTTTTAGCAGTAGGTGAAAACCTCATATTGAGATAATACCATGCAGACATCGCGGCTCCGTGCGTCCTATCACATGTCTGCTTATTATCATTCATGAGGTTCAAATTTCCCAACGCCTCAAATTAAGTGCATTGATCACTGGTCTTGCGGTAGCCCAAATGAGCCCAGTTGTTGTTCGAAATTGGAATTTGTTTCAGTCCAATTAGCGCACCGTGAAGCAGTGCGTTGACATGGGCAGCACCTGAATTGGACAGTTGGAAGATGCAGAATCAGCCAGCGGCGAGGAGAGAAGACTGTGTTGAGCAGACTATGTCCATTCTAAATTGAGGAAATATGAAAGCCTACCTTGCCAATCCAAACATTCAACCCGCAAAGCTTTTGAAGCTGGTTCAGGTCGCGCCACAGAACATCAAGGTCGATGATATTTAGGTATGCAGGCTTGCTCCACGTTGTATACAGTGAGGCACTTTCAGAATGAGGAGGCTTATCTGGCTTATCTTATGTGCGACACGGAGAACAATTATATTGAAGACCCAACGTCCTCCATATTGAAAGCCACCGATCCAGGGGCCAACGTGCTAGTGCGCGCTGTCTCCTCGTTTAGCAGACTCAAAAGAACCAGCGTTCACTTAATTTAGACACGAGTCAAATGCCATTCAGCATCTCTAATCCGCAGATCAATCCCTAGTCTTAAGCACAAACGTGCCGGAGTATATATCTTGGAAACGCATATTGCCTTTGCAATGCACTTTAGATGCAAAGTCTGCAGATGCTTGAAGCCGGGAACGATGGAGAACACGATGGAAAGATAGGGAAGATGGCTCAGAAACCTCCACGTATTCCATATACGAGAATTTGATCCTGCACGTCGTGTTGTTCTCTTCGATCACGGGACGTCACGACGTATTCCACATCGTGCGGAAATACTGCAGGAGTCCTTCGCAGAATCTGTTTACCTTGTCTCGATGAAATCTCGGCCAAAAATGTCCAACGAACGATAGGAATTATGAGTAAGGAAGCAATTCTAAAGTGTAAAAATGCTCGATTGAATAAATCACTCAAACTGAGCTGTATCCGCCGTATGAAAAATCCTTCCGCGCAATTGCAAAGAAATCTCAACGAATCACGTCATGTCGAGGATTGCCGGCGCGGGTGGGGCAAACAAATTTCGGCAGTAGGTCGAGGCTACTACTCGCCTTTGTGCCGTGCAGAGACTTTTTATTCATTTTGTTCACCAAACTTTCAAATTTCCAGCGCTCCTGATATAGGTTCCCTGGATCTTCCCATCTGTCATTCATTGTCCATTTAACTGGAACTAGTTACGACCATGGTGCAAGCAAATGGGGTGCCGAAGAAAGGGTCGACCTTCCTGTGCGTAAATCACCGCAACGTATTACTCCCGAGCCACAACTAACATGTACTACCAGCTTCACTTCTGAATCGGTCGGTCAAGGGCATCCAGATAAAATCGCCGACCAAGTGTCAGACGCTATCCTCGATGCCTGTCTTGAATATGACCCTCTCTCGAAGGTGGCCTGTGAGACAGCCACGAAAACTGGAATGATCATGGTTTTTGGCGAAATAACTACCAAGACGAAAGTGGACTATCAAAAAGTGATTCGCAACGCAATCAAGGATATTGGTTATGACGATTCTGCAAAAGGTTTTGACTACAAGACCTGCAATGTACTGGTAGCCATTGAGGAGCAAAGCCCCGATATTGCACAAGGGCTTCATTATGACGAGGCTCTAGAGAAATTGGGTGCCGGTGATCAGGGTATCATGTTCGGCTATGCGACCGATGAGACGCCAGAGCTTCTGCCTCTGACCATTCAGCTTGCACATAAGCTCAACAAGGCCATGACTGATGCGCGCAATGACGGCACATTGCCATGGCTTCGGCCAGACACTAAGACCCAGGTCACTGTTGAATACGAGCATGATGGAGGTGCTGTGGTGCCTAAAAGAGTTGATACTGTTGTCATCAGCGCCCAGCATAGTCCAGATATCACCACCGAACAGCTTCGCAAAGAAATCAAGGAGAAGATTATTGAGAAGACAATTCCAGCAAAGTATTTGGACGAGAAGACAATCTATCACATCCAACCTTCCGGTCGCTTTATCATCGGCGGACCCCAGGGCGATGCAGGCCTCACTGGTCGCAAGATAATTGTTGATACGTACGGCGGCTGGGGCGCACATGGTGGCGGTGCATTCTCTGGGAAGGACTATAGTAAGGTAGATCGTTCAGCTGCCTATCTAGCGCGTTGGATTGCCAAATCGCTTGTAGCTGCTGGACTTGCTCGTCGGGTTCTGGTACAGCTCTCATATGCCATAGGTGTTGCAGAGCCTCTGTCGATATTTGTCGACACTTATGGAACATCGGAGAAAAGCTCAGACGAGCTCGTCCAGATCATTCGCAGCAATTTCGACATGAGACCTGGCGTCATAGTCAAAGAACTTGACCTGGCAAAGCCAATCTACCGCGAGACGGCCAAGAATGGTCACTTCACCAACCAGAATTTCAGCTGGGAGAAGCCAAAAACTCTGAAGTTTTAATAGCCGCCATAAATGATTGTACATTCAACTGGCATGCGAAACACACCATAGACCGGTCTGCCTCATCGTGGCTGGTCGCATCGGCGTTCAGGGCAATCTAGATGGATACCCGAGGATTCAAAGGTTTATAGCAGGAGATCAGATGTGATCGTTAGGATTGCTAGCGACAAGCTTACTCGTGGGTTCGGAGGTTCAACGAGGCATTCAACATAGATCTTGGGTGGCAATGAGCTTGCTGGCTACAGCCAGGCATATCTGCAGAGTGAAGATATATAGTGCTGCACTTTTAGCGTCGGCGTTCAGGAGATTTCAACATTCTCTAGACGCGGCGAGAGATGTAAATCATGCGAGCTTGTGTGTATGAAATTGGCTTTCCATGGTATTTCAATTTAAGTCAGTAATCCTTATCTAGAGGCTCCGATTGTGACGCAGGGACGTGATTGTGTAATTGAAGTGGAGCGTTTCGTGGTGGAAAGCTAACATCAGTGACTGGGCCTTCGGAGAGCCAAAGTCATGTGGAGCCTGTTTCGAACCTCAATTAATCGTAGTCACAGGAACTACTTCGCTCTATAGGCATCGGAATCGGCTCTACGTTCGGCAGAGCGTCCATGTTCGTGTTTATCTGGCTCATGTTCGATTTATGAAGAGTCAGAGAGAAAAATTACCCATTGTCATAGGGGACGATAATCACTTTTCCAAATTGCTCTTGAGTTCCCAGATAGTAAAGTGGCCGTTAACCTTCCGTGCGGCGTATCCAACGCCTCATGCGTAAGTAAGATGTGACTATGCACCTGGCAGCCAGTCAGATATCAATGTTGACGCCTCTTCCGAGCTGCATGCTTACAGTGTTGATCGACATATAAATTAGACTGCTTGTTCGCTTACAATATCTACGTCATTTTTAGGTGCGGTTTGTATCTCGTCCGTGATCTTAGGTCGACAATTGCAGTTCTTCTCGAGGATGACCATGGCACGTACGTGGCGGAACCATGCTTTTGAGCCGAATTAAGATGATCTTCACGATGGCCCCACATTGAGGCGGATTACCGTTGTGGATTCTTCCTTTATTCCACCTATAACACTAAGGGAACGTATTAGCTATTGGTGATTGAGGAAACGATGGGCATCGTTGGAAACACGCCATATGCACCCAGCTTGCGATGGGCGCGGCGGGCGCGATGAGCATTCGCAAGGGAGTTGAGAGCCTTGCCAATATATAGCCTTAGAGAGCTTCACATTCCCTGCAATTACAACTTCCTTCGAAGCTTGACACTTAGGACCAGATTATACTATTATCTCGCTTGTACAACGCAGTATAGCCCTCGAAGATGGCTGGCCTCAAGCTACCGTTAACTTTTCCGAAGACATATAATGTCTACTTCCTTGCCATCATTTCCACCGTAGGTGCGTTACCTCTAGAGTAGATCTCTGTTCAGACGTGCTTAAGGAAAGGACTGACTTTGCTGAACACTCTAGGTGGAATGCTGTTCGGATTCGATATTAGCTCAATGAGTGCAATCATTGGAACGAAACAATACATCGATTATTTTAACAATCCATCCGGCGCATATCAAGGTGCTATAGGCTCAGCTCTTGCTGCAGGATCTGCTATAGGCTGCGTTATAGCTGGTCCCGTATCCGACAAGATTGGAAGAAGAGATGCTACTTGGTTTGGTGAGCTGAGTCGCCCACAAGCGTCTGCACCATACTTACTGAGCCTTGATCCCAAGCTTGTCTTTGGTGGCTGCTTGGAACAGCATTGCAGGTGTCGACCAAGTCTCGTGGCCAGCTCATTGCAGGAAGAATGATAAATGGGGTGTGCGTAGGAATTACGTCGTCTCAGGTTCCAGTCTATCTTGCCGAAATCGCGAAAAAGGAAATGCGAGGATCAATTCTTGTCATACAACAATTGGCTATCGAGGTTGGAATCTTGTTGATGTTTTTCATCGGCTACGGTTGCGAGTTCATCCCTGGACCAACTGCATCGTGGCGCACAGCATGGGGCATCCAATGGGTCCCATGTATTATCCTGATGATCGGCCTCCCGTTTTTGCCCCGATCCCCTCGTTGGGTAAGTTGAACTACTGTTGCAAGACCGTATGACATTGATAAGAACTCTAATGAACTCTCTAGCTGGCCAAAGTCGGACGTACACAAGAGGCTGTTGAGATCCTGGCTAAGATTCAAGCGAAAGGCGATCAGTCTGATCCTATGGTTATTGCTGAATGGCAAGAGATAACCATGGTAATGGCTGCAGAACGCGAGGCAGCACCAGGGTGGCGCAGGTTTGTTGAGAATGGTATGTGGCGTCGAACTTTAGCAGGATTTTCAGTCCAGGCGTGGCAACAATTGTCTGGAGCCAACGTAAGTCGATTATGTGTTCGGTGTAGTTAATCATGGCTGATTTTAAATAGGTCATGACATACTATATCGTCTACGTCTTTCTAATGGCTGGCCTTACCGGTAATGCGAACCTCACCTCGGGCGGCATCCAGTATGCCCTGTTCATTATCTTCACACTCGTCACTTATGTCTTTATCGACAAGAGTGGGCGTCGACCGATGTTGATTTATGGCGCGCTGGGCATGGCCGTCTGTCACTTCGTAATCGGAGGCATGTTAGTTGGATTCGGCCAGCCTGTTCCTGGTGGCGTCCAAGGCAATGCAAATGTGCTGGTCAAAGTTTCTGGATCTCCAGCCTATACTGTTATCGCCTTCTCATACCTTCTAATTATCGTATATGCGTTAACACTGGCACCAATTGCTTGGGTCTATGCCGCTGAGGTGTGGTCTATTGAGACGCGCGCATATGGCATGTCTATAGCAGCCTTTGGCAACTGGATCTTCAACTTTGCCCTGGGCATGTTCATCGTAAGATCCTCCCAATCCGAGGTTCACTATGGAAGAATTAATTATTAACCACTTCTTCCAGCCGCCGGGTTTCAAAAATATCGGCGGCTACTTGTTCATCGTTTTCGGGTCGCTTTGCGTGCTGGCTGCCTTGCAAGCATTCACCCTGTACCCGGAGACCGGTCGCAAGTCACTAGAGGAAATTGAACAGTTGTTCAAGAAGTTAGTTACATATATAATACTCGATATGTTAATGTTTGCTGACGCCGAACTTTGATAGGGGCGGTCCAAAGCCATGGCACACCCGCGTTGGGGACTCCCATTTGGACGCGGAGATTGAAGATGTTATTCGAAGGGCGTCCGTTTCTCAGTCGGAAGGTGGTGAAAAGGCTCAAGTGTTGAGAAAGGATGGAACTATTGGAACTTTGGAATCGGATGATGAGGAGAAAAAAGAGATAGTTTGAGGACATGGCCAGATACCATCGAGATCAAGTAACAAGAAATTGAATCTGCTTAGAATCGAAGGTTTAACTCAGGTAAGGATTTTCTAACGCTCGAAATTGTGGATTCAAGAGCGGAAGTTGTAAATGTGAATCAAAAATTAGTTCGGCACCTCATATTCTCTATTGCCTTCTGTACTGAATAATAGTGCGCTCATACCTGATCTGTCCTTCTCGTTGAAAATGCCTTCGCCGCACAGCTTTCGAAGCGCGGCAAGCGTAGCAGCACCGCATGGCCCTGCATCCACCCCCTGCGAGCGCAAAAACATTACAGAATCGTGGGACTCGCGGTCTGTTACAGCTACGGATGCGTATACGCCTGCTTTTAGCACAGGCCATGCGATCTCAGACGGTGTGCCGCAATTCATCCCACACATAATGGTCTCGCCTGTTCGAATGCTGGTGATACAATTACAATGAAGCGATTCCTTAAGGCATGCTGCGATTTCCGGCTCCACTGTGACTATTTTGTTGTTGAGGCTCACGCCTTGATAGTGAGATGTGACCGCGTGCATCCAGGAGCCAACCCCAACCGCACCAACCGCGAGAATATTATCCGGATGACCACCAAACTGCTTAATTTGCTTATCAGTCTCTCGAAGCATTGTCTGGTAACCTTGGGTGACCCATGTAGGTATTTGCTCGTAACCTTTCCAGCTCGTGTCCAAAATCACAAGTCCCTCACTGGTCTTAGCATCGTTTATAACAGCTGTCAAAGTGTCATCATACCTACAGTGATATTGTGCTCCGTTAGCGCTTATCTGAGGTGTTGTAAGGGGTAATGCGATATAGAATAACATACGTGCCACCCTCTAGCACTCTGAGATCCGCCCCTTCGTCGCGGATGAGATTTTGCGTATATTTTGACGTGAAACCCGGAACATAGACAGTAGCCCGAACTCCAAATATTGCCGCCGTCCTGGCGACTGCGCGGCCCCAATTACCTTCCGTGCATGTAACAAGTCGAGTATTACGTCCGCGGTCGTCCGCCAGCGCCTGCTTAACTGTAGCCAGCCCAGTTGAATAGGGGAGTCCAAGCTGCTGACAGATAGCGCGGTGTATGGCCCATGATGCACCGAGAATCTTGAAGGAAGGCAGATCGAACCTATTGGATTCGTCCTTGACAAAGACGAATGCAAAACCAAGCTCTTCGGCCACTGATGGCAGACTATGGAGCTTGGTCTCGCAATAACCCGGAAAATGCCTATGAAAGTCCTCAGCGGCCATATCTTTCTCGGGTGGAGGCCGAAAATCTGAAATCTCCTTGTTGATAAGGATACTCTGCCGCTCAAAGGTCTCTCCGCTATGGAGGTGGGTGACTTTGTAGGACATTCTAGAGATTGTTCTGAACGTGCGCAACAACAGACCAGAGGAAACAGTGAGACGGTTAGGAAATTAAGAACGTTATGATAAAGGTAATGCAAGCAGTTCAGGCAATTCAAAAAAGTTTCGTTGCGATTTCTTTTCCATGCTTCCCAAGGCTAGATAGGTCAGATGTGCGAAAGCTTCTTCGCCGAAGGGCGCAGCCAGTACACCAATGGCTTGTTACCTTACTACATGTGGATAGATTCGCGTCTAATCCCAACACAGTCCAACCTGCATTGAATTCTAATTGTCAGGTTACGAATCGATAGAGAATGCTATATTGCTCTGTTGTATATTGGAGAGGATGCGAATAATTACATAGAGTGAGAAGTCACAGTGCATGGTTTGCGGCTCGGCTTAAGCTTTCCTGGCGTAACATGTGTTTATCGCCGAGGGTCGCTCCGCGTTTGATGATTACAAAGGAGAACTTCGCTCGGTATATCAGTGCATGCAAGTTGATGTGCCCAGCGCGCGCTGCTATAGTGTTATCAGCACTAGACTCTCCTTGACTTTGTAGTCTAGCACATGCCTTCAAACACCCGCCATTTTCTCACCGTTCGTAAATCAAAATCCTCAAAATGGCGGCCGCAAAGAATAGTGGGATTCGCATATCCATCGATCGCGGTGGGACTTTCACTGACTGCGTCGGAAATCCGGGTACGGGTAAGATGGAAGATGACGTCCTCATCAAGTTACTGTCAGTAGATCCTCAAAACTACGACGACGCGCCTCTCGAAGGCATCCGACGGCTGCTGTCGAAGTTTGAAGGCAGAGAGATCCCAAGAGGCGAGCCCCTCGACACAACCAAGATTGAGAGTATACGAATGGGTACAACTGTGGCTACAAATGCGCTTCTGGAAAGGAAAGGCGAAGATATAGCTATGGTAGTGACGAAGGGTTTCAAGGACTGCCTCGAGATTGGTAATCAAAGCAGACCTAAAATTTTTGATCTGGCCATACAGAAGCCTGAGGTACTATACAAAAAGGTTGTAGAAATCGAAGAACGTGTGACATTGGAAGATTATGCCGAGGATCCAGAGCGCCGCCAAACACCTGCCGTCTCAGCAGCGGACGCGGGCCCGGAAGCCCAGCTAGTAAAGGGCCTATCCGGAGAGACTGTAAGAATACTACAAAGACCAGATGAGGACATGATAAGAAAGCAACTGCAGGAAGTTTATGACAGTGGACTGAAAAGTATAGCTGTCTGTCTCATGCACGGGTACACGTATCCCAACCATGAGGCGCTTGTTGGCAAGATTGCCAGAGAAATCGGATTCAAACATGTCAGCCTGAGTCATGAGCTCATGCCTATGATTAAACTAGTACCACGAGCCACTTCTGCATGCGCTGATGCTTATTTAACTCCTACAATACGAACCTACATTGACGGTTTTCAAAAAGGGTTTGAGGGAGGTTTGGGGACTGCAAGCGTAAAGCGCGAACAAGGTTCAAAAGGGGCTAGATGCGAATTCATGCAATCTGATGGTGGTTTGGTGGACGTCGACATCTTCTCCGGTCTCCGCGCCATTCTATCTGGACCGGCAGGGGGTGTAGTAGGTTACGCTTTGACTTCCTATGATCCTAATACAAACATTCCGATCATTGGATTTGACATGGGCGGCACCAGTACAGATGTGAGCCGATATGGTAATGGAAGGTATGACCATGTCTTCGAGACGACAACGGCAGGTGTCACTATCCAGTCACCTCAGCTAGACATCAATACTGTTGCAGCAGGTGGTGGCAGTCGGTTGTTTTTCCGAAACGGCCTATTTGTTGTAGGCCCAGAATCCGCTGGTGCCCATCCCGGCCCAGCATGCTATCGTAAAGGCGGTCCATTAACCATTACTGATGCTAATCTCTTCCTTGGTCGTCTTTTGCCTGATTTTTTCCCCAGAATTTTCGGCAAAAATGAGGATGAAGGACTTGACACAGAAGTGTGTAAGAAGCTCTTCAAAGAACTCACAGAACGAATTAATCAGGAAGAGGGAAAGTCTATGTCAGCGGACGAAGTCGCGTATGGTTTCATAAAAATAGCGAATGAGACGATGACAAGACCTATACGATCATTGACGGAAGCGAGGGGTCATGACACGAGCAAACACCGATTAGCAACATTTGGGGGCGCTGGCGGCCAGCATGCGGTAGCCATTGCAGAAGCACTTGGTATCAGTCAGATATTAGTACATCGGTACTCATCAGTGCTATCCGCATACGGTATGGCGCTAGCAGACGTTGTCGATGAACGACAAGAACCGGAAAGTCAAGTGTGGCAAGACGATGATAATGTTGTAAGAGAGTACTTGAAGAGGAAGATGGAAGATCTGAAAGCCAAAAGTAAATCTCGATTACAGGAACAGGGCTTTGAAGAGAATAATATTGAGTTTGAGGAATACTTGAACATGAGGTATCGCGGCACGGAATCGGCGCTTATGGTGGTCAAACCTGATCCAAAGGATGTACCAGAGACTCTTGGTAGTAATGAATGGGCATTTGGAAAAGCATTTGTAAGACAACACGAGCAAGAGTTTGGCTTCTCTCTGCCGGATCGTGACATTATTGTCGATGACGTGAGAGTTCGCGGTATCGGGAAGACCTTCAAGGGCCTGGAGAAGACAGTGGATCAACAGCTCCACGATATTGTTCCCAGAGATCTGGGCAGAGGCGAAAAAAATTGCGGTTTGCATCAAGTTTATTTTGAAGGCGGCAGGCAAGAAACATCGATCTACAAACTTGAGGATCTTGAAGTTGGTGACAGACTTCGTGGTCCGGCAATCATTGCAGACGGCACCCAAACCGTTGTGATTACTCCGGGGGCAAGCGCTCTGCTAATCGACACCCACATTGTAATAAATATCGGCGAGAGTGATGGGAAAGACAAGAAAATTGATACAAAGGAAGTCGACCCGATCATGCTTTCAATTTTCGCGCACCGCTTCATGGCCATTGCTGAGCAGATGGGAAGAGCGCTACAGAAGACGAGCGTATCAACAAACGTAAAAGAGCGGCTGGACTACAGTTGTGCACTCTTCGATAGTGAAGGAGGACTTGTCGCGAACGCCCCTCATTTACCTGTGCACCTTGGGAGTATGAGTACTTGCGTGAAGAAGCAGGCTGAGATCTGGAACGGAAAACTCAAAAAAGGAGACGTTCTGGTTTCAAATCACCCTATGTTTGGTGGAACCCATCTGCCTGATATAACCGTCATCACGCCAGCGTTCTCGGGCGACAAGATTGTGTTTTATGTTGCCAGTCGCGCCCATCATGCTGATATTGGCGGCATTCTGCCCGGTTCTATGCCTCCACATTCAAGAGAGCTTTTCCAAGAAGGTGCAAGAATTAAGAGTGAGAAGCTAGTGTCTCAAGGTCAGTTCAACGAGAAGCGTATCACGGAGCTTCTCCTCGAAGAACCTGCGAAATATGCCGGATGCTCAGGTACACGTTGCCTAGCGGACAACTTGAATGACCTTAAAGCACAAATAGCCGCGAACCAAAAAGGAATTAATCTTATCAGTACACTTATTGAAGAGTACGGCGAAGACGTGGTACAGTTCTATATGAAAAGTATACAAGATAATGCCGAGCTCTCAGTAAAGACCCTCCTGAAAGGCGTCTCCAAGCGATTTGAGGGTCGCGACTTACGCGCCGTGGATTATATGGACGACGGCTCGCCGATCAAGCTCAAAGTCGTCATTGATGGAGAGAAAGGTGAGGCCGTTTTCGATTTCACCGGAACAGGCCCAGAAGTTTACGGAAACACCAACGCGCCCGAGGCCGTTACATACAGTGCCATCATCTATTGCCTAAGATGTCTAATTAACGAGGATATTCCACTTAATCAAGGCTGTCTGAAACCTGTTACAGTAATCATTCCGAAGAAGTCTTTTCTTTCCCCCTCTGGGACAGCCGCTGTAGTCGGCGGCAACGTCCTCACTTCGCAGCGCGTGACTGATGTCGTCCTCAAAGCGTTTGCCGCATGTGCCGCCTCACAGGGTGACTGCAACAACCTCACATTTGGCTTTGGCGGAAATATCGAAGGGCAAGATGCTGTGAAAGGATTCGGTTACTATGAAACTATCGCCGGGGGATCCGGTGCAGGGCCAGGATGGAATGGTACGAGCGGTGTGCATACACACATGACGAACACCCGAATTACTGATGCCGAGATATTCGAGCGGCGATATCCTGTGATTCTCCACGAGTTTAAATTGAGGCAAGATAGTGGTGGGCATGGACAGTACAGAGGCGGCGACGGGGTAGTGCGTGATATTGAGTTCCGTATCCCTGTGCAGGTGTCCATTCTGAGCGAGCGCAGAGTGTATCATCCGTATGGGCTTGACGGTGGTGAGGATGCACAATGTGGATTAAACATTTGGGTTCGTCGGCTCCCGAAATTGCAAGGCGCGGATTCCAATGAGAGGCATCATAAGACGACGTCAGAATTTCGAACGCTTGGAGTTAACAACGAAGGTCAGCAAGAAACCAATGGAGAAACAGAAGTTGATGAGTATCAGTATATAAACTTGGGAGGAAAGAATACGGCGTCTATGCAAGCTGGCGAACGTATAATCATCATGACGCCTGGTGGTGGTGGGTGGGGACCAGTTGGCAAGGAGGGCACATCACGACAGCGCCACGATCCAAGGCACGGGTGGAAAGGTGGAAGCATTTCATTGCGACAGGCAGAAGCGGAAGCGTCTTCGTAGCACATTCCATCTTGCGTTGTGACGATGCTAAAGATCAATATTCCGGCCAACTCGAATCCACTTCTTCCCTCCATGCCTTGAAGCCGCCTCGAATATCTTTTATTTTCCCTAAACTTAGACCTCGATCCAACGCAGCTTTTGCAGCCAATTGGGAGTCATTGCCAAGCCGGCAGACAACGTAATGATCTCTACTGCAGTCAAGAAGCACACCTCTGGCCATGGCTTGCTCCACCCATGTGTCCGCAGATCCAGTCCAAGGGACATTAACCGATCCGCGGAGAGCGCATATGGCGTACTGCGTCTCGTCTCGCACGTCTATGAGCACATTGCTCCCATCGGTTGGTAAGCGTGAGAATTCATTTGCAGATATTCGGAATTCAGACGGCAGGATATTGATGGGTGCGTTTACACCACAAAATGCAACGTAGTCCAGTGATCCCGTTGTCAAGCCTTGCCGTGTGACCGTTGCCTGAGAAGAACAGGCGGTACAGTCTCGTCTTCGAGGTCTCATGCGAACAGAACGGAATTGGGGATTGCTGTAAGCCGAGAAGATGGTAAGATTCGTACGAGGGCCTTCGGATAATGGTCGTTCCGCAGTACGCCAGTCTGAAGAAATTTGTAGTCCGGTCGCCAAGATTTTGATGGACTCAAGTGCCTGTAAGACCCCCATAATCCCAACTACAGGTCCTAATATGCCGCCTTCCCCGCAACTAAGAATGGTATCGGCAGGTGGGGGCTTTGGAAAGATACAGCGGTAGCAAGGTCCACCCGAAAGGTCTCCTTGAGGTCGAGGGGGATTGTTCAAGATGATCATTTGCCCTTCAGTCTTAAGAGCAGAAGCGGACACTAGAGGCTTTGCCGCAAGAACGCAAGCATCGGAAATAAGGTAGCGGGAGGTGGGATGATCTGTGCAGTCGAGCACAAGGTCATATTGCTCGATGAGAGCTACAGCTCGGTCAGGCATCAATGGACATGGGTAGGTATGATAAATTACGTTCGGGTTCAGGCTGAGAAACACGTCAGATGCCTGCTTCCCTCCGGACATGGAACACTGACACGGATTCTACGTACGACTGCAAGTATTCCTTGGCACTCTTCGCTTTGTTCATGCCCACCCGCGACGTGTTGTGGACGATTTGTCTGTGCAGATTCGACTCTTCTACGACATCACCATCCACCAGGCCGAGCGTGCCAATTCCTGCACCAGCCAGATATGCTGCAGCTGGACAGCCCAGCCCACCCAACCCAACGATGAGGACTTTGGAGTTCTTCAGTCGCAGCTGTCCATGAAGTCCGATCTCGGGCATAATGAGCTGCCTGCCATATCGTTTGTATTCATAGCTTTCAAGCGGCCACCTTCGCTTCATTGCTGCGGGGTCTTCGGCGGACGGTGCACCAACGAACCCGCCTTCTTGTCGCACTTTTTGAGCTATGTCTGTTGTGATGTCTTGCCGGAGCGCCAGAATTGTCTCCTCCAGCCATTCTGCTGGAAACCCGCCTAAATAGGCATCACTAAGGTGTCGTGCGCTCTCCGCTTGGTGCTCGGCTTGTTGAAGCTGGGATTTCAAATTCTGCAGTTGAGCTTCAGTGGCCACGATATGCTGCTTTAAGAGCATGATTTGGTCGTCCGTCGCATTGATAGACTCCATTATTGTCGAGCTCACTGCTCAAACGTTACTCAAAATACAGCGCAGGGACCCAGTAGCCTGTACTGGAACCAGACATTTTCTTGAAACCCTTAATCATTATATGACATTACTGATTAGTGGCGTTGGAGTCTCGGGTCGGGACGAGCCGTTCCTAGCACTACGTTCCTGCTGCATTCGAAGGTTTTTATCTAGATGCGGCGTCAGAGAACTCTCTAGAGGCGAAGCAGCATTTACTACCTGGACCATCAGCGATTTCTCTCCAGACTCTTATTTACACTTCCCTGCCACCCAATACTCAAATTTGATTGCGAGCGGTTTCTATTCAAATTGAAGGCAACAATATTTCATGCTCTTGGTCCCATATCACTTTCGTTCCCTCTCATATATTACGGCACAAGACGAGTGCGATCTGTATATTATCATTGCACCCATGCGTAATTTTTCCTGCCCATGGCGACTCGTTTTATAGGGTCGTCACTATCGGACTGGCCACTGCCTCTGGCACTGAGCTCACGAACCAACTTCATCTTGCATATTGCGCCGCCTCTTCACATCTCGATAAACGGGCGGAATTCGAGTATCAATATTTGTTTTGGAAGAAAATGAGATCGCCCATGTGCCTCTCACTCAATTGTCACCTCATTTTCTCACGGTAGCTAGGTTTTAGGACGTTGACAAGGGTTTAACATCCTTTGCTCATTCGTACTCCTCCTCCTCCTCCTCCTCCTCCTCCTCCTCCTTGTCGAAGGTGTCGAAACTGCTGTAAGTGCTTCCATTAGGTCCGATAAGTATCCTGTGGTTTACCTGCAGGCTCTTGCTATCCCAGGAGCTGCGTTGATGAGTCTAATTGGGGCTGGACGCGATGACGAATATGGGGTATTATAGGCAGAAGAAGCGTGAATACTGTTCTGCGGGCCATATTGTTGGCAATAGGGATATTAAGCGATTTACCATGTTTAATGGGTAAGAGAGTCGTGAAGCTATGACATGACTTGTATCTGTGAAGCAGAGACCAAGCGACAGCTTACAAGGGACTAAACCACACAGCAACCCCCAAGTCCGTAGGGTGTAGCCCTGGGCATGGCTAACATATTTACTGCAACAGTATCTCCGAACATCTGTTCCAAAGCTTAGCTCCGATTTCACCTCCCGTATAACATTCTATGCTTTGCCACTTCATTAGTACGGAAACATGGTTATTGTCCACACCATTTAGACGAAAGGCCGGTCCAAAAATGACATTGGAATGGGCAGCCTCCCCTAAATACTACTATTTTTCACCTCTTAAATATGCTCAACTCGGCAAGGTCGGACGTGCAGAATTCTGATAATAAGCCAAATTCTTATTAAAGATTATATTTGTTGTTGGTGCTATCTACGCCAGGGTTAACTTCTACTTCAACAATTCATGTCATTGCGATATGCCCACTCCTCCGCACACGTATTTTTCTTAGGGTTTAAAGTCATCATCCAGACTCCTGTAGGTCTTTTAAAACAATCCGATCCGGCTCTCAACACCATTAGTCTGTTGTTAACACAAATTCTTACATATCAAGTCACTGGACGTGTATCTTCTTGAGGTGTAGGTGTTTGTGTCAACATCATTCGATCATTAGAGTACTAACTTTGTGGTGAGCCGCATACAACGGGTACCTCAATAATCAAAATAGGTCTTACGTTTTTGGCCAAAAGAACTGTGGATAGCGAAGCAAGTCACGGAAGTGTCCAAAATTATCATCTTTCAGAAAAGCTATTTTTGGGAAGGTATTGCTAAATGGTCGACTGCAAAGCAAATAGATTAAAATTGGTTTTAGTCCTGGACGGATTAGCATAACTGCTAAATCCAATATCTGATCTGGTAGACTGATCCGGAAAGCCAAGTATGAGCGTGATCCGAGCCAGTTTCTGTAATGTACCGTACCTTCGGCTTAATAATTAATGTGGCCCCGGGAAATAGGGTTCTTCATGTGGATGCCACAGAAAGTCTTTCGCAACTTCTTCCCTCGAACCTTCAATATGGTCAGCTGTTCGGTTAATGATATTTTATTTCTATCAAAAAGGACTCACCAGGGCCTACATATTGGTCTCTCTGCACCATCATCCAGACAAAACTAACAAACGCGAGTATTTCCGCAGCGAGCAATCCTCGTCCACCTACAGTAGTATGAGCGACCCTTTCCCAGGTGAAATGCACCAGAGTTAAGATAAAAGACCACAATGCTACATTGTAAGCGCCTCGGTCATGGATGAATAGTCCGGCATTGGTTTGTACGACAGTCGCAAGCATGTGCCTTCGAAAACAGTGAGAAGCCTCTTCTAATGTATTACTGAAAGTTTGTTCGAATTACCAAGTGCCAAATTGTCTCGCCGCTAGACCTGAAGAGTCTTGAAAGTTGGCCCTCGAATACAATTCACGCATCAATCGGTTCGCCAGCGACGGTGTGTAGCATTGGAATGCCCTAACGGCGGAGACAATGGCCATCTTATTACATAGCAACAGTTAGATAAACAACTAATAGACAGGAAGAGGGATACGTACAAGAAAGAGCCAATATTTCAGAACTTCCCAAGTCTCAAACATTGCTCAATTCTCTTAAGGATAATCGTAATAGTTGGACTCAAAGTTATTAAGATAGATATGCCACAGTGAACGTGATACAACCTTATATTAGACGTAAATATAATCCTTAATGTTAAAGTGGGATAAACTATTTGAGAGAGAGCCGGACTCCAATAATCTGGGCGACGCTTACATGAGTTGAGAGTGAACAGCTCAGAAAGATTCAATACATAATCCTTGTCCCCGAAAACGGGCCGAGATTTGGGCCTAGGCACCGCCAGAAGTAGGTATTATTCCTGTCGGTGCTTTTTGAAGGCAATTTCTACGTGAGTTATCTTTACGATAACATGAAGGTTCTGAGAGACTCTACACTAAAGGTTCAAGCTTCACTTAGATGTATGGGTTCATGGTTTCGAGGATTTTGCACCCAGACTGTGTTACCGGCGCTCTAGTTTGTCAACAAACCTGCAAGAATTAATCCTAAGATTTTGAAAACACACACGGTGGCAACAAAAGAGCAGCGCATGAGGTTTCTCAAGCAATTCACACGCAAATGACACCCTTGCTGAATTTTAGTCGCGAGCCATTGAAAGGTTTGATACAAATTCTGAGATGGATGCCTATAAATGTTTTAATAGCACATCCATTACAATTTCATCCATATATATAATTTGCAATATCAAAACCACACAAGGACCGGTTTTATTACCTATAACAATTGTTAGTGCTTGAATTACAGTATTTGCCCGTGACAAGCTCACCTTCCCCGTACGCATATCACTTAGTGCTTGCTGGAGATTTTGATATGGATATGTATTGCAAAGCTTTTCGAGCGGGAACTTGCCAGTCATTTGCATCTTCACCAGTTCCGGAACGAACTGTTGAGGTATGGATTCTCCCTCTAGACACCCAACCAGTCGTCTAGCTTGAAACAATATTTTTAGAGGGTCAACTGTGATCTCTTGCCCAGCTGGAGGTATCCCAACGACTGCCGCTGTGCTAAAAGGGTGATTGAGAGTTAGCACACACAAAATGGGAGGACTTCGGACTAACCCTCGCTTCGCCAGACAATTAACCATGTTTTGAATTACTGAGGTAGCTCCTGTGCAATCAATGCAATAGTCTGCACCATGTCTTGTAATTCTTATTATCTCATTCACAAAATCTGGCGTCCGCGTTGAGTCAACCAGTTCAGTGGCACCCAATTCTTTCGCCAAACTTAATCGCTCCTCAATAATATCGACAGCTATGATCTGCCTCACGCCAAGGTATTTGGCGGCCATTAAAGCTGTTAAGCCAACGCTGCCTAAGCCAAATACAACAATCGAGTCATCTCTTTCCGGCTTCAATACATTCAGAACAGTACCCGCTCCAGTTTGGAAGCCACACCCACAGGCAGCAAAAATAGCAGCCTTTTGAGGATCTCCGTCAAACTTGATAACGCAAGTCTCATCAACGACGCTCATAGCGGCAAAGCTGGATTGGCCAAAGAATTGACTTTTCACGCTCCTCCCATCCTTCATCCGTCCAGGAGTCGACTTATCTTCTCTGTGTGTAGCACCCATGTGCAACATCCCACCATTATGGCAACATGCTGGCACATTATTTCTACATTGCTTGCACTCGCCGCAATAATTTATGGAGAGCAGCACGAAATCGCCGACGTGAATATCATTATTCTTGACTTTTGAACCAATTTCACGCACGTAGCCTGCTCCCTCATGGCCGAGAATAATTGGAAATGTTACGCCAAGATCAGAGCCGTGATTCTGTGCGACGAGGTCCTAATTATTGATTAATGCATTCCATACACATGCGTCTGCTTTTAACGCAGCATATTTACCGTATGGCAAATGCCAGAATATTTCATCTCAATCAGATATTCATTTTCTCGTACTTCGTCCAGGAAAATATTTTTGAGTGTAAAACCGGCCTTTTCCTCCTCGACAACAAACGCAATACACTCAATATTCTTCATTCGTCCTTGTTGGTCCATGATCATAAGTTGGTCACCCTGCACAGACTTGGCCAACTTCAATAGACGGTCAGCGCTGACTTTGGAGGAGTCCTGTTAAGGGGCAGGCACAAATTTGCGAAGCGTGCGTGGTTAGTTGTGTGCGTATGTGAGTCTGCTCCCTCGGCTTTGAGCATGTCGAGTACGAAGAGGGGGATTGCTACCATCATCCGGCAATGCTCCGCCGAGTCTAATTCACAGCCGACGCTTTTCACTCTCGTAAACTTCGACTAAGGCTTTGAGGCAAGATATAATAACAAGATTGGCGTCATATGGCGTATCCACATTGGTTTGTTGTGATATTACTATACAAGATATGCTCACCGCATTGAAGCCCAGGTATCCTACTGCCATAAACAGAGCTTGCCGCTAGCCGTTCCAGCAGCGATCCAATCCTTTGTTGGATGGAATTGAGCGACGGCAGGTACAGCAGTAATCCCTTCGCCGCCCAATTGTGCCAACTGTTGGCCTTTATCAGTGTACACGTCAACAAACCTGTTCATATTCCCAATCACAAATCTCTGAATGCCGTCTTGAGGCTGTAGCTGCCACTGGGCACGGAGAATGGTGACCCATCTTCCTGTCTGGTTGTTGTGCGGCACAATATATTTAGGCTCCATCTCGTTATTTGAGAGAATATGACCGGGTTTCCAGTTCCCCGCGGATGAGAAGTCGTATATCTTGACTGTATCATCATAGCTAGCAGTCGCCACTTGGCCGGCAGAATTGAAGGCAGCATGAGAAACAGACAAATTGGAAAGATGTTCACCAACTAGGGCAGGTAGGCGCGAATCTTTATTTCCATTAATCTTGCGTAAATCCCAGACTTTGAGCATGCGATCGAGGCTGGCGGTTGCGAGGATGTGAGGATAGATAGGATGGAGGGAGAAGCCACCAATTTTTTTCTCCGATAGTTGCATGAGCTCAATTGTTTCTGAAGAAGGGGTTCGAATATCATGGATGCCAAAAGTCCCATTTAATGTTGAGAAATAGAGCATGTTGGGATCATGCCTACTGATCTCCACGCCAGAAACAGCCTCATCGATATCTTTGTCCGCTGGCGCATAGACTTCGACCGCCTGAGCCTGCTTCAAGTCCAATTTCCGAACAGATGAATCGTATGAAGCCGTATAAAGCGCATTATCGTCGTTCGGGGCGAACTGAAATGCAGAGATGGTGCGAGTGTGGATTTTAAAAGTAGTTATGGCAGGCTCAAATTCATCCATTTCACCATCCTCTTCCACATCCTCTGTTTCCTGCTTCACCTGCTCCGGTGGCATCTGAGAACCGTCAAACAAGCCTAGGTTGCCGAGCTTATCACCGGCAAATACCAGCGCTTTCTCCTGAGTGGGATGGAATCCAAGACTATATATCCTCTCCGGCGTGATTTTGATTCTGTTGGGCTCAGCACCTTCCCATAGCTGTAAGTTGCTCATCCGCTCGCGGATCTCGCGTAACTCCTTCTCCGTCGTGTCCTTGATATGCTGAGCGGTAAATGTCCGTTCACCAGGCTGTGCTGGTCCTACGGCAGTCAACCAATTGCCAGCTCGATTCCAATTATGACCATGTACGACTGCGTCAACTAAATTGATGTCTTCACTGATTCTCTGTCGTTTTGCGCGCTGCTGCTCTTGAAATGCTTCGGCTTCTGCCTCCTCCTTTTGTCGCGCCACCTCGGAATCAGCAACGATGCCTCTCAGACGGGACGATGTGCGCCTAGGAGCACTATATTCTTTAACTTTCTTTTCTGAAGGACGTTTGCGCTTCGGCGCTGTCGAAGATGGATTCGGTCTTGCTTTAGGTCCCAATCCAGTCTGCTGCGCATCGAGTTGGAGCTGTTGCAAAAGTGCTTGATTCTTTGCAATTTTTTCTTGACGTTGGCGTTCATATTCGCTGATCTCCATACTGTTCTTGATTGCCATAGCGAAAGATGCCGTTTTGCGTGGCGTACACACAGCAAAGTAGAGTGGCCAGGTGAATGTACATAAAGAGATCGATGACGACCTCGCGTTGGGAGAGGGGCTACGCGTGACGCGACGTGCAGCTGGCCTATGCTGAATCGAAATTTGATTCTTTAAAACGCGCAACAGTCAGACTCCTATGCCATTTACATATTTACGTAGATAGTGTAGCTTCAGTGTTTTAGACAATGAAGACAACTTCATGTCTAGCGCTTGAGGCATTTGGTCCAATCATGCATGTTCTAGCTTCTACCCATATGAGGATGCAAGAAATCCTGACTCTATCACTACCTATGCACTTTTAATTTCCTGATCTCCTATCGGGCTATGCGAGACGCATTTCTTTTTTCAAACGTTGTTTCGATGAAAGAAGTATATGTAAGCATACTTCTTCATCTCCTCTGCATCAGCACCTAAAGCCACCCTCTCATCATTGAACAAAACCCAACCTTCCTTATCGTGGCTTGGGAGCTTTTTCTTTATGAAAGCAACATAGTGACCAGCATGGATCGACGAGCCTTTATGGCAAATGATTGACTTGAGCGCAAAATACGCCGGCTTCTTGTCGTCCCTTTCAATCTTGAGAGCAGCTGCAGTGGCATCTACCGAAGCATCGACTTTCTCGCCAAAGTCACCCGTTGCGTCCGGATGACTGAAGAGCCAATCTACGGCTCTTTCTAAATCACCGCCGGTCTCCTTGAGAGCTTGATGAGCTTGTGGAGCACTGAAGCCCATGGCAGCCAGATTTGCTATCTTTTCAGGATAAAGAGAAGCCGATGAAGCTCCGCTGGAGGCCTCGTTGCTTCCAAGGTCAAGAGGTTGGTCAATATCCGGATCCTCCATGTGCTCGAATAACCATCCAGCAGCTACTTCAACATCTGAATTGCCAGTGGCATGGAGAGCACGTTCGCAACGAACACGAGGGAAGCCCATAGACATCAACATCTCCAGAGATGTTACGTTCGGAACGAAAGCATTAGAACCTTCGCCGAGACCTTCATGGTCTTCCGGCAATTCTTCCTCGTCGGGTTGCTTGCCTTTGCTGCGGAAGACTTCCATATTGAAATTATCTTCGTCGCTGACGATCAGCGGAACATCTTGCTTTGTTGGAACCCAGCCGACAAGCTCGAACCGACGAGCATTGATGGCTAGAATGCGGGGGAAAGTTTTAAATAGACTCTGTTTGGTGAAGCCTTTACCACCGCAGGAGCTACATGTTAGCTCAACGATTTCGGGTGCTGTAAATTCCTCTAGACACTCCTTCAACGTGACCGGCTCAAATTCTTCTTTCTTCGCTTCCTTTTCTCCGTCAGCCATTGTGCTATTGTCTAATCGTGGACGACGCCTTATTGGCACGGCTACAGATAGATTTTCCATCTCATCTTCTCTGTATCGCACCTTCTTGCATTTCAAGCATTGTAGCTTCTGTTCTAGAACGTATCTAAAAGCCTCAACCGGATCGGTGACGTCCTTGTACCGTCCTCTCGAAGTCTGCTGTGAGCGACTGATGAGCTTCAATAGATGTAGAAGCAATTCAAAAGAGTCTTGCTGCCTCATTGTGCTGAACTCTGCGTGGCCTCGTCCGATCAGATGTTTAAGCATGGCAGGCGCTAGTCCCTTCTGATGTGGTTGCTCCACGCTGTCACTTGTCATGACCATATCTGCATCCGGTTTGCTATAACGTCCCGATAATAGGCCGTCTGCAATCTTTCGCAACTGGATCTCCAGATCCTCTGCCGGATTGCTAACTGGAAGTGGTGACTCATCTGGACGGTAGTAACGATCTGCGAATTCAGGCATCGAGAAAATAGATTGGAGAACAGAGTTGAGATAGCAACTGTTGCCCAGATTCTTCAAGCCTGTAAAACCGGGGCCGAACATAGCCTGCATCTCCTTTCCATCCCCCGTCACCATGCTGAAGTCCCAGGTCAGGTTTTGCTCAATGTTCATTTCTGTGACAGATTTTTCGGTCTTGACGCGACCAGTAATATCAATCCCCCAGTTAGCCAAATGTACAACAATTTCGGGATCAACACGCTCTTCATCGCAACTGTAGCAAAAAACATCTGCATTTCCATCTGCCGTCAAGGACCCAAGCTTCACAGCGACAGGGTGAGAAGTTGCCGCCCCGTGTCCTTTAGCATGAGAATTTCCAGGCATACCACCAGCCTGCTGCCGCCCGCAGCCCAAATTACCGCAGGACAAACATAGCCAGAGGTTTTCCTTCAATTCGCATTCTGTGCATTGTCCTAGATTACCGCTCGGTATATTATGGCTAGCCTCTTGCTGCAAGCATAGGGTATGCTCGCACGGCACCATCTCCAACTCCCATGCTTTCACCTCCTCTTGCTGCGCATACGTATTCGCTTTCATGATCCCATTCACCGCCTCACCGACCTTGCCATCTTGTATTAACCCACTCACCCCACATTCAAAGCAGTGCACGTCTGTTTGCACATCATAACGGTCTTGATCTGTTTCAGCGTTGATTGCCAGCTTCGACATCTTTTCTGGCGGCTCGCCGTCCGGCCGCTTCGTCTTTTTCCGTGTCCGCTTGATGTTGACGGCGAGTGGATGTTGAGCCTGTTGGGCGTGAAGATGGCCATGAATCCTCTCCGATGCACAACCACCATTGAAGCAATGGAGACATACATCCAGGCCGGAAGGATCATCAATGCTGTCGAAACAGAGCGTGCAATCTTCGCGATATACAGATTCCGATGGACGTGGAGGCCGAATGTCGGCGCTGGTTGCGTGAAGACATGCCATGCCGCTCAAGTCAATGGTAATGCAGAATACAGCTTATCAAGGTCTTGGAATACACGCGCGAGACTGCGCGTGTTTAATCGCTTCTCCGCTAAGGCACGTGTTTCTGAAGATTTGTATAGCTCCTCTGCTGTCGGATGTTTGTCCCTGGACAAATGTGTGCGCCAATCGCGGGGGGATGATGTCAGAATTTTTTGTCGGCAGACATTGCTCTAGGTGGGGCAGAAGTTGACGAATACAATAAGTGGAAGGTCAATAGGAGTTGGTGTGGGGACGGCAGGGATTGACAACTGTGCTTATAAACCAAGCAGTTGAGTGATCTTGAACTCTCATCCATCTCCAAAAACACGCATTGTCTCTGACCAGATCGTTCTAATCGAGATTTTCGCAAAGATGGCGTCGAATCCTCCTGCACGTTGCTGCACAATCGGTGTCAAGCATGAAGGACAAGCCAAAGGCGAAATCAAGGACATTGGAAACAGTGAGTACAGCGTCTGTCCTGATTAATTGTACATTCCACTGACTGTTGACTCCCGCAGTCTCGACATACTTCGCCTACCCAGAAAATAAAAAGACCGAGAATGCCATCCTCATTCTCCCAGACGTCATAGGACACCAGTTCATCAACGCTCAGCTGTAATGGTGCCTCTTTGACGTTTCTCATGTCAAAGCTAACCTCTTTGTAGCATCGCAGACCAGTTCGCTGCGAACGGCTATTTTGTTGTTATGCCTGACCTGTTCGAGAAAGATCCAATTCCGCTTAACCGACCCGAAGGCTTCAATATCATGGATTGGCTCACAAAAGGAGGACCCGAAGGCAAAGGCCACGGTCCGGGTCAGGTAGATCCAATCGTCGAACAAGTCATCAAAGAGATGAGGAGCAACTTAGGCGTCAAAAAGATTGGGGCCGTTGGGTACTGCTTTGGCGCTAAGTACGTCGCTCGTTTCCTTGCAAAGGGAAAAGGTGTCGACGTTGGTGCCATGGCTCATCCCTCATTCGTCGAGCCGGACGAGGTAAAGGCTATGACTGGGCCACTCACTATTGCTGCAGCAGAGACGGACGAAATATTCCCAGCAGAGAAGAGGAGGTTGACGGAAGATCTTCTCAAAGAGATGGACATCCCTTACCAGATTTCTCTCTACTCTGGTGTTGTTCACGGTTTCGCCGTTCGCGGTGATCCCAAGGATAGGCAGGCGAAATTTGCCAAGGAAGCCGCATTTTTGCAGCATGTGCAATGGTTCGATGAGTGGATCAAAGGAAAGAGGGACATAGCTGCGTAAGTCGCACTTCTTACGAAGTTGTTCAGCGATGCAGACTGTACGAAGTTCGAAGCATCAGCTATAGGTCGGGCTTGAAGAAGGGATGGTAACTGAACAAGTCAACTGCATCATACAACGCCTCTGTCGAACCTGCTTATTTGCATTAACACTGCCGAGACGGATTTACAAATGATATGGCAAACGCCTTGATAGTCTTGCAAAAATCAATTGTAACGTCTGAGAATGAAGCCAGTGTCAGATGCGACACTAATGAATCAAGTCATGGCGATAGAGAGGGTGCCATTAACTGCGTGATTGCTAACCAAGAAGTCACTTGATTGACATAAGAGGAATGTTGACGCTTAACGCGTATGGGGACAGTTAGGTGCATCTGGCATGACCTAAAAACGTAGTATGGTTGTTCTCATACTGCCGATGCAAAGTACCTGTAGCTTAGTCCATATCATGGTCCACGTCTTCCGCCTGACTCCTCTGACCATCGAGTCCATGCCATGCTTGACCAAATATCTCACCTCGCCATCCCCAGGCAATGCAATAGTGGCCTGCCAAGAGGTTCCACTCTTCAATTTCGTCTAACCACTCAAGCTTCTCTACCCGCTCTCGCTCCTTTTCAGTGATCCACCCCGCATGTTGGTACAGCTGGCTCACATCCATGGCGCCTTGCCCGTCAATGAAGCCAGATATGCGCATTCGTTCACGTTGTGCTTCCAATGAACTGTATCGCTTGAGTGTCTGCAGATGAATCCCACGGGATGCAAGGTTGGAGACCATGGTCTTGCCGAAGGCGTCGAAGGGTCGTATGGGTTCATAGAGTACTAAGGACAGAGGCCCTGTGAGAGTCATAGTGAAGTATTGAAGCACGCTAGAAGCTGTATCTGGGGGGAGATAACAAAGGCAGCATTCGCTGAGAAGCAGAGTAGGCTCGTCAGGATGCACATTGGGAATAGCTGGCGGTGACTTTTTTGTCAAATCACGGAGGTCCAGGGCATGTAGGTGATACGCCCATCCCATCTTCTCGGCTCGCCGTGTGACATCTACAATTGAAGCAGCTTGCCGTACAATTGTCCTTTTCTGGTTGACATTTGCTTCGAAGTCTAGCTCGTGATAAGAGAGCTGGATTTTTTCTTCAGAAAAAAGATCCCAAAGCCTCCAAAAGCGCGTATCTGAGCCAGCTCCCAAGGAAATGATTTGCTTCTTACGGCCTGGCTCTGCGTACAAGAACCGTTTGATCAAGTTGTCAATAGCCGTAGATCTGACATACGTGCCACGATTGATGATGGGATATCTTCGCGGTATTTCCTGGCTTTGGGCCAGAAAACATCTTGCATATTTATCGTCCAGATAGCCAAGTGAAACTGCGCTCAACCGAGAGCTGCTGGCGTCGTTGTCAGTCTGTTGGACGACCCTATCCTTGTTGGCTTCAAAATCTTCAGGCAACACATCGTTGTTTTTAGGTGCTGCATGATCTCCTCCACTACGGAGCCTGGGGCCTCTCCGCCCTGTTCGGAGAGTATTCAGATTGGGAATAGAAGCCATATATACGACTCATGGGAAGACGGAGTAGCGCTTTGACGCTCATGTTTTGCGGCCTCTTGTTATTGGGGAAAGTATGCCGAGTGATTTACACCATCAAAGTTTCAGTGCAGCCACGCTTTTGAGATAATTAACATCACACTGATCGCAACAAAAGATTTTCTCGTTCGCTCAGACCCATATTTCAATCTGTAGAATACCGAATCGCTGACAGAAGGCCGCGTGCTCGAGCAAAGTCGTTGACTGGGTCCAAGACCACAACAATGACCGACGAGAACAGCCAGGAGCTTTCGCGGCTATGGCGCATCATGAGGACGACGAAACAGATGTGCGCGGATAGAGTAAGCTAGTGTCCCCTCTATTTCAGCGCAATACCCTACTTACATCACAATCAGGGTTACGAGCTCACGGAAGAAGAATGTAACATCTCCCTGGCCGATTTCCGCGCCCAATACGCCGACGAGACTGGTGCCGTGCAACGCGCCAAGATGGCTTTCACCGCCCGACCTACTGCAGAGATGATAAAGAAGTACACGCCATTGCCTCGACCGGGTCAACCTGAGCCCGAAGCAGACATCGGCACTATTCACGTTCAATTTAACAACGATGCGTCGCTAGGCGTAAAGCAGCTGAAAGCTTTTGCGCAACTTCTTAGCGAGAAGAATTACAAGAGTGGTATATTCATTACTGCTGCCAAGGCTACATCTTCGGCAATGAAAATCATCCCGTCGATTCTGCCGACGGTGATGGAAGTGTTTCAAGAAGAGGATCTCTTGGTCAATATCTCGCGGCATGAACTGGTGCCAAAGCATACTCTGCTCAGCCCCGAAGACAAGAAAAGGCTGTTGGAGCGATATCGACTGAAGGAAACACAATTACCGCGCATCCGCCAGGATGACCCGATGGCCAGGTATCTGGGATTGAGGAGAGGGCAGGTAGTCAAGATCATCCGGAAGTCGGAGACGGCAGGCCGATACGCGAGCTATAGATGGGTCATATAAGATTCCGTGCGAGCCTGAGCACAGTGCTTCTTCTCTGTTGGCGATATTATAGCGCGGAGTTAATGGCGTTCGACGAATTGGAGTGTAAAAATAGTGATGCGATTTCCTCTACTCGATACGAAATCAGTTCCAACCACCCTGCAGATTTTGGCAATGCAATATCCGCACAACGACAATTCATCAGGGTGGCACTATCACGAAACGCCGCAAAGTATTCCGTGCAAAGGTTTTTTTCTCCGAAACGCCAACTCTTTGGTATCCTTAGAACAAGCAGCACATATCCAAACAACAGCATGCGGCCAAAAGGCCAGCGCAAGCTGCAAACATGCCATCCCCGGCCCCCATACCCCGATTCCCACCGTAACCATTGTCGTAATATCCCCCGGGAGGCGGTCCGTAGTACATCATGGGTTGTTGCTGGTATGGTCCAGCTTGTGGAGGCCCATAGAGTCCAGGTCCATAATTTGGAGCAGGTGAGCCGTATTGCTGCGGGGGCGGGCTACCGTAGTAGCCTTGCATCGCGCGTGGGTCGCCGTAAACCGGAGCTGGTTGTTGAGGGAATTCAGGTGGTGGTGCGGCGGCGCCGGTCTCGCCCTGAAGGTTACAAGTTAGTTGAAACACAGTATCGAGCGTGTTGTCACATAAGAACGTACATATTTATTTTGTACCATGATTCTCAAATCTTCGTGATTCTGCAGAATGGTCGTGTGGCTTCTCGACTTAGTAGCCGGACCGCCACTTTAGCGTTACTACCGGCAAGTGCGTGTAGGAATGCGCCCAGCTCTTTATCCCTAAGAAAAGAGGGCGCAATGGAAGTTATGCTATTCAAAATAACACAAATGTTTCGAATATCAGCAGAATTAGGAGCAAGATTGTTTGTAGAGAAGAGATCGGGCATCTACGGCAGTCTTAAAGTGGTAGCTTACGACGACACACTCGCAAGGTGTGGAAAGGTTAGGTAGGTCGCCGCGGGCAAACCTATTCGGCATGAATCAAAAATCACGTGATGTGGCGCAGCACACGAGACGCCTCACATGCCCATGTATAACAAAGGCGAGACTACAGCGGTATCATCTGCGCTTCAGCTTGCGTTTCTGCATAATAACCCTGTGAGCGCCGCCTCATATGGGCTGCAGACATGAGAGTGAACTAATGCGAAGAGCACGCTGATATCTGGCGAAGAAGCTACCCTACACAAGGTATGGCGAAATGCAGCTCCTTTTCTGATACTCCACGCGCGCGCGTGCGCGCACACACACACTCTCACTGTGCATATCTGATGCGAATAGCGTCACCATGATAAGCGACTTCAAGTCCGTCCTGATATCAAATCGTCGTCGCTACAGCATTGTCGCCGGAAAACCCCCTTCATGGCATGGTGAGGCAGGATGTCGTAGTGGTGTGGCCCCGGGAGATCCCATTAGCAGGGTGTCCGTTGAATGAGCACGCTTTGCAAAGACACGAAGCTCGCGTGCGCAATAACTTAGGATCAACACTGTGTCATTTTTGACAGCCTCAGGTGTCATAGGAAACAATGGCTTCTTAAGCACTTTTACGCCAGCTGACCGTCTATTAATTGTGGCGGCAGTCTCCACAGACTTGAGGACGGCGCCCAGATCGTGTGCATTTGCAGAGACAGAAGCACCATCGGAGGCAACGCATACCGTGATTTGACTCATTAGCAGCGTGTAACCTGTGCACCATTCTACTTTGGCCTCGCATCTGATTATTCCTCCCCCCTCTCGCCCGCAACTACCTAATCATTGGCAGCACCACCGGACACGTTCATTCAGCGTTAGCAATGCACGTTGATCAGTGCGATTTGGATCACCATCTTGAATGTGCCGGGTACCGGCATCGTCCCGGAGAGTTGAGCCAGGCTGAGAAGGAACCGTCATCTTTTTCGACGGATCGCACGTGTGCTGACACTGCTGCGTGGGCTGCTAGCTGATGCGAAAGAGAGCAACGAGGGTGTGCTTGCAGCACGCACATTTCTGTGTGCTGTCGCTTCGCCGCGGTGGTGACCACACCGTCCGACCCCAGCGATTTGACCCCATGCACTCCTGCGCGCATCCCATCCGTGCGCCCGCAGCCTTAAAGAAGAAGCAAACATGGTGGACCTGGCACTCATACCATTGCCACGCTCACCTTTTCGTCCTGATGCGAGCGCACGTAGGGTCAGTTCGGAGATTACATACGCGAGAAGGTTTGCCTGTTAGACCCCTGCTCGTGCCTCGATATCCATACCTCCATGTCGCGAATGACGATCTCGGCCACCGCCATGTGCGTGTCTGCCGTTTACAACACCGGTGGCCCAATGCATCAGAGACGCCAGTTCTACATGCCCGCTGTTGATTTCACGCTGCACAAGATCCCCCCTTAGCCCTTTCACTCATCGAAACGGTCGAAATCTGATGCACTCTGACGCACATCATCGATCAAATCCCAGGACGTGTAGCGCGCCATGCGCCATGACGAACCGAGACCCACAGTCGCACTCAGGGTCTGGGTGTTCCAGAGCACTCCAATCGTATTTGCTGGCTGCATCGGACGTTTGCTCCAAGAGATCTTTTGATCGCACGGCGAAATGATGCGCGGCGAGAGACCCTGCTCGTATTGACATACCGACACGGCCACGGCAAATCTGCGCGATGGTTCCTCCCGTACGTGTGTGTGTGCACGAGCAAGTCGTCCATCAACGATGGAGGAGCTAAGGTCCTGAGGTCTGGACGCCCTGCAGGAGGGCACAGGGTGAGGGCAGAAAAGCGCAGAAAGAGGGCAGGGCGATTGCGCCGTAGCGCCGGCTGCTGCCACGCTGGACTTCGATCGTCGGCTCTCTCAGCTGGCCTGGGCAGGGAGGTGGAAATCGAGGCATTCTGTGCGGTCGGCGCGCGCCTGCGCTGACCGAACAGCAGGGCGAAAATCATCGATCTGGCGATGGCTTCCCCTTCACATCGCAGACGTCGCCCAGAACGTCGATTGCGAGGCCCTGTCCTTTTCAGGCTACGGCAAATGGCCGGCTTACGGTCGTCATGTGCTTCCTAGTGCTTGGAGCATTTCGATGGCAAGCGAGTGGCAGATGGAACGCTGATTGGGGCCTCCATCTGTCGCGGACTCGCACACAGCGTAAAGCAGCGTGGTGGCCATCGTCGTCGACGGGTGGTCCTGCTGGTTTCGAAGCGTTGCAGGAAGACGCCGCTGTGGTGACAATCTATGTCTGGTGATCGCGTCCGGCCAACACGCAAGTTGTTCGAATATAAACATGCCTGAGAATTAGACACATCCTCGTTACATGGGCATCGAGGCGTTTTGTTGGGTTCTCGTGCCATGGCATCCGGACAAGCATCGCGCTCTTCCATGGGGCCGCCAAGGAAGCCTGACGTCTCGTCGAAAGCCCGGCGTTCACTGTTACACCAGGGTGAATCGCTCCACCCGCGCCGCCCGCCAGCCCACCGCTCGGTCTCGCTCCTCCACTCGCCCAAGACCAAGGGGTCCGCAAAGGGCGGTAGCGCTTCGACCAGCGACAGCGACGGTCTCGATAAGATCAGCAGTGGCGCTGAGACAGGCGAGTCGCCGGGTAGTCCGCGTCTGCCGGGCAAAGACAGCTCCGGCGAGAGCAGTAACGCAGAGAAATGGTTTGAAAAATCAAATAACGAAGTGCGCGGGAACACGTCGTCGTTCGTCGACAATGAGCCTCCGTTCTACATGCGTAACTCCTCCTCGTCCGAAACGCCGCCGGAGAGGCAGAATCCGCTGAAGGAATACGCGAGCAACAACGACGGTACAACCTCGCTGCCCTTGCGCACCGGGCTTATGCGCCTGGGCACTGACGGAAGCAGCACCGAAGATTATCGGAGTGTCATTGACGACTTGACCATCGAGAACAAAAAGCTTAAGAGGAGGTTAAGGCAATACGAAAGGGTGCATGACACGCATTTGAAGGATGAGAAATTATTTGAAGTTCGCGTTCATGGGCTGCCGACGGAGAAGAAGCGGGAATTGGAGGAGATGCTGCGCAAATTTGCTAGCAGTCTGCAATCGGAGTTCCCCCCGAATGGATACCAAGACCTGCTGCCGTCGCTTCAAGATCGTAAGGCGGCTTCGTCGCAGACTTCTCTGCACAACACGGACTCCGCATACGCTTCCGCGTCGGCTTCCGGACAAGGAGGATCTTCAGGTCCATCTGTGCGCGACGGCAAGCACAAAGGCTTCCAGCCATCGAATGCGTCTCTCCGACAGAATATCCATTCATATCTACACCACATTCCCGAGGGATTTCTTCCGCAAAACCCTGCTACTATGAGCGCACGAGCGAAGAAAAAGCTGGTGGTTGGAAGGCTGGAGCAGATATTCGCGGGCAAGGGTGCGAGTTCGGCAGGGGTTCAGCAGCCCATGCAACAACAAGAGGTTTCGCAAATGGCTGCTCGTGCCGAAAGGTCGGCACTCGAAGCACAAGGCCAGCACGCTTTCCGAGAGGGCAGCCGAGAAGCAACGATCATGTTCCACGAGGGTCACGACCCCAAACAAGAATCGCCCAGTGCGGGCAGAGTCCTGTCCAGGGCTGTAGCCGACGCTACAAACGAAGTTGGGAATTCATCTCCCCCGGAACAGCGGCCAACCAGGCCATTGGATCTAGATCCGCATCGCGCGCAAGTTCCTTTGGAGAATATCAAGTACATGCGCCATCTGGGATTTTCACCGCCCGAGCCTGGCACAGAAGCCGAAGAAGGCCATGGTTGGGTATATCTGAACTTGCTGATCAACATGGCGCAGCTTCACACCATCAATGTCACCGTCGACTTTGTGCGCAAAGCTTTGAGCGAATACAGCCATAATTTGGAGCTCTCGTCAGACGGGCGGAAGGTACGCTGGAAGGGCGAGCATCCGATTATGACTAGCAAAAGCAGTAGTAATGAAGGCAATTCTAATTATCGGACGAGCAATGATTGCATTGATGGACTAAGTCCGCGGAAACGGCCCAAATTTTCGCATCAAAGATGCAATGGTTCAAGATTGCCCAGCAGCACACGAATGGTCGGCGAAGACCCTAAGCGGTCGCAAAATAGTCGGCATGTCTACACACCCATGTTCTTTCATAAGGATAGCTCAGATGGTTTGGGGGATTCCTCGGTTGAAGACGATAGATCGTCCATGTCCCCTTTACCGGTTCCTGTCTCTGGAGATCATTCCGGAATGACCAAATCGGGGATCCCTACAACATCGGTTAGGAAAAGCAAAAGCAAAAGCTGTAGTAGTGGACCGATCATATTTTACAACAACGCTCGCTTTTGCACGGATCTCAGCGGAGAACAGCGACCCGAAGGTAATCCGAGTGCTCCATCGTACAAAAGGATTCCCCTTCAGCCACTCGGGCAATCCAACGTAATGGAAGAATGTGGTGACGAGACGCGAGGCCCGCTGGCCCAGGCCTCCGAATTGCCCGAGCCCATGGATCTAAATGACAATCCCATCCCAGAGTCTATGGAGTTGTGTTTCCCCCCCAACCCTTCCCCGATATCAAGTACAAGTGCAAGTTCGTCGCCCATCGATCTCAAGGTGACCGGAATCGGTGGTGTGTGGCCGACCGATCATTTCGCAATCAATGTGCAAAGTCGCCATGCACGTATCAACCAACATGCTACCACAGAGATGTCCGATCAAGCCAACAAGAAGTCATTGCCGTCCAAATTCAGGCAAATACTGCGAGCTTCAGGGACCGACAATGAGCGACCGACCGCAGTGCATAAGCAAGTCGTGTCCACCAGCCGCCAGGATCTCCCGCCTTCTCCGCTCCCGCCTGCACTGACTTACATGCAATTTGGAGACGAATCCTCGGAAACAGACGGCTCGGATACCGATGATGCCATTCTGATTTTGTCGGAAGGGTCACCCGACGCGTTGCCGCCGTCTGCAGCACCCCAAGCCATAGACTTGCATTATGTGGATTCCAACGGAGACGAAACCGACGAGGATGGCGATGCTGACGAGTCTAATTCCTCACTAGACCTTCTTGCCGCAGCGCGAGCACTGGACCCAGAAGCCGTTCGTGCCAAAGAGAGAGAATACGACGCCAACATGGCCGAACGGCTGGCCGAAGAGATACCGGCTGGAAGTTCGGCAGCAACCGCTGGAGGAGGCAGCGGTTTTCCGTCTCCAGCATCAGGGGATACCGGAGAGAATGGATGTGGAGACGCACAAGAAGCTCCACGTTTCGTATGTCGACCGGAAATGAAGAGGACGAGGACCAGTGATTCCATGCAGGTACAGGGGATAGAGAACTCTTGCCCTAGCAGCAGTGAATATGATGATAAGGATGAGGAAATAAGTGACGTACCGTCATAGCTGTAACTTAGATTTCAGCTAGGATATTGAGTCTCATGAATGATTGAAGTGATATTGATTGCCCTTCACGCTAATTTGGGTCGCATGATGCCGCGTGCCTAATGAAGTCGTTTGTCTGTGCATGAAATTACTGCCCTACCATCCCGAGTAATTATGAATATTGTGTGATGTCTGTATGTACCTGCGGTCAAGAAGAAATACATATATATATGATGCTCAGTGGACCCTTTGCCACATGACACGCTAGACCGCATTTGGCGTGAAAGGCCTTGTCACTTCGATACGGCTAATACCGAGGCTGGGTGACTACATGCATTGTTGTGTCTAGTTCCAAGGTGTTAATAGATCCAAGAATCGCACGCGGCGTGGTTAACTTCCAGAAATTTTACCCTTTAAAATTGAAGAGGTGGATGAGCGGCGTGGAAGTTGGTAAGCATTAATCGTGCACTTGAGTGTCACACCGGCCAATTTGCAAATCGACTTCCACTCTCCTTGCTCGGCAAAACCTCTCGATGTATCGATAATGGATCCCTATCACACACAATCCAGTCATGCGCCGATAGTGGATCCTCATATCATTGGGATACCTTCCGCAACATTCCTCCAAGAACAAACGCAGCTCGAGGAACAAGTATCCCTCCGGGAACATGTGCCGCCTCAAGAGGACGTTGATGAGTTTCTGCGTAAAAAGCGTAAGGCTCGGGAGCACAAAGCGTGCTATCCATGTCGACAGCGGAAGGTCAAGTAAGCCGAACTCCCCCCCTTTTTTTAATATCTGGAGATACAGGTGTAAAATTGATTGTTGAGCACAGGCTGAATCGTAAGCAGGTGCGATCTCTCTCGACCATGTCAAACCTGTCGAGATCGAGATCATCCAGAATTGTGCTCCTATCACCCACCCAGCAAACGCCAGCAAATAGAACCAGGACACCCAATCCTTAAGGTCGAAGAAGGGGCTTCGGGATCTGGCCTAATCACGCTGGGCCGAGCTGAATTTGATATTCTATGTAGCAAACTTAATGGGCTCGAAAATTCTATTGCCGATTTGAGGCGAGAGATCAGCCGGAATTCTTTCAGCCCCAAAGATGAAGGCCGATATGACGTCTCCGCGGGTGGCCCACCTACCTCGAATCCGGAAGAGCGCGAAGGTCCGCCACACCGGCCGCCGACTCATACGGAAGTCCATGGAATCCATACAAGAAATGATGCGGTACGTGTGTTTCTTGGCAGGTGTGAACGGGTGATGCATGTTGACAGACCTCAGGGCGAAATTGTCCATTTTGGGGGCGGGTCAATTCCCGCCATGCTTTACAGCCTCGGCCAAGGCCAAGGGCAGAACGAGGAGGAGAAAAGGCAGTTGCAAGAATTCCTTGGCAAATCTGTCCTACCGCTATTCGGGCTCGACAACGAATCTGCGACGTATCCATTTGTCGATCTCTGGGGCTTGCCGCATGGATCCTTTCCTCGCGCTCAGGAATTGGCGAAAGCACTGCCAAACGACACACAAATGCTTCAGTTGTGGCGATGTTATCGCGACATGGGATTTGTGATATATCCTGGCATAATTGATCCGGGGCAATTTGAACTGGACATCTCTCAGTTTCTGATCGACCGCAGTGCTGCAGCAGGCTCTCCGGAAAGCGTAACGGAACAGGCCATCTACGGCAAGTCTTACCATTGGCTTGCAATTCTCTTTGCCTGCTTAGCAAGCGGCGCGCAATGTAGTGCTATGCCCCGGAAAGAAAGAGAGCTCACTTCACAGGTCTACAGCATGTGTGCACCCTCGTCTTATTTGGAGCCTGTTTGCTAATCAGTTTGCAGTATGCTGCAGCTTTGAATGCCTTCGTTTCACTAATTTCTTATGCCAGCCGCATTTGGAGAGCATTCAAGCACTTCTGGTGATTGGGAATGTAATGACGAATAACATGAACGCTGGAACGAGCTGGTGCTTGCTCGGGCTAACAATTCGGTTGGCTGAGGGTCTTGGTCTGCACCGGAACTGTCCACCTCATGTGCCCAAGGAAGTTGTTCTTCCGCGTTCCAAAGTATTCTGGGCTATCATCTGGCAAGATTCTTTACTGTCCATTACCTATGACCGGGCCAGCACAATCGCCGCAACAGATGTCGCCACCATGCCTCCACCTCAACATTTCGCCCCTGTCGGTGCCTATCATTCCACCATGTTTCGGCTGTGCAGTGTCTGCCTTGATATCGTACGAGATAGGGTCATGACTTTAAGCCCTAGGGATCAATATGCCCGAATAATAGAACGTCGAGATGCCATTTCCAACATAATGAAGGACGCAGCTGAATACCTTCGCGATTCGAGAAAATGCACTTCCACTCGGGAGACCTTGGAGCACTGGGGCTTATACCTTCACATGTCTTACGCGTTGTCGGAATTATACCGACCAGCCATCAGCCCTAGCACATCAAATGTCGAGCTGGTGAAAGCATTTAAGCAATCTTGCATTGAACATCTAATCAATACTGTTGAAGCGTATCTCGGACTTAATAATATTACGGCGTTTGCACGACAGAGCTGGGCAGCAATGCATCGAGCTCTAGGTTCTGCTTTGCTTTTAGGTATTCTGGGCGAGCACACCCGTAACGACCGCGCACGACGTCTGATCGGCCGTTTCATCGCCGTCATGGCAGACATCACGAATTCTATCGATCCTCAGGAAATATCAGCGCCCATCCAGCGAGGAGTGAAGGCGTTGCGAAAACTGAAGATTCAAGAAATTCGTCCGCCACATTTCGGCGACAATACCAATATTTTCACAGATGGCACCGCTCGAAGCGAAGATGGCTCGGTAAAACTCGACGGAGTCCAAATTGTCACACCAGCCAACTCGGACGAAGGCGAGGAGAGCTCGCCGTACTCTGTTCTCAATTCAATTCTATGGGGAAATGACACTATAAAAAATCCTGAAACATACGTTGTTTAATATCGGCGATTTGGAAGCAGTGTGAGGGCTAGGTTGAATGTGCGCCCGACGTCAAAGATCGATGAATGTGAATTTCAAATTGATAAACAATATGCTTGCCACTCCGTGCGATGGGGTCATATACAGACGTACATGACGAATATAAGTTGATCTTTAACAACATCAAAAGGCGCCAAGCAGAGGTCCATTACTTTCACACCTATCTCTATGACTGGATGGCAATGCTGTAAATGACTGTGGAGTTGGACACGAGAACCACGAGCTGCGCATTCGTCGTGCACATGAACGTGTCCAAATGGGCAACGATCAATGTGACAACCCTTGGCCATGGCATCTCAACGTTGCGGATTTCTATATGATAGCATAGCTGAGCATCAGAAATCGCATGTTGCACTCCTTCGGATCCGAGATTGAGACTCCGGAAGAAGTGGGCGCGGATCCGTTTCCGCATCCATCGGAACTGACTTGCTGGTGCTGCTGGACATTCGGCGCGTTTCCCGTTGCCATGCGCCAATACCCGCCTTCGTTGCCGTGATCATTCACGGACCTCAATCGGGAGCCAAGTGTGTATGATGGCGCCAATGTCCCGGCCTTCATTGTCTCAACTTCGCCCACCGTATCCAAACATCTTTCAAGCCTTCTTCGGAAGAAAGCTCTCGATTGAGACTTGCTAGACCTTTGTAGCTCGGCTGGAGCAAGCATGGCTTCATATGTGACACTGCGCTGGAGGACCGCAACAACTTTCACGAGATCCTCGCCTCAAGTCTGTACTCGCCTTATTTTATTGGTGCCATCATTGACCCAGCATACAGTTTCGATCCCTTGCGCGTACCTTTGCATCCTCTAGCCGTCTATATGAGATAAATAAAGTGGTCCCGTCAGCCGAAGAGGCCCTCAAGGACATGAAAGGGGATAGCACGCTGTTGTGTGGAGGCTTTGGTCTCTGCGGTGTACCCGATACCCTCATAAATCAAGTTGAACGGATGCCACACATCAAAAACCTAATTGCCGTTTCCAATAATGCCGGCATCCCAGGCTCCGGTCTCGGGAAGTTGTTAGCCTCGAGACAGGTTAAAAAGATGATCGCCAGTTACGTCGGGGAGAATAAAGTGTTTGAACAAATGTATCTCACTGGCGAGATTGAGCTAGAGCGTATGCAGATCCATGTTACAGCGCCCATGGTGATACATATGCTGACGGTTATAAACCACCGACGTTAGTCACACCCCAAGGTACATTGGCAGAGAGATGTAGGGCCGGAGGTGCGGGTATACCAGCGTTCTACACCCCTGCGGCCCTTGGTACTGTGGTCCAAACCGGTGAGCTTCCACTACAGCACAATCGTGACGGGACGGTGAAGAGATACTCTGAGCCGAAAGATGTCAAAGTCTTTAAAGGCAAAAGCTATGTCATGGAGGAAGCCATTCCTGGGGACTACGCTTTCGTTAAGGCTTGGAAAGCCGATAAATTGGGCAACTGTATGTTCCGCTTTGCCGCCGCCAACTTCAATGGTGTCATGGCCCGTAATGCGAAAGAGACCATCGTCGAAGCGGAGCACATCGTAGAGCCTGGCGAGATCGACCCTGCGGCCGTTCATGTTCCTGGTATCTACGTGACGAAAGTCATCCAGGCCACGGCGGACAAGGAAATCGAGAAGGTTGTCAACGCCAAGAGCCCAGAAGAGATGAAGGCTGGTGCCTTGGGGTCTGGCGAAGCTGCAAGCAAACGTGAGCGCATCGTGAGACGTGCAGCCAAAGAGTTCAAGAACGGAATGTATGCAAATCTCGGCATTGGAATGCCCATGCTTGCTCCTACGTTCGTCGACCCGTCTGTCGAAGTCCAATTACAGAGTGAAAACGGCATCCTTGGGCTGGGTCCTTATCCCCAAAAGGGTCAAGAAGATCCCGACCTCATCAATGCCGGCAAGGAAACTGTGAGCAACCCGATTTGAATAATCTATGCCAAGACGTACTTGAGTTCTAACACCACTCGATCAGGTGACGCTGAAAAAGGGTGCTGCGGTATTCGGTTCCGATGAGTCTTTTGGTATGATCAGAGCTGGACGCATCGATCTCACCATCCTGGGTGCCATGCAAGTCAGTGCAAGAGGCGATCTAGCCAATTGGATGCTACCCGGCAAGATCAAGGGGTTCGGTGGGGCGATGGACCTCGTGTCGAATCCTCAGAAGACAAAAGTGGTCGTGACGATGGAGCACACGGACAAGAAGGGACGACCAAAGATTCTACCACAATGCGAATTCCCACTTACCGGTAAGACGGGCTGCGCCTATTGTCCTACATGATCCATCGACAACTGCTAATCGTGGCAATTCAGGTAAGGGCTGTGTGAGTATGATCATCACTGAGCTCGCTGTATTTGAGGTCGATTTCGCGAACGGTTTGACCCTCATTGAACACGCTGACGGAGTAACTGTGGACGAGATCAAGGCAAAAACAGGCGCCCCTTTCAAAGTATCAGAAAATCTGAAGGTAATGTTGCAGTGATTATATGATATTCCGTCATCTTGCGAATTTTCCCCGTATTGCGTATTTCCCCGTATTGTAGCTTAGCGTTCAAAATATGCTTTGTTATTAGTACGATAAATCGATGATTGAGTCTACATAGGTAGCTCAATCACGGTGCACATTGTGAACAGATCGCTGGTCTTGCAACCAACAGTCTACTGACTGCAAGGTTCGTGCTCATTGATGATGCCAGTGGACGTTTGAAGCCTGTTCCTCGCTTTTCACATGTCGATCATGATAAGGGTAAGCTACGGCTCTGCCGTTCCGCCGAACAGATTGTAAGGCCTCGGCAGGGCAAAAGACAGCCGACGACCTAGCTTTTTGAACTAAACACAAGCCTCAACAGTGCCTTGAATAGGCCGGCTTCTCATGTTTGCCTTCCGTCACATCGCGTTGTGATTTTGGATGACTGAACACTCCATGATATAGCAAACGATTTTGTGTTTCCACGTGGGAGCTCCAGCGCAGCCAATTTCCTGTCTTACTGGGGACAAGACAATACATTTCAGCATGGCATCTTCGTCCTCGTCAACTGTCACGGAGAAGCTCCCGTCGACAGAAGAGCTGAAGAAAGATGTCGCGAGCGCCACTAAGAAATCGTTGCAAAGCTTGCGAGACCTCGTCGCTGGCGGTGTTGGCGGAGTGTGTGCAGTAGTAGTGGGACATCCTTTCGACTTGGTCAAAGTACGATTGCAAACTGCCGAAAAGGGAGTTTATACTGGTGCGATGGATGTGGTGCGCAAAACAATCGCAAGAGAAGGACCTATACGGGTAAGCAGGTGGTTAGAATCACTCAGGAAAGTCGTCGCGCTTACTTCCAGCCAAGGGTTTGTATGCCGGTGTATCCGCGCCATTGGTCGGCGTGACACCCATGTGTAAGTCGCTGGCCCTTTTGATAACTGAGAACATCGCCTTTCCTAACTTTACGTAGTTGCCGTTAGCTTCTGGGTACGTCGTCTGGAGTCCGGAACGGCGAGACAGGTCACTGACTAAACGCGAAGGGTTACGGAGTAGGAAAACAATTAGTAGAGTCTGTCAGCACGGTAAACGATGGCCAATATTCTGTAGGGCAAGTGGCAGCTGCTGGGTTTTTTTCTGCTATACCCATGACGCTGATTACCGCACCTTTCGAGCGGGTAAAGATTATTCTACAAATACAAGGGCAAAAACAATTAGCCCCCGGCGAGAAACCGAAATATTCCGGCGGGTTGGATGTCGTTCGCCAGCTCATGAAAGAGGGAGGGATTCGCTCAGTCTACCGAGGCTCAGTCATGACGCTGGCTCGAGACGGGCCCGGATCGGCAGCTTACTTCGCTACATACGAGATTCTGAAAAGAAGTTTGACGCCGAAGGACGAGAGCGGTAAGCCTGGCAAGTTGAGTCTGTCGGCGGTCATGGCTGCTGGTGGTGCTGCGGGTGTGGCGATGTGGATCCCTGTGTTCCCGGTAGATACAGTGAAGAGCCGCCTTCAATCGGCTGAAGGAAATCTGAGCATCATGGGCACCATACGGCAACTGTACGGCAAAGGGGGTGTAAAAGCTTTCTTCCCTGGATTAGGTCCAGCCTTGGCAAGAGCGGTGCCCGCCAATGCTGCTACATTCTTGGGTGTAGAAATCGCACATATGGCTATGAACAAGACGTTTGGATAGACTAATCTTACATAAGGAAATTTCCACTGTGGGGGTATCATCAAGTTATTCTGCGAGCGACAACCATCTTATAGAGTAGTGTCAAGCCAAGAGAGCTGCAATACGCAGTCAGCAGCGCATATAAAAAATTCAGGCAGAAGCTCTTCATACAGCGTTATCCACATCATGCCTTTGTCGGGGATCCGCAAAATCAAGATTTGTCCCATTCGTTGTAGTTGACGGTTTGTACGCATGCCGGCTCAGTTGTTCCATAGCGAAATTCTCGTAGTCGTGCGCCGTTTTGATCCTCGGCATTGTATCGCTTGAGTGCGATCTGGCCGACTCTGCCATGTTATCGACCACCGAGCTATCTTCCACCGTCTCTTCCACGATAGGTTCTTTTGAGAAATTGCTCTTCACCCCTGGTTCCAGCATAGTAAAGCCTGGAGGTATGCTGCTGCACCGCGCTCCGCTTGAATGAGGATTAGACTTGGATAGGTGTTGGCTCCGTCGCTGGCGGCTGGAACTCCGCCAGGTGCGGTTGAATGGTCCGCTAAAGTAGCGGCGTAGGAGAGCGCGAAGACTTGGTGCACAGGCACAGATAATGGCGAGTTGGCACTCTACCAAGGACCATGCGAATAGATCTGAAATTATTCATTAGAAGCTGCTTATGGCTGAGGAGAAAGCAATTTTTTGTTCTTACCAAATCCTGTCCAAGACGTATCGTATGTATGGTTGATCTTCCAGAGATAGTAAGTTCGAGCGATCCCAGCGCCGGCCACGAGCAAGCCCAGTGCAAATATGATTCGAAGACCAATTTTTTGCCGTCGTGGTACATCGAGCTGATAATCGCGTAAAACCACCATTGGAAGAATAACCGCATAAATGTCGCTAATAACACTGAGCGTTCCAACAAAGGGACTTAAAACGTTCCCATCAATGCACTTATACGGATGTGTATATGGATGTATGAGGTTGTAAGATTTCCAATAGGCTTCAAGGGGTTGACAGGCTAAGCAATAGGCGATGAGGATACCCACGTAGTATATTCCGGTAAATGTAAGAGCTGCCCAGATAGCGTAGATCCAGCGGCCGATGTCCTTGACCAACCTTCGATAGAAGAGGAGCACAGAGCATTTCGTTGCACAGGTACTTGTTAGGAAAAGTACCTGTGCTATCCAGCCGACCAGGGCAGCGTCGACATACTACAAAAAAGTCAGCCGTCTCTCGACTCCGAATGGACATGACAAGTTTTCTACCATGTCAAGCCTCACATCCCACGTATGCACATCGATGCCGTACCACTTTGCATCGATGACGGCGGTTGTTGTAAACCCTACTGAGACGAACCAACCGATGAAGATGAGGAGATCGTCAAGACCAAATACACCGGCTTCTTTCCTCGCTCTCATGTAAAACCGGACTGCAATGAGGATAGTCGACGCCCCGAGCCACGTACAAGAGAACACGGGCAACCAGCCGCGGCGGACTGGATCTATGTAGTTCTGATTGCGGCTCGTGTCAGATCACTCTGGTTGGAACGGAATCACTTTAAACGGAAAAATAAGTAAATAGAAAATTAAAAAAGAAAAGGGAGGGAAGAAAAAAAAAATACTCACGGGCTTCGGCCATGATTGCAGCACTGATTCCGGGATTGAATGGAAGTTACCAGGCATCTTCAGCACTAAGCACTGAACAAATCACATAAGTACCCCAGCTGCTACAATGACATGCGCAGAACACCGGATTGAACTGCAGTCAATAGCACATCGGCAATCGCAGAAATGAGATCGAAAAACTTTGAAGAGAAAATGCGTGTTGGTTCATCGATGGTCAACGCTGGAAGTACTGAACGTCAAAGTTATGAAATAGTTTGCAAGAGATGGATACAGCACATTCCCCCTCGCCTGGCTTCCGTCCGGTTCAAAATGGCAAGCCCGAATACGCCCGCGCTCATGTCTGCAGTTAGACCACTGGAAACTCTCAAGCCACATCAAACAGTGCTTACGGTCTTCAGTAATGCAAGAGTTAGCTGACGTGTCTACGGATGGAGTAGCGCAATCAAACTTGTCCGGTCTTGGGCAAGGGTCAAACCAGTGGCGTATGGGGTAGGTCGATGTAGTAAAGCAATAACAACCACATTCAATCCACTGCAGGAACTCAGCCGATATGCTGCAGGCACCCGCAGCAAATTGTATTGTGTTTGTTGCGTCCATGGCATGTCTCGAAAGATCTTTCGCCCAATTGAAACGCCTGAAATCCTTAGAGCACAAGCCATTGATAACCGTCAGCACCTCTGGATGAACTACAGGTGGCGCTCAAGCGTGAACTGATGGCCCAAGATATCGGTATGCAGACCTCGGGTCGACAGCGTCTGAACAGCTGCATTGGTGCAGCTTATCCTGGTTCTCGAAAATAATTGAATAAAATCAACCTCGGCTTGATGTACGGTCAGGGAGAGGGATCCTGGCCCCCTACCCGCGCCATCGGGGCTGTGTATTCGCAAGGATGGTCTCAATCCCACGATCTGAAGACCGACTGACTCATCGAGATAACGTGATATCTCTCTCTACGTACCTGAATTGGTGGGAAAACAAATCAGCTTTGATATGAGTATAGGCAACGCGAGCGACGACAAAATTGCGAATCCCACTGGTTGTAATAAGCGAGATTCATGAGTTACAAGAGTACATGAGGTACCGTGTCACTTCGCGTATTTACAAGGCGCACGCCCGAACTGAAGCGACGAGACTGTGACACCTCGGCTGGAACCACAGTTATTTCACCTGTGTTAGAAGGGTCGCCTTCCCAAACTCCAGGGTACATCATCGCGCCAAATGCGGTGGTATGAGCAAAAAGGAATGAGGTGATCAAGACTTGAAGAAATTGCACGAGTTACGTAGACGTATCTGCATCCTATTCCAAGATGGCCTCCGCAAACTCACTGTTGAGTTTTGCTTACCCACGTTTTTGAGCAGCCGTGAAAGCATAGTGCCGGATGGCGAGTCACCAAAAACCGTGAGTCCGACGTTTAAAGCATCAACAGTTATTTGATCAGATTTGAGGGTATCACGCCGTCGCAGACTCTGGCTTTTGAGCTCGATGCAGGCACCTACAACATGTGATCATTAGCTAGCTTCGGATCAGCTGAGAAACTCGCACCCACATTGGGTAATAGAAATGATTGCTCTTGTCCTTCACTTCAGCCAGCACTGCCTCGGTATTTCGGTCAACATCCTCCTTTGTCCAGCCCAGCCTGCGTGTGAATAAGCCCATCCCGATACCCGGAATGGCGTCCAAGGTGTTCTGAAAGTTGAGCCTGCCCAAGAGCTTGTTCTTCTTCCCTTTCGCCCAGGGAGTAAGCGGCCATTGCACATCCATTCGTTCGACGTTGACAAATCCCTGCGCTTTCAACTGGTCCGTGAATTTTTGGCTTGCACGCGCGTCGATGCCGGCGTTGGCTGCCGCGCTGTAGACGTACTCTCCCCATTTCACCAACTCACTGGCTTTCTCTGGCTCGCCGTCCGCCCGACGAGGTGGAAACTGCGTTTCTTTGGTTTCTAACCATCCGCCTGGCTCAAGATGATCCCACGCCTGCTCGAAAAAGCGAGGCCAGTCGTGCATGCCGAGAGTTAACATTCGGGAGTGAATGTAGTCGAATTTTCGATCAAAGGCCCAGTCGTGTTCGGCATTGTCGACGATAAATCGACAGTTTGGAGGAACAAAGTCTGGCTGGATAGGAGAAAGATCGGTTCCAATGACTTCAAGATGTGGATATGCTTCGGCAAGCTCCATAGCCCAAATGCCTGAACTCAAGTTAGGAGAGAATTTTTTGTATGTGTGCTGCTTGCTTACCAGTGCCGGTGCCAACATCAAGGACCGACTTGATCCTGTTGAAGTGTTTGGTACACGTATCAGCAGATATTTATGGTAACATAGACGAGGAGATTTCACTTCTCAGTTATTGGGACTCTACCAAAAGTTCCGTCGAAAGTAACTTTCCATAGGTGGTGTTGCAAGTCTAACGAAGTCAGCAGTTTCTTTACTGTCTGCTAGTCCTCTTTCAATACCAAGTCGAGCTGCTTCAATTTCCTGCGCAACGCAGTGTCAGCTCGATCGGCCAATATATGCGATCCAAGAAATATACATCATTCGGCAAAAAATAGGCGTCATCCTCAAAAGCATGGTATCTCCGTCCATTCTCGTGAACGAAGTCCTTCACAGAAGACGCAATGGAGGTTGTTATCCTGTCCTTGGATTCAGCTTTTCGAGTCCAAATATTTCCCCTGATGACATACGTATACCGATCGTCTCCAAGAGCCGAGTCATTGTCTTCATCGCCTACCTGCTCCTCATCACCTCTGTCAACATGAAAATTCCTCCCGTCAATAAAGTCCAGCTCTTCTGCCTCATCCATGTCCGTTATTTTGCTCACATACATCGGCCTCTAGGTGCAGCGGCAAGTTTTCATCTGTGATCACAGACCCATCTACGGAAAGCGGCCTATCCATTGTGTCGCCCACGTTGTCGGATCCAAGCTCTTACCCAGCCAAAGGGAACAGTGGTAGCTCAGAAAATCCTTTTCAAGGCATGCCAAAAATTCAGGGATCAAAGAAGAAGTGGAGATGGCGAGTTCATTTGCCAGGACCTACCACGGCTTTAACGAGCTTCCCATCTGCCTCGCGTGCAGTCGAAGCGAATGTTGCATTAGCTTGAAGGTGCTTGGGATTGCCGAGAACGCAGCAGAATAGGCGATCAGCACCCCAATCAATAGATAGCGAGAGTCTTATCCCAAGGTTCTTCTAGTCTCATCAATATTTTCCAGGACTGAGAAACAGGGTGGGGGATGTTACTTATTTGGAGTTACACAGGCCGAATGGGAGTTGCACAGGGATTAAACATCTCTTGTGTATTGGATCTCATCGTCAAGCCCGGCGCTAAGAAACTTGCCTATGCACGCTTGAGAGAATCTCCGCTGCGTTCCATACACTTTCCCGTCTAAATCTTTGAGCAACTTATCAATGCAATTGATTGTATTGGATCACGCTGCTGGAAATTGTGAACTGCATGTTCCATGGTCGCATTCTTGACGTCCTGGCGGAAGATCTGTCCTTGAAGTCGGGAACGGGCACAAGTGAAAGCGGCCCGTGTACCCTTACGGCAATATCGAGTACATACAGCCATGATTTGTGTTCGAAAAGGCTGCTTTTTTTATATATAAGTAATGAAATAGGTGATAAATAGACAGAAAAGACGTGTGGATCATATGTCAGATCCAAAGGATGCTTCTGGACAACGATAGTTTCATTTTGGCCATTGTTCGCTACTATCAAGTCGATTCTATCGTCAAAACATTTACAGCATTTGTATAACTTCTGTACGCTCGGGGTTTTCGGGTTGCTTATCTACACTCTGACAATTTTATTGTGAACACTTGTTGCTACCGACTTCGAATGACATTAATGGACCTCGTGGCGTATATGTCCAAGAATTCAGTAGGCACGTCCGACCCAGGAAGGTCATAATTGGAATTTCTGCAAGACACTGAGAAGCAGGCTGATAACCCCTTTGTGATAGCAACGGCACCAAGGTATTCTCAAACATATTCAGCTCATTATCATTGCTTCTACGGTCTTACCACGATGATCAACAGGAAAATATCCTGCTACTTTCTCTCACATAAAATATCAGTCGTCGGGTCAGCCATCAGTAAGATCAGCTGACCTACAAATGGCTTTATCATCTCTTCAAATAATTCATCGAGAGACAAAATATCTTTACCAGCTGCCCAACATACTAATTGTATAAAAGCAATGAGTTACGGGCCGGTGTAGTTTCCTCTTAGGAATTGCCGGCATGACGAGCAATATAGCTCAAAGGTAATATAAAATTGGAAACTTGGGGAATTTGTGGAGGGATTCAACTCATCGTACGGTCAGTCGTATTATCTAATACTATCCAATGGTACACAGTATGCCATATCGTGTTGGATCGATCACATGGGCCATAGATAAGCGGACCGATCAACTTATAACAATTTCATTAGTACGAGAACAGTGACCAGTGAGGACATGAAAAGAAGGGGAATATGGTTTCTTCTAAAATCTCCTTAACCGTCAATTTTTTTCATTTGAATATTTGTGCAAACATTTATAATACTTGGACGTCATGAACTGAATCATATGTTCAATTTGGTCGGAGCGGCGGGTTCCACACTGACTGCATTGTCTGTGACCAATTTATCAGGCGTTATAAACCAATATTTGATATTATCCAAACAGAGCCACAGTGTACGGCAAGGAGGTTCTCGAATTTAAAATCTAGCGATGTCACGTCACGTGACTGATGACATAACACCTCGTTAATTCCGAGATCTTTCTCCGCACTATGACCATGTCCGATTCGGACGAAGGACTGAAGGCGTCATATTGTGAAATCACTCTTACTCAACAGAAACTATCCTTTACCAAACTCCTCTTATCTTTGGAGATCGCTTTTACGGTGCGATATCATCAGAGCAAGTCCAATATCGCCCTTTGACGACAGCAAAATGTTCAGAAGAGTTGTTGCCACCGCGCCCGCGCGGGCAAGCCTGTCGCTAAAGAGCGTCGCCTGTCCATATACTACCTCCTTCGCCCGCACGGTCACACCTTACAGCCAATCAATCAGCCGGAGAAGCTACCATGAGAAAGTGCTCGACCATTACAACAATCCGCGAAATGTCGGTAGCTTGGGCAAGAATGACAAGGACGTGGGTACAGGGTTGGTTGGCGCTCCGGCTTGTGGCGACGTGATGAAGATTCAAATCAAAGTCGATCCGAAGGACGAGCGAATCACCGATGTGAAATTCAAGACATTTGGCTGCGGATCAGCAATTGCTTCGAGCAGTTACCTGACGGAGTTGGTGAAAGGGATGACGCTGGAACAAGCTGGGCGGATTCGGAACACAGAGATCGCGAAGGAGCTTTGCTTGCCACCTGTCAAATGTAAGTTGGCGTGATGTGGAGTATTTTGATACATGGATGACTGACTGCAAATTAGTACATTGCTCCATGCTCGCAGAAGACGGCATTAAGTCCGCGATCCAGAACTACTACAAAAAGAACCCAAAGGCTGCAGCCACAGATTTAGGAGGTACTGGTGCTTCTATGCCCAAGATCGAGGTGGAGAAGCTACCAGCAGACATGCCTTCGTCTACCACTGCTTGAATAATATTCCGAACTAATGGAAGAAGCGATCGCTTGATCTTCGGTGTTAGCGAGTTTGGCAAGGCATATATCGGCGTCAGAGGATTTATTGATGGCAAATAGCCAGATTGTGAATACCCTGAGGAGACAATGAGACTGTTACATCTTGTTGCGGTCGCAGCTACTCGAATGGAAACTTATTGACGCCATGTCGTTCGTTTGAGCCTGTTTACACATGGTCTATGAAGTTTTCAATATCATGTACATGAGATTCAATCGCTGCAAAGTATGTGGCACACTCGCAGTATCTGGGCATGTGATAGATATTGAGAGTGGTGCACTTAGGATAGCGACAAATGCTACATCAATGTTCTTGAACTCTTAAACGTCACAGCTGTAGCTCGCCTGATTTCTGTAGACCCCCAGCTTCATACATCACAGATCAAGAGGCAAAAATTATTCAGGACCGAGGCTAGCCGTTTCTTTGGTCCACCGTCGTTGTGACAGACGTACCCGCCTTTTTAGGAATGAGTACGGCCGCTCCCGCAAAGTTGCGGAGTCACGCCGCCCGCATTTTGCTCCGTCTTGATCAAGAGACGTTAATGAATCGCACATGTGATATTCGATGCTGTTTTCGCTACCTACTCCTCAACAGACATCTCTTAGGCATAGCAACTCTGCGCCTTTGCTTTACCAACAACATGGACCTTCGCCGCTTCGTTTCGGACAACTTGATCAAGCTGGTAGGAGGCAGCGACGACATGATGGTTGACTTCGTAGTCGAAACATCGAGAATGGTGAAGAGCCCCTCCGCGCTGCAGGACAAGCTGAGCGGTATGCTTGATGGGGATGATGCTGATCTGCGGCGCTTCAGCGATGATCTCTTCAGGCGCGTCTCTTCCAACAATGCTGTGCCACGGAAGGAGAAAGATCAGGTGCCAACGAAGCAAGCGAAGAAAAGATATGCCCTTATAGATATGAACGCCGACGATGATCTGCCTCTGACAAGGGCAGAGAGGGAGGGGGGACAACCCGACAAGTCGCGACATAATGAAGAGCGAGAAGAGAGAGGGTCAAGAAGTAGAGATCATGAGAGGCAAAGCAAGAAGTTGCGGAAACGGGCGAATGAAGATTTTGAGGAGCGATGGGGTGATGAGGAACATGACGAGGGAGAGCAACAAATAGAGTCCCCTCCTGTGAAGCGCGCCAGGTTCGAAGATGGTTCACATACATCCACCCCCGAGGTCAGGTCTGAGGAAGATGACGAGGAGCGTGATCGCCGCGAGCGCATGGAGCTTGAAGAGCGTCTGCGGAATAAGGACAAAGAGTCGACCAAGAAAATTGTCGAGAGTCGGTCATCACGCCGAGAAGAGGAGGACACGAAAAGAAGAGCGCAAGCAGGCAAACTCTCTGAAGCTGAGATGAAGGAGCTGCGTTTGCGTTCGAGGCAAGCATACTTAGGCAAGCGATCTGTGCAAGAATTGGCTCTCCTGCGTAGACAGGTGGCAGAAGAAGAGGAGGAAGAACGAACGAATCCAAATTTGACCCAGGCAGAGAAGGATGAATTTGCTCGCAATAGGGAAGCTCTACGTCTCGCAGAAGAACGAGAGAACATAGATGATTACGTGGATGGCTACTCTATGCCAGAAGACTATATCACGGAGAAAGGTAAAATGGACATGAAGAGAAAGCAGGAAGCGCTATATCAGCGATACGTAGACCGAGACGAACGTGGTCGGGAGCGATATATCACCGAACATGAAGAATGGGAACTCGAACAGATGGCGAAAACCAAGGCGCAGATTGTCATTCCGGATCGCGTAAACGAACGTGACTACGAGTACGTTTTCGACGAGGAACAGCAGATCAAGTGGGTCTCGGATAAAGTGCAGCAAGGTGGCATGAGCCAAATGCAGAGTCAAGAAGAAAGATTATTGGCACAGCAGTTGTTAGCTGCAGAGCGGAAGGCGAAGACCATCGAAGAGAAACGTAAGACTCTTCCGGTGTACCAGTATCGCGATACCTTCCTCCAGGCGGTTCACGACTATCAGATTCTCATCATCGTTGGAGAAACTGGTTCGGGAAAGACAACACAACTTCCTCAGTATCTTTATGAGGCAGGGTATTGCAAAGACGGTAAGAAAGTCGGCTGCACTCAGCCCAGGCGCGTGGCTGCAATGAGTGTAGCCGCACGAGTTGCAGAAGAAGTCGGTGTTAAGTTGGGTAATGAGGTTGGATATGCTATTCGTTTCGAAGATGCTACAACCGACAAGACCGTTTTGAAGTACATGACTGATGGCATGCTTCTTCGTGAATTCCTCACCGAGCCAGATCTGGGTGGCTACAGTTGCTTGATGATTGACGAAGCTCACGAACGGACCTTGCATACCGATATCCTCTTTGGACTTGTCAAAGATATTGCGAGGGGTCGGCCAGACTTGAAGCTGCTCATTTCCTCGGCGACTCTTGACGCACAGAAGTTTTCCGAGTTCTTTGACGATGCACCGATATTGAATATTCCTGGTCGGACTTTCGATGTTGAGATGAACTACAGCTTGCAGCCTGAAGCAAACTATCTCTCTGCAGCTATAACTACCATATTTCAAATACATCTCTCACAACCAATGCCGGGTGATATTTTGGTTTTCTTGACTGGGCAGGATGAAATCGAGCAAGCAGAACAGTCGCTTCAGGAAACTGCTCGTAAGCTCGGCAGTGCGGCACCCGAGCTGATGATATGTCCTATCTATGCCAATCTGCCGACGGACTTGCAGCAAAGGATTTTTGAGCCAACGCCTCCGAAATGCAGAAAAGTTGTCCTTGCAACGAATATCGCAGAAACTTCACTTACAATCGACAACATTGTCTATGTAATAGACCCTGGTTATGTAAAGGAAAACCGATATACGCCAGCAACAAACATGGAATCTCTCGTGGCTGTCCCCATTAGTCGCGCGTCTGCAAATCAAAGGGCAGGTAGAGCTGGTCGGACGGGCCCCGGCAAATGTTTCCGGTTGTATACTAAGTGGGCGTACTATAACGATCTTCCGGAGAGTACGACGCCTGAGATTCAGCGAACCAATTTGAACAGTGTGGTTTTACTGTTAAAAAGCCTAGGTATCAACGATCTCATTAATTTCGATTTCATGGATCCACCATCTCCGGACATGCTCATCCGCTCGCTCGAGCAACTTTACGCGCTTGGAGCGCTCAACGATAAAGGAGAGCTCACGAAAGTCGGACGTCAAATGGCTGAGTTTCCTACAGATCCTATGCTCGCTAAGGCGATTCTTGCGGCTGATAAAGAAGGCTGTGTAGATGAAGTTCTCTCTATAATTTCTATGCTTGGCGAGGCGTCAGCATTATTCTATAGACCAAAGGATAAAAAGCTACAGGCTGATGCGGCGCGCACAAGATTCACGGTCAAGGAAGGGGGGGACCACCTCACCTACCTTAACATCTGGAATCAGTGGGTGGACAGCGACTTCAGCTATGTTTGGGCCAAAGAAAACTTCCTTCAGCAACGGAGCTTGACTCGGGCACGAGACGTTCGAGATCAACTTGCCAAACTTTGTGACCGTGTTGAGGTAACGATCTCCACTTGCGGTGCCACCAACATCCAGCCAATCCAGCGCGCCATCACCGCTGGTTTCTTCCCGAACGCTGCTCGTTTACAGCGGGGTGGAGATAGTTATCGAACGGTGAAGAATAACATGACCGTCCACATTCATCCTAGCAGTGTGTTGATGGAGGTCAAGCCTAAATGGGTTATCTTCCACGAGCTAGTGCTGACGAGTAAGGAATTCATGAGGAGTGTCATGCCACTAAATCCAGACTGGCTGACGGAAGTTGCACCACATTACTATAAAGCAAAAGATGTGGAAGCGCTGGGCGTGGACCGTAAGTTGCCAAAGAGTCTTACCGCGCCGCAGAGCAAGATGTGATGGTAGACGCTTGTATGTTCAAATTTCTTGTGATTACTAAAGGCGACTGCCTCCGATTATGAGGTTCATGCTTGTCAGTCTACTCTTCCCATGAAAGACCGATAGGAATACACCCCGCGTCGCCGACCAGGATGCTAATTATATTTTACGGTACGGAGACGTACAAAGCTTGTGTCAACTCTGCCAAATACTTCTATCCCCGCGTAAAAGATATAGTTTTCTCCTTCGAAGGCGCTATTCCTCTCTTCACTTCTTCTCCACTCATAACTGTCTCCAGCCCTTTTTGGGTATTGCATAATCTGGAACGATTTGTGATTGCGCTCGGTTAGTAGAATCTTTACACGATACAGTTCAACTACGTGACAGCATTATAGTAGTCTTTCGTTGCAGCCTACGTAGTACATGGAACATTAAGGAGATTATTGACCGCTACCAAGGGATACAAAGCCAGTCTCGCTTCCTCCCTGTGCGCTCACGAGCAAATATCTTCTGTCACTCGCGAGACGGGCAAGACCTTCAGAAATCGCATATTTGGTCCACGCCCCTCGCTATTAATGAACTCCACGGTTCCGAAGGCTCTTCTCGTGCGGACTGTGGTCACGCCAAAATACGTATTTGCACAAAATTTACGCGTGTGCGACACACGTAGTTTATTAGCCCCTGGAACCATTACCTTGCATGCACTTACGAATCCAGCTAACATGATTGCTGCTATGCTAACTACTGCTGCACCTTATATCCTCACGTCATCACCTCTAGTAGGTAGTTGTTAGCATTAAGAAGAAAGACAGAAATAAATAAATTGAGCTTTGAACCGTTTATTTTACCCCCTAGACGTCTTCGAACTGCCTAGATCATTGTCGGCATAGCACATTCAAGTGCAACAAACTTTTAAGAGGGTCATCAGGATTGATTTTAAACAAGTTTGGTCGATCCAAGGTTACAGATTCCGAAAGTCGACCATGTCCGCTGTTCCTCATTGACCCGATCGAAGATAGAAAGAGCTGTTAGGCCAGCCAAATTATCATGAACAACAGTGCATTCATAGCATGGCCCACAAGGTCGTATGCCTGTCCATTATAGTTTACTACCAATTTGCAGCAGTTCTGAAGCCTGGTCTGCTGTCTCGGATGCGTGGAGTGCGATTACTGAGCCAATATTTTCATGCCGAAGAACGATGTCTCCCGAGAATGGAGACTTATCGCTCCCACAATTGAGGGTCACAACTACATATTCCGACCAAGTCGACTTTAACAACAATGCCTATCGATAGTGGTGGACCACCTTAAAATGTGTGGAAACTATGAAATAATTATTTTCTGGTTGATTTGTTTGGACTCCATGGATGTAGCATTATTATCTTTCAAAATGGCGGCAAAGCAACCTGTTGAGACGTCGATCTGAACTGCATATTCAAATTGAATGCGAGCTTCACAAGTAGGTATTTACATCAATATCGTCTTTCAGCTTAGGGACACACTTCAATGGACTCCACTTTTGCCCAAGACTTCATCCAACCATTACAATCATTTCTATATATATAAATGAACGGAGCAGAAGAAACTGCAATTAAGGCAGAGGCAGCCCCTGAGTGCGAAGAGCTCCATCTGGTACTGATTCAGCGCAAATGATAGAAAATTATGCTATTTATGCCACCTTGTGTTGTGGCCCACATAAGATCACGTGTCGTACTCAGTTGAAGAGGAATGTCGAAACAAGCAAGTGATGGTAAGAAGTAATTGGAGTTTATTCAGAAAAGTAAATCCAATTATCTAGTTCATCGCAGAGGTTAGTTTTCTTCGTTGAGCTTGTTATATATACTATGGTTCCTACGCGATCATGGTGACCATAATGATCAGTGCTTGGGACAGCCAGCTCATTCAGATCACTCAGATCAATCAGCAAATATATCGTCAAGCCTCGCTTCTTCTCCTTCTCCTTCTCCTTCTCCTCCTCCTCCTCCTTCTTCTTCTGCTTCTTCTTTTGGTTCTGCTTCTGCTTCTGCTTCTTCTGCTTCTGTTATCATCTCGGGAGGCATGGTCTGAGTACACATATTTGGATCGATGTACCTGATCTCCGCAGAGGACCGTTGGAGAGGAATGCTAGCGAGCAGAGCATTTCACGGTTGGCATTCTCAATACCAAAAGATTTATGATATCTTAATCTGACGTTGCTAATTACACGCCGTATGATGAGCACTTTACGATTAATTGTGGAATGAAATTGTGTTGCAAACAGTGACCTTATTCGTACAAGGAAGTCTGTATATTCACACACATGTTCGACCAAGATCCTTCCATGACTCACGATCGCTCGTGGAACAGCGGTTCTCTTGTCTTCAACTATGGCTTTGGCCTTTAAGATGATGATAAACTCACGCAAAGCTGACTTGGTGTAATCCCTAAAATTTTTATATTGGATGCTATCGAACCCGGGCGATAATCCAGCTTAGGTGATTAAACCTTCCAAGAGACAAAGACTAACGCACCGCTATTGAGACCATTCGACCCTTTCGCATCCAAATGGGTCTCTAAACATTCTCACGATCTGATAGATTGTCAAGAGTTCTGCTCTACACAATTCAAGGTCTCATTACACCGACAAGAAGGAGCCACTCACCGACGAGGATTTTGACCGAATCGAAAATGATATCAACCTTGGGCAGCATAGCATACTCGTATCCGGCAAGAATTGGATATGACCGACCAATTATGACAACCAGTCATGAATTTTGGAGCGAAAGATTTGGCTAAACTGAGAAGATCAGATAGAAATAATACAACACATCTCAATAATACCTCGTAGTTCTCCATGAACAATATTTACTCGGACATTGGCTAATTAATCAATGAATTCCCTCTTGACCCGACGCCGAGCAAATCATTTTGACGTTTAGTCCATACATGAAGTTTGGGCACAAATGCAAAATTTTCGAAGACTGTTTGATTGCACATGTTATTCTTCTAACCAGTGCATGAGACAATTTACTGCTGTGCATCGTTTTCTTAAAACAGGCGTCGGCAGCTGCATAAATTTGGTTAGCGTCAGGTCAAAGTTGCGTAAATCGAACTCTGATCTGATAAGATCGATATCTAGTCGACTTCATCCTCCAGTTTCCCGCAATTAAACATTCGAACCACGATTGCACTCCATCACAAACACACCTCGACCTCTAGCAATGTCGCCTCGATATCCTGCGACCCTCCGCTCCATCCTCCGCGCTCCTGCCAACCTCCGCCCTCTACTCCTACAATCTTCGGGTCGAGCACCCTACCACTCCCACGAACATCCCGAATCCCAGCCGTACCGCGGCGCTGAATCCGCAATCCTTTCCTCCGCCCTCGCCCACGTTCCGGCCCACGGTTTCACACACCACGCTCTGGTCCTTGGTGCTAAGGATGCCGGGTACCTGGACATTTCCACCAACCTCTTTCCCGAAGGACCATTTGCCCTAGTTAAATATCATCTAGTGACGCAGCGGCTAGGATTGAAAGACCGGTTTAACTTCCCGGGACCAGCTCAACAGCCGCAGAAGATGGCCGGTGGAGTCGGACGGAAGGTTCGGGCGTTGGTGCTGGAACGTTTGAAGGGTAACGTGGATGCCGGGGTAGTGGGACGATGGCAGGAGGCTTTGGGAGTCATGTCTCTTGTGGAGAATGTGCCCCAGTCGGCCAGGGAGTTGTGGTTGTTATCGGATGAGATGTGGTTTTTGGCCGGAGATACGGAGGTGGATGGGTCATGGTATACGAAGAGGGCTTCGTTGGCGGCAGTTTATGCAGCGGTGGAGGTTTACCAAACGACGGATCAGTCGACCGAATTTCGGGATACGGAGGCTTTTTTGGATCGACGGCTGGAAGAGGTGAAGACGGTTGGGGGGCTGGTGAGTGGAACGTTGGAGTGGGCAGGCTTTCAGGCTGGTGCGTTGGTGAATTTGATGAGGAGCAAGGGGGTGAGGATATGAGGAGAAGATGCAGGCATGCTATTCTGTGGAACGTAGAAAAATGCACTGCACACTTATCCCATACAATATACTTCCTCGGCGCACGTCTATCAAATCACAGCCAAACTGACAATTTCCACACCTGCTGGCCTCGAATTCTTTTCAGCTCCAATCAGCAACACTAATTCAATAAACCGCATATCGCATTTTCCTCTCCCAATACCGCGGTACAATAAATGGCCGACACTGTTGCGACGGCCGGCATGGTTCAATTTCGTGTTACCTGATAAATTTTTTCCTCAACTATCCCTCAACATTCGCATTTTCGTCCCCAAGCCACAACACTAATCTTCAGAGTTGGTTTGATGATAGTCATCACAAAATCGTGGAGTGGTCTTAAGCGGGAAGGTAGAGATGAGGATTAAGGTAGGTTGAGTCTGTTGTTGATGAGGTTGTCTGGATCACCTAGCCTGCCGGTTCACGGCAGCTGTGTGGATGATTTTTCGCGAGACGAGGTTTACCACTGGAAGTATCTCAGGCGAAAGGAGGAGAAAATGTTCTTCCCGTTCGTCCATGCGTCCAATGCTTCATTCATAACGAGCAGGGATGTCTCCCTTGCCCAAAGTTTTTCGTCTACAATATTTGTTTTTGTCCTGGACAATCATTCCTCAGGATCTCAAAAGGCCTTTACATGTGGAGACGATTTCAGAGCTGAGAGCCACAGTCACCACCTTTCAAAATTCTTTTTCCTCCTCGCCCACCCCGTCCGCGTTCCCCTTGTCAGCTCCGGATTGTGCCCGAAGAACACGTCGTGTTACATTTGGGACCGGAGCCCCACACATCATTTCCCACACGATTTCTCTCGATGGTGAGATTATCCGAGCGCTTTCGATACAGCAGTTTGATGTCCATGACAAGGGAAGACTTTGGCCAAGCAGGATCCTTCTTGGACGAAGCGATAGTGAGACAATACTCGAGACCCTGTGTGGCCCGACTCGCTCTAAATAACGTGAAACCAAGTCGTTGTCGGTCTGATTGGGTTCAGGCAACCTGTGTGTAGGGGTCGAATCACATTTCTGAAAGCCCGATCCCGGACAGTAAGAAGCGCCATGCGATAAAAAATGTTTCCGTCCCCCAGTCAACCCTACCATACACGAGATTGTCGATGGCCAGTGGGCCAGGGAGCATACGTAAGCCGCAAGAACAAAAAAAAAGGGAAGGGGGAGGGGGTGGTTGAAAGAAAAAGAAGAGGAAACGGCTAGTTCACCTCTCAGGACGTTGGGCAAGATCTATTAAATTTCGACGGTTGTCTTAACTGTTTCCCTCTCCTTTTCATGAAAATATCATTCGACCATCAGGCGCCACCCTTCCGATCTAGCACATGGTACCAACACACACGCGCGTGAATAAACACAAACAAAAACCGAAGTTGGAAATGGAGAACCCGAGTGATGGTCGGGTTGGGTGGAGGGGTGGGTGGTCAAACCGTCGCCCTCCCTACCGTCTTCCATTTTCCCCTTCTACCGAGACCATTCCATGACGTCTTGTCCGACAAGTTCCCTTACCCGTAGGACCCGGCGCCAACGTTCGTCCCATATTAACCCCCCTTTTGTCTGGACCTGGACCCCAGATTGTCTCCTTAAGCACACGGACATTTGGACCCGCCAAAGCACCTTCTCCCGAAACGCCCCTTACAAGGAAAACTCACACTGCTCGAGGAAATCGCAATCCCCACAGTTCAAACCATTTTATCCTCTGACGAAGAAGCGCACGCCCACATCCCGTCCGCGTTTTAGTTAGGCATCCCGTTCGCCGTCCCCGGCCTCTCCACCACCTTCACGGTGCTCCCATTCGGCTGCCCCGTCGGACTTTTCGCCATCACTCCCTCCGCCAACTCCTTGATTTCCTCATCCACCTTCTCATGTTCACGAAACGGATCGTACATCCTCATCCTAATGTACTCCTCCAACTCCTCATCCTCCAAGTTCCGCAGCGCGAGTTCGCGATCGACCCCATCCGCCTGAGCAGCTCGGATGACCCCCTTTGTGACGGCGACCGAGACGTCACGGATGCGGGAGATGTTGGGGTACAGCCAGCGTGCCGCAGTTTCGGACGGGAGGAGAGAAAGGGAGAGGGCGGAAGCTGACGCGTAGATCATGTTTTGGGTGATGGAGACGGATTTGGAGAGGATAGCGCCGAGGCCGATGCCAGGGAAGACGTACCTGGGATTACAATCTGTTAGACGAGGACGGGTGGATGCCAAGTGGGAAGGCAGGACTAGGAGGATATTGGGGGAAGTAGGGGTGAGTCGTGGTAAGTTCTGGCGAGTGTGGACGGAGAGGCTTACATGTTGTTCCCTTGTCCCGGCACGAGGTCTTCTCCATTCCAGTTCAATGTCGGGAAGGGGGATCCCGAGGCGAAGAGGCACTTGCCGTTGGTGTATTTGATGGCTTCTTCGAAGGTGCATTCGGATTTGGAGGAGGGATTGGAGAGGGGAAATATGACGGGCCGATCGTTCAATTCCGCCATGCGAGCCAGGATTTTCGGAGTGAAGGCCCCTCCGATGGTTGACAGACCCATGAGGATGGTCGGGCGCACGTATTCGACGATCTCCTCCAACGTCTTGTACTGCCGTCCCCCCTCATTGTCGTCGCGGGCGAAGTAGATTTTGTGCTCGGCCAGCTTGCCACCCGGCCGGTCGAGGGTGACGAGGCCCTGGGAGTCGACGAGCCAGAAACGTCGGCGCGCTTCGTCTTCCGACAACCCGCCTTCTTTCATGAAGAATTCGGTGAGTTGCTTGGCCACGCCCACGCCGGCTGAGCCGGCCCCCAGGAAGACGGCGCGCTGGTCCGCGGGGGCGACGCCGGATTGCTTGACCGCGTTGATAAAGCCGCCCAGGATCACGGCGCCCGTGCCTTGGATGTCATCGTTGAACATGGCGTAGGTTTCTTGGTAGCGCTCGAGGGAGGGGAAGGGATTTTTGAAGTCTTCGTATTGGATGACGATCCTGGCCGCCAACGGTTAGGGAGAGTTCACACATATTCCATGCCGGTGCTGAGTGGTTCATCAGATACGTACCCCGGCCATCGCTCCGTCAATGCGGCCATCATCTCATCCAGAAACTCCCTCTCCTCGTCTGGCGAGACCTTCGGCCGCCGGCTGCCGAGGTAGAGGGGATCGTTCCTCTTCTGCTCATTGCTCGTGCCCAAATCCAGACACAGCGGCAGGGTGCGCAGGGGGTGGATGCCGGCGCAGGCGGTGTACAAGCTCAATTTGCCCACGGGGATTCCCATACCGTCGATGCCCAGGTCGCCGAGGCCGAGGATGCGCGAGCCGTCGGTCACGACAGTGATCTCGACCTCGTGCGGCCAATTCTGGATGATGGTGTGCAGGTGACCCTTGTCTTCATAGGAGAGGTACATGCCCTCGGGTTGCGTGTATAGCTCGCTCCAGCGCTGGCACGCTTCGCCGACCGTCGGGGTGTAGATGAGGGGGGTCAACTCCTGCTCACGCGGACCCGGTTAGCAAGTGTGCCCTGTTAACTCCTCTCAACGCCACGCAAGGGAGGGAAGGGAAGGGAAGGGAAGGGAAGAGGATTTGCGAGTGCGTGTGTATATGTATGTCTCTGTCTCTCTCCCGCAGTCTCTCTCTCTCTCTCTCTCTCTCTCTCTCTCTCTCTCTCTCTCTCTCTCTCTCTCTCTCTCTCTCTCTGTGTCTGTGTGTGTGTGTGTGTGTTTGTGTGCGTGCGTCTGTGAAACGGGTGTCCGCGTGGACTCTCATATATACCTTAATGTTGCCGGCCAGCAAACGGTAGAACAAGTGCACGTTGGTATTCCTCAGCACGCTCAAGTACTGATATTTCTCAATGGGCGTCGTCCGGCTGTGCAGGATGGCCATGCAGCGCCGCTCCTGCGCCGCGAACGACTCCACCCCCGGCGGCACGAGCCCGTATGTCTTAAGGTATTTGCGCGCCTCGGGCGTGTGCGAGGTGTCATAATCGGCGGGCTGGGGCACGACATGGCGCATCGGCGCGTTGTGGTGGGCGGGCTTGATGTTGGCGGCCGGCGCCGCGTGGCCGTGCTGCTGGCCTCTGGAGGCAGTGCGGGCGTGGGCGGCCGACATGCTGGCGAAGCCGGATGTGGTGGAGAGGGGGGAAGACGGGTCCGAATGAGACCTGACGATGGCAGGACGGGCACTGCGGAGGAGAAGGAGGGCGAGGTGACGGCGACAGCCGGTGAGGGACGAAGCGCGGTGGGACAGATGAATGGACGATTGGGCTAAGGACATCAGACTGGATCTGAGGCCGAGGAGGGATTGGGAACTTCAAGTAGGTCCAGGGGATGTTGTAAATAGCAACGGACACCGTAGAGCAATGGCCGCGGGTTGGCCGTCGGGGAGGCGCCCGCCGGGGGGGGGGGGGGGGGGGGAGAAGAAGAAGGGGAGAGGCCGGGTCTGAACGGCTCGAAGGGCTTGAATGGCTTGAAGGGCTTGAAGGGGACGAAGGGGATGATGATTGGGGGACCGGATGGGATGAGCGAGCGGGTCAGCCGGGACGTAGGAGCGTGGGCAGCATCAGTCCCGGGCGGGAGACAGGACGACATGGCTTATGATTCACGCCGGAGGTGGATTCGGAAGCGATCAGCTGTTATGGGCGGGAGGAGTCATCATGCCTCATGCAATGCCATGCAATGCCATGCCATGCCATGCCATGCCAGGCCATTTCATCCTGTGTAATGCCGTATCCAGCCACACGATGCCGTTCCACCAGAGCAGAGCATTCCGGACGCCACACCTCCGCCACACATGCTCGCCGAGGCGGAGTGTGCTGGCGGTGGTGGTTGACTCTCTCCGCAAGTCGAGCTCGTGTGCTCTGTGGGAACTTTTTTGGTTGGGGGGGGGGGGGGTGTGCGGCGGAGGCGGCGAGCTGTGAGCTGCCAGCTGCAAGCTGCAGGCCCGGCACCGTCTCAGCCATCGGATCAGCCATCGGGTCCCCTTGCGGCTCCCCCACGCCCGGCTAGACAAGATGTGGCTTGGCGTCCGCGGCGCGGGAGAGGTTCCGACAGGTCAGGGCTCGTGCTGCTGCTGTTCGTCCCGGATCGTTACGATGTTGGCTGGCTGGCGAGCCGACTTCTCCCGTGGCGTCCCAGTTCGCGTCCTGCACATCTGCCCCTCGTGGAACAAGACCGCGGGAAGGCAGGTCCCGCGCTCCCGCACTCCCGCCCGCCTCCCTCCCGCCTCCCGCTGTTCTGCTGCGTGCCTGAGGCACTGGTGGGGGGGCGGGGTGACGGAATGATGAATGCAGAATAGCATGGTCGCCTCTGGAAGCCGGCGGCAGCCCACTCCTCCCCCAGGCCCGCAGGGTGGCCCAAGGGCGATTTCGCCAGCACCGTCCTCCCCTTCTCTCCCATGCGAGTCTGCCGCGACGTGATCACTCCGCACCAGGCCGCAGACGTCTCCGGACCTCTACACCTCTCCCAGGCTCCTCGTGCTTCGTCCGTGACGGCCCGTGCCAAAAGTCCTGGTGATTCTTTCGAACACACGCCCGACCAGCATTGGGAAGGCGGCATCGACGGGGTGCGGCAGCAGCACCTTCCCCCTCTTGTGTGGCGAGCGGCCGCCGGGCTCAACGCATTTCGCGTCGCCCCCACCGGTTCCCGCCGACGGGGCCAACAGGCTCCCCTCACCCCTCGCCGCGGCCAGCGCAGACTCCACCACGTCCGGGACCGACAGCCGGGCCCGTGACACAGGCACATATACATACATAGACACGTCCGTCCGGCCACCGGCCCCGAGCCCCCACCGTCCTGGACACTTGCGTCGCACTGGCCGTGGGGACCTGGCCGCCGTAGACGGTGACACTGACGGACGCTGGACCGAGAGCCAGGCCATCCAGCGTGCGTCCCCACCCCCCCCCCCCCCAATACACCCACACGGACCACACGGACACGCCCAGAGACACACCCACAGAGACAACCACAGAGCCACACATACCCACGTAAAGCACCGACGCACCGACGCACCGACGCACGCATACACCCACACGCCCGTCCCTCTGCAAACCGCCCCCCACCCCCTCCCCCCCAACACCCCGGACCGGCTTCCGCACACTGGGCCTTCTTTCTCCGGGCGGAGCGCTCACTGACGATCCGTTCAGTTTAGGCCTTCCGAAAACATCCGACGGCAACGCCGCCGGGGTGATGCGATGTCGGCACCGCAGCTGTCCTTCGCGTCGACCAGGCAGCCAGACGGCACCAACGGCTGCGTGACACCCGACATGGCACCGGGCGAGGAGGCTTGTTCCATGGGAGGCGCCGCCACAGGGGGATCATGTGACTCCAACCTCCCCCCTTCGGGCAACGGTGCCACGCCGGGGCACGGTCGGCCGAGGTCGCCGACGGAGGTGGCCAAAGGTGCGTCCGGGGAGGAGCTGCTCCAGCGTCTGCGTCTGGCGGACACACGGCCGCAGAAGACGGACGTTAGCGACTTCGACCCGCGAATCGCACATCCCAACCTCAATCTCAGCGGTCACATCATCAGCGCCACCTTCTGCGTGCCTTACAAGGTCGCGTATGCGCCCGGGGCGGACTGGGAGCTGACACCCCGTCGAGGCACTTCGGCGTTGTTCGACTCCTTCTCGTATCTCGCCTCGCCCGAGTCGTCGTGGGGTCACACGCTCGTCGGCTGGACGGGCGAGATCGACCGAGCGGTCTCGAAGGCGCCCAACGCCGCGGAGGAGGAAGGGGGGGGGAGGGGCAGCTCCTCCTTTCAGTCGAACCCCGTGAATCGAGATGCCGCTCCGATTCCCATCAGTCCGAATCAGCGGCAAGCGTTGCCGCCGCAGGACCAAGTGCTGCGCATCCCCCGCGCCGACCGCGAGCGGCTGGAAAAGCAGCTGGAGCGCAATCATGGCGGGCGGCTCGCGCCGGTCTGGCTCGTGGACGAGGTCGACGAGGACGACGTGGTGACGCTCCGCAACCAACGCAAATGGCGCCGGTACGGCGAGCACGAGCTGTTCAAGTTGTTCCACTACAAGATGAACGAGCCGGCCGACGGCCGGGGGCTGAACAAAGCCTGGGCCAACTACTACCGCATGAACAAGGCGTTCGCCGACACCATCATGGGCATCTACAAGCCGGGCGACATCGTCCTCGTGCACGACTACCACCTCATGCTCTTGCCCAGCATGCTGAGGCAGCGCATCGCGACCATCTACATCGGCTTCTTCCTGCACATCCCCTTCCCGAGCAGCGAGTATTACCGCTGTCTCACCCGTCGCAAGGAGATCCTGGAGAGCGTGCTGGGCGCCAACATGGTCGGCTTTCAGGCGTACAGCTACTCCCGGCACTTCTCCTCGTGCTGCACGCGCATCCTCGGCTTCGACTCCTCGCCCGCCGGGGTGGATTCGTTCGGCGCCCACGTCGCCGTCGACGTCTTCCCCATCGGCATCGACGTGGACAACACCATCCGGTCCGCCTTCGGCCCCGCCGGGGTCGAGAGGGCGGTGCAGGAACTGCGGCGCAAGTTCGACGGCATGAAGGTCATCGTCGGCCGCGATCGGCTCGACCCGGTGCGGGGGGTGGCGCAGAAGCTGCAGGCGTTCGAGATGTTCCTCGAGCGTCATCCGAAGTGGCACGGCAAGGTGGTGCTGATCCAAGTGACGAGTCCCACCAGCATCGAAGACCACGAGGACAAGGACGACAAGCAAGCGAACAAGATCTCCGATCTGGTCGCCCGCATCAACGGCAGCTTCGGCTCGCTGAGCTACTCTCCGATTCAATACTATTCCCAATACATCGACAAAGACGAGTACTTCGCCCTCCTGCGCGTCGCCGACCTCGGCCTCATCACTAGCGTTCGTGACGGCATGAACACGACCGCGCTCGAGTTTGTCCTCGCGCAGCGGGACAACCACAGCCCGCTGATCATATCCGAGTTCTCGGGCACCGCCAGCAGCCTGGGGACCGCCTTCACCGTCAACCCGTGGGACCTGAGCGCCGTCGCGGATTCGATCGACTTGGCCCTGGACATGACGGAGGATCAGAAGGCGAGCGTGCACCGCACCTTGTACGACCGCGTGACACACAACACGGTTCAGACGTGGACCAGCGACCTCCTCAAGCGCTTGCTCACCAACCTCAGCTCCTTCGATCAATCCTCCGCCACCCCCGCGCTGGACCGCGCCCGGCTGTTGGAGCAATATCACCGATCTCAGCGTCGCCTCTTCATGTTCGACTACGATGGCACGCTCACGCCCATCGTCAAAGACCCGCAATCGGCCATCCCATCGGACCGAACCATCCGCACGCTGAAGACCCTCGCCTCCGACCCGGCCAACGCCGTGTGGATCATATCCGGCCGCGATCAAGCTTTTCTCGAGGAGTGGATGGGCCACATCAGCGAGCTTGGCCTGTCGGCCGAACACGGCAGCTTCATCCGCCAACCGCACGGCGCCGCGTGGGAGAACCTGACGGAGACGATCGACATGGGCTGGCAAACCCCCGTCATGGCCATCTTCCAGCACTATGCCGAGCGCACCCCGGGCGCGTTCCTCGAACGCAAGAAGATCGCCCTGACGTGGCACTATCGCCGCGCCGACCCGGAGCACGGGGCCCGCATGGCGCGGGAGTGTCAAAAGCACCTCGAGCAGACCGTCGCCCGGCAATATGATGTGGAGGTGATGGTGGGCAAGGCGAATCTGGAGGTCCGGCCGCGGTTCGTGAATAAAGGCGAGATCGCGAAGACGTTGCTGCGTTCAACCTGGCCCGACGGGAAGGGACCGGATTTCGTGCTGTGCTTGGGAGATGATTTTACGGATGAAGGTGAACATCCCCTCCCCCACCCCCCTACACACACCCAACAACCCTCTCCCTCCACAACTCCTTTCTCCCCCTCCATCTCCCACACACACACTTTCACACACTTTATCTCCGATTGCCTTTTTCCAACCATGCCTGACTCCGAATGTCGCAGATATGTTCCGCGCGCTCAACGCATCGCATTTGCCCCGTGAAGCCGTCTTTGCGGTGACGGTGGGGCCGTCCTCGAAGCAGACGTTGGCACGGTGGCACCTGCTGGAGCCGGCGGACGTGCTGTCGACGGTGGCATTGCTAAACGGGCAGAGTGATGCCGGGCCGAACGCAGGTGTATTGGGAGATGCTGCGTCCACTTCTCCCGAGAGTCGACTTTAGGGAGGCTGGCTCCGGGGAGCGTCGGTGTTGCACCAACATGATGAGCGTGGAAGGGTGAAGGATTGGTGGTTGGATCCTTTTGAGAAGTTTGTCCTACCAAAGAGAGGTGGTGAGGAGGAGGAGGAGGAGGAGGAAGAGGCAGAGGAAGAAGAGGAGAGGGGGACGGGAGATGGGGAGGAGGGCAATCGAGAGGAAATCACGGCCCGGGTTTAAGGGATGTTAGAGAATTGAAGAGTTGGTGAAAAAGGTTGTGGCGTGGTTCCGCTCCCGGAATTCAAGAGTAGAGGTGGGAAAGACGGAGGTTGCTTGATTTTTTTTGGCCTGCATAGCATCGCTGGGGGCGGGCAGAGGGGAGTTCCTTTTTGTGGAAAGGGTGCATCTGGGGTTCTTCGCGGGATGGATATAAACAATGACCGCGACCATGGGCGCGTTCTCCTGGGCCCGCTTTGATACAGGGACTTGCGGATTTGTCATCGGGGACTGCTGATGGGCAGTGATATAATGGTAGTGGAATGCCAGGGGGAGGGATTGAGTCTTAGCTCGATGACTGCTGGAAAGGGAAGAGGAGTTTTTGGAAGTTTCTCGGGCTTGCGGCACGAGCAGATAGATGGAATGAGATATTGAGATATTTATCTACTTGACACCTCTCTTCTCTAGGACTATCTTAGATTATCCTTTTTTTTTCTTTCTTTTTTTTCCTCCCCTCTTAAATTTTTGGGGGGTGGGGGGGGAAGGGAGAGGGAGGGGTAAGGGGTGAGGGTAGGCATTTTTGATTCGTAAGTTTGTGGTAGAGGGGGGGAGGGAGGTGTTTTCCGGTATTTTTTTTTCGATATGTTCATAATTTACTTGCTTGATTTGTGGTGTGTGCGGTTCGGTGGACCAGGGACAGTCTTCCCACACCGACCAATTTGTCGACTGTACATACACTCATCGGTCCGCCACGTAAATTCTCCCCTTTCCTCCCCCTTTCCTGACCTGCATCTCCTATCTTCCAAATTCCCGCCGTCTTGATCGACCCGACCGCCATCCCAAACTCACCGGTACGGTGCATCCGCCCTCGCCACCGCCGCCAATTCCGGCTCCCACTTGTCTCCATTCGCCAACAACTTCTCCTTATTATACAACAACTCCTCCCTCGTCTCGGTCGCGTACTCGGCATTCGGCGTTTCCACAATCGCATCCACGGGACAACTCTCTTGACAAAACCCGCAGTAGATGCACTTGGTCATGTCGATGTCGTACCTCGTCGTGCGGCGGGATCCGTCCAGACGTTCTTCCGCTTCGATGGTGATAGCTTGGGCGGGACAAATCGCCTCGCACAATTTGCAGGCGATGCATCGTTCTTCGCCCGTCGGGTAGCGGCGGAGCGCGTGTTCACCCCGGAACCGCGGCGAGATGGGGCCTTTCTCGAAGGGGTAGTAGATGGTATATCTATCGCCGTCAGAGGGAGATGGAGGGGTCAGCCCGGAGGCGGTTCTACGATTTGCAGAGAGTGGAAAGCGGGCAGAGGGAGGGGTAATGCGTACGGTGGGCGGAAAAATTGTTCCAGCACGACGTACATGCCCCGGACCATTTCGGTCAGGAGGAAGTAATTCCCGGCACGGTCCCAAACGCTTTCTTGGGGAGGAGATTGGGAGAGGCGGAAGTTGGCCGGGGGGGACCTTCGCTGGTGGCGCCACGGGGGATCGTGGTGGAGAACGGGGCTGTCGTTGCCCCCGCGGTTACCGGCGCGAGATGGTGCTGGGCGGGACGATGGCGGTGGAAGATCGGATGGGAGGGGATCGGAGTCGGTCGGCTGCGGGCTAGCGCTGTCCATGCCCGTGGTGTCGCCATTGGGAGTGTTGGCGCACTAATGGGAGAGGGGGGAGAGGTGATGAGAGGAATGGGAAAGGATAATGGAGGAGAGTGACGGGTAGTGTTGGGCCAAATGGTGATGTCGACCAAACTCCTCGCGCCGGCCGGCGGGCAGAGCCGCCGATGCGCCACGCGCCAAGACATCCGGGGAACAGAAAGCAGACGTTGCATACGGGAGCATTAAGAGGATCTCTTCATCTCAATCGATGTTTTGATATCTTGCCTGCCATTTTCCTTTTCTGTCTCAATGCCAATTTGACCTATATATAGGTACGGAACGGAAATGTACATGTCCCTCTAGTGGACGAAGATGCGCCTCGCCCTGCGCCGTACATGCCTGGCGGCCAACGCGTACAACCCGGCCGCCGCCCTCTCATGCACCTTCGCCAGTGCTGCCCGCCTGCGACATTCAGAGACGGGGACGGCGGCGGTCGCGAGACATCAGGGGTACTCCGGGTCGATAGCGGGATATGAAGCGCTGGAGGACGCGCTGGAGGAACACCTGCGGGGCGGGGCGGGAAGGCGAATGGAGAGACTCAAAGAAAAGGAAGATGAGGGGAGAGTTCAGACGTTGGTAAATGAGGGTCTACAGTTTCGGAGGATTGTGAAGAGCAGTAAGGAAGAATCGATGTCCCGGCCGGCTACTCTTCCTCAGCACTCAACCGACGAGACCGTCACGCCCAACGTCGCCGAGCCGCCCTCTCCTCCCTCCTTCCACCCCACCAACGACGCGTGGAAGTTGGAAATGCAATGGATGGGCCAAACCATCAATCTCCTCACCCGTCGCCATCCGGCCTCGAACCTCACCAGCCTTGTGCCTCCCTCCACCCTCGAACGCATCGACTACCCCCCTTTCTCCGTCCCGCCTACTGCCCCCTCCCCCCTCACTCCGACCATTCCCTGTCCATGGTCCCTTACCGAGGCCGAAATCGCCAGTCTCCCCCCCAACCACCCCACCGCCCGTCTCGACCTCGAAATTTCCCGCTTCGCGGCCTGGGCGCGTCCCACTCGCCGCGAACTCGCCGCCCGACACGCCGTTTGGACCTCGACTCGCGCCTACATCTCGCGCGTGCTCGCCCCCCTCCGTCTTCCCGGCCAACAACCCATCCACGTCTCCCCCTTTGGTTCTCAGTCCACGGGCCTCGCGTCCGCCACCTCCGATATTGACCTCCGCCTGCATGAGCACGGCAGCGCCACGACGGACTACTCCGCCTTCGGTGCCCCGCTCCTGCGTGAGCTTTTCCATCGAATGCAGGCCTCCCGCACCTACATCGCTGTCACCGCACGTCTGGACGGCACATACCCCATCCTGAACGCTACACACGCCGCCTCGGGCCTGCCCATCCAAATTGTGTGCGCGCCCCCCACCGACCGTCAAAATAAATGCGTGCGCCATTACCTCGCCACCGTCCCGCATCTTCGCGAAGTCTACGCCGTGCTGCGTACCGCCTTTGCCATGCGCGGCCTCCTCGATGTCTTCCACGGGGGCACGGGATCCTACGGGCTGCTCGTTTTCCTTGTTGCGGCACTGACGCGCCGCGCCACTCCCTCTTCCGTTCCCCCAACGCCCGGCATGCAATTACGTCGATTCGTCGAGTTTTACTCCTCCTTCGACACCACGCGCTTTGGGATCGCTTTACGCCCCACCACGCATCTTTTCCGCAAACACACCGATGCCGAGGTACCCGCGGACAAGCGCAAGGCGCTGATTCGCGCGGCCCTGGCGCGCAAGGTGGACACTCGTCGCGGCGACGCCGCTCCGTCATATCGGGCCGGTCGTTGGGCCATCGGACGTGTCAGACCGTTGCAGCCGTACTTGCTTTGTGTGCAGGACCCTGCGGATGGGTGGAATGATTTGGGCAGGAAAGGAAATGCGGTAAAGCTGTGGAGAGAGACAGTGAAGGGGTGGAGGTTAGAGGATGGAGAGGGGTTGGAGGAAGTGGTTGGAAGGTGTTGGGAAGTTTTTGCTGGGGCGAGGGGGAAGGTAGAGGACTTTGGGAGGGTGGTGCAAAGGAGGTTGAAGGCCGGAGAGGGGAGAGAGAGGAAAGGAGGGATCGGAGAGCGGAAGGAGATGGGAAAAGGGAAGGAGGGAAACAAGGAGGTGACGGAGGAGGGTTAGTGGATGGCTTGGTTTTCAACACCCTTCGCATGTGGGCTTTGAAGGGAATTTGAGGAGATGGATATGCGGGTATCAAAGATAAATACATCGAGGACGCTTGGCTTTTCTCTTTACTGTTCTTTCTTCCCCACCCCCTCTTGCGGGCCTCTAATCGCTCGCCTTGGAGTCTCTTAGCGGTGATATATTACGTGATTAGAGCATTCGATGGGGAAGAGATTCCCACCGCACTACCGCTCTCGGGGTGATGAGAGGCGGCGTGGCGGCTTTTGCAGACCCGGCACATCAAACTCGCTGAGATGGAGGATTGTACGTTATGTCAATGGATGTTTTGCAGACGAAAATGCCAACGACAGCTGCTCATTAACTACTCTTGGTCCCGACAAGTCAGCCTTTGGTTTTCCACGATCCCTCCGGCCAACATAAATTGACATGTTCTGTTGCCCAGCGCCTATTTAAATACAGGTGGGTTGCTCCAGGCACGCGTACTTACACAACCACATATATTTGAGCGGACGCGTCTTCGAAAGTCTCAAACGGAGTGGAGATAAAAGTTCATGCTCACCCAGTCAGCCGCTGGCATGCAAAGGCAGCTTCTTAACCGCTTTAAGCTTGGAGGGACCAGGACAACCCATCACGGATGGCGATTTGGCATCAACAATTAAGAACGAGACCGAGAGCGGGCTTATCGTCTTCATGAGTCACTCAACATATCCCCCGCTCTCAAAACAACAGCCGGCCGGCGGTTCAGTGGATTGACGAATAACTTCAGTCGATATATGTGTATATATATATATATATATGTATATATACCTGTAAATTCCACATTTCCCTTCCTTCTTGCCACATGGCGACTGAAGAGACACACAGCCGCAGAAAAGAAAGGATCTCCTGAGCTCTTTCCCACTCCGTTCCGCTTCGGCTTCTCGTGGGACATTTCGTACGTTCGTGAACAAAAAAGCGTTAAAAAACAGATGAAACGAAATCCTCCATCTCCATCTAGTGATTAATCAATGGGGCTTGCCGAACCTTGCCTCCCTTCCACATGCCAACTATCCGCCTAGCTTCCAGAGAGTCTCTCCGATTTGGGAGGCCAGCCTGCATTCTTCAGGTCGCGACCCGAACAGAGAAGAGCAGGCAATCTTATAGCGTTCGCCGTGCCATCCCCCGTTAGCGAACCCGAGACATGCTGGTTTTAACGTGCGTGATTGGGCGGTGGTGGTGATCGAGCCTTTCATCTCACTTTTAAGCCAATGCAACATGCTGATTTCGATAAGTCGTGCTTTTATCTCCGTTCCTCCATTCTCTGTGAGAGAGAGGAGTGGAGTTGGGGCAGACAGTCTTAACCTCCAGCCGATCGGTTGCACCTGGTCCTATTGCCCCCGGCGCCCCCCCCCCCCCCCCCCCTTCCTTGAGACTCAGTTATGTTTAGCTCACTGATTATGGATACCACAATTCTATCATCATCACGACAGACCCCGCACACGCCGCTCCTCCCTCACGCCCCGACTGAGCGCCCGCTCAAAACGCACGACTTGCCTTCTTCCCGTCGCCTGGCGACGAAGAAAAGACCTCCTTGACGGCAACGATAGACATGCGATTCTTTCCCCCTCGGCCGGCATTTTCGCCGAAACTGTTGCTTGATTTCGCGCTCGTGGGAGAAAAGGCCGCAGGTTGGTTGTAGATGTATTCGCCGTCGACGTACTGCGCGCCGGAGGTGAAGGTGGTGCGTTTCTCGCGCCGCGTGTACCTTTGTTCGAGTCGATAGAGCTCGTATTTTGCGCGGAGGGTATCGAGGAGACCCATTGTGTGTAGAGCAGTCTTGCCGTGTATGAGAAGAGCGTCGGCGAAAGGGTGCTCTTAATTCCCGGATGAAATGAAGTTGAGCTATATAGCGTGAGGTGAGAATTTCGACCCGTCTTCTCGTCTCCTCGGGATGGAGATAAGAGTTGTTTTGGAGTAGCGTTGATGTGGGGTTTTTTTCCCCCCTCCAGCGAAGACCTGGTTGCGTTCTTCGCTCTTAGTTTGCGATATCGCGTCCGACTGCTCGATGATGAAACAATCAGAATCACGTTGCTGTTCAATGGGCGTTACGACGTTTTATTCCAGCGACAGAACTGTATGCATGGGGCATTGGCATGTGAGAAAGGAAACCGGGAAAAGAACGATCGAAAAGAGGCGAGACAAGACGACACGAGTGGAGTTGGTAGGCGAGGGGAGAGGAGGCGGATGGGGGGAGGGGGACGAAGTGGAGCGAGGTTGTGTGGACTGCAATCATCCCGGCTCAGCATATTAGCCCGGACGACGGCGTGGGCTGGGCGCCAATCTACCTAGGTATTTCCCCCGATTACCACCCTAGCCTTATTAAACATCCCTTCTGCGCTTCATCCTATTTCTTTCCCGGACAGAGCAGCCCATCGATCTTGATCTCCCTATCTCTGTCATATGTTTGGGGTTTCGATGACGGTTGATGGGAGTGCAACCCGCTTCACATTTCCTCCTTTCCAATCAACGAGATAGGAGTAATCCATGCATGATGCAGGGCGAACGAGCGAGTTGTTCGCGTGGCGCGCTAATGCTCGCATGCGGAGGAATTGGATTGGGTTTGGTGACATGCTGGAGAACAGGCTTTCTTTTCTAGAACGCATGTCCTGACTCGCAAGGACAAGGATCTACCTATGCTTTGAACTGTTCGTCGATTTATCAGGTACGTTAACGCCTTGTACACGTCCGGTAGCTGTTGTTTGACTGTTCCATAACTTAGACTAAGACATCTGAGACTGGAACTCTCCCCCCCTCCCCCCCCAATCAAGGATAACAATGTTGGAGACGCTGAAGGAAGTCGTCTTCCGGCAGGACATCAAGGTTGACATGGGGGGTGTAGAGAACGTGAATGAAGATGTGAAGGGAGAAGGATGAGGAGGGTGCGGCCCGTCGGTTCAAGGATGGTCTAAAAGATTCTGTGATGATCTTCCCGTCCATATGCCAACGGGCTCGTTTCCCTTTCATCGATCTGCCCTGCCGTGGGGGGTGTGAGAAAATCCATAGATGCGGAGCATACAGTTCATCCCTTTGAGAGTGAAATCGTCCAGTACGGCTATGTGGAAGGCCAAGCACAGAACCAAATCGATAGATGCCAAGCGCCATTAGGGTGAAAGGTCGCAGACTGGACAGATCACAGTCGTCCAGTGGTCAAGATGATGACGTCAAAGTCTTGATTCTGGCATAATTACTGGCACCGAAAGGTAGGCCGGCGGCGGGCTCCGGTTTCTCATCATGTAGTTCATGGGCTGTGGGCTGTGTTCCGGCGCGAGATTCATACAGTACATCTATCAGGGCATGCCATAAAGCATGGTATGATTACGCGGAGTCTATTCTTCAACATCACTGACAAATGTTCTCTCGTCTCCAATATTTCTTCAGGTTTGTATGGGGCGCAAGGTGGAATGTTCTCCTTTAACGCCGGAGGTGGCTCAATTCAACTGAGTCTGCGGATTTGCCAATCCAGACGGGTGCAATCGATCCATCGGAGCAACTCGGCTTACCATGCAACCCGACGTGCTTGACACGAAGCGTGATGTTACCCATTTGCACCCGACTATCACGCGAGCTTGGAGATGTGCTCGTCCTCGAAATCATTGATAGCCGGAGGTTGATATTAGAGGATAGAGAAGGAGATGGAATCCACCGCGATTGATGATACTATATCATTGACACCATTCGTATCGACTTTTTCCGCATTCTGACTCTCTTGACGGCCTTTCCTTCCTTCTAAATTAGTGGCCCTGATAGGGAGGTACAAGAATCGGTAAGGGCTTCAGGGAGGATTAGAAACATTGGTTTTCTGTCCGGGAGTCTCATCCGCATATTCAGATCGCTGCCTAGCCACCAGGTCCTCAAAAGAATTGTGCTGGGTCTTGACGACTGAGAGCTGCGTGCTGATGCACCCTCACCCGCCATAACAATATCGCACATGTGTGGACTGATCAGAATTGATCATCCTGCAAGGACAAGACCAAGACGACATTTTTCCCATCCAAATAGCCAAAGTCGATCCAGTATGCTGAACCCAGGTCATATTTATTTTCTCATGTCCTCTTTACTGGCAATCGATCTCGTTCATCCCTCACTGCTCCAACAGTTTCGGTGTCACATTCCGGTGACTTGCGATTCCTAATAAATTAGTTACTTTACACTGACGTCCCTTTTCCTAGGCTTCGGCCTCAGGACTGTTTCCTACATTCGTACATGTAAAGACTACCAACTTGCGACCCCGTTTTATGGGAAGCTCCAGGCTTCAGCTTGAGACAAAGTCAACAGATCGGCTGATACTACCAAAGCATATGAAATCATGAAAAACATCAAGTATTCATTCCCGCATGTCTGTTTGGCACAAGGAGCCATCATCATCCTTAAAGAACGTCGATCCACTAGCCACTGAACGCTGATTTCGTAATCATCTGCAAATGGTTTAATGGAGCAAGCGCAATTACCCACTTGCTCAATATCGGCATTGATGACTAGAACAGGTTTGAGGTCATTCTCGAAGCGAGAGGATCTCGCTGGTAAGCGGCTGGCCGAGCGAATCGACTCAAAAGGCTGCTTTAGCAGAGGCTGAAAATTTACCGAATGTAGGTCCGCAATTTCACTGAGATCAACTTTCTAATTCAATAAAAGAACACGGACGGCGGGTTCATCTCTCAGGTTTTGGTATGTGTGATCTATACCAGACGAGATCTCGGTGAAGCTTAGCTTGTCCAGCATGTTGTGAAAGAAACTTTAGAGCATGTCGTTCACAAGAAAAGAACCACAAATAAAAAAAGAGGGACCCAACTGCTTTTAGACCCCATCAGCCGTTGGAACAGTTGACAACAATGAAGTGACCTAAAAGTAGTCGTACAAGCTTTTACCATGCATTTTGGAGGATCTCATAATTTTAAGCCCTCCTCCATGGGACACTCAACTCACAGATTCTCACACCAGCGACCAAGACCGAATGGAAAATTGCGAAGCCCACCGGCCCGGTCAAAGCAGACTGAAGCAGTATTTAACCACCAATGGATACACCTTACGTCTCCCGCTCACCCTCGCAGGCCTTTTTGTTCCCTGCCGATGCCAAACGCACTCTCTCCCCTTCCTCCCCGCTGCTGCATTGTCCATTTCAATGACCGTCAAATTCCTCAGTAATGACTCAAACTTCTCTACGTCCTTGAAGGCAGAGAACATTGACCTCTCAACGGAGCATCCTTGGGCTAATCGAAGGATGAAAGCCCTCTGTTGAAGATGTGCTGTTTTAGAGAATATATAATGTGGCAGAGCATCCGGGACATGAAATACCAAATGCGCAGCATAGTTGAAATTTGGCGGCGTTATTCGCAAGGAGTCTGCCGGTGGAATAGGAGGAGCAGGACGAGGAGGAGAAAGACGAGGAGGGGGGATAACGTTGGCAATCGACGGTCTTGAGATTTCCGAACCCATGGAGAAGGAGACAGCAGGCCATGCAGCTGGAATGGAGAACAGGCATGCATAGGTGACGGAGCTGGTAGTGAACGTCTATGATGAGCACTGGCAAGGTTTTATAGGAGTCGAACTACTCCATTTCACCTATACTCTCGCTCCTGGCCTGTTGATCTCAAACGATTCGCAGGGACACAGCAGCTCATTACGGTGAGTGACACGCACATTCTGCGCTAACATTCGCTCTTTTTTTTATTTTTTATTTTTTTTGAAAGAACTCACAGCAATGTTCGCAAGTCAGTTGCATCTCTCATTGATGTGCCTTCAGGTTCCGGCCTTGGCTTTATCGATGGACGGATGTTCTATCGTTATAACGGCCAGAATAGTTATTTCTGTGGTCCCAGAATTCATAACAGCGATGTGGAGAGAGAATCAAAGAGTGCATTCGTGAACCTACCAAGGACAGGCTTCGATATTGAAGAACGATGACAGGAAATTGGAGCTTCCCCACTCGGCAAATCAACCACCTTGCCATATTGAAAATATATAAAACTATACGGAGAAGACAAGCTTTGGATAATCAAAACTCCCTTGTACGCCGCCGCTCTTTCCCCCAAAAAGCAATACTGGCAGTCTTCACACTACGGATTGACACTCTTACAACAAGGCGGGTCGGGCTTTCACCAGAACTTGTGCAAAGTACGTCCTTTCAGCCACCCGTCAAGAAACATTGTTATGTAATGTCAAATAACGTGAAGCGAAGCTTTTCATCGTCCTCTCTTCTCCTCACCCGAAGGCCCTCCTCAGTCCTCCCGCATGGCGTACCGCAAATAACACCTCTCCTCCGGCCGTTTCGCGGAATGATCATTCGAATCAATAACAGGCAATCTGTCCACCGGACCACTGCCTGATGCATCGCAGACCGTCGAGTCGAAGTACGCGAACCAGAATGCTGCGATCAGGTTCATTTCGAGCTTGGCAAAGCGCATACCCAGACACGGGTGCCGGGATACGCCCCAACCATGCCTGTGACCGCTGTGTCAATTCAAGGACGACAATTTCTTTTAGGAAATTTTGGGATGTGATAAATTAAGTGTGTTAGGAGCATGGGAGAGTTGTGGAAAGAGAAGAGGGGTGAGGAAGGGCTTACCAAGCGTAGGTTTGCTTCTTGTCCTCCGCTCGGTCGGGGAGGTACCGGCTCGGATCCCACTTATCTAACCTCATGAGCCTCTAATATCAGCATTTCATTATTTCTCTTCTCGTCCGCTCGCTTCTCTCAGGGAAGTTTGCAGCGAAGGAGAAAAAGGACCCGCTAACTCACCCGGCTCCGAATAGATCTCTGGGTTCTTATGTGCGTCGTTGGGCGGGAAAACGACAAATGCGCGATCGGGTATCACTTCTTTTCCTTCCTTATCAATGGGAATATCTCGTCCGGAGACATTGCGCCGAAATGCCGTGCCGTTAAGGGTCAGGCGGATAACGTCTTTGAGACAAATATCAAGGGTAGGAAGGCCGGATTCCCAAGCCTCGAGGGGAATATAAGGAAGCTTCTCACGGAGCGGGATTGTTTCGGTGAGATGAGGCGGGCAATGGAGGTCAGCGAGGGCGGAAATTTCAGCACGTACACGGGAGAGCCAGAAAGGGGAGTTGGAGAGGTGTGTGATTAGCCAGGCGGCATTGACACCGGAATTGATTTGGCCGGCAATGAGGGCGCCCATGATGAACTGTGGATGGCACACATGGCCAAAATCAGTGGGATTCAAGATAAAGACATGTTGGCTTGCTCCACCATCCCCTGAGCCCACCTGAGGCGAGGAGCAGGCACAGAAGTCAGAGAGGACAAACCTACCTCAACAATCTGCCTCACCGAATCACCCTCATCCATCAAAAATTGCATCGCATCTTCCTCGCGCCTTCCCGTACGGCGCCGCTCGTCCACGCAGCGTCGGAAAATCATGTAAATGCGCAAGCCGGCCCACGTGCGGCGGATCTGGCTCGGAGTCCAGAGCCAAGGGTATAGGACGGCGAGAGCGGTGTTGCCGGTTTCATCGATCGTCTCGAAGTGTTTCAACACTTGAGCGCTGAGGGTGGGGGAGTCCGCGACCTCTTTACATGCCACAGTGCGCATGGTGAGTTGGAACCTATAAGCCCACGTTCCTCTTCCCACCTCGCCTTAAAAGCGAGGATGAAGGAGGAAACATTTGTCAGGAAAAGATTTCTCTCTGGTTGCTTTAATTTGGGTGGCAAAAGAGAGGGAAGGGAAGACAAACACCATCCGGTAAATACTATCAAACGGATCCGTCACCCCTTCCTTTCCCAACCCGTCAAACATAGCCCTCAAGTCGGCGACAAGTAACGGTAAACCTTTCTTCAAAATCGGGCCTTTCAACAACTTCACCAATCGAACGCTGACATATTCTTCATTCAAAAACTCGCCAGTGCGATCTCCAGCCTGGCCGCCCAACAATGCGCGATAACCCTCCCCGAGGTTCAACGCCTTGGAGTCAAAAAACAGGCGCCGCCCGCTCTCACCGCGTAGCGCGATCAGGGTGTAGGGCCCGGCGCGGAAGGTAAAGTGGCCCGTGGGAGAGCGGGTGGAGGCCCGTTGGATGAAGTCCCATCGCTCAGTGAAGTAGGGAAGAGCGCCGAGGAGGGGAAGTTCCTCAGACCGGGCGTGGTGCGGAGCATTCGAAGGCGGAGGCCGAGGTTGCAATGTCCAAACGGTGAGGAGAAGGTAGAGAAGGGTAAGGGTTGGGAGGAATATAAACAAGCATATTGCGCCCAAGGCGAGGGACGTGGTCGCCATGATGGGCATGAGCGGGGATGGATGAGTAGGTTATCTCGGCCATGCCATAAGGATGCATAGATATTGAAGCACCAGGAAGGAGGGGGGTGCGGGGAGGGGGTGGTGTATGCTGGGTGTTTCATCCAAGCACGTCCGCCCAAGCATGAACGATGGTGAAATACGTACATGTATGCACATGCACGGCATTCGTGAATACGAAAAGTTGCATAAAAGCGATGCGAGCATGATGCTGGCTCCCTCGCTTATGCACTTCTCCAAAAACCATGTGATCGGCATCCAAGTTCACGCGGTTCTTCATCTGAGAAGCCGTGCCGCTTGATTCTTCAAGAGTAAGAGAGCATCGCACCATGCCCTTAGAAAGTTCAGTGTCCCTAACGAGGCCAGTAACGGTGTTGAAGTTGCCTTTCCTTGAACACAGAGGTGGTGGCATGACAGGAATAGGCCCATCCTTTCTTGAATTGATAGGAGCAGAGATCCATTTCCTGTAGTTGTTTTCGTTTCCTTCGGATCGTCCGATCTCCGAGTGGCCTGGTATGGGAGGCTGCACTGTGGGACAGGGCAAGGTGGTTGTCGGGAAGCTCCCCACCCTCGCTTGTGTCGCGATGGTACATGGTGGCAAGGGAAAATGTCAAGCTGCCCGAAGCTTTGCAATTTGTAGAATAAACGCCTCTCCAATAGTTGTTGTTGAATCGTAGAATCCTTATGTCCAGACGCCCCATGGATATCGGCTTAAATTCTCTTGAGATGCGTCACCCACACAGTACCAAATGATCACGTGCGATGCCAGCCTATGGCTATATATATTGCCACAGCAGCGACAATTCACAGACATTGGCTTTGCTTGGCAGGGTGACTCTCCCGACCTCGCGCGCTGCAAGGTCGATGGAAGCGGAGACCAGGTGGCTACAAACTTGCTCTCTCTTCTCTCACCACCACACCATGCTCCCCACTCCGACTCTTATCCCTCAACACCCGTCTTAGGATTTTTCCGCTGGCACTCTTCGGAATAACATCAATGAACTCGATCTCCCGCACTGCCTTATACCGCACCTTGCGCTCCCGTACGTACTTCATCAGCTCGCGGCCAAGCTCGGGAGTGCCCGCCTCAACCCCACCCTTCGGCACCACGTATGCTTTGGGTACCTCGCCGCTGTACTCGTCTGCGATACCCAGGACCGCTGTGTCTTCCACTTTCGGGTGGCCGAGGAGGAGGTCTTCGAGTTCGGCTGGGGCTGGGTGGCGGTAATACCCGTGTTAGCAGGTCCCATTCGTTCGTCGTGACTGTCCCACGTATCGCTTTCGAAAGACTGGGGGCACAATGACTTACCAACCCCAATACCTTTCACCTTAATCATCTCTTTGATTCGATCCAAAATCGTCACCACCCCGTGTTCGTCAATCGCACCCTGGTCCCCCGTGTGCAAATATCCCTCCTCATCAAATGTATCACGGGTGGCCTGCTCATTGTTCAGATATCCCATCACCACCTGCGGTCCCTTAGCCCAAATCTCTCCTGCCTCCCCTACCCCACACTCAGTCCCGTCCTCCCGCACGATCTTTACCGTCGTGCTCGCGCAAATCGTGCCCACGGCGTGCGCATACTTATAATCATAGTGACTTGGCGGATGCGCCGTGATACAAGAGCAGGACTCGGTCATGCCATACCCCTGCTTAAATCCCGTCTGCGGGAACTTCTTCTTGAGCAAATGGATGATTTCCTCACTTAACGGTGCGGCGCCAGATGAAAATCGACGGAGAAAGCTCAGGTCATATTCGTCGACGATCGGGTCTCGCACCATCCGGATGAGGATTGGAGGCACAAGGAGGAGTTCAGGGAGGCGATAGGTGACGACAGCATCGAGCATAGATTTCATGGTGAAGTTTGGAAGCATAATGACCTCGGCGTTGAGGAGAAGGGGGAGGTGAAGCATGTGCACGAGGCCCGTGATGTGGAAGGATGGGAGAACGGCGAGCACGCGTGTCAGGTCGGAGGGGGTGATAGGGTATATTTGAAGACATTGGGCGATGATATTTTGGTGCGCAATCATGACAGCTTTGGGCAGGCCGGTCTGATTGTTTCTCAGTCAGTGAGTCATGAAGGAGTTGGGTGTTCCTCTCGACTTCAGCTCTGTCAAGATAATTTGACAAAGGAATATGTGATGCGAGGGGAGCTTACGGTTCCGGAGGAAAAGGAAAGAAAGCCGCAGATGTCGAAATTCGTCTTGCCCTTCGGAATGGTAAAGAAGGGGACTTGTTCTGCTTCTTTCTTCCCCATCTCGATGAGCTCTTTCACGGTCGTGTACCCGCTCATCTTGCCCTCAAGGAGGAACAAGTTCTGCTTCGGAATACCGGCATTCTTCGCCGCCTGCGTGGCTACTTCCTATATGCACAAGTCGAAACGGTGATCAGTTCTCCCAATCTCTCCTCTCAACTTCCTTTGAACTCACCATTGACTCTGGATGCGTCATCAAAAACTTCGCCTCTGCTTTCTTTAACGCATACGTCATCTCTTCAACATTATACGCTGGGGAAGCACCGGAAATTTTGCCTCCCACCCTTAAAGTCGCATGCAATGCAACGGGGTACCAGATGGTGTTCTGCGAGAAGAGGGCCACTGTCTCACCCTGCCGCAGTCCATATCGTCGCACAAGGGCCGTGGAGAGATACGTCGCGCATGTCTTCACCTCCTGCCAGCTCAGGCGCTCTTTGGTGATGGCATTAAGATATCCTGCCTGCAATTCCGCGGGAAAACGATAAAGAGGTGAATAGGTCGGGTCTTCGAAGAGCCATTGCCAAGTCGTCAGGTGACGTGGTAAGAGAATGTCGGTCTGAAGACTTTTAAAAGGCATTGCTTGAAGAAAGAGAAAGGTTGATTGAAAGAGATGCGATGTACGGTTGGAAGACGGGAAAACTTGTCGGTGATTGGAGACTTAGAAGGACAGATGGGTTACATGCGCGTTTATTTGTGGGAAGCTATAATTATTTCCGCGATCTGTCCGCAGGAACTATGTTATGTATCCTCGGTCATGTAGATGGGGCTACGGGTGTAGTAGAGACGCGGGAGCTGACGCGAGATGCGGGGGAATTTCGCGGGGAGAGGGCGAAAGCCGATGAGCTTCCTCGGAGAAGATGCGGCTACACCGGTGGGAATTTGTGCCACCTCCATTCAAATGGTATAACATCTGTTCACTATTTAGACTTCCATTGCTTATAACCTTCCTTGCGAGGCTGGCAGTTGAACAATTGGATTATAAAATCCCATATATGTGAAATTACGAAGGGACAAAGGGAGAGGTAAATACCGTAGATCCGGAAAAAGCAGCCATCCACGCATTGGTTGCGATTGGGAATATCAGGACCTCTAATTCTCTCAGTCTCTTGATTGGCGTATTGTCCTTTGATCTCCTCAATCCCCGTGTGACCACCATGTCAACCCATCCCATCAAAATCGCCATCGTCGGCGCTGGCACCATTGGCCTCTCCTTCGCCGCTCTCCACTTAACAAAAAATCCTAAATGCACCGTCACCATTTACGATACTCGCGCTGACTTACAAGACTACATGCACACTCACCTCCAAGAATACCTCCTCAACACTGACAGTAACTCATGCATCCGTCGACTGTCCATCGCTCCCACACTTCCGGACGCAGTGCGAGATGCTGCCATTGTGCAGGAGCAAGGTCCCGAGATCGCAGAGTTCAAAATCGACGTGTGGCCGCGCATCGAGCGACATGCGCCGCAAGATGCACTCTTCTGGTCCAGCACTTCTGGGATCCCTGCGAGTGTGCAAAATCGTGAGATGCAGGCTCCCGGGCGGTTGCTGGTTGTGCATCCGTTCAACCCCCCGCACATCATGCCGTTACTCGAGGTCGTGCCATCGCCTCAGACTCCGGAAGACGTGGTGGAGAGAACACTACGATATTGGAAAGGGCTGGGGAGGACGCCTGTCGTGGTGAAGAAGGAATGTACGGGGTTTGTGGCGAATCGATTGGCTTTTGCTTTGTTTCGTGAGGCCTGCAGTTTGGTGACGCAGGGGGTGGTGAGTGTGGAGGATTGTGATGAAATTGTGCGGGCGTCTTCAGGCCCGCGGTGGGCAGTTGCAGGGCCGTTCAAGTCTTATCATGCTGGCGGCGGAGAGGGCGGGTTGAAGAGCTTTATGGAGAAGATTGGGGGAACGGTGCAGGCATGTTGGGAGGCTAGCGAAGAAGATGTGAAAAGAGAGGACATTAACGTAGGGGGCAGTTGGCAAGCAGAGGTGTGCCGTCAAGCCGAGGTGTATGGGGTTGTTGACACGTCTGAAAGAGATAGTACGACGAGGAAAGTTCTAGCTGCTGCAGGACGACCTTGATTTTCATGCATCTGTCCTCCCATAAACACTCGAGAGCATGTTCAAAATCTGTGGAGAACCGCCGTTCATTAATCGCGTCATGCTCTCTAACTCTAATACTGCGGCTTCGGCGTCCACCAAGACGTCTCGATATGCCGAGACGAGTCAATCTAGGTTGTACTCGCAAAAGTCAGTGTCGTCAAGACTGTAGTACTGTTAGCGTACGTGTGCGTCAACACCACCGCCGATGGCATGCTGGCAAACTGGTTCAATGCTGTTGCCGAGGTGGACGAAAGGGCGGACGACCGCGTCGATGTTACGGCTGGCGAGAGAAAAGACGTGGCGGACATGATTCTGGAGATTACGGAGGAAATCTCACTTACGCCGAAGGTAGTGGTCACCGAGATGGAGACACCCGGAAACTTCGACGAAGTGGACGGAGTGGCCGTCGTGGCATAGCTTGAAGTGTCCCCCATATAACCGCACCACTTGTAGCATATCCAGCTTTGGGAGCGCTTGTTGAAATCAATCACTGGGATGCTAAGGTTTGCGTAACCGGGATACACGATGGGAGCGGACTGCACCCCAGAGCAGTTCGCACCGCTATTTCGATATTGTCAGGAAATCAATTTGGAAAGTCTATAGCTCTCACTTCATACTCATAGAGGAAGCAGGTGGTACCTTTGTCCGGGCCAGCGGAGGAGACATTCTTGCTTAGGTTGGGAGGCAAGGTATTGTCTGTAGCATGTCAGCCATACAATGACAACAATGAGGCATCACAGGACATACAGCAATATCCAGGGGTCTGGCAAAGATTCTGCCCAGTCCCCTTCCAGTCAGGAGCAGTGGTGAGGTAGAAGCAGACTTGCGTAGATCCCTGCCATTCATCACGATTGAGAATAGCGGCGCCAGCAGACACGGTCGTGAGGAAGAAGATTCCAGCCGATGCGAGGAGCTGCATCATCGCGATAGCCGCCTACAACAGTTCGATTCCCACACTATTGGTCGATGAGCTACGAATGATTTGAAGGCTTTGTAAACACAATCGAGTTGCGAGGTGTAGTCACCATCTGATGAAGTGATATCGAAGATGGTGATGAACCAGAAACGTACAGCGGCTGTTAGGTGAAGATATAGGACATGAATGGTAGTACCTCCCCATTTGCACTTGTAATTGTGTTTCTAAGTTAAGCGAAGGGCAGAGCGACCCATCTTAGTCACTGATGGCAGGTACAGAGTTTCCATCATCCAGGAAAGCGCGAAATTCTGTCACCAACCTTTGAAAAACACACTCGGAATTTATCTGCCTCGCGTAGCTAATCAGGTATTTTTGCTCTCACAGACTAAGCATAAAGAATTTTATGAAAATATGAAAATATGAGAATTAAGATTGGCCATACTTAATCGTGCTCGTGGGTTGGATTCAAGCTCATCAAGTGCTCCGGAGCCTCCATGAACGCATATCGAGAGGCCACACAGAAACACGAGAAACCCCTTCTTCACCAGGCATCATGACCATATCTGTGCCTAGATCGATCCTAATTCGGCCTTCTTAGAAGCATGTTAGTCGTCATCGATATCGATCTCAATCACTACCGGAGGGCAATCTCAATGCCATCCGCCACCTGATCACCAATTTCGACCGCGCACAAAATAAATTCCTTACGGTTGAAATGATTCAACTCCTTGGACCGATCCTGAACTCCATACTATCTCCCTTCCCCTCACACCAAAACCAGCAAAGTTGTCCCTCATCGACATCGTCTGATTTGCCCCTCGTCTAGGTGAATAGCTCCTCGTCCTTGACGAGTTTTTGATTGCGATTGATTTTCAGGATGCCAATCTAATAGCTGTTGGGCAGGGGAGTGGGAGTGGAAGACGAGGTATGAATTGAATGGCGTGCTTTTGAAACCTTTCGCAGTAAAGAAGGTGGAAGCGGTTTCTAGCCAATTCTGCCTCTTTCTCCTGGGAAAACCTGCTTCTTCTGTGTTGAGCAGCATGCTAGAGCTCTGTTTAAGCTTGATGGTGGATTCGTCTGAGCTTGACTTGTCGCGCTTGATAATTTTGTCTGATGATCCAGGCATGCATGCTGGATGGGCCACAAATACCATGGAGCTCGTCCTTGTGCTTATCCATGGTGCATAAATCGTTGCTGAGAGGCTCTTTACCCTGCGCCTTCTAAGAGAGCTTCGGCTAATTAACCATCCTGTGACTGTCGTCAGAATCACCGTCATCGTAATCGTCTAGGACGTTGTCCATTGCCTTGGTTCCGAAAGTCTATTCGAAAAGACCTTCCTCTTTCTCAATCCCCGTATCAATTAGTAATGGACGTGTACCTGCTGTCTTTTGTAGGGTGCCATAGAGCTGAGTGCCGTGTTTTAGGGTTGCAAGCATTTTGCTTTGGTTATCGCCGCTGTTTGAAAGGCCAACAGTATTGAAACATTCGCCATTATCGTCATGATTGGCGAAATGCCTTCCCGTTTGATATGCTCTGTACATTAGAGATGTGAAAAATGGCATTCGTAGTGCTATCGGAGGGATACTGACGCACAGCTCGTAGCCATGTGATGATAGTGAGCTTTCAAGCGAGTCATGTGGTTGCCTGTGTGACGACGAAGTGAGCATTTGTCTTCTATAAGAGGAGCTTGCCCTCCAACTGGGTACCTCATCCTCCCATCAACACCATCAATTTCGACGCAAGATATCACCTAATACTGCCTAATTTCATCAGAAGCTTACTGCATAGACACTCTTATTATCTCCGCAAGAACCTTGCAGAAACATGTCTGAGACAAAGGCGCCCCCAAAACCATGGACTGAGGGGGAGAAGGTCAGTACTCGGCTTGCTCATTTAGTAAATTAATGTCACGCATTATGGTCTTTATTGTTATTTATTACAGGCCTTGGAAAATATGATGATGCGTATGCTGAAAATTGCTTGACAGCTCGGTATCCTGTTTCAGATTATCGAGAGGAGTGGTCCGATCCCATGGGATGATCTGAAGCTTCCCGATGGTCGTACCAAAAAGGCGGTCCAGGTGATGATTGACAAGGAGAAGACCAAGATGAAGAAGGCACGTGAGGCCATTGGCGAGGAAAGTCCTTCGAAGGTAATTCCCCTTCGGCATCCAAAAAAAAAAAAAAACAACCAGAGGGCTCGTTTAGTGATGCTTTGTCATTTGAAGCGGTTCGAAGAGCCAATTTGGCTAATATGCCTTCCATGTGACAGGGCGTGAAGAACAAGAAGGCAACTTCCGATGATGGCGGCAGCGAGGATGGCAGTCCCAAGAAGAAACCACGCATACCGCACAAGAAGAAGGAGAGTGCAAAATTAACTGCTAGCGCTAAGAAGCCAGCCCAGGGCGGCGAGAATGACGGCGTGGAGGATGATGACGCTCTGATCAAGGATGAGGTTGCCGGCCTTGGTAGCGGCGCCGGAGCGCAGAACAAGAAGGTGGCAGGTTAAGTGATCGATGACTTTCGGGATGTACAACATGGTGCTGCTCTAGAAAATGGTTCGGCTCTTCTTACATGTTGGAGGGACGGCATCTTCTTCCTTTGAGCAATTGCTCCGGGAGCTAACTTGGCGATTAGAGACGGCGAATGCGTTCTGCTGAGCTATTGTTGGCCATCTTATCCACACACGCCGAAAGCTGTTTGATGCTGTATATTTGGCAGAAATTGAATGATACGGGATAGAATGCTCATTCACACATGCAGTCTCGTTTCCCCTGAGATCACTCTAATCTGCGGGGTGTTCTTCCTATGCACGAACTTAAAGCAGACATTGCACTCCCCTTGCTCCTACTGCATATCTTCTATCGGCATGCTGCCCTCAGCTAGTGCAAAATACAGAGTACTTTTTACCTTTGCTCTGTCGACAGCCAGCAAGAATATGTCCTTGTGATAACATGTGAGCTTCGCAGCGGGCCGCTCCGAAACTGTGCGGTATTCGGCATCGTCTGCATAGAGAACTCCTCGCTGACCATCCATCCCGTCAGCCAGCGGTTGCTGGTGCCTTGTACTGGTATCTTTTGCCTTTTTCTTGGGGTCACGGTGGCCTGATACTCTCAGTGTGAATGCTTGGTGGCCTGGCGAGGGCCGGCCTCAGAACACCGACCTGGGTTGTGAAGAGTTTCTCGTGTGACGCTGCTCCATTTCTCTATCGTTTGAGCAGCACATTCGGAAAGAGCAAGTGTAATATTATCAACAATAGAGTCCACTTCACCTGTAGAGCGATCACGCACGAGCGATCACAAGGCAACATACCGACCAGGTTGCAGCGGACTTTCTGCAGCATGGAAAAGCACCAACAACAATCTTCGACTACTAAACGCAAGCAACCCCCTACGATGTCGTCTCCAGATCGGCCATCAAAGCGCCGGCCTTCTCATCCGATGGAAGACATACCAGATAAGGACAGGCTATACGCGAACGGAACATCCGTCTCCATCTCGGCCAATGACACTCCCAATGGCTATGCCTCTCCCGAGCCGTTGGACGATGAGGTGGGCAGCCTGATCCATACAGTTACCGCCGCAGACACCGCTGAATGGCAAGCAACGATTGAAAAAGTGGTCAAGAGTGTAGTCAGCATCCATTTCTGCCAGACTTGTGCCTTCGACACGGACTCGGCCATTTCGAGTGAAGCCACAGGTTTTGTAGTCGATGCGGAAAGAGGTTATATTCTGACCAACAGACATGTGGTTGGAGCAGGGCCTTTCTGGGGATATTGTATCTTCGATAACCACGAAGAGTGCGACGTTCAGCCCGTCTACAGGGATCCGGTGCATGATTTTGGCTTCTTGAGATTTGACCCGACGAAGATCAAGTATATGCCTGTCACTGCCCTCGACCTGAGACCAGATCAGGCGAAAGTTGGTGCCGAAATCCGAGTTGTCGGTAACGATGCCGGAGAAAAGCTGTCCATTCTGTCTGGAGTTATTTCAAGGTTAGACCGCAACGCCCCTGAATACGGTGAAGGCTACAGCGACTTCAACACGAACTACATCCAAGCGGCTGCCGCAGCATCGGGAGGATCGTCTGGCTCTCCTGTGGTGAATATTGATGGTGCGGCAGTTGCATTGCAAGCAGGTGGAAGAGCAGATGGCGCAGCGACAGATTATTTCCTCCCGCTAGATCGACCACTTCGAGCGTTGCAATGTATTCAAGATGGCAAGCATGTTGATCGTGGAACAATTCAAACGCAATGGATACTCAAGCCCTTTGACGAGTGTAGAAGGCTTGGTCTTACCGCTGATTGGGAAAGCAAGGTTCGCGCTGAGTTTCCGAAGGAGACCGGCATGCTCGTTGCAGAGGTCGTGCTTCCAAAGGGTCCGGCTCATGAGAAGCTGGAAGAGGGCGATGTCCTGATTCAAGTGAACGGAGAGCTGTTGACCCAATTCGTACGGTTGGATGACACTCTAGACAGCAGTGTTGGAAAACAAGTTAAGCTTTTGGTCCAGCGAGGTGGCAAAAATGTCGAAGTTTCTTTGGATGTCGGAGATCTCCACGCTATCACACCTGATCGCTTCGTCTCAGTCGCTGGCGCATCTTTCCACAACTTGTCCTATCAGCAAGGTCGTCTCTATGCAGTTTCACTCAAAGGCAATGGAGTCTATTGCTGCGAAGCATCAGGGTCTTTCCGCTTTGAAGGATCAGAAAGTGGGTGGCTTGTTCAATCGATTGACCATAAGCCGACACCAGATCTTGATACCTTTATCGAAGTCATGAAATCGATTCCAGATCGGAGCCGTGTCGTTGTGACATACAAACATCTCCGTGATATGCACACGCAGAATACGAGCATCATGCTTGTGGACAGACATTGGCACAAAAACATGCGTCTTGCAGTGCGAAACGATCAGACTGGCCTTTGGGATTTTCAGGACCTAGCGGAGCCTCTTCCGCCTATTGCACCCGTTCCGAGGAAAGCGAACTTCATTCAAATGGATGGCGCGAAACATCCGGAGGCTGTGGATATCGTGAGAAGCTTTGTTCGGATTAGTGCAATGATGCCGCTCAAACTCGACGGATTTCCCAAGGCAAGAAAAATTGGTTTCGGCCTTGTTATCGATGCGGAGAAGGGATTGGTCGTCGTCAGCAGAGCAATTGTGCCGTATGATATGTGCGACATTTCAGTCACGATTGCGGACAGCATTATTGTTGACGGGAAAGTGGTCTTCATGCATCCGCTGCAGAACTACGCTATTATTCAGTATGATCCAAAGCTGGTGCAGGCTCCTGTAAAGTCTGCTCAGTTGGCGGACAAACCGATCAAACAAGGGGAAGAGACGTTTTTCTTCGGCTTCAATCAGAATTTGCGACCAGTAGTGGCAAAGACAACGGTGACAGATATTACGACTGTCGCTATTCCTGCGAGTGCCTCCACCCCTCGTTATCGTGCCGTGAATCTGGACGCGATAACAGTCGACACCAATCTTTCCGGCCAATGTGGAAGCGGTGTCTTAGTCGCGGCAGATGGAACCGTACAAGCTCTCTGGCTTACATATCTCGGCGAGAGGACCGGTCACTCTGGGAAGGATATAGAATATCATCTCGGTTTCGCTACGCCAGCGTTACTGCCCGTCATTAATGAAATTCGAAATGGTGGGCAACCGGATCTCCGCATACTCAACCTAGAAACACAGACTGTCCAAATGAGCCAGTGTCGGATCATGGGTGTGACGGAGGACTGGATCGAACGTGTTGATCGTGAAGATCCGGAGCGACATCAGCTCTTCATGGTGCGCAAAGTAGATGCGGGCAATGTAGGTGGATTAGCCGAAGGCGATATCATCCTTACTTTGAACGACCAGCTTATCACTAGGGTCTCGGATATGGATCTGATGTATAACAATAAGAGCCTCAAAGCGGTCATTGTGCGCAAGCAGCAACAGATGGAATTGGAAATCGCTACTGTGCCCACGTCAGAACTTGAAACTGACCGCGTAGTGGCCTTTTGCGGCGCCATCCTGCACCGTCCCCACCACGCTGTACGGCAGCAGATATCAAAAGTTCACTCCGACATTTATGTCTCGGGGCGCATGCGCGGATCGCCGGCTTTCATGTATGGTCTCGCACCCACCAACTTCATTATGGCAGTCAATGCCGTCCCAACACCAGATCTTGAGAGCTTCATACGGGAAACCAACAAGATTCCAGACAATACGTATTTCCGACTGAAAGTTATGACCTTTGACAACGTGCCATGGGTTGCCACAATGAAAAAAAATGAACACTACTTTCCGACTGTGGAATTCCTCAAAGACCCCACAGTCAGAGAGGGCTGGCGTCGAAGGATGTATGAAAACGGAAAAGTGAAGCGTGGCGAAGGGGAATTGATGCCCGAAGGGGAAGAGACTGGCGCAGGAGAGGAGCTAGATGAATAGGCAGTCATGGTTGTGGTGGGAAACTCGTAAAGCTGAGACCTGAACCAAGCAATCCCGGGCCATCACAATACGCTTAGCTGATACACTCCCCAATGATATACCACGAGACTGGAGGTAGATTGTGATAGAATTATTTGTGCTCAATGCACTTTTGTGTACAATAGAGCAATGCGCTCCAAATGCTTGACCTCAAATTAAGCAGACTTGCAGAAAGTCGCCTTTAATCGCGCAGGACAACAGTCTGCGTCCATAACCTTAGTGTAGGGCATTTCCTTTTGGAAGCCATCTACTTATATAAGCTAATGCTGCCTAGCCGATCGACAAATACAGTGTTGCAGTATATAACGTTGGCGAACAGTCGTACATTAAAGCGCCTTGATAGTGTTGAAGAATGGATTTGCCAATAGAGCCTCGTTTCCGCTAATGAGATCCTTCATTCGTTGCACTTGGTCTTCTTTATTCAATTGTTCCGCTTCCACCTGTCTCTTCCACTCTACGAGTATTTCTTTCAGAATTTTGCTGCCTTCTTCCACCTCCTCTTTGCTAGCCTGCACCGGCACATCCTCATGCTTGCCAGCGAAATCCTCCAGTTCATCGGCTTTCCGTCTAGCCATGTTGACGACTTTCTGAGGGAAACGGACAAGTTCCGCAACATGGATGCCGAATGACTGGTCGGAAATTCCTGGGACCACCTTATAGAGGAGAGTTACTTCGCGATTTCTGCTTTGATGGCCGTTGCCATCGTTCCTTTCCTTATCTGAACCGTCCCCTATGTGTGCGACCACGTGGAGGTTTTGAACTTGTGGATATGTGTCATGGAGTGCAGTGAGTTCGTGGAAATGCGTTGCAAACATGGTGTAGGCGCCGATTTCTGTGATAATGTGTTCGCTGATCGCCCAGGCAAGCCCAAAGCCATCGTAGGTGCTTGTTCCGCGGCCTAGCTCGTCAATTATGACAAGCGATTCTCTAGTCGCAGTTTTGAGGATGTTCGCGGTCTCTAGCATTTCTGCCATAAATGTACTGACGCCTTTCAATTGACTGTCCGAGGCCCCAACGCGTGCTAAAATACAATCAAACAGTGTGAGCTCCGCTTCAGTGCATGGAACAAAGCATCCAATTTGCGCCATCAGAGCAATAACGCCGATTTGTCTAATGTAGGTCGACTTGCCACCCATATTAGGCCCTGTGATGATGAGAAACTCTGATTCGCCTCGGACAAGCGAGACATCATTAGTGATGAAAGAAATATCATCTTGCATCTCCATGCAAGGATGGCGTGCTTCTTTGAGAATCGTGTTGCCTGTCCCTCGCGGATGGATCTTAGGTCGTACGTACGCTGTTGGAGCGTGGACGGAGACATGTGCGAAGCTGACAATTACATCCAGATGCGCAAGAACACCCGCAAGTTTCTCTATAACAGGACAGTAAGAAGCTGCTACGTTAACAACTTCTGCCACGAGGCCGCTCTGGGTTCGATTGTATTGCTCAGATAATTGATCAAAATCTCTCCTCATCTGGCTCATTGCGGTTGTGGTAAAGAAAACGCCGTTTTTCTGAGTGGAACACTCTTGGTACTGTTTCTTGCCACGAATTGACCCAGCCTCTGTTCTGGTCAGACGAAAGCACCACCCGTGTACCTTGTGATTTTCTAAAAACAGCTTCTTTTCGATATCCTGGTTTAGATCATGGCCAACACGCTGGTGTTCCTTTTCCATTTCATATCGCAACTTATCGAGTTTCTTGCGGATGATACGAAGACTGTCGTCAAACTCAGATTTGATGACGAACTCATGATTGTCCATCGCCTCTAGATCTACCGTCGTTTCTACCATTTCTTGGAGCTTCCCAAAGCTATCAGAGTATTCCCGAAGCTTATCAGTGTACTCCATATCGAGTACATCTTTGTAGGCCTCATCCATGACACCTTCGAAGGTGCCGATGAAGTCAGGTAACCTGATCGCCACTTGATATGCTTTCACAACATCCTCAAGATTAGCTTTCTTCCGCTGAAATTTCTTCGCCAACCGGTACAAATCTGGTATCGAGCGAAGATGTTCCTCTTGCAGAGTCTGACGGAGTTCAGTGTCATTCACGAATGCTTCCACCAACTGTTGCCTACGTTCGATGTCTTCAAGAGACATCAAAGGCTGTTTCAGCCATTGGGCAAGTAAACGACTGCCGACCGGTGTTTTACAATGATTCAGAAGGCCGTACAAATTCATTGTCTTTGAACCATCTTTAGGACCGGGCATCAAGTTAAGAGCTTTCAGAGCCGAGGAATCCAGCTTCATGTACTGACTAAGGTCGTGTTGATACAATTGAAACTGTCCGAAATTGGTTGGGTCCGACATCACTCCAAGATATTTGATCAATGCAGCGGCAGAATTCATCGCCAACTTCAAGTCAGTCTGGGAGAGCGCTGCTGACGCCCGCTCATCTCTCAATAACCTAGTGAGATCTTGTTCGATGTCTCGGCTCCCGAAGTCACTCTGCGGCCGTTCTGAGACTGCACAGCCACAATTATCTGCGATCGTCCGTAGTTTATGTAGCTCTGCGTCTTTCTTGGTGCCATCTGCTTGAATTAAGCATTCCCGTACGCCCAGCTGAATGAGCAGAGACTCAAAATTCGAATAAATATCATTATCTGCAAATTCACTCACGCCGAGCTCTCGAACACTGGCGTCTGCAAAGCATATGCCGACTTGTCGAGCTTCCGTTGCCCTTGCAGAGACTTTGACCGCAAGAATTATGGGAGCTGAGTCAATATGGCCGCCCAGCTCTTCCTCGATATCCTGGAGATTGCCCGGCGATGCCTGTTTCACGACTTTCCAGTTGTTCCGACTCGTGCTTTGCAGTATTTCAATACGCTTGCCGAGTTGGAATATGGCCTCCCTCAGAAAACTTTTATAAGCCGTCCAAGTCATCGATACGGAAGGAATTCCTCGACTGCCCCCGAGTTGCTTGATCACCGAGGTCGTCTTATATTGCACACGGGCAATGAGAAAAGCATCTTCGCCGTGGGCACTGAGCCAATCACCACGATCGAATATCCTAACAGTATCCTTATTCTTGTCGGACTCCAGCTGATTGAAAGCTTTGATGAAGCCGGCCTCATCGTCCACTTTTAGTTCTGGTCTTGAACTCATCCTGAACCAGAAGCGGCAGCCGCGTTAGGGACTCCGGTGACCAATATCACAATGCGAAGATATCCGACAGTTCTTTTGAATTAGTCTGTGACTGCGTCACTTGGTCATCCAAACTTTTCAGTTGGTTTGATAATGGTTTTGAAAGATAAAATCCAGGAGGACGCGCCGTTCGACGCGTTGAGTGCATGCAGGCGGAATTTTTCCGCTCATCAACACGTAAAGCGAACCAGCCCAGACGATATTGACTTTCAAGACGCACTTGGATACATATTTCGAATGGCTGTATATAACCACGGCGACTAGTTGTCAGTTTTCAATTTGGAATCACAGTGCTTTTCTGTCCAACCCTTTCCAACTGATCTAAGCGGATGAAGTCTTCTTCAACACTCTTGTCTCCATCGGTTTAGCGTGACACAACTTAATGAATTCACTCGCTATAGAACCGCTTGTTTTAGAGCGGTTAGACGAATGGATCTCCATATACTGGGCCGCGTTTGAAGTGCCAGAGGTAGACATGATTCTGCCAATGATTTACCCAATGGGTCTCACGCCGGAGCTATTGCACTGCTTACGAAACCGACTGCTCCGCGAGACAGACGGCAATCTCAGGGACTGCTACTTTGCCAAAGACAGAGAGACTGATGATATCATTGGCATTTCGCGTTGGACTATCAAAGACCATGTGCCCCAAAGTCAGGAAGAAATCCAGGAAGAAGTGGAACGCGTCACGCAAGCACGAAAGGCTGATTTCTTGGAAGGCATGAATGTTGCTCTGGGGGATGCGGCTCTCAAAGCTAAGCTGCCAAGTGAATACGAGACGATGAAGGAACACAGTAAATATGCAAATTTGATATTGCTTGCGGTCCATCCGAAGTATCATCGTAGGGGTGTGGGCACACTGCTCCTTAAACATGGTTTAGAAAATGTGGACCGTCTTCACCTGCCTGTGTATGTTGAGTCAGGTGTGTATGGGAAACTGCTGTATGAGCGAGAGGGTTTTAAAACCATGTGTGACTTCCCATTCGATGGAAGGGAATATGGTGGACGATCAAAAGGCCGGCATTGGTGTATGGTGAGGCCACCAAAGCCTTAAGATTTCGAAACCGGATGTACAGAGGCACGGTGCCCATGCTCATCACGAGCCAAAATTAAAACAAGTTTAAACGGTGGTATCTTGCATCTATCACAGCTCATCATGCTTCAGCTCAGGTCGTCCACTATCTCTGTGAAGATCAACCCCTTTCTTCTTCCGCCATTTCTCCCAAACACTCCAAAATTCCTTCTCCATACCACTTTCCATTTGATCAGGCAAGACCACAACATATTCTACATGCAAAGCACCGTGTGAAGGGCCGCTTTCGCTTGAATCATGTCGCCATATGGGCATTCCTTCGCCTGGTATCACTTCTACAGTGCCGGGTTGTACCACTTGACCTCGATCCCGGTGCAAGTGAACGATATGACCATCTAAGTGGGTGAGATTCCGAGACCAATCGCCCATCCATGCTTCTCGCAATGAAAGGACTTCGCGCCAAAATAGATTCTGATCTTTGCGCCGGAAGAATGTTCCATCTGTTCGGTCTTTCTCATCCTTGCTGAGCGCAGGCTCCTGTTCGACAATTGTGACGACGAGATCGCCAGCCACCCAGTCCGGAGACTCGTCACCTTCATTCTCGTAGGTCAATCGCGCGCCTCTTGGCATTCCCTTCTCAACTACTAGCTCAAAGCTTTCTTCTGCCCGAACCACCCTCTTGCCTCCACACGCTTTGCACGCGTGTTTGACCGTGCTTCCCTTTCCGCCACAGACATCGCATTGTGTTTGCATTTGTTGAAAAATGCCTGGTGCCAGCATCTGCTTCTGGATAACCATGCCCTGTCCGTTACACTTATGACAAGTGTCACGCTGTCCATCTTCCGAACCACTGCCTTCGCATTTATCACAAATGGCTTGCTTTTCAATCTTAAACTCATGCTCATGCCCATTGTAGAAGTCGCGTAAGGGTATCTGTATCCTGACCTCCATGTCCGGCCCTCGTCTTTGCCCTCTCCCAAAATGGCCTCCGCCACCGAAGAAGCGACTGAAAAGGTCGAATGGGTCATGAGAATGGCCGGGCCGGCCTCCTTGTTTGTGTTGCTTCACACCCTCGTGTCCATATTGATCATATATCCTTCTCGTCTCGGCATCAATCAAGACGTCATATGCCTCAGCGATCTCGACGAATTTCTGGTGTGCTGAAGTATCGTCTGGATTCTTATCAGGATGATACTTTTTCGAAAGTGTGCGATATGCTTTCTTGATCTGTCGCTCAGTCGCATCTTTTTCAAGATTTAATAGCTTGTAGTAGTCTTCTGCCGCAAGGACGACAAAGGGTAGAAGACAGAATAGTGCGAGGACAGAGAAAAACAGCATTGTTCTGTTGTCCCTCCCGAGGGAGAATTTAATTGATCCTGAAGGCAAATGATTGTGTTGGTGCGTGAATTTGAGATCAATTACTCATCGCTGATCAAGAAAGGCTGCCACGTCCCTTATGTATGCGCAAAAATCCCCTTGTGCCGAGCCACAATTGAACAGCTCAATGGCAGATGGATTTTGCGGCTCAAATCCCTAGGGAAAGCTTGTGAAAGCTGGCAACGTTACTAGCGCCGTAGGGCTGGACACTGGAGAAGCTACCAGACCTATTAACGACTCTCTGCAGACTCTCTACACACCTGTCATAGCAGTAATTGGTGAGCATTGCAAAACCGATAAATTATATTAATTATACGTGTTCACAATATACAGGTAAGTTTTTGACAAATAAATTAAACAACATAACTTGCTACGACCCGTTCGTAGTGCCGACTTTGTCGAGCACGAGTAACCATACTGGCTCGCAATATGGAAATATTCGAGTTGCTTGAATTCATCTTTACAAAATTTGATATTGACATACGATCATACCGCTGTTAATATATTCAGTTCGCGACTAAGAAGAACAGCGCCAATATTATTTTATTATTCGATCATGGCAAAGCCTATAAACTATTCAGTTGTAGATGACACGAAGGCTTACTTTTTCTAGAATGATCGAGCATCCGTTTTAGAGCTCTTTGCCCAAATAGTCCAACTTTCCGACCGGGACGCCCGCGTTACGCAATATTCCGTATGCCATCACTTCATGGAAGAAGAAGTTGGGCAAGGCGAACTTCTGGAGGTATGACAAGCCGGTAAACTGTCGTCACCCATCAGTCTGGAGCTTTGAAGTTACTTTGGTCTTGAACCACGTACCTTGTATTCATTAGGTCCAGCCTTCATTACAACCTCGGCATTTTCCTTCCCTTCAAAACTCTCTGGCTTCACCTTGTTAAGGAAAGCCACTGTCTTATCAATACGCTCATACAATTGTTCAAATGTTGTTTCATTATCTTCCCACTCTTCGTTCTCCACGCCAGCGGTACGGACAGCTATAAATTTCGCGGTATTCGAGCAGGTTTGGATCTGGAATGGAAGGGTCTAAAACGCAACAATATTGAGTAAGCATTTACTTTACTTGTGTTTCAAACTAGTGCTTACCTTCATATCCTCGGCCAATTTGCCGTCAAGAAGCTTCTGGACCGGAACATTATTATCCTTGGCCCAATCTTCTCCCTTCTTAAGGAAAAATTTCAGGTTTGTCAAGGCCCGAGTAAGGATCGGAATGCCTGAAGAAAGCTGTAAGTGACATGCAGGACAGTTTTGTTAAGAGGTTTCCAGAAATAACATACTCATCTCGTATAAAATAGCCATGTTGCTTGCTTACTTGCACGTGACGTGATGTGAGGCGAATGTGGTCTGGATGGTAAAATGTGCGTGTAGTAGTAACTATTGAGTGAAGCTGCACTTTCATGTAGAAATCTTGCCTTGTCAATTGACATTTTTATACTTCCCCCGGGTGACCTGTCGCTAACCATTAAAAGTATCAAGTTTGACTATTCTTTCTCCACTTTCTCAGACCGCTCCACATCGATTACAAATATAGTGAAAGGTGATTGGTTGTTCACAGGTCGGAAGCGGTGCAGATGTTCTTCCCTCTTCGTCCTGCTCGTCTTCGCATCCCATGATCCAACTGCACGACGGTCTTTCATATCCCGTCTATCAAGCATCGACTATGTTTATTGATGTAGATTGTTCGAATATGCAAACTTACTAATAATCAAGCTGCTGATTACCCGTCATGACACTGCCAGTGCGGCGTGTGAACCAAGAATTCATATCTTGTGTTAATCTAATTTCAAAGAAAGAGGAACAATATAATTGTGCCATTTTGCACTCATACAATACTATCCTAAGGTCCAGAGATCAAAATTTTGTGAACACTTTTGTCAATCAATGGCATAGATCAAGGTCTGTGTAGTCGATTCATTACGTAGCCACAGTGCTCAAATCATATACCTAGCACATGATTAGCGATGTATCCTCGAGGTCGGCAATCAATCAAATACCTGTAGCCCTTCTGTAGCTGCCTGGCGGCGGCAATGTCAATTCCTTCCAGCTCCGCAGTTCTTCTCAATCTTCGGAGCTCCTTCTCAGTGAGCTCAACATCCATGTCATCTAGACGCTCGAGCTGTTTATTCTGGCGTTTCAAATATATGACTAGAATGATGGACATTATCCCCGCAAGACCAGTCAAGAGAACATTAACACCCATGGCAACGTGATAATATGGTGCACTGGCGTCCGTGTAGGTGAAAGGAGTCCAGATAGATGCCATATTGCCGATGCTGTTGACAAATGCGAGCGCAACGGCACGCTTCGCTGGGGGACGAGGAATGGCATTAGCGATCCATGCGTATGTAGTGCCGTTTGTCGCGAATATGAAGACCAGCAGAAAACAGCTGAAATATCTCGCCCCGAAACTGTGTGCGAACATGAAGATAAAACAGCCTGCAATAACAATTGGGATTGGATAAAAGAAGAACCAGAAGCGGTTGCCAATTCTGTCAGAAGCCACACTGTGGCAAAATGACCAAATCACCATGAAAATGTATGGAGGCGCCACAAGCAACAGCGAGATGGTGTCGTTGTAACCAAGGGTCTTCGTCAAGGTTGGAAAGAAATTTTGGAATCTAGATGAGGTATTAGAGGATGTCACTTTCAAATTGCGGGGAGAAAGGGAAACCGTACCCTGCTGCTCCCGTTGTACCATGGTAAAGAATAGCCAGGATATACGTTTTCGGATCTGTAAAGGCCATCTTCATTCCCTTGACCTGGCTCATTCCGCCGGCTTCATCCAAATCCGCATCCGCTGCGTCGAGCGCCATACGTCGGTTAGCGACGTGCTTCATCTCTGGGGAAAGAGCTTTCCAGGTATGCGGGAAGTCGGGAAGGACAAAGATGATGATAATTCCGACGAACATCGTGATGGATCCTTCGATGATATAGAGCCATTGCCACGGTGCGAGACCACGGGTACCATTCAATCCATGTAGGATACCAGCGGCAATGAGGTTGCCAAACGCTCCTGATAACAAAGATCCGGAGTAAAAAATGCTCATGCGGAAGTTCAGCTCTGCCTTTGTGTACCACTTACTCAGGTAGAACAGAACACCGGCGAAGAATGGTGCTTCGACTAAGCCAAGGATAAATCGACATGCTACAATATCTCCGTATGTTTTAACCTGTGAGGTCAAACAAGAAACGAGGCCCCAGGCAGTAACAAAAAAGCCAAGATACCACGAAGGCTTCCCGGAAAAGTTGAGCAAAAGATTAGAAGGGACTTGCATGAGGACCTTCGCTGAAGATCAGTAATCTGTTTCGAATTGATTCAGCCAGGCCAAATCACTTACGTATCCAACAAACAAAATACTCAATCCCACTTCATACTGGTCGTGTTGGAGATGAAGGTCTTGCACCAGACCTTGCAGTTTTGCAGCTGCGTAATTATTCCGGTCGATGTAATTCATTAAATACACCAGGATTACCAATGGCATGATCAAACTATCAATTTTGCGTCGCAACTTCTTTTCGACGATCAACTCTTCCTCCGTGAGCTGGCTCAGATGAATTGCGTCCTCTCTCGTTGTTTTGCCTGAAATATCGTGGTCATGCAACACCTCTTCATGGGTGACATTGCCCTTTTCAACCACCTCCGGATATGCAGACATCTCAGCGTCTTTCTTCCCCAGCGAGATATAGAATTGGGAGGAATCGAGAGATCACGTGACAATATGAGATTGGAAGAGATCGAATCACTCTCGCCTCCGCCGCCGGATGATATTAGTTGGAATCAAGGTGTTTAGATCAAAGATTGAAAAAAGACCTGGATCACCAACAGCAGTTATAAAGGGGCAAGAAGTATGGAACCATTTTATAAGTTCATAAGAGGAGCTAGCGTAATGAGCACAGTGAGGCCAAGCAGCCCCGTGCTTGAGGGCGCACATAAGAAACACCGTGCCCGCAAGGCGCACAATAGAAACACCGGTCAGCAGTGCATGATCGGCATCTGCACGTGGACTGCCATGCACCATCTTTGGGGGGTCTCGGCCTGTTCTGCTGGAGCCATAATGGCTTCAAGGTTGTTTAGGATCATCTGGGTCTGTTGGCAACCCCGCCCAGATAGTTTTATCGGCTTGCTGGCTGCAGCTTACCGGAAACCTGCTATTGGCAGGTAAGGTGGAGGATGGCTGTCTTAGCACGTTGCAGTCCGGAAAAGCGTTCTTATCCGTAGAACCCATCAACTGTGCGTTTCCTAGAGATGTGTGTCTATTCTTCTGACCCAGCCTTGAAACATGAATTTGCCGATTCATGAAGCTAGGGGAAGATTGGAAGCTCGAAAACAAGTCCACGGTATTCAAGTCGGCAATCTACTTCGTAGGATCCTGCCCCCATGATATGACCCCGGAGTATCACCCCGGACGCCACAATCGGTCCGTTGCTGTTTAGGCGGAATAGCGATCCTCAACAATGACCGAGCTAGGGGATGCAATCGGTGCGAGGAAACGGCCAAAATTATGCACAGTTATCGACCATATGCGAACGTTTACAGGCTAGAAGCTGGGATTGGGAGATACACATCCAATTTTCAAATGAGCCAATTCCTCAATCGACGTTAGTGTGGATTGCGTTTAAATAAAGAAGGAATGGCTCGAACGGTTTAGAGACTCCGTCATGCAGATGTTAAGATGCTTCTTAGCAAAAGAACGGAATGAAAACGTTGTAGTATTTTCGACCGGTGTTGCTGGGGAATGCTCTGTGAGGTTTGAAAGTGTCTCGCTCTGCTCATCCTCGGCTTCCGGACGCCGAGGTAAATCTTCCCCATCGGCCATTGAGAAGACTGCAGTTTTGATAACATCTTCCTAAACATCGGTATTCATAAATATCGCAAATATTGGCTTATTTTACAGCTCAGGAAGGTGCGAGCGAAGGCGCAACTTGTTCTTGACTATCCAACTGCGAAAAAGCGAGATGTCGAAGCAGTTCACAGCGAAGGATGTAGCAGATCACAACACAGTTGAGAAAGCATGCCTCCCTTGACAATGTAAAACTTCAGAAGGGATACTAATACGAGATCATAGGGCCTTTATATCATCATTGACAATAGCGTGTACGAAATGGGCGGATTTGTCAATGTGCGTAATTGTTCTATCGGACACGAGAAAGAGATGAGTGGAAATGATAGCTGATATTACTTGATTGCCCCAGGAGCATCCAGGTGGAGCGAAGATCTTGAAAAGAGTCGGTGGAAAGGATGCAAGCAAGCAATTTTGGAAAGTATGTCCACCTACTCTGGTGCCAGAGAATCAATCAAGCTGACGCAACCTCTGACAGTATCACAATGAATCCGTCCTCAAGAAATATCAATCACGGCTTAAAATTGGTGAATTAAAAGAGTCGGCTAAACTATAGATTTGAAAAATTCATACAACAGAAGTAGACTCATTAAGCCATACACCGTTAGGTCTTAGCTCTTCCGACGGCTTTCCTCAAACACAGGAGAGTTCCAGGCTGTGGCTCAAAGACAATTAGAGTTGCTGTCAACCTTGCTTATTGATAAGCAGTCGCTCTTCATCATTTGGATCCTCTTGTGTGCCTCTCCAGCTCCGAAGCCTGCGCCCACGACAGATAGACCTCCCTTCTAATAATCGCCGTAAAGCAATGATCACCATCGCCACTATCACGGTGACAATAACACTAAAGTAGCCATATTGTTTGCCGATCATCAAGATGATCGCAGCATCCCACTCATGCCAGCTGCTTGCACCTCCATGAGCCAATAGGAGAGTCACAACCTTCCCGCGCAACATATGACTGTTCAGGCCACCATGCTCGTCTGAGAGGACAAAGACCTTATCTTCGTATGGTACTTTATCAAGTCTTCGCTCAAGTCCATGCGTACCTCATCCATCGATTTGCGAAGAACATGCAGCCTGTCGTGAGCATATTTTCGACATACGGCATTGGCCACCGCATATCTCGGCTGGGGACATTTTGTAACAACTTGACAAGGAAAGTATGCCGCTTACGTGCGAGTACATATGCGTTATTCACTCCCGCGGGATACGCGCCGGGTGTCAGCCATGATAAATGCAGCAACTCATCCAGAGGAGTTAGACACGTGATGTCTAAGTCCAAATAAACCCCACCGTAGTGGTGAAGCAGCAGATATCGGAGGATGTTGGCACGTTGTATGCTTTGTCTGTAGTTCTTGTAATGGGGTAAGATGTTGGCGTATTGGTCCCTAACGAAGGATCTCGAATTATCATCAGTCCAAAGCCTGTATTCCCAACTAGGGTGAAGCCGATGGCAAGAAGCTAGCGCGTCTTCATATTTATCAAGGGAAGAATTCCGGCCATCGGCAAGAAAGACTTGGTGGATGATCTTAGGAACCCGACATTGTTGCTCCGAATTAAGAGACTTACCCTCCCGAGATGGCCGATATTGAAATAAAACATCCTGATGGTGCTTTATTAACCTGTTGAAGGTTAAATATGTTCGACCGACGTCGCCGAGATCCCGTATGTGATGGCAAGTAATGAGGATGACAAGTCAACTTAGTATTGTCGTGCATAATGTCTTTACGTTTCGTAGTTGCATGTTATGATGGTTATTTTTCATGTTCTTGTTTTGTTAAGCCATCGATTTCCCTACACATATTTCGCCCGGAAGGAGGCGGAAGTGAAATCGCTAAACTCCGTGCTGAAGTGAAGCTTATTATCAAGGAGTTGCAGGTCCTCCCTGCCGCAGGCCCTTTGCGTGCACTTCATTCGCTTTGTACTTTTACATGCTCGGGTCACACAATCCCGGAGATAAGTCAAAATATTGAGAGCCAATGTCAATATAATTATATTTATCACACATGACAGCACGGAATACAGATACCGAATTGGATTTCCGTAGCAAGCTGTGATTTCTTGTCCCAGAATAAGGTCGTTTCGAACGATTCTTGCCACTAGTAGCTTTGTCTATCAAAGTTTCACCGACAACCGATTTTAAATTAAGCCCATCATTGGAAAGATTACGATAATTTTTTTTGCCAATTCGTTTCTCGCTCAAGGGTCAAGATTATTCATTTGATGAGGAGACAGCAAGCTCAGGTACAACGGCACGAGCTCATTCGGCGTTTCGAAGAAGTCGAACATGAGAATTCCTAAACGCTTGCCTTTCTGATTTTGGAGGAAAGGAATAAGGCGTTGGTTGACACCTAATGTACCATTGCCAAGAGCCTGGTCTTCCGGCGTAATTGCTATTTCCTAAATATGAGCCAAAAAAAAAAAGGCTTCGAGACGGGTCGCTTTAAAACTTACGAGGATTATTCAGAAGATTAGTGCTTGATGCAAAGCTCCAGAAAAGGCTATTTGGATGCGTCGTCGCTGCCATGTGGAGATGTGCCTCCGTGGCATTCAGCTTCCACTGGATGTTCTCTTCATAACTAGAGTTGGATGGTGTGAGAGGTTGGTAGTAGTCTTCGATGTATGCCGTTGCGCCGGTGGTAGTGTTGTAGACGAGTGTGATATTGGGAGAGTTATCCGTCCAGTTTGTTGGAGAGAGGTGTAGGCCCGGCAAAGCATTAGCATAAGAAACCGGAAGTTGATCGAAGTCGAAGCGTTTCAATAAAGTGATCTTTCCCCGAGCCTCTCCTAAAGAGCCTAAAGAACCCCAGACTTGCAGGATATACTTCTTTGCCGCAGGTGAAGACAGTGTTTTGTAAAGCTCCAGTTGCACGTCTGCATCGTCTATACCGTAGGGGGTAGTTGATCCTTCATATTGGAACGATAAGAAAACTGCTTCGGTTGGATGCTGATCCAGCCAGTGATAGAACCCATACATAACATCATCCACGGTAGCAGTTTCAGACACCAGACCAAAGCTGTGCCAAAACACCAAAGTACTGTTGGTAACATCGAAGGCATATCGAAGATCAAAGACTCGGATGCCAGCATTGAGCATGGCCACCATAGAAGAGGCTTGACAGCGAAAAGCCCTTGAATCTACTTCATGAATGTTCGCAAGCTCAGTGACGTGGTCCAAAGACGCTTGAGTCGCCTGGCTATAGTTCCAAGTGTCGGCGTCGTGTGCACCAGGGAGATTCATATGGACGATTAAAGTATCGTCTGGCCATACTTTCATCCTAATATCGGTCAGCCACTCATTTCCAAGGATAAAAACGAAGCATACCAGTTAGACGTGTTGCTCTGAACCTCCACGTAGTTTCCAAAGGCTGGACTGGCATCATTCAAGACTTTCTGAAGCGCCAGCTCGGGCAGAGGCGAGACAGAATCACAATTGGCGGGAAATACCAGTAGAAAACCAAGAGCGACGGTCCAGATACAAAATCTTCTACAGTGAGAGGACTTCATGATGGTGCGGGAGGTAAGAGGAAGCACAGTTGGGCTAATGCGATATCAAGGTGAGCCCAAAGTCGAAGCTTCATGACTTTATATATAGCATGAACCTTTTATTGTTCTCCACAAAATGCTTCTAGGTAGATTTACAAGATTTGTAGACTCCCTTGCTGTGCGTGCACCAACGATTGGTTTTGCAGAACGCGCGGAAATTGCCGAGCCATGCAACTATCAAAACTGCGGAGGTGAGGCAAGATGACCATCTAGAGCCGACTCAAGACGGTCTGAGGTAACTCAGCAGTAATAGAGCTTTCATAGACGTTTTTAGCAAAGATAAATATTGCTGCCATCAATGAAATTGAAATAGAAACATGATACCCTCGTCAATGCAGCCGAACGCCGCGCTAAAATAAAAGCGCATCCAAAGCCGCGAGACCTTATAAAGCCAGTGTTGTCAAACCATGCCTCATGTTCTCTACTGTTTTCACACCTACACCTTTGAGCATTCCCAGCTGGCCTAGGGATGTGACCTTCATATCATCGTCCAGGTCACAAAGACAATTGACGATGGCCTCTGCCTTTTTGGCACCAACCCCCTTGAGCAATTTGATTCGACCAACGTCTTTGGTGTTGATAATGTCCAGAAGATGTTTCGTCCGCGGTGTTTGCCCCTCGAAAGCTGGAGCGATCTCATCCTCAGATGAGTCTTCTTTGCCTGTAGACGGTCCACAGTGTTTCCTCAAAGCTTCCGGATGTGATATGGATGGCATAGTAGCAGAACGACGATGTTTGTTGATTTGGGGTCGCCGAACTTTCGTCCTCGGGCGGTAATGGAATTCCTCCTCTTCCTCATACTCGTAGGTATCGATAGAGTCTTGAACTTCGTGATAGCTTTCGTCGTCGTCGTCCTTGGGTATCCGTCTTACTTTCTGCCTTTCGACATATGCAGATTCTTCACTTGTATGCACAATTGGTTGTACTGCGGAGGTAGCACCATGGTGAGTAGTTTGGCACTTCTCAGCTTGCTTCGCAGCAATTTTGTCCTGCAATACCTCCATCTTGCGCAGGAGCTTGCGATTGTCTGGAAAATGGGGCAAAGCCAGTTGGTACATCTTCATTGCACTTGCATCCTCTCCGCGTACTTGATGTTGTTTTGCCATCAGCAGATATTGTAGGCCTTCCGCCCGCTCAGTCTCTTGGCCTTCAACTCGCCTTTCGAGCGCCTCGAGTCTTCTTTGCACCTCATCTGAGATCGGATCGGGATTCGATAATGTTGTCTGATCAACCCTTTCAGCAAGCGCCTCATTAACCTTTCGTTCAATCAGCGCCTCGATAGCATCTCTGCTCATACCCGGCTCTGGGATATTTGGGAATTTGCTGGATGATTCATTTTGCCGGGAAAATTTGGTAGGGCGCCCACCAAGACTTGAGAACACGTCGCTGCTAGATCGCTTAGGAGAATTAAGATTAGCAAAATTTGATCGGGCCATGCTCGTGTTTGCTATTGGTTTCGACGGTGCGGGCTTGGCTCTGTCGGAGTACACTGAGAATTGTTTAGTGGGCTTCGATACATTAGTGGTGACGTCTTTCAGATGGCTGTTTTGTGAAAGAATTTTCGGCCGTAGTGGCTGTCGGTGCATGCTTGGTGCATTTAACGACGCACTTTTCGCTCCATTTAACTTATTCTTGCCAGGCATATCTCGGAAAAGGGGCTGATTCTCGACTTCGTTCACCTCAATCTTCTTCGTTCGGTTCGCAAAATTGAGACTGCTCAACGTATCAAGGTGGTAACTCTTGACAGGTGCCAAATTCAGAATCATGATGGTGAGACCGTCATTCTGGCCCAGCGATAGAATGCGCGTCATCTTGCTCTCACGGTATGGTATCCTAGTATGCTTTTTGCTGATAGCTTCTACGCATTGTGCCAATACGAATAATGACTTGTTTATGCTAGCACTCTCAACCAACCTGTCTTTGTTGTTGTCTGTTCTTCGATTGTCTTCAGATCCTGCAAGATCAATAGCTGATGCTGTGCTCATGCGTGTCTCATTTCCCGTAGTTTGTGCGATTTTGACGCACAGTATAGCGTGTGAGCGGGACGAGTGTGCGTTTAACTTGGTTGCGGAGGTGGAGCGATTGATGTTGGCCTGATCATACAATTGTTCAAACTCCTTCAATGTCGTACATGGTCGCTCAGTAAGTCCAACGACTTGCGTTTTGCCGTTGCCAATGTCGCGAATTGGCAAGCCCGCAGGAGTACGTTTCTCCGGCGGCTCAAAGAGGTCATAGACTCGATCGTTGTATATTTCATAATAGCTCATCGACACCTCAACCCGTGTTTCCCCAGCACTGTCCTTCTCAATCTTCCGTGCCCTCCGATAAATGCTGGACAACATGCGAGGAATAACTCCCCGGTCGGCGAGTGACTTTCCACCGCGCATTGTGTGCGTCTTGCCAGTGCCGGTAACCCCGTAGGCGAATAATGTTACGTCGAAGCCTTTGAATAAATGTTTGACGGTTGGTGAGACTAAGCAAAATCAGCATTGGTACATGTCCAACATTTTGGCTTGTATACCTTCGTCATCGAAGATCTGCCCCTGACTTGTAGATTGATCATAAACACTGTTGAACTGAAACGAAAACGCCTCGGCTTCATTTTTTGGATTGGGTATTCGGATAATACTCTTGCTCCCTGATGCTTCTCCAGGGCCACTGGCCGCGTGTACAATAATGTCCCTTTCGACTTCCCCTTTCAACAGTGGCCGTATCCGGGCTACGACGCGGACACTCATTGTCGATACTCACTAGGACTATGATGATCATGAATAAATCCCCTCGTCCAACTTAGTCTCAGACTGTGAGACACTCCAATGGCCGGAAGATGCAGGTGGATGGATCTTTACGCGTTTCACCTTCTACGAGGGCAAACTTGACATACAGAATTAAGCGAATTAAACAATCGGCGTTGGCCAGGTGCTACGGGAAGCGGGAATAGCGCAAGTGGCTAGCCGGCCAGCTTAATAAGCGTTAACATATCGCTCACTTGGTGGTATGCAAAGACCTATCTTGCATCGTAAGAGGCTGCCGAACTATTGAATGAAACTCTAAATCACTAAAGCTGGTGTGTGGTTGATCTTATGAGCCTACTCTTACGCCGCCTACTCGCATGTTGGAGAACAATGGGATCGCATTGAACAGCCTTGAGCAACGACAGTAGAGATCGCCCAACGCCTAAGCGCACTGTGTTTACAAGGACTTGGGAATTGACTGAGGCTGCTCCCTATGACATTATACAAACGGGCCAGCACAAAGGGATAAGAGACAGCCAGCTATACTATTGTCATGAAACTTGATTTCCAGCAGGAAACCAGCAACCATTCTGGATAAGTAACATTCATGTCGGGGACGAAGACTCTCGCCTACACAATCTGCAGGATCGAGACTTGTACTGCCAGTAACACCTTCAAAGGTCCTCATTGTGTCGCAGAATAGAAGAATGGTTGAGTCGTTTGGATCGGGCGACTCGCTGCATTTCGTTTCATCACAACCGCCATCCAATCGGAACACGCGTTTGGTCATCCTGCGAAGCAGTCTCCAACCACACTTATTCTCAACAATGCACAGGATAACGAGATGAAGCGCTGAGTATACATAGGTCCCGCACAAACCACGTATCCAACAGCATGTAATTTGTCTGCGAAATGGCCATACGCATTTGCGATGACTCGGCGACTAGAACTGAATCCGGGGAAAGGGCAATGCATTTTTCAACTTTTGGGCTGCTGTCCACAAGTGCCTTCTTTTTATCCGTCTCGCTTCACCCATTCATTGCTATATCATCGCGATCTCACTCATTATATTTGAAGCTGGTCTTCACACAGAAACCATAATTGTAATATCCAGACATCATTCCCTGATCTATAGTTCCAGAACTTATCCAAAATGCTGGTTCCCTTAGACGTTTTCCTGCTGGTCATTTATGCGGCTCACTCTGCCGCTGGACCTGTACCTAAATTTTCGAATACCAGTACAGAAGATATGTCGTTTTTAGTACCTACATACACGAAGTCCAGTGGACGCTCGACGCTCATGCACTACCAGCCATTATATTTGTTCACCTCGATCGACAGTGATACGATATCAGCAGAGGCAGTCACTTCAAGAACAGCTGCTTCGCCCAAATCCAGTAAGACATCCACAGAACGATACGCTCTCTCCGCTTCAAAGAGTCATCCACAAGGCATTGCTGCTGCTTCAATTTCATTCTCGTTCAGCTATTCTCCGCCGCATAGGAATATAACAGATGCTACCAGCTCAACAACGTCCCTACGTTCTAGATCACGTACCTTTCCGGAAAGCACAACAACAGTGACACGCTTCACCACAGTGGGTCCTGGACCATCTGAGACTGGGTCCAATTCAAATGCTGCCAATCAGGAGAGTACTTCGAAAAGAACAGAGCCTCCCGGAAAAACGTCATCGAAGAATGTTACCTCTTTAACTTCGCAGTTAGCGTCTTCGTCAACAGAAGCATCGCAACTCGTTTATGGTAGCATTATTCTCACCTACACAGCAAGCAGCCAGACTGATTCGCCATCCTTGATCGTCTCTCAGATGCCATGCTCAGCTCTAACATCATCTGAGAACACGGCGTCATCCAGCAGCATTTCTTCCCAGACAACAGGCAGTGGAAGCCAATCTTCATTCTTCTATCCAATCCCTGAAATAACATCTTCCAGCCAAACAACTCTAGAAACGCTCAAGACAACCGAGTCGTCAACATTTGTCTCAGCACTAACAACGGCATTTTCTCCAAGCACCATTGCGCGTGCTTCATCTTCAGGGGTGCACAAATCAAGTGATTCTCGAGGACAACAAGCAGGCCTTCCTGACATCGTCACAGCAGCTTCGCCTACGTCAAGTACTACCTTGGCTTCAAGTATGAATAATCAGGGAGGAGGGATCACTATCATTCCAGTAGATCCGAATGCTATGACGGTGACTGTGACAACAACTGAAATAGATGCGGGCATGACGACCACTGTAGCGGAAACTACAGTGACAGTGAGTGGCTAAAGAATGCAATGGGAAATCAATATGGTGGCTGGTGTGAAAGACGTCTGTCGTGGCCGGTATTGGCTCGATAGGCAGAGCACAGTGTACCTCTAATCATTCTGATTTGATAATCTGCAATCTGGTTTTGGTGACACAGAGACATCTCCCTTCACTATCTCGTGACTTCTAAACAAGTATTGGTCGATATCGTGCTTGGTAGTCAAAAAGGCACCCCGCCGTGTACCGCTGTCAAACCAAAGCGGCACAGCGGTTTTCCGGACCAGTCTGAATGGCGGTAGTGTGGTTTTCCGACTGTCGGGCTTCTTCATTTGTTTAACCGCAGTCCACCCGATAGCCAGGAGGCTTAGACCTGCATCAAGCCACTCGCCAGTCCTTTTACCGAGCGCCTCTGCATTCCCTTTCTCAATATCTCGAGTGATGACCCCCAAATAGTCATATATCTTTGATCTAAGAATGCGGATAAGTGATTGCGGGAACAACATTACATTGTAAAATCCGCAATCAGAGAAAGGAAACAATAATTGCGTGAAAAACCTGTATAAAACTCAAGCCCAGATCCATTCACGTCTGGGCAACAGGTAGAAAGTATCTTGTTAGTTTATGGAATAAATGATCTTTCTTTTCTCAAGCTTTGTATAGCTATCTATGGAAAATTTCCAGATAATTAGCTTAGCATATTTTGGCAATTTTGAAAATGAAGGGACTTTGGTATACTTTTGGCGTGGCTCTGTTCAGCGCCATCGGAACGTTTCTGTTCGGTTTCGATACGGGTATACTCTCCCTGATCTATAGATGCCGTGAGATTAAGATGCTAATGGTTACAATTTGATCCTAAGGCATCGCTACTACAACCATTGCCCATGCAAGCTTCTTGGAGTATATGCATCATCCGTCAAAAGCTCTGACCGGAGCGGTCGTATCTGTTTACATTGCTGGAGAGGCTGGCGGGGCATTCACTCAAACTGTACTAGGAGATAGACTGGGGCGTATTCGATTCATGCAATTAATGTGCGTTGTGGTGACTATTGGAACAACGATACAGACTGCAGCCGTCAATATGGGCATGTTTCTCGCTGGTCGTGTTCTCGCTGGCTACGCCGTAGGGGGACTGGTGGGCACTGTTCCGATATATTTGTCTGAGATCTCTGCTCCTCATCAAAGAGGCCTTATTGGCGGCATTAGCGGTTGCGGAATCAGTTTTGGTGGGCTATGTGGCGAGTGTAACGTGTGCCAATGGTATTGCTGATGATTCCTGCCAGGCACTATGACCTCCAATTGGGTTGGTATGGCCTGCGGCTACGCTCCGTATGGATCTACCCAGTGGAGACTGCCCCTAGGTTTGAGATATCAGTCTTTCAAGTTTTTCTAGAAGTATCTTGCTAATCAAGTCATGAAATGCTCATTAGGTATTCAAATTCCGTGGGGTATAATTTTATTTATTGGTCTCTCAACTTTCATGCCAAATTCACCGCGCCAGCTTATTCGTCAAAATAAAACTGACCAGGCTCGAACTGAATTCATCAAGATCAGACGAGATTTGCATTCCCATGAGGCTCAGGAGGAATTTGCTCTCATGCACGGGCAAATTGAATACGAACAGGAGCGCGAAATTAAAACATATTCCGAGATTTTCAAGCTCTTCCGCCACCGCGCTCTCGCCAGCATTGCTGTTCAGACCATGACTGCATTGACAGGGGTAAACGTGATTCAGTACTATCAAACAATCCTTTTCAAGGATCTAGGCCTTGGCACGAAGACCATCCTGGCGCTGGCTGGCGTGTATGGCACCCTGGCGTTCATATCAAATGCTGTAACAACGCTGTTCTTGACGGATCAGTGGGGCCGGCGGAAAATGATTCTGACTGGGCTATTTCTAATTATTTTTATTGAAATATATGCTGCTATCATGCAAAAGGAGTTCTCAGATAGTAAAAACAGGGTGGGTAAAGGTTTCGCCGTGCTTGGAATCTATCTCTTTTGTCTGGCGTACTGTGAGTTCGAAACTCTTATCTGTAATGTATAAGATGAATTTCGCTGATATCTGTGAACAGATGCAATGCTCAATAGTACAACATGGCTTTATGGTGCCGAGGTCTTACCTATGGCCCTTCGGAGTAAAGTTATGGGCCTCGCAGCAGCTTCTCATTTCATCGTTAATGTTGGCATCACCGAGGCAGGACCGAGCGCTTTTGCAAATATCAAACAGAATTATTACTACGTGTTTGTAGGGTGTACCTTATTCTTTCTAGGAGTGGCTTATCTATGGTTCCCGTGCGTTATCCAGTCTATAATTATTGTCCGAACGCCGACTCGCTAACCTTCACACAGAGAAACAAGGCACAAGACATTGGAAGAGATCGCAGCTGCATTTGGTGACAAGGTAGTCACACTTACCGAGACCGACGTTGCAGTCGAACAGACCGTGTTCGAGAAGGACGCAAATGCCGGCCACTATGAGGAGTCCCAAGAGGACGCTTAGGACAATTTCTGGCTAACTTGATCCTTGTCCGAACCTGTCGATCATGTCCCAGTTTTACATCATGTTCCTCAATGCTCATGCTGATTCAAAAGAGACGGGGGCTATTCAATTCTGGGAGCCGGAGGAAAATCGTCAAGTTTTGGAACATCTCGTCTACATGCCTCCGGTTATCAGTATTTATCGTCACAAACCTCCGATCATAACGACCCCTGAATTTGCGAAATTCTGTCCTGTCCACCATTCAATCGACCTCCAACATGAGTTTTTTTTTTTCATAATAGTCACAAAAATGACTTCCAGAAGCTGAGATCAATCCTTCATCGATTCCAATCCCAATTCTTACCATGATAAAGATGTATGAATGGTGTAGATACTGAGGCTGATGACGCAAGCGGGACGGTTGAAGCTGCAGATACCTTGAGAGCAATGTTATTGAATCGTATCTAAATTACCAGAAATACGGATGGCACACGGAGATTAGCACAAAGAAAGCAAGCATACCACGGAAAGTGCTTTCGTAAATAATGTGCTTAATGTGGGTATCATTCGCCAGATGACCTCGCTAGATGCTGTTACTTTCCACAAGTAATAATATATGCATATTAATCTTGCAGATCGGCCATGCTTCCGGTCTTCCCCTTACCAATGCTCGCATCATTAGCAAGAGCTAACGGAGAAGCTGTATCTTGGTCGTGTTTTATCGTCCAAGACCTGCTCAGCCTCCTTTTCTTAGGCTCATTGGTGTTGCAGCTTTCTTTTCCCGATCCTCCTTGTCCCTTAATTTGCGCCTTTCACCCTCGAGAACCTTCTTCACGCGATTTAGTGTCTCTTGCTTGTCCTTCTGACATTTGCAATCCTCCGGTCGATAAGGTGGAGCGATATTAACCTCTTCGTGGACGATCATTTCCTGATTATGCCATCTTATTGGCATATTGCTACACATATTGTCAACGCTGTGTGGATATTATGAATCTTATTTTCATAGGACTTACATCCTCCTGAAAGAATCAAAGATAGCTTGGGCCTCCTTCGTGACCCCTTTTCCTTTATTCTTCTCTTCATCCTTCAACTTTTTGATGCGTTCTTCTTCACGTTCTTGTACGCGCTTGATATCCACCGGTCCTATTGGTGGCTGGGCGTGGATAAAGCCTTTTTCACCGCTCTCTGCGCCATTGGCCACGGACATAATCTGGAAGGATTGTATACGAGATACAGGGATGACATGATAATCGCCAGGTTGCAAGCTGGTGGTAGGGTCCGGTAAGGATTTGCGCGTGTTTATTACAACTACATTTAGAATTGGACAAGCCGTGTAAAGGCTGCCTTCGACCGTTTGAGAGTGCGGCGCCGCAGTGGTTAGCTTGATGCTATGATATTTGCGATTAGCCTGGCTTTACCTACGTTCATCTTACGTCGCAGTCAACTCACCGTGCACCAATTGCTTTTCCGAGAGCCTCAGCAGTGTCGACTGGCTGCGCCGCCGACCCAGCGGCCACCTTGGGCGTGGCAACTTTGCCAGCCACGCTCATACGTTTGCTACTGTCCGCCATGTTCCTTCAACCTCGAACTCTCCACCACCCCTGAAAATTAACAGCGTCGTGCTGGGCGAGCTGCAAGCTACGGCGCCAGCATAGGTGCCTGGTCGCCTATACTCCCTTCACTTTCGAAATACCGCAACAAGGAGTGACTAGAAGCGAAGGCAGATACAATTGGCAGATGTATTAGGAGAATGTCTGCACGATGGGTTCATGCGCGATGACAACGCCTTGACTGGGAGAGGACCGCGCACTTTATTTGACGAAGCCGTAGCACATGCGTGACAGCAACGCCCAAGCCTTAAGATGGTCCGAGCTGACTCCGACTTCGATATAGCAGTTCCCCATTCCAATCACTCCCTAGGGTGTCATTCCATTTTGTAAGCTTCCCTGAGCATATTCTCAATCCACAAATATGATATTTTCAGAGAAAAGTGCGTAAATATGCTGCTCTGAATTGATGGCGGATTCTCACTTCGCCATGTCACAAGAAAAATAGTCAAACAATCAGGTGCTGATTCACAGATGATCGTGCCAGTGATGTAGAATACTGGCAGGAGTAATAATATGGCTACATCATTTAGACAACATCATACTGCCAAGAAAGACATACCCAAGGCATTCTACATTTCACCTGTCGAGTCAAAGTCTTGAATATTTTTAGGAACGTGGATGTTATCACAAGACGTCACGACCGTATCACCAGTCGGTTGAGAGTTTGGTACTGGAACTACTTGTTACAATCGCGATATTGACATCGTGCGTGAGAGGTTGCAACAATTTGCTTGGTGCTTATCAACGTATTCGATCTGAACATTTACATGGTAGATAAAGACTGGCCAGATAAAGATGTAAGGTTATACTGCTTTTCACTTACCGAATATTGTATGAAAGCACATATTTGCTCCAGAGCATGAAACAGAGAGTGTCCAGTTTCGTCCGCCATAAACTTCGTAATGTCACAGTCTAATTTGGTGACGAATTGCAACACTACCATTGTGCTCTCAAATCCGCCAGAACTGATTTCCAGCTTACAGCAAATAGTATTCAGCCATGACGGCAAAGGCACGTCCGTCTTCTTCGAAACCCTCACCAATAATTCAAATCAAGCACTTATAATATCAAACTCAATCTGACATGGACAAATCGTTTTAGGTTTCTCCCTGTACAGTGAGCTCCGATGAACAAATGGCTCTCTTTTGCCTGAAGGTGATGTCCCTCGTGAATGGAGATGGGGCCAACCCTGGGGAAGTTACACGCATTGCGACCGGTCTCACTCCACTTACCTTCAACACAGTCTGCCTCCCTTCAAATAGCATGGCTGACATGATCGTTTGGGGTATCAGCAGCTCGCCTGGGTTGCAAAGGCCATCGCTCTGGTGGAATTAGTATTGGCCGAGCGATTCTCTTTAAAAACCCGCAGCGAAAGCGTCGGCGACAATATAATTATTCGTATCTTATGTAAGATAGCCGTATGCGAAAGCATAGCCACATCTTTTCTGGTTGGGTTGTTCGCAAAAAGAGATATATCGTACTGTCTGTTTTGAGGTCCTATAGCGTGTAATCAACTATATAATGTACAAAAGGGCGTGGTCAAACACCAGTTCGTTGACAGAAAGAAGGCTTCATTCCAGTTTAGCGGACTGCTAAATTGTCTGTCGTAGCTTACTTTTGCAATAGGCCAGATGTTAGCACGGAGAGGTTTGCATGGTGTGTACGCTTCTGAACTATTTTATTCCCTTGAGACGCATGGCAACTAAGTTGACTGAAGTTTGTCTGCTTATATGGTAAGGCCCTCCTGGGAAGCACATACGTGTCCATTGCCGTGTCCCACGACAACTGCTTCACCGTTATAGTCGCCATTCACGGCTTGGTCGGCACTTAACAGGCGTTTGAATATTAATACTCTTCGGAAACCGTCGCTCTTTTCAATAAAGTGAAAGTAAAATGCTTCGATGAAATTCTGAACATTTTTCGATTCAGTGCCATTGATCCATAACATCTTCACTGGGTTATCGATCAGTGCTTGTTCGTCTGGAACAAAACTTCAACCTTTGGTTAATTTGCGTTAAAAAGATGGGGTGACTCTTCAAAGTTCGATGGAAGCTTGAACACTAGTAAGATGTGGAGTGTGTTATAGGAACCAACCGTGATGGATTGATTAGTTAGTTGATTGATTGATTGATTGATTGATTGATTGATTGGAGAAGGGAAAGCTAACTAGACAGGATGGAACAAGTTGTCTTGCCAAGACATCAAGTATATGCCTCAGGCATTCTAATACTGTCCTGAACTGCCAACTCTCAACAATTTGCACTTTTCAACAGTATTAAAGGGCATGAGAAATTGTGGGGGATTTTTCCACCACGATGGTTATTGCCATAGAATCATGATCGCATGATCACCTTGCATCAGCCGTTGCTTGTGCATGAGAATCTGATGCAGAGATGGTCGAGTGGCAAGGCTTCGACACACTGCCATAAGTCTATCAACGGTCTTCGGGCTGGTTAGCACTGCTCGATTGACACCCTAAAGCTCAAATGTGGCAAGCGGGTCCTTAATTTGCTGCGCAACGCGACTTAAATAATGTGGAGTATTTAAACAATAGACGTCTGAAACCTTCTGCCCGAACAGTCATAATTTGGGGAGAGATTCGACAACAGCTCACTTGAATTCTACTTCCTCCACATTCTCGAAGGCTATCATCTAGAATTTGCGTAGGATCATAATTGTTGACGGCAAGAAGCTCTATCAAATCAAAAATAGGGTCCATTTTCTTCTCCTAGACACTAACAAAGCACAGCGGCCGGTTAAATATTGCTTTGTCTGGCACCCGCACGAAACACATTCGTTCAAAGAGATGGAGAGGTTTTGGCTTCTTTTGGGCGTTACTACTCGAACAAGTAATTCAGTATATCTTTTTATCTCATTAGATATGTTTTTACTCACATGTCGCACACAAAATGACGGTCTGATGAATCGCTCTCCCCTCGAGATTTTCTTACGCACAAATGACGCTCAAATCGTTATGAATTGTCTACTCATTCACCGTACCAGTTTCGAAGAATCATCTTTGGCAATGGTAGCAACTAAGGTTGACCACCCATGAAGAACGCAATTCTTTTTCTGCCAGTCGGCATTCTCCAGGCAGTCAAAAAAGGTTCATCAGCCCAGCATTTTCATACCCGCCAGATTTCTCACAGGCTTCTTCTCAATTTGTGCACCGGTATGAGCCCTCAGCGGATCTTCCTGCTTTCCACGCTTATCCCTATTCTTATTGTTCTTGCCCTTGTATTTGTCATGCTTCTGTATCACGGGCTTGATGTCTGTCTTACTACGCTGAATTGTCACTGGGTGGCTTCCAATGTATTTCCCGACCATCTCACGGGCAGCCTTGAAACCCTGTTCGCCATCCGTGAAAGACACAAAGCCGTATCCTTTCGACTTAGTGGTGCGCTTGTCCCTGATGACCCGAGCTTTCGAGACACCGTACTGCGCAAATGCCTTTGCCAAAGATTCGTCGGTGACTTCACCAGCCAAGTTACCGACCATGATTCGAAATTGAGTCGGATCCCACTCGAGCAGTGACGGATCCTCCCACGTCTGTCCGCCACCTTTGCGAATCACGGTCTTTCTCTTGTCATCGTCCGTCTTCGCGTTCCCATCACCACCTGCGGGCTGAGATACGCTCTGGCTCCGTGAAGTACTTGGCACGGGATTAGAATTTACTCCTTTCTCACTCTTATTGCCTTTCTTATTCTTCTCTTGGTCCTCTGCTGGAGCATATGCTGACTGCCATTGTGCTATCGCGGCCTCGTATTCTGGGTCGTAGTTCGGATTTGTACCAGGGAATGCCGGGCGATTTACACCCGTTGCCGGAGGTTGCACATATGGATTGCTGTACTGAGTTGGCGGCGCTTGGTACTGTTGCGCTTGAGCATATGGATCTGAATAGCTTTGGGGGTATGAATACCCCGGATGACCATACTGGTACTGTGAGTAGTTCATGGTTTGCAATGCGAACTGCGCGAAGGCAGGGTGGGCATGTGTATTTGCGTACCAATACTCGCTAGCAGCCGAGTGGTTTGCGGGCTCTGAACTGCAGTTCTGGTGCAACGTCAGCCTTAAAGAATCGAAAATTGAGTGATCCCTCCATTCTCTTCTCAGATCTGGCTTGCGTCTCCGCCGGACTTGATCTATTCCCCGATTTGAGTCCGGCAGCTATCCGGAATTTCAGTCTCCTTTAGGAAACCTAAATCCTCTCTCTCTTGAAACTTAAGAGTCCCGAACTCTTGCTCCTCAGAACGCTGCAGCATTCGACAGGGCTGTGTGCGAAAAAATGCAGAACACAATTTGCGACTTACCACGTACCTTTGACTTTTGTGCAGCAGTGCCGCATTCAAACTGTTGTAATATCTGCGCCGGAAAACTTGGCGGAGTCAAGGAAGGCGCGTATACGGAGGCGGATGAACGTAATCGTTATCTTGACTCAGTCCAACGCACCAGAAAATGAAGTTATCGCTGAGGTTGGTTTGTTCAATAACGCCTGATATGTTCTCATTCAGTTTGATTGCTGTGTGTGTTTGAGGAAGTCATAGAATGAAACTGACTTGACAACCGCTAAGTGCACAGCGCCGCAAAGACTGGTAGTAATGCTGGCAAATGCCTCCGAGAGATAGCTTGGTGACGCGACTTGAGAGGGCGCATAGTTGCCGTCAGGCACGATTCACCGACTATTCTCCGCAGAATCAGCTAGCGTGCTCGTGTAAAAAAAAAAAACTGGCATTCGTATACACTTACCTCATGCGCTGACATTCCAGACTACAAGTTATGAACGTCATGAGCGTCATCAGTGTCTCTGCATGTGAATTGATTTCAGCATTTGGACCTTGACTCCCACTACGACCATGAAACGTGAGCAGGCTTATAGATATTTTAGACGAGAGCGTCTCTTCCGTCCGTGAACTACAATTGAAACCAAGAAGACGAGTCAGTGACCGGGTGACGAAATGTAACAGAATTACATGTATACCTTGCTCTACACCCCAGTCACTTCGCCACGACCGCAGCTGTTTGAAATCGGACCGGTCTACCACGAATGTATTCATGAACACGTGCGGTGTCGTTCAAAATGTGCACAAGTAGATACCTTTGAATACTAGGTACGGAGGGCCAAGGCCGGCGCAGACATTTTATTTTTCCGTTTGCCGCGGATGATTACCATTACCAACTTCCAGTTCGGTGGGGCATCGGCATCGGCTATTGGACTGGCAACTGGTATTATGAGACGATGGACGGAATGTGGACGTTAGAGATGCGAAAAAATCTCGCGCACTGTATCATCCAGCATACAGGCATACGCATCGTAATTACATCGGACCGGAGGCAGCTGACCAATAGCTTATCGATTGCATTGGTACGGTACGTCCGGAGCGAATGCAGCGAGGCACCTCCCACCCCACTATTTAGCCCCTCCGATGATATCCTCAACCAAACCCTCTTACACTTCGGAAACGCGATCTGCAACATTTCTGACTGATACTTCAAAACGCGCTCAACAGCAGCGCTTGAGCGATCTATCACGACATTTGAGCAACAATACTACCGTCACCATGTCCAGTGAGCCTGTGTAAGTCACCTCGCCTTCCTTCCGGCATCTGATGTCATCTCGGAGCACCAGGAAGAATTTTTGGTGCGGAACAATGGGGCAGGATCAATGGGTCCCAGACTGAGGCAATGGGATCAATAATGGCTTGCGGATGTGTGCCCTCCGCTTGCTTCATGATAATTACTTTACTTTGCTGTCTGCTCTGTTTCGCTGCCTTATCCGCAAGTCGCCGGGCCAACTGGGCCGGGTTTGGAGACGTCAAATGGAGGACTAACAATCGTGTCATGCAGTGGCGACTTCGGCCTCATCGGCCTTGCGGTCATGGGCCAGAACCTCATCCTCAACGCTGCCGACCATGGGTATACCGTTGTTGCCTTCAACCGCACTGTCTCCAAGGTCGACCGGTTCCTTGCGAACGAGGCCAAGGGCAAGAGCATCGTGGGCGCACACAGCCTGGAAGAGTTCGTGCAGAAGCTCAAGAAGCCAAGACGCATGATGTTGCTCGTCATGGCGGGCAAGCCGGTTGACGACTTCATCGAGAGCCTTCTCAAGGCTGGCGTCGAGCCCGGCGACATCATCATCGATGGCGGTAACTCGCATTTCCCGGACACCAATCGCCGCACGAAGTACCTCGCCTCCAAAAACATTCGTTTCGTGGGAACGGGCGTGTCTGGCGGCGAGGAGGGTGCTCGCTACGGGCCATCAATCATGCCTGGTGGCAATGAAGAGGCATGGCAATACATCAAGCCCATTTTCCAAGCCATTGCTGCCAAGAGTGATGGCGAGCCATGCTGCGAGTGGGTTGGCGACGACGGTGCTGGTCACTACGTCAAGATGGTGCACAACGGTATTGAGTACGGTGACATGCAGCTGATCTGCGAGGTAAGTTGATCGCCTCCCAAGTACGATGGTTATTGTAAAGTCGATGCTAATTGCTGTGGCAGGCGTATGACATCATGAAGCGTGGCCTCAAGATGAGTAACAAGGAGATGGGCGACGTCTTCGCGCAATGGAACAAAGGCGTACTCGACTCCTTCCTCATCGAAATTACGCGTGATATCCTCTACTTCAACGACGACGACGGCACGCCTCTTGTGGAGAAAATCTTGGATGCAGCAGGGCAGAAAGGGACCGGCAAGTGGACCGCCATCAATGCCCTCGATATGGGCCAGCCCGTCACCCTGATCGGCGAGGCTGTCTTCGCACGGTGTCTGTCCTCCCTCAAGGCGGAGCGTGGCCGAGCCAGCCAAAAGCTTTCGGGACCGACGCCAAATTTCACCGGTAACAAGCAAGAAGTCTTGGACAATCTTGAGCAGGCTCTCTATGCATCTAAGATCATCTCCTACGCCCAGGGGTTCATGCTGATGCAAAACGCGGCTAAAGAATACGGCTGGAAGCTTCACAAACCTGAGATTGCACTCATGTGGCGTGGTGGATGCATCATTCGCTCTGTCTTCCTCAAGGACATCACCAAGGCATACCGCGCAGATCCCGACCTCGAGAATTTGCTCTTCGACGACTTCTTCAACAAGGCAATTCACAAAGCGCAGCCAGGCTGGCGTGACATTGTGAGCAAGGGTGCCGCCTGGGGTGTTCCCACTCCGGCCTTCTCCACTGCTCTTTCTTTTTACGATGGATACAGGACCAAAGATTTGCCTGCCAATCTGCTGCAGGCGCAGCGCGATTACTTTGGCGCCCACACGTTCCGCATCAAACCGGAGTTTGCAAGTGAGAAGTATCCGGAGGGCAAAGATATTCATGTCAACTGGACGGGCCGTGGGGGCGAGGTTTCGGCTTCAACATACACTGCTTGAGAAGTCTTCTGGACGATGCGAATATGCAAACACTTTGAACATGGTTTCTTGTGTGGTTGGCTTTGTGGCTAACGAAAACGAAAGCGTTTAGATAGAGTTCGGTGTATCTAAGGGGAATTCGGTTGCAAAGAACTGCTCCTGATATTTTCCCATTCGAAACACAAGGTCTCGACAAAGTAGCGTGCTGAACATTAGTTCAATCCAGTCTAGGACTTGTCCCTGAATTTTGCTCCACTGCCGCACACAGCGTTGAAACTCATACTGTGCAAAGGCGTCTGAGTCTATTTGAATGTGAAATTCAGCCTTTATGCGCATCTCTTACCTTATCTTCCCATTCGTCTGAGAGACCTTCAATTCAATTCTCCCACGGACACATTCACTGTCGTTTGGCAAGATAAGCTCTTTTTCCACGCGAGAAAATACGCGCGATTACATCACGCACGATTGCCCTACACGGTCTCGTCTGTAATATCACCATCGATTCACCTCTTACAAACTTTCCTCTGTCATAGCATCCTCCGAGAAGAGTAGCTTCATTGCCTAAAGATGGGGTTACAATCTAATTCCTCTCAAGCCAGATCTACAGGTCAAGTTCATCGATATCGCCAGACCTCGCCCAGGGTATGCAATTGCGATCTTCGCTTCTCTACGGACAGAGTAGAACAAATCCTACTGTTGAATGATAGTGCAACATGTCCAGATGATGATATCATTGAGAAGTGAGCCAGCTCTCTCATTTGCCCAGATCTTGACTCGGACCGATGCACAATGAGAGCTTTGGGGTTTTCAGGGAGTATCGCCATCTTGTCCTCGCCATCTCTGCCATCTAGCCCTATCTTTCGGGAACGATAAGCATCGACTCTGGGCAAATCTATCCGCCGGATGTATGGGGCGATGACATCGATTCTGTCGGTTGCTTCTGTGGTCCGGGAGCGGTCGTTTCTTGGTGCGTTATGGCGATGAAAATGCCATTTTCATGTAAATTAAGATGTCTACAACAGAAGCTGGTGGTTTTCAATAGTTGAATATGCATCGATATTCTTCAACAGTGTATGGGCATTGAGAGAAAGGGTATGTCAGGAGAAATTCGCGTTTGAATTTCATACCCTCAAATATAGCAGCTTTTTATATTTCCAATAAAGGACTCCATATGATCACACCTTTTACATGCATGACTGTTTTGCGGTTCACTGGAATCTATACCTCGAGAGGCTGGCGGACGAGGGTCAAGAAAAGAAAACCTCTTAAGATCTGTTTACGATGATGCTGCAATAGCAATAGCAATGTGCGGAGCATTTCACTGAGCCCCTATGGTCAATATCTCAGGGTAACGCTTAGCTTGGGAACGATCTCAGGGTTTACAACGCTTCAAGGAATTTCCCGGAGAATGGTAACTCTTTTATTCAATTCTCCACGTCGTAAAAACGCTGGTGGTCAATTTCGACATTTTACACTCACTACCTGATCTCCCACATCCGAATCTTACCCTGCTCGTTTGCTACAGCGAGCAGCGAGTGCACGTCCTGACTCGCTTCCTTCGCCCCGGCAGCCACGATTTCCCCCCCACAGAAAGCCAATCCAGTGATCCTGCCTAGCGGCGTCGAGCTTGTCGGCCAATTTTTGAACACAGTGCAGCTTGGCAGATGCACGAGACGAAGCGCATCACGTTTCCACTTTGATGCCATAGCAAGAACCTGGCCGTCAGGCGAGAAAGCAAGTTGAGTTGTGGGGGTGGTGAGATGGTCCAGAATTTTGATTGGTTTGGGGTGGGTTGGGGTGGGTTGATGCATTTCGCCGTCAACTTTTCGTATAGACGAGGAGAGCCAAACGCTGCGATCGTAGATGTTCACAATGCCGGAGCTGCTACCCGTCGCAACCCAGCGATCCGTACCAATGGGTGATTTTACGATTTCGTGTTGCCCACCAAGAGCGATCGTCGTAGTGCCGACCGCTCCTTCGTCATGCCACCGTGCCACGACTAATTGAGTGGTGATAGACCATTCGGTGATCTCTCCGTTCTTTCCAGCAATGCATAATCCCATACTGTTCCGCCACCAACAAAAATCCGCTATTCCACCCCGACTTTCAATTCTCACCTGATGGATCCACTGCAAAGTAGCTGCCGACAAGATATTGACCACCCCACCACCTTTCTTCGTCGAGCCAAGAAGAGCCATGAAGTTTCCATCAGGGCTGAGCTTGAATCGTTCCATGCTCCGTTGTTCGTGTTGCTGGCCGTAAATTCGCGCAATCTTCTCAACGCGCCCTGTCTGCAGGTTCCAGACATGAAAATACCTTCTTCTGGCGGAGAGGAATATGCGAGAGTCAGTCGGGTGGAATGCTGTCGTGGTAAGAGGTGTCCCGCGAATGTGCATGCTTGTCAGCAGCGGGTTCGGCGTTGGTGCCGGAGGTGAGGGGGAAATCTGGTGGAGATATAGTGTTGATGACGGTCCAGAAGATAGCAGTAGCGGTAAGGTCGGGTGAAAAGAAAGGGAAGTGATGGATGAAGGTTGCGCGCCGGCGATGTCCTTCATTCGCTGAATGTCGATGACTTCAGGGCGAAGTTTCCGTTTCTTACCCACTTCCGACTCTGCAGCCCGCACAAGACTCCCTGCGCCTTGCAAAAGTTTTGACAATGGCGCGACTGATGGGACATCGTCATCCACGTCCATCTCATCGCCTGAGACTGTTTCGTCTTCCGATCCAGCGTCCCTAGATAGACGGCGCTTCTTCCTTACTGGCTGTTGCACAGCATATCGTGCCCACTCTGGCCGGGGGTGAAGCAACTCAAACTGTCTCCGTAGCCTTGCTGCGTACTCTTTCCCAGTCACCACGTCTTCTGTTTCGGTCCGCCGTAGCTTCCTTAGCCTTGGCACTGAGGCAAGTGAGACAAGTGTGCGCTCGTCATCACTATCTTCCCATGCTGCAGGATATTTTGAAGGCAAAAAATCATCTTCTTTCTCTGAATTCGCCTCTGTCGGCTGATCCGCGTTGTTCGCGGCTCCGTCGTCTGTGAAGAACAATTGAGCATCGTCTAGCTCCTCTAGACCTGTGATCTGATCCACGTCCTCATCCACGGAGGTAAGATCCCTATCCAGCACCCTCAAACCGGCCCGGAAGCCCGCATTGTCACCGAATACAAGTTTCTCCAGTTCCAGCTCTGTTGCATCCTTCTCGACTTCGCCATTCGGCTGGCCTCTGATATCGGACTCGTTGTCACTATCTTCTCGTTCCGCTGAATTTGTATATCGTGTGTCCTCACGAGTTTCGACCTTGCTTATGGTCATCGTGTTCCTTAGATACTAATTTGCTACGCCAAAGCTGCATTCCAGCTTTCACATGCGCGAACTTTTTTGGACAGTGCCGATTACATAAACGTCGTATACTAACCACATGTAGGAAGGCTTGGCGCGGCTCTATGAGTTTGCCTCGCGGGCTTTCCACGACGTTCACCTCCCGCGCGACTGAACACACAAACATTTACGACCTCTTCGTGATCCACGACCATCACCCAACGATTACGGTCGGTACTTTCGCTTTACTCCACCGGGTTAATAATTTATTCGGCGGAAGTCGAGCGTGGCGTGCAACGATGGCAGTGGTGCAAGTGCAGGCAGGGAGCGCTCTGGCAGAGCAGATTCAGAACGCGGCGCAGCACAAGTTGATGGAGATCGGTTGGGCGCCAGAGGAGAGTGATACAACACTTTCGGAATACGTGACGATGATGCTGGTGAATGGGAAGGATCATGCTGGTGTACAGTCGGAGTTAGGCGGTGAGCTGTTGGGCGTGGGAGAGGATGATCCAGGTGTGACAGACTTCACCAAGTGGCTGTTCGATACCGTGCGCTCCATCGGCGCATCAGCTTCCCAACCGCAGCAACAAGAGCATGAAATGGGTGCGACGGCAGCAGAACCTCAGATGCAGATTACTGAAGAGGCGATGGGCGATGCCTCGGCTGAGTCCAACATGTACGTCCTACCACCTGCTCACCTGGCTTCCTGACATTTCTAAGAAATAGCTATCCTCGAAAAGAGCGAGCAGTTGTTCGGAAATGTCACCGGCCATGTTGATCTTCTGCAACAAAAACTAATAGAGTACAGTCCCAGTGGGCCGAAAGCCATGCGCAATGGCAGTGATAGTCGAGGTCGTGGCAAAGGTGGTCGTATGCTTGGCCAGATGAACAGGCAGATGGACCGCACACATGACGATCCAATTCGCCGAATTAAGGGGGCAGCTTCCGGCTCCGGCAGAATCGATGCACACGCAAATCGTGCTCCCCGTGGACCCCGGAACCAGAGCGCCGCACACGGCCTACAACGCGCGATGAACGGGCGTGGTGGATACCAATCTGCGATGGCACAGGTGAACCCGATGACGCAGAACGCCGCTTTTGGTCAACTCGACCCAGCCAGCCAAGTCGCTTTCAATCAACTAATGGAAATGCAAAAGAGTATCATTGGCAGTTTCATCCAGCAACAGAGTAGTGGATTTTCGCCTCAACAAGGCTTACAAGGTGGTCGTGGTGGTAGATTTGACCACAGGCGTGGCCGCGGTGGCCGTCAACAGTCTCAAGCCGCATCAAAGAACGGCAATATCAATTCAACAGCCGGCGGAGGCATGGATATCGACAAACCGCTCACTGATATCAGCAAATCTCCCTTCGAAATTATGTGCAAGTACAACCTCTTTTGCCAAAATTCCGACTGCCATTTTGCACACCAATCTCCAGCCAACCGCCGCCCTAATGTCCAGCTTGACATGTCCGATACCTGTTCTTATGGAGCCGCATGCCAGAACAACAAGTGTATTGCACGCCACCCTTCTCCTGCACAGCGACTGACCTACAATAAGAGTGAGGTTGAGTGCAAATTCTACCCCAATTGCTCCGCAGGTTCATCTTGCCCCTTCAAGCATCCGGATGTGCGGCCGTGTAGGAACGGCGCGGATTGTAAAGTCGAGGGCTGCCCCTTCGCACATTCGTCCATCGTTTGCCGATACAACCCGTGCACGCGCGCTGACTGCCCATACAAGCATTCCGAGGGACAGAAGAGGGGGAATTATGAGGATAAAGTGTGGACAGCCAACAGCGGCAATTCCACGGGAATGGAGGGCGGTGAGCCGCTTATGGACGGTGTTACTGTTGCCGGCTCGAAGGCAGGGAGATTCGAGGAGATCAAGAATACGGAAGGGCAACCAGAAGAGCTGTTGTTACCCGGCCAGCAAGATGATGGTGCGGGCATGGACACTGTAGCATAGATTGACGGGTGGAAGATGGATGGAAGACGTACGCAAAAGGATCCTGGTGATATAATGATCACTTGGCCTACGAGTTTTGGGCGTTGTATGACTATAATGGCGTTCGATATGGAAGTGCGCATCTGTATAGTATTGCGCGCTAGATGCAAAGTGGACGCTTATAAGCTGGTTCCCTACCGTGATATCCAGCATTCTTCAGGCAATTTTTTTTGATATGATTCATTGCATTTGCGGTCAGCTTCTTCCAAGTTTTGACCCGTGGCCGATACACTGACAGATTAAATACGTCGTGCAGCAATCTAGTGTTTCAAAAAACATGAAGTAAAGGTCGCTTTCTGCATTCAGATATGCTTAACACGTAGGTACAGATTTATACTTCTTAACTTTAGGTGAGCAAAATAGACCTCGTATTTTCATATTATGAAGGACTTGTTTAAGAAAGACACGGGTTTTGAATGTCGCAGCGCCAGAGGAAAGGGAAATATTCTAACATGACGCAGTGTGAAGCCCTTATGCAATTAATGTTCTTGGTGGCTGTGAGAAATGCGGCTGGCACTCTCAATGGCCAGAAAATCTGCTGGACGCTCGTAGAGTTGAGGCTGCAGTATACAGCACACAACATCGATATCAGCAAAAAGGTGCAGGATTTCTGTGGCATATCAACCTTATGCCATGATAGCCTATTCCACCGACTGTCACATTCGCGACGATCATCAAATCAGCATTCCAAAGGGAGGAACAAGATAAAAACCGATGGTGACTGATGCTATATAATCCATAAAATGTGCGGATTCACAACGTCATCGATATAATCCCCAGGATGTCTAGGCAGGCGTTTAAAAGCGCACCTATCCGACCCTACTTGTGCGAAAATTTCGGTATAGAGCATTGCATGAGCTTCCCATACGATACAAACGAATACTGGGGGATGTCAGAGTAACTCATTTGGATTCAATGGAACATCAAGCTTATATAAATCGCGGTATATGAACCACTCCCGCCCTAAAGCTCCGGAGAAGATTGCGCACGCGATAACCGGATAAGAGACGGACACGAAATAATAATACCAAGACTAGAACGATCGCCTTAAGTCTCAAGTCCATTCGCGCCAGAGGGGCTGGACCATGTGCAAATTGGTCTGCATTTGTTAGGTAAACCGGGGGAAGTAGAAAGAATTGATATCCAACGGTGTGCAGAAAAGCACGTGTGGCTTGAAGTAATTAAGCAGGAACCAGGAGTCGGAAAGAGAGAATAGGTACGAGAGTCGTCTGAAATTTAGGAAGCGATGAAGATTAGGGAAGAAAGTTTCGGTACGCGAAGATGAGAATTATAAGAGGCATAAACAATATCAGTTTAAGTTGTGATAAAGCGAGGGAAGATATTAGTACAACACGTACTAGGCTTTTAAGATGATACAAATTGACTCTCACGTCATTGGGTAATGTTTTCACCGGAAACAGCCACCAGCCTGGTATCTCGCAGCCGGTTCTCGTTCATTTGAAAAGAAATGTCATTGGTATGCCTTCTTCTACCTCTCAGGACCAAATTCACCTGGGTACATCGGGTTTAGAAGCAAAATGTCTTCGGAAAATTCTTCGTAAATCTCGCCATCTCCAGCCGCAACGTCGCCAATATAAAATACACAGCATTCAGCAAATGTACCTGCGCATTAGGCAAGGTCATCTTTGAACATTCCGCGCCCGGATATATGAGTGCTGGATTCCCTTGACCCTCAGAGCAACAGCAGCGGAATTTCCGCGGTAAGGAAATACTATTACCATCTCGGGTACTGCCTGACACTAATTCGGTCGTCGTAGAACAGAGCCAATTGATTTTCTTGGTCTTCTTTATCTTGCACACTGGTGAGATAATCGGAAGAGTAAGTCAAGCACGGCCCAACGAAATTGAAAATTTCCTGCAGCACACCGGCGATGTATTCCAACTTGGAAGTCTCGAGTATCAGGACATTATCGAGGAGAAATTCGTAAGCAGGAATAGAATTATCGTTACTCCAGAGATTGGAAAGGATTTCCCCAGCAATCTTATCGAAATCCTTGTGCACATTCCCATTCTGGGTGATGGCTCTCACTTGCTCCGCATGTTAAATGGTCAGCCGAATGCCAATAGCATGCCGTAGTTAAAAATGAACTTGGCATAATTAGTGATCAAGAGCAGCAAGCAAAACATCGATGATCATGGCTGGATCGTCGAGGTTGAATAGAGAATCTGACAAACCTGTGTTCACAACGAAGCCGGGAAAGTCAGGCATGGATGTGATATTGGCCGCTGAGCAAAGGTATTGCCATGGATATGAGTGCTGGAGGAAGGAAGCTTGGAGTAGAGGATAAGAATTGTGCTTTTATGATCGCTAGCTTTGATGTTATGGACTGAGAAACCGTCCACGTTTGTGCCATCCAGCGTCTCTAGATAGATCTTCAGATCACGGTATCTCAGCGCATGATATATCTCCATAGACAACAATAAAATACATGGTTTGCTGAGTGTGTGGCTGGCGGAAATTGATGTTGAGAATTCATATTCTTTTCTTGGCCATCTTAATTTCGCATTGCGACTCTTGCGTATGGCGTGACGTTGTGTGAATTGGAGCGACCTATCCCTGTCGCTCCTACTAATACATTGATTTTCAGTCATTGGTGAATATATTTCGAGATTCTCTCTAAGGTATATTTTTGGAAGATCAGGATTCTTAAGGCCTTCCAGATATCACATTTCACTCGCATGTCTAAATGCCCAAAAAAATGATACCTTAGTGAAAAGACGAATGTTAAAGTACCCGAAGTTTCTAGATATGTCATCGCAGTTCGAGGACTTGAATGCACAACCTGAAGGGTGTAATGGCCACAATATCACGCACTAATATATCAATGTGAGAACTGAATGTCATATTTTAAGTGCTGCATCCCGAAAATACGCTAATGTTATATAGCTAAATGCTGAAGGCTTGAGTGAACGTCCGGATGCCGACAGGGGGGAGGCCTGTCTTTACGGGCTCGGGCTTGAAAGGCAATTCAGAAGTTGACATTATCGCATGCCATATTTATGAATCTTACAACCAGCGATGTACGAGGTAAAGGGTACTTGGCGATAATAATAGCATGGCGTTGGACAACATCGGAAACAAGACTATAATCTCTGCCATTCATGTCCCCTTAATTCAGCAGATTTGAAGTTGGAAAATTTTCGTTCCGTTTCCCTGTAAGTTTAGGATCGCATCTTCAGCTCCTAAATGCTGACAGAGGACGCGATATCACCTTGCGGTTGGTCTGTCAATAAAGCCATGACAGAACAATGTCAGAGATGAACGACAGCAGCGATTCAAGCCTTTCGGGCTATTAATCACCCGTATTAAGCTTCTGCAGAGATCATTAACTGCTTTTTCTCATTTGTAAAACGATAAGGCTGCAAAATCTCAGCGGGTGTGTCCACATGAATATTTGACACTTACTGACCAGCCAATACAAAAGTAGACATTCGAGATGAGTCGACAAAGAAGGCTCTGTACCCACCTAGTCCAGGCCCACAAGCTCCAATCTTTCTGGCTACTGTTGCAGTCCCAAATTGTAAAATGAAACTTTCAATTCTCAGTGGGGTCGATCTGTATTTCGCAACATAAGAGAAGGGTGCGTACGAGAACTGCGGGAGCGCGCAATAAAGCCAATCTGCATGGCTATGCTCGAGTTCTCCTGCGGTTAGTTCTCAAGACGGCCTGGGATCGGTAAATCGTGAATTGCGGGTGGATTGCCGCTTCACCCGTGTAAACGTTGGATGGGATACGCAAGGCGTTTCTCATGTAAGTCAAGTACCTTCGGGCCTTCGAGTCCGGGTTTTCAACTTGAAGTCCATCCCTGCACTCTATGGAAGCCGAGGCATGGTAACCTGATAAGTGTTTGGCAACAATTTCGCTATCCATTCTTCTCCATTCATTCGGGTGCTTCAAGACCTTCCCTGACATGCACCGCAAGGCTTCCATTGTATCTTTCCGTAGCCCAATTGCGGATTTTCGAGAAGTCACGGCAAGTATGGATTTGATCAGAATCGATAAACGTTCTATGGGCGCTTTCAAACCACCTGACGGGTATGGGTGTCAAGTCTCCGTAGCACTGGACCGCTTGACGAATAATATCGATGCAGTGGTCTAAAAATAATCAGAAGGGCTATCGTGGATGATAGAGGGAGTATATGGATATGATGGCACTCACCGACGTGGTACTTTTGGAACGGTTTACCCATCGAGTAGTGCGGGTAATAATCAACGTAAAGGGTCTTGCGCAGGTGATTCTAGTGAACGATTAGGTCGTGTTGAATAATTAAATGGCGTGCTCCTTACAACGCAATGTAGAGTGTGAAGAACGTCCAACCTTTTTATCGTGTCAGTTTTGACCAAAGGTTTGAACCTTGAATCTGTATTCACCCTGCTCTGTACCCGAACTCATCGTGGTAGTACTCCTGATAAGTATCGGGCCATGCCTCACGAGCTTCCTCCTCTGTCAGGTAGAAATATCTGCCTTTTCTGCTGGTTAGCATCCAAGTTGTTGGCACAGGCTCTCCTTCCTCACCTCCCACAAGAGCCGTCCATGCGTCATCAATTTCACGCGTTGGTGTACCAACGTACTGAGGCTCTCCAGGCCTTGATGTTCGGTAGGCTGAACCGTTCTCATCAAAGGATGCGGTACCGCTGAAATGAACACGCTGGGTCGCGATTTGTGCTCGTGCTGGTACTACCATTCCTCAGCAAATTCGACTCTGGACGGTTTACAACCGGACAGAACTCACCAAAGTCTGTCGCTAGATATTGGTTGCCCTTGCTCCTGACATAATACAGCATAAGAAGAACCACCACGATGGCCAGGAGACAGAAGACAGTAGGACTCCAAATCCCACGAGCGATCAGCTTTTGTTTGGACCCCTTCTCCTGCCTCGATCCGCAAGTTGGACAGCATTTTTGCGAACGCAAAGGCGTCGCAGGGTCCTCTTCACCCTCCATGTCTTCGTCAGTCGATGTGTACGGTGGAGAGACTGGTCTCGTGATTCTTTCGCCTCTACTGGCTGGCCTGGTGACATCGATTGCCGGCACCAGCTCGTAGGAAGACTGCCATGACGCTCCCCTGCGGTGTGATGCCACGTGTGAGGTGACGATGTTAGCACTCGGTGACAGCGACATCTTGACCGAGAATACCTCTTCTCCCTGTGAAGTTGTTTAAGGACAACCCGTTCATGAGGACGAAATGGCCTACCAGAAAGAAAATTCTGGCTGTCAGCGCAAACGTCTTCTCGGCCGGAGACAAGCTACGCAGCTACTTGCAGGCGGACCAACGACTATTGAAACCGGCGACACTGATGCATGTGCCGCTATCCGTATGCCTGCCATGGGACTGCGCGTCACGTTCAAAAATCGAATAAGATAGGACCGCCGTGCGACACGATGCAAGGGCCAATGAAACGTAATCTCGCCACCAGCCCGCGTCTCATATTTGCGCCAACGAGAAGCCTTTTATCAAAAGAGTTGAAAGCATTTGCCCATTAGGCATTAATTGGCTCGAATGACAATTCAATGGTCCAAGTAATGATATGGAGAAGTCTCGGAAGTTTTGAACTGTACATGGTGGATGGTTAACGAAGTGCATGATGAGATGAAGTCGCTGCCCAGCCAGTCTCACCATAACAAGCACCGGCAAGGCAAGGTAGATCAGTGGAGCAATGGTCTACCTCCTGAATTGGTTAAAGGTGAGACGCATCTCTGAACCAACATTAAACGTCCGCATTCAGGCGAATAGTTGTATTCCATCCGTGAGAACACCAGAATACATAGCATTTGGATCCGAATATCGAGTGCGTGAACTTCTGTATATATAAAAAAGGTATTTTCGTTTGTTAGTTGGTTAAATTTTGTTTGAGTCCGCTAAATTGTGTTAATGCAGCCAAGATATGTTTAAATCATGCATCGACTACTGACAATGACGGTAGAGGTAAGGTATGATGAAACTTATTATCAGCTCGAGCAGAACAAAGCCGTCAGGTTGTATTCGAGGTGCGAGTCTTGCTGGTTCTGCAGATGATACGAAGAAGGAAATGAATGTCAGATACACAGAATATATTAGACGTGGAACGCCTAAAAATCAGGTCTACTTCACCTTGTAACTGCCCGGTTTCTTTCTCTGCCTAATCCATAAGAAACCAAATGCTTGACTTGATTCTGACGCCAGTGGCTGCATGGGATGAAACTCGTTAAAGATGTCAACTTGGGCGAGGTTTTTACCCTCCTGGGCTCCGTGGAAAAGCTATGCTTGAGAAGCTTTTCAGTCGGCGCCTCGTGGAGCATGCTGTGCCTCATACCGGCATGCTTCCCCTTGTTCCCCAATGTGCTATGCTGTGGGCATCATTGTGTTTGTGAACTGCTTTGACAAGCAACATGCCATTATAGTATTTGCAGGCCATTGAGAACGAAACATCGTCACGAAACTTGCATGTGAACACCTCACTGCCACCATTTACCAAAGTTCTGCAGTTCATTCGCCTAGAAAGAGAAGCAAATCAACCGCCTTTTGTGGCCGCCGTGCTTGAAACACCAGGGAGGTCTTGCTCGAAATATCAGCTCAGCCTTCATTTGCTGCGAGATAAATATTCAGCAAATATCCCAAGACTGTTGAAGAGAATGATTAGCATCATATACTCGTTTTTTTCCCCATTTACCTCGCCTGGCAGAAATGGCACATCTGCCTTCATGCAATTTGGATCAGCTGCACGAGATAGTCAATCCTGCTGCAAATGGATATATTTGCGTCAGCCTAGGGCTTTCTTCCAAACTACAGTGAAGGTGTCGCAATCCCACTGCGGTGTACGTCTATTCCAAGGTCGTGAGAACGCTGCAAAAAGTTTGGGGCGCAGTCGGCAATTCCTCAGTCTTGCACGATATTCTGAGAAGTACGGCCGAGTTGACACTCTACTGTCGGTGGCATGCCAAAGACCCTTGCCAGCACAATATAGTTATTCAAAAGTGGAAACGAGCTATAGATTGAGAATCGACCGGCTCGGCGAGGATTTCAAGGCCAGCATGTCAAACTTACAGGTAAGATAATCTTCCGAACACCGCTAAGTATGAGAAGCAGACAGTAAATAAAAATTCTCTCACACTTCGAAGGAATATTTGCAGCATAACTCTCAAACCAGCCAGAAACATTGGGGACAAGAGAACGCTACAGTGTAGGCACGAGTTTTGCAGCGAATGTATCGCACCCTGGGAAGAGGAAGTATCGCAGGCCGGAAAAGAGACCATCGTACTTCTCCCATGTGCCATCGCAAGATATCTCCAACAGTGGGCGCTTTTGCAGCACTACTCCGGGAGAATGGTATTCGAGATGGAGGAAGCTGGCAGATTGAACATACAGAAGCCACCTATCTCGAATCGGAGCGGCAGCATTCGGCTACTACATCTACATAGCGATGGCCGCGAATCCGTGATCAGCATTCTAAAAAACAAAGGTTTTTGCTCTGAATATTCTGGGCAGCGATACGAGAGCAATCGACAACAATGGACAGCAATCGTCTGAGACGAGATGCCTGATGGAATCGCTTCAAGAGTCTCCAAATGAAGATGACGTTGCAATTTGCGCAATCGGCTTTGAGGAACTAGGTATCTCTGGCGATTTTCACACTTTGCAATGCTCCCATAGCTTCTGCCAGTGATGCTTTAGGCGTTGGTATCTATATAGCCGAATCACTAGCTGCCCTTATAACGGTGTGCAGCTAAGGAATTAATAAATTTCGTGACCAAAACATTAAATATGGTTACGATTTGAAGCTTGCCTCTGTGGATACTACTCTGTCACCTTCCGAGAAAGTTGATTCACTATTCTATATACATCTCTCATGGATGGATGATAATTCATTACCGCAATTAGAATTTCTTCCATGTTCCTTCGGACTCTTGGTCGCCGTTGCAGGCAGCGCGCTCCTTATGACAAGTGGATATTGGAAAAGAATTTTACACAAATCAAATGATTCGCCTCTAATGTCAAGAAGGAACTGCAGCTTTAGGCGGATAATTTCTCAACATATGCTAACTCGTTGACAGATTGAAGACATTGACGCGCAATGAAGTAATGAAGCCAAAGGATATGTAGAAGGCGCTAAAGCAACGGTGGGGAAATTATACAGCGTATGACTTTTGACTCAGCAATAATTAAATGATCAATCCACACCCAGAAATCATAAACAAGGGAGACGTTCACCATGGCAGAACTTGATTTTGTAACTTTAGATGTCTTTACGACCACTCGCTTTGCCGGTAATCCTCTAGCAATCTGCCTCATTCCTTCCGGTCACGATGTCTCGACTGGACAGATGCAGAAGATCGCCAGGGAGTTCAACCTATCTGAAACTGTTTTTCTTCATGAAGAAGAACTCGCCCGTGATGGTCTGCCCGAATGGAAAGTTCGAATCGTACGTAAAATAATAGACACCACGTGATTTGAGGCATCGGCTAAGGATCTTTCACACCATTTCCAGTTCATGACGGCAGCTGAGCTTCCTTTCGCCGGCCATCCAACCATTGGCTCAGCCTGTTACGCCTTAGGGACGATCAAAAATAATGCCGATAAAGGACGTCTTCTATGTCGTTCTGGGCCAATAACCATTCAATATAAGAATGGGAAGGCCGAGGCGTCCATCCCTCATCATTTTCACCTGCACTCTGAATTCCGATTCACAGAAAATGAAGTATACGAGCTTCAGCCTGCGCTCAAAGCCGAAGGCTGTATCCTTCAAGCAATCGACGTAGTGAGCCCAGTCAGAGGCATGAACTTTATTTGCGTGCAACTTTTAGATCTCAAAGCCCTGACCCTTGTGGAACTCGGCAAGAAACCTGAAGCGCTCTTGGACAGAGACTGGAACGAGGGTTTTGTTGGATCGTATTTTTACGTCATTACAAAAGAAAACTTGGCGAGTGATAGTGATGAAATCCACATTCGAGCAAGAATGATCGAAGGCTCCATCGAAGATCCTGCTACGGGGAGCGCTGCGTGTGGTCTCAGTTCTTTACTTGCATTGAAGCTGACACAGAAGACAAGCAAGTTCGCTATCACCCAGGGTGTGGAGATGGGCAGAAAGAGTGACATAGGTGTGCAAGTGACGCTGAAAGATGATCTGAAAACTGTAGAGGCGATTCAACTCAGTGGTTCCTCTGTCAAAGTCATGCGCGGCAAAGTACATTATGACTAGATCTATTCGAGTTGACATTCAAACTCCAAGACTTCGGCATTTTTACTCCTAGGCTTTCTGTTCAGAATTAACTGCTATCATAAGAAGCACTTGGCCAGCCTAACTTATTCAACCTTGCATTCACAAATTGGTACTCTGTTCCTTTCCACCGTTCAGCAAAGCCTTTGCTTCGCAGCTGCCTTCTCCTCCACGGTCAATCCGCCATTCTGCGCATTCGGCTGTTGGCCTATCAGCCACGAGGGAGCAGTCATGCCTGAGGTAAATTTGACCATCAGCGGCAAGTTAGACAAAAGCCATGGACATTATCTTCACATACCTGTCTGCTCCTGAATAGTGCTGAGCAATGGTGGCAGTGTTTGAATCAGGTTTCGAATTGGCGCCATTGGGTCAGAGGCACAGTCCTGACTGGCTGTATTCCATACGTTGATCTTCGGCTGGAGCCCATTGATGGCCTTAGCATTTGCGTGCGCCAGCTCGGCGAAGGTTCCATTTTGCATCATGAGATATTGCAGCAAACCTTGAGGACCACCGAGCACATTTGCAAGGTCTCCGTACGCAGCAGCAATCTCCTTTAGGCCCTCTGCTTCCTTCTTACGAGAGAAATAGTTTGCTTCAGCTTGGCGCTCAGCAGCAATGAAATTTGCTTGAGCCTCCTTCTCGATCCTAACGGCTTTGGCTTTCGCCTCCTGATCAGCGATGATAAATAGCGCTTGGCCTTCTTTATCTTTACTGAGAAGGTCAGCGTCAGCCTTTTGGATCTGCCTGTACTTTGCTGCGTCGGCATCCTGTTGACTGCGATATGCAATAGCTTCAGCTTCCTTCATCTGGTTGTACGCTTGTGCGTCACTTTTCTTTTGCTGGCTGTACATATCTGCATCGGCCTTTTCTTGGGCACTCTCGCGGTTGATCTTAGCTTGGACGACATTGGTAGCACGGAGACGCTCAAGCTCTGTAGCTGCACGCTTTTCTTCGACGATCTTCTGCAATTCGGCATCTTTTTGTTGAGCTGTACGATCAGCGGCAATCTGCTCGAGTTGCAGGTCACGCGCGATCTCGATCTCCCGTGCCTTCAGAATTTTCTCGGCGTCTGCTTTCTCGACCTTACGTTTGGTCTCACCAACAGCCGTCTGAGCGTTTATAACGGCAATTTTTTGTTTAGTTTCGCCTTCTCGTTCGGCTTCACCTACCTGGCCCATCATGCGGGCTTGAGCAACGTCCACCTGTGCCTGTCTAACTGCGCCTTCGCGAGCCTTCATTGCAAGGGAAGAAAAGTATTGCGAGTCACCATAGTCCTGAAGTTCTTTAACATTCGCGTTGTAAACGCGTAGTCCGAATTGGTCGAGCTCGTTTTGCACGTACTCGATGACTTGGGCCTTGAAGCGCCGGCGATTGCTGAAAAGCTCTTCCATGGTCATATTAGAGACGATGCTTCGTGCTTCACCTTCGATGATGCCCTTGACGATTTCCTGAACATGGTTGCGTCCAGTAGCGACGGTACGTTTATCTGTCGGAATCTGACCATCAGAGTTACCCGTGAGCAGGCCAGCATATTTCACCAGGGAATCGACGTTATCTTCGGGGCCAATTGTGAAGACGGCAGGCAGTTCAAACTGCAACTTCTCACTTGTCATGGCTTGAATAGACATGCCAAAATCGAATGGAGTGATGGAGATTTTGGTGACTTTTTGAAACGGCATCACAAGACACTTTTTTGAAATCTTCACCTTTTCGATACCAACGCCCGTAACGGCGACTACAGAATTGCTTAGCTCACGCATTGGCTATATGGATTGATTAAAACACTTACGGTACGAATTGGCCTCAGAAACATGATACCACATTTTCGCTTGCTGTTCGAGCGATCAACTTTGCACGAAGGACGACAAAAAAGGTGCGCAAGGATAGAAGAGAGGAGAAAACGCAAAAAAAAAAAAAAAGATCGTGCACTTCAACTTTCAAATAGCTGAACAAAGCAATAAGGTCCTAAGAGTCGGCCTCACTGGACAGGCCATTCGCATTATGCTGTGACAGACAGCACACCGGTGAATGTAGCGAGGCCGCACCATATAATGAGTTAGCCCGCGTTGCTGGCACAGCCGTCAACATTAACATACTCCTTGAGAGTAGTTGCGGTTCGTACGTAAGAAGGGTAAGATTCTAAATCACCTTGCCGGTGAGAACACATCTCGTGACTTCGTGAACTTATATAGGCAAATGGACCAATCGGTCGCCATACCGCTTGGCATGCGATCGGCGTAAGGCGCAATTCGGACGGTATCTTAGACTTAAATGTCATAAGAATGTCCTCCATTCTTGGGATTCAAGATATATTTACACCACTGAGCATCTTGTAGGAATGATTAGATTTAATCGATGTCGTCGCCGAATTGCCAGGATGGGCCGCCGGTCATGAGACCGTAGCTGCGCCATAAACCTACAGCAGAGAACACCCTTCAGCCTCTCCAAGGTAGAAAATGACTCACAGGACCTAAGCCCAACTCGTCTCATGATTTTATCATACTTTGGCTTTAGAGTTGACTTCATTGAATGTAACGATCCTTCAAGGCGGTGCAAGGCTGGACACACTCTGGTTCAGACTGTCGAACACAGTGATTTCTTGACAGCCATCATGAGCAACTTGAGAAATTCTTTTAATGTACATGGCGAGCCCACCTTCATACGAAGAGATTGCTTCAGAGCACCGCGAGATATTTGCCGATGGCAGGGATCCGAAAACCCCTCAAAGGTTCAGCATTAGGGAAGAAGTCGACGCTTCACGGGAACGCCACGTTGCGGCAATAGTTACGAAGCTGGTTCCGTTGATTCGTGGTCGCGCGAAGAGCGGCTTGTCGAAGTCGAAACTGATTCTCTTCCCCTCAGATCAAGGTCGGCTTAGGTTTCAACCCTCGAATGATTGAATGTCTAACTTCTGTGATAGAATGCAGCCGCAAAGGAGAGCTAATCGGATTTTCTGACGCTGAGATACCAATTATAATTCAGCTCGAGAGCCGCCACGATACAACGGAGTTTTGGATGCAGAAAGAGGCGCTGGGGCAACTCCAAGACAAAATTTTGGCCGCCATCTTGGACATCTCCCCCCCGCCCATGCCTGAGAGGCTACAACCAAAGAGAGATTCTTTGCCGAACAAGCCGTCCTTTTTTGGACGAAAGAAAGATCGCGTTTTGGGTCAAAACTCAAATCTTCAACCGAGCAAAGCCACTGTGATTGTTGAGGTGAAGCAGGATGAGATCTACTTTCGCAAGCAGAGCGAATTTGGTTTGCTCGAGACAGGAGCAGGAAATGTCGTAGTATTAAGCATTGACGTTCAGTAGGTTTCCAATAATAAAAACGAAGGAATGCGCATCTCTCCCCAATCCTACCCATCAATCTTCACATTGTCAAAGCATTCCAAGTTTGCTGCATTTCATGCCTTTGTCGGCTGCTCGAACGTGGCCTTGAATCTTCTTGCCGAAGCACTTATACAAAGAAGAAAGAAAATTGATATCCTGAGTATCGGATCAGGCATCTTGCATGCGAAGCCGACATACCTCCCAGATGCGGCCCGCCAACTTGGTGAAATTTTTTTTTCCAACTCTCATTGGTGCTGCCATACTCTGAGCCACTTCAATCCCGAGAAGGATGGATTTCAGCCCCGTTGGCACTCAGTCGCTTATGACGTTGAACCGAACTCAAAGTTATTAGTGGCACGCGGGTGTCTCGTATACGAGCGCTTCCTCGTGATTTATGCGGAGTCGGACACCCTCGCATTTATATCATTGAAGTAGTCCAAGCAAATGGCAAATAGTGGCTTGCATTTCCGACCGTCACGTTGTAGCTGCGTAGTAGGAGCTTGAATCAACCTCTCGCCCTACCTTCGAAGCGCAGGCTTCTACAATCTCTACTATTCGTAAAATTATTTGAAAACACATCTGCTATCTTATCCAAAGTGGTAAATTTGGATAAAATTGCGGTGGACAGCGCGACATGTAGAATTCATCGTTGAGTCACCCGATCCACACCGGGGCGAGAATAGCAATCACACAGAGGGTATTTGGGTTTTAGGGGGCCGGGGGGGGCGGGTTGCATGAACGCTAGTGATATTGTTGGTATACACACCATCGACCTCTCATTATGCTTCCTTCCTTCCGATCGCTTGCCATCGCCAAATGCAGTATACACTCTTCAAATCACCGATTCACGCCTTGCTTCCGATTGTGCTGAGGTCAGATTGACGCCCATCACCAGTGATGATCCATCAATCCAAATCGCCTACTTCTGGGCCTTCTTCTGGGCCTCTTGAGTCTGTTGCTTGGCCTGGTCCTTCTTCTTCTCAGTCTCGGACTTAAGCTCATCAACCTTCTGATGTCCAATGTTGGCATATTCGTTGACCTTGTCCTGGCCAATCTGCTTATATTGCTCAGCGGTTTCTTCAGCTTGACGAACGTAATCCGCCCCCTTCTTCTTGCCCTCCTCGTACTTTGGCCCGAGAAAGTCAGCGACGGCTTGGAAGAAGTCGGAGGCTATCTTCAGCTCTGTGGAAACAATGGCCATGACTGAGGTGCTGATGCCGTACCCGCGGTCGTTGTGCTTGGCAGTCTTTTCGAATTCATCTGCGATCGCTGTTAGAACGAGAACGATGAAAAGGATGGATGAATGCGCTTACCCCGCCACGTTTGCATCACATAATTATATGGCCAGAAGGCTAACTTTTTGCTCTTGTCCAGGAGAGTGCTGGTATCCTCTTTGACGATTGGGAACCGCGCATCGACGTGATTTAAGCCCGAATCCGCCAACTCGTCCGCCTTTGTCACATAAGGTTTCACGTAGCTGTACGGTGTCTCGAGATATGGTTCTACAGGCTTGCCAAATTTCTGATAAGCGCCGTCGGCAACCTCGAGAGACTTCCTTCCGACGGGGTGTTGTTTGAACTGCTCGATCCCGTCATGGACGATGGGGTAACTCGTGGCATGGGACAAGAACTTCGACGACGGCTTCTCGCCGTTCGTCATCGATGGAGGAGACATCTCAGTGGTTGCGTGTGGCATGGGCTGAATCCCGCGGTCGTGTCAGTTCCGTCCGAACAATACTACGGAGGGTTCTCCAAATGTTCAAACTCGGTGTGATGTGGAGTCGAAACCTGGGGTGATCTCGTGGAGAATTGATCTGAGGAAGGAGCGGAGACGTACGTCAGCAAATATAGTAACTGCGATCGGGAGCCGTATCTGTCACTTGTCGATGAAACCAGTCAGCTTGCGTCAAGGATAAAGCTTCCTTCTCGTGCTTGAGGGAAGGTAGTGAGGGGCAGATAACGTACCTGTTTTTACGTCAGAAAGCGGAGCGGTTCTCCGGAGGTGAAGAGAGTTGAAAACTTGCGCCAAAGTCCGATGTTTTGATAGCTCTGTAACCGTGGCGTTCAGGATGCGAAGGTAGAAGAGTTGAGATAGTCGTTGAGCGATTTTGCAGAACAAACCCTGGCAGGTAGGGTACCTGGAGCTTGACGGTATCGCTTCTCCTTCACAAGCTTGCAATCTCGCTCAAAACCCGCCCGAGCGCTTTCACATGTGAAAGTGGGAAAACAGGACCCTGCTGGCTGGCGAGCAGCGGGAAACTTTTGCCCTACGTCACGTCGTGATCACCACACTTCGCATCACACAAAACCAACGCCATCGATGCTTAGATTTCCGGAGTGAAAATAGCCGAGAAATGCACCTGTGAAATCATATCGACGTCCCGCCTACGCAGTTCTCTCTTGGGCCTCTCAAGAACTTGGTTGCTTTTCTGCGTCATCTCTACCCATCCGTGGCTTGTGCATGTGGCTGCCCTGATAACGACAAAAAGCCAGCAGAGGGTCCAACAAAGGTTCGTATATTGAACCTCAGCCTGACGCTTAGCGATAGCTTCCCGCAGGCTTTCCGCCCGATGTATTTCCACATATATCGCCCAATTGCACAACGTGCACCGTCCCATTCGCGCGGATTTTCCTTGGTTGGATTTTTAGTCTTGCACATGTAAAGCCATCAGCAAACATGTGAAAATGCAGACCCATGTCATGGCCACTCGGCACGGAATGCCGAGACGTTCCGGGCCACTGTTATTGACCGGCGGCGGAGATCGTTAGCGAATGGACAGTCTGCGCTGACTTCTCACCACTGTTGTTCCGTTGGGAAATAGGTACGTAAAGTCAAAGGACCTGCCTCTTTGGAGCGCCGAATCTTGGTCTTAGAGTGAAATTGGGTGACATTTAAGGTTCCACAGCGAAAACTTTGACCGAGGAACGCAAGCATCTGAACATGTTCCATGTGAGATTCTCTGCACTAGATATTGTTTGCGAAGCGACGGCCGCACGTCGGACACGTTGAATAGCACGTGAAAGACCAAAGATTAGTTGATCTGTGAGACTCAATGCCAATAGCACTCACTGATCTTTGGTATTCCGAAAGGCTCTTCTCGACGACAATTGGCACGAATCTTATGCGATCGAGACTTTCACTTTCGCTTTGAAAGGCAGAAAAGCTGTGCACACGGCAATGGACCAGCTCAGATGGCCCCTGGCATGCAAGCCTAAGGCATCTCCATTTTGAGACCTTCCACTCTTCTCTACAATTCTCATAGAGGATCTGCTTCTCAAACCCCGCCAATTTGCATGCACATTTGTACGAAACGCCATTGACTCCTCGATTGCGTTGTCAAAGCTGCTCTCTTAATACGTAGTGTCAGTAGAATAGTCTTCAAGCCGGCTCGCCGACTGGGTGTTGATGTTGCCTACGGAGCTTTGCATGTTCCGCTCTCCGGGCATACGCTGGATAACCTCCAGCCTGCAAGAGCGAGGTAAACCAATAACCTCACGCCCCGGTATGTCCCAGCTTCCCCAACGGACGCGATTGTCTGGGCCCGAATGCAGGACCTATCATCGTCAAGCTTGTTTAGGCTTAGACATGATCGAATTCCGTGGCCAAGCTCTCTACATACATGGGTTCCCACTGTTGATGCCCTTTGACGAAAGCGATGCTGGTCGCAGTTATTCGGGGCCGGAGTGCTGAGGGGCGGCGCGTATGACCGCAAAGTCACTGACACAGGCGCAGGCCACAATCATAGCAGATCCTTAAACACCAATCCCTCCCGCCTTGGACCACCAATCCGATCTGTGTTGCACCCAGACGCAAGGTCCTAAATTGGGTCTGCAAACTGGTCTGCAGATTCGTCTACTGCGGTACCCGGTACCTTTTGGCCCTGTGCTGTAATCGGCCGCTCAGCCAAGCCGATTAGCTAGTGATCATCTATTAATACTTGCACTTGTGAAAATTTCCACATGCCCGACCCGGCTCATCTGATCGACCGGGATAGGTCGTAGGACAGCTCGGCGTTGCTGAGTCGACCTGAATAAGGTTCTCGTCCACTCGAGGCCAGTATGAGACGAACAGGCAAGGATAATGAAGCTTGTTGGATGCATTCAATGATTCTCGAATCTGAGTCTAGTCGGCGTCACTAGTTATGGACTCTCTTCAATTTCCCTAATAGATGACCGGTTCGAATTTTCGATGTTACTTCCCACATTGTAGATTCTTCCTCGTGAACAATTGCATATTTAGACTCAACATGAAACCCATTGCAAATTGAGGCGGCCAATCATATAGAATGAAGCACAGAAGATTCCCTAGGGTGAGATACTGACATTGATGCGCCTCAAGTAGACGCCGGGGACTTGATACTTTGTGTTTACCATGAGACGCAAACACGATTCAAACGCTGCATTTACCTATGTGCATGCGCAGGATTATGAGCGACGATCTTTCTCCTCAATATTCATACATAGCGCCATATCCAGCGTATATTTTGCTTTGGCATACCTTGGCTGCTGGTTGGGAGACATTGCGTAATTGGCATGTATAGTCGCCTTACTGTGCTCGTACAAAGTGAAGTATTGCAATCACTGGCGATGCAAAACTTCAAATAGCGGCCAAATTAGCTGAACGGACCCGCTTGAACTTGGAAGAGGACATGACGGCCAATACATCTTGAACGAAACTTCAACTGGGAGCTCTCAGGGACATATCGGAGCACATCAATAGTCGAGCCTGGCAGAAGCCACATGTGTTTCTGCCGTAATGAACCCTCGGTCCATACCACTTGGAGAAATTTCGGCGAATTATAGTATTTTGCAAAGTCACGGGGCACGACGCTAATAGGAGCTCTAGCTGCGAAAAGTGTTGTTTGAGTAGCGACCTAGAGTGCGTATATCTCATTACACAGATGGTTCCCTGTGAGCAATATGATAATAAAAGGTCCTCTTGCGCTTTTTGACCGCTACTTAGGTGCAAATTAATTTGTTTCGCTCTGGTTTAGCCAACTTTGCCTTCAGCCTGATCTCCTTCGAGTACGACTTCCCTTAGCGTTTCCTCTTCTCTTGCAGCCTTTAATGCCGCTCCCTGCCTCCTGTCCTCAACTAGCTCACGCCATTCAATGATGTTCTTCAAGGCCCGTTTCATCCGGTCCATTGTCCATAAAGCCTTCAGAGCGGGCCCCCTTTCTCCTCTGCAGAACCGTTGAGCATCCAATAAGATCTCGATGAGTAGATTTTCGGTTTCTTCATTGAACTCGTAAACCTCCCTATCCATTTCCATAAGCACGTCTGTGATGTTATGCAGTTCGTTGGGATACTTGTCGTATAACGCCCTCATATGTGCATTATACAGCGCAGTGGTTGCGCCCAAAGCAAATGCGGATGGACCCAATCGCTTGAGGTCTGGTAGGAGAGTCAAGCCTAGCATACTCGACGGGTATTTCGTGCGGATCAGGTTCATAAAATGCAACAAATGCAGGGGAAAATTTGCCGTCATGACTTGTATGTCTGGTGGAGCTGGGTTTTTTGTCTTCGCTTGCATAGATTTCCAAGCGCTGAGGGCCGCTTTATGCTCCGGTGTAGTTGGTGGATCAAGGTGGAGGGCTACCACCCGATTGAACACATTCAATTTCAGAACATTCCAAAGCATTACGTCCGTCGTCGCGCCATCCATCATTTTATGAACACGCTCAAGCTCTTGCTGTATTTGGTCATGCTGAAAAGCATCTTTGTTCGCTTCTGCTTCTGCGCGCCGTCTGTTTCGCGCCTCTTCTGCCATCGGCTGCAAAGCTTTCGGGAACTGTGCACTGGGTCTCCTAATTCGTTGAACCGCGTTGTCTAAAAGCGCATCAATGTCAAGCTCCCGATTGTATCTTTTGCCCTTCATAATGGCTCTGTCATCTTGCTTCTCTTGACTACTGGTTGTGCGTCCACTGAGTTTAAACAGCTTTTTGAATGCTGCCTTTTCTCTTGGCGTTATTGTGGATGTCTCAAGGTCTATCTCATCTTCAGAGCGCTGGAACGGAATATATTTTGATCGTGGCCTGTCCCACTGTTTGCGAGGTCTTGCGATGGACTGTTGCTTTTCGTCACTCGAGGGGTGATGCCCGACGTCCTCCGAATTCCATGATTGGGCAGATCGAGATTGATAATTTTCTGAATCTTCGTTTTGATTATGGGTGATGGTATCATCATGACTGATTTGGGTATATGGACGCGCAAGACTTGTACGATACAGTAGGGGCAGCCGGGTGCCAGCCCAATAGATGTTATCGCGTAGCCATGCCGTTGATGTAAAAGCCGACCTTGGAAGCATAACCAGTTAATTTTAGCTCTGTTATATCACGTTTCATATCGAGGATTCTGTAGCGAACATCATCAAAGCGAACGAATGCATCTGAATCCGTGTACGGATGTACCTTGAGTTTCAAAAGTTGGCTGTGGCCATTAAGTCGAGACTAGCCGCGGCGCGTTCCGTAGAGCCGCACTAGTACCGAATATCTCAATGTATTCCAAGAGGATTCGGCTGATTACCAAATGGGAAACGATCGAATGCTGCATGCTAAGACATGCTTCTGAGTATGCAATTCGAACATTCAAACCAAAGATTGCACATTGATTGCTAAAATGAAGAGAAATGGCTAAATGGCTTTGCAAGATTCGCTTCGAATTCAGCACCATATCATACATATATGTATACCCAGCATTTCATGCCACACCACGCAGAGTGATAACACTTAATCTTGGCATAAATTTAATAGCCCATATTCAACTGCCCAGGATTCTGCTCTGCTGCTGGTGATATTCTTGAATTTCGATCCGGCCTCATATGGATCCTCACTAGAAACTTATTGAGGCGTTCGTTGAAGATTTTGAGCATTTTGCTGGTGTGTTCAACGAAAGGTTGATGGGAGGATGCGGTCGACGTTTTCAAATTGGAGTCCATAGAGTCCTATTTTGGAGATCGATGTATAATTTTCGAGTAAAAGTCTTGGGACGCACGTCGCTTTCAAAAAAGACCTTAATCCACTGTTTCTTTGTCTCGGCAGCTGTGATTCGTGTTGTGATTTGAGGATGTGAGAAGTACGAAGGCAGGACTGAGCCTTATATGCAACGATGTAAGCAGTGAGATATTTCCCAGGTTGGCGAATTGGATTTCACCACCATAAAATTGAATGGTCGGTAAATGAAGTATCCGTTCCGCGACTAGGAGTTAAAGTGATAATGGCTTGTACCGATCGTCTATGCCGCCACATCGGATGTGCGAGGAGATGGTGTGAAGACAACTACAACTCTCCTTGATCGGCTGACAGGTGTAGAGTGTGAACCACTGCACGATGATTGGTGTTGATGAGGAAGTTGAAAATCTCTTTAAGTTCCTCATGCACCCGATCTTGCACGTGATCATCAAATTGTCAGCCCATCGGCCAGCTCGGCATCTCGTGCTAACCGACCCGTGCCGCTTTCATGACAGTATCCTTGTGACCACATTCGGATATCGGATCACGACAGGTTTCGATGCGGAGTGGAAGTGTGGATGAAGTATCGCGAAGCAGCCATAACTTAATCAGGTAAAATGTTCAGCCTTCGATTCTCAAATAGGATGTTGACGGATATCCTGAGGATTATATTCTCAGTATCAAGCAATCAACGCTCAGATCCAATATAAGGAATGCCACGAGCCGTTTCAACTGATAAGCATGTCTGCTGTCTTCTTCTCCCCTTCTGCCGTAAAGCCTAAACTCTCTAATTGACGTATTAACTCTTGAATCTTGACTACCTTAGCAATTTGCTCTGGTAGTAAATTGTCTCCTTTGTCCTTCTTATCCTTCAATTCTCGTGCTTGCCGCAGCTTCTTTGCTAGCTTGCGAGCCTCTTTTGCGACTTCCGTTTCTTTATCAATCTCCGCAGGTATTGAATCTGCAGGAGAATCACTGGATCTGCTAATTTTGTCCTCAGCCGATTTGACATTAATTTCAACGCCAATTTCGCATCCTGCTTCAGCCGCTATTGCGGCTGCCTTCTTTCTCGCTTCCCTCCTCTTCGCATTCTTTGCTGCAACTGCGGCCGCATTTTGCGGTGGTAGTCTCTCTTCCTTAGGAGTGGCGCCTGGAATGCCACCTTTGCTTCTGTTTTTCCATGCTTCTGCAGTCCTATTCTTATAAACTTCCACGTCTTCTGGAGGTCGGTATCCAGGCTTGATTCGAATTTCTTTGCGTACAGAGCCGTCCGCGCGAGTTGAGGCTGGAATGACTGACTCGCCGTTGCTCAGCTTTTTTATACCTGATTTTGTCGGTACATCAGATGTTGATGCCATTGCTGCTTCGATCGAGGCTGTCTTGTTGAGTTTGCCGGCGTGGGTTTGAGAGGATGCCTGAAAGCAGCAGTGCTTTACTATACCTATTCTTAGGCTGAAGCAAGTCAACACTTCGCATTACTCGCCTTTTGGTCAACACTCTCAGGTATTGTAGCGTGACAGACGCATGGTCATAGATAATATGGCTTGCTATGTTGTTTTGGGCTCGTCACAAGCGTTCGTCGTGTGGATCCCTTGGGGCTATGGCCCGTGCTCGGCGAATCGGCGGTGCCCGCAGCTCCCCAATCTTCCTCTTTGCCAGTTCTGACTTCTACCAGCATTACGTGACTGATCTTCGCTTTTACAGGGGTATCGAGCGCATAAGACGTCTCTTCTCCTTCTGAGAATCACTTATAGAGCTGCCTCTTATGGCTGGACTCCTCAACTCAATCTACGCGTCCGTTAAACTCCTCTTCGAAACCGAGAGCAACAGACTAACTCGGGGAACAGCACAATTGTGCGCCGGAACTACACTTTTCTCGGCACGATATTCATTGGAGCTTTCGCAACGGAAATGTATTATCACTCAGCAATCGTGGGATGAGGACTTCGGTGCTGACAAAGGCGGCAGTGCCTTCGAGACCTCCGCAAACAAGCTATGGGACCAAATAAACAAAGGTGTACGTGTCCAGGCGATCGCAAGAAGGTTCTGATAAATAAACTGAATGTGATTTGCAGCGGCAATGGAAGGACATTAAATATAGGTACCTGAACCAAGGAGGGGACGACGAGTAAAGGCTTTTGAGCTGGAGGTTGGCGAGCACAGATTCAGCGTGGAATGAAAGAAAAACGATACAGTGCATGGCTGTGTATGCAACGCGACACCTGTAGAATTAGTCCGAAGGAAATTTGGTGAATCCTACTGTTTAGTTGTGCCAGGCGCAGATGGATGCGGAAGCAAAGCTTCAATGCGGCTGTAGCGGTAACATTTTGAGGTGCCTTGTCATTGATGCATTCCGCCTATGTGAGCGCGTAATTGAAGTTAGGCAAATCGCGGTAATCTCGTCCAAACTCTGTACATTTTGTTTTCCATCATCACTGCCAGCGCCCGTAAATTTTACGTCATTACAAACACCCATGTATGTTTAACCGTTCGTGTGAGGTGGTGTGGCAGCTTCGACCTTGAAGCTCCAGTTTCAGCCTCAGGCCCCTCAACCCTTACATTACAGCCAACAAGGCACCACATCTTCGAGAAGAAAAGTGGCTCTTTAATTCCTGTTACGAAATTTGAGAAATGCCCTCGACTTCAAAAGAGGAGCGTACTTTGTTGCATGAGCTCTTGACTCAGCCGTTCAAATTCGAGCACCGCTACACCAGCCAAGCAGACTGCGAACTACGGAGGACGCTCTTCAAGTCACTGGCCAAGCATCGCGATGACTATCTACGCCTCTTCTTCCCAAATGGAATTCCGATAGACCAGTCGCAGCCATGGTCGCTCAGAAAAGCGCAAGGAGCGGAAGAAGGCGCCGAATACACCGCTGCAGCGAAAGGGACTGCTTGTGGGCATATCTTTAGGAGCGGCGAGAGCACATACCACTGCAAGACTTGCGCAGCAGATGATACATGCGTTTTGTGTGCAAAATGTTTCGAGAGTAGTGACCATGAAGACCATATGGTCTTTATTTCTGTCTCACCGGGGAACAGTGGCTGCTGTGACTGTGGTGACAGAGAAGCATGGCGGAAAGAGGTGCAATGCTCTATACACACAGCCGGCCATGATTCACTGAAGCAAATGGGCAAAGAGAAAGCGCCAGTAGGATCACTTGGCTCTCAACTGCCGGCAGACCTCGTAGAATCAATACGCATGACAATTGCCCGAGTAGTGGATTATCTCTGCGACGTGTTTTCTTGCTCACCAGAGCAGTTAAGACTGCCAAAGACTGAGATAACAATCAGAAATGATGAACGACTGTCGAGGTTGGGAGGCATTTATGGAGAGGAGCCAGTAGAGCAGAACCCCGAGTTTGCCCTAGTTCTTTGGAACGACGAGAAGCACACTGTGGACGATGTGCAGAACCAAGTGGCCCGAGCCTGCAGGCAAAGGAAGAGTTTCGGTTTTACCAAGGCCATGGAGGTGAACGACATAGGCAGATCGGTTATTAAGTACTCCCATGATGTACAAGATCTTCTAGCCTGTGCCGAGGTCATCGAACAAATTAAGGTCACAGTTACAATTCGATCGGCAAGAGATACATTTCGGGAGCAGATGTGTGCAACGATCATAGATTGGATTGCAGACATCTCTGGGTGTGCAGTCGGCAATGACCCTCACATCCTCCGGAATATCGTCTGCGAAGAGCTGCTCAAACCGTGGCGGACAGGGAGTCTTGCTTCAAACAAAGACATCGGCCAAGCTGGTATAGATGACCATGAAACTGAAGAAAATGATAAGCTGAGAAGGCATTTTCGACAATTCATACAGCCATTACAGCCTGCAGCAACCGTCATCCGGGTAGAGGTTGAGACTGACGATAATGCGGACGACGATGATAATGACGAAGAGGAGAACGAAGATGATGAGGCTGAATTCGATGATATGGATGTTGAAGAGGAAGGTATGGACGTTGAAGTTGGCGATCTTTCTACCGCAGCGAATGCTACCATAGCTCCTCAGTCGGCTGACGCAGCCAACATGGACATCGACTTCTTTGATGAGAATGAAGGTTTTACGGAAGGTTTTAATACCGCTTTGGCCAGATATCCTCCTCCACCATTGCAAGCGTCGACCACAGGTCACCGTCGAAGAATTCTTACTCCCACGGATAGTGACGATGGCGAACCAGAGCAACCAAGACCTGTCCCAGACGTACCTTACAGCAACCTCCCACAAACACCTATGCCTAAGAATAAAATTCGGCCCATGGTCAAGCGTCCAATTACAGCGAGCAAGCACTGGCGGGAGAAGCCTGAAGGTTTCAAGGGTCCTCGACCACCGGAGCCATGTGAAGACTTATGGCAGCGTGTTCGACTTGACTTCCTAATTCTTTACGATCTACGTCTTTGGAAAGTCTTGCGTATTAGCTTACGACACCTATACATCACTACAGTCGTTACAATACCGCATTTCAAGCGCATTCTGGGTCTGCGCTTTGCTGGCTTATACACAAACCTTGCGCAGCTATATTTGATCGCAGATCGCGAGCCGGATCACAGTATTATCAATCTGAGCGTGCAGATGCTGACGACACCAACAATCACTCAGGAAGTGGTGGAACGCGGTAATTTTCTCACCAATCTCATGGCAATCCTATATACTTTTCTTACTACCCGTCAAGTCGGCTTTCCGACGGACGTGAACCCCAAGGCTACTTTGGCATTTGATGCAGGTGCTGTCACAAATCGAAGAATGTTTCACTTCTTCCTGGATCTTCGGTGGCTGTTCCAATCTGAGTTTATCCAGTTCAAGATGCGTACCGAACAGCGTTATCTTCTTCAATTTATTGACCTAGTGAAACTCCACCAAGGGTTATGCCCCAATATCCGAGCCACTGGTGAGCATGTGGAGTATGAGTCTGATGCATGGATTAGTGCAAGCATGATTGTTAAGGAGATCAATAAACTCTGCAAGCAGGCCGCGAAATCTTTTGAGCCGAAACCGGAAGCTAATGACCACAACATGCATCTTCAGCGTGCGCTGAGGACGGTTGCACAAATAACGATGATCAATTCTTTTGGTTATGAGCGCAAGCGGTTCATTGCGGCGGAATTGAAAGATGATCTTGCATGGCACGACGTTGGACCATTCGAGGATGGTGGCACCATCTATAGTGTTCCAAGTTGTGTTGTGCAAAGCGAGCCAATGAGTTTCCACCACCCGCTTCACTACTTGCTTTCGTGGCTCATTGAACACGGAAAGGATATGAGTCGAGACGAGATGCGATCGCTGCTCAACTTTTCGCCTGATGATCTGAAAGATCCATGGAATTCTGCGCGGCCCGCCGCAGCACCTCGCGATCTTACTCCAGATCAACTTCTATGTGCGATCTTTGATCATCCATTAAGAACATACGTTTGGTTGGCGCAAATGAAGGCCGGTATGTGGGTACGGAATGGCATTACATTACGTCATCAGGCACACACATATCGCAGTGTTAACCATCGCGATGTGGGCTATCAGCGGGACATTTTCATGATTCAAACTGGCTTAGCCATCTGTGGTGCAGAGAACGAGAGGCCAGGCGAGCGCTTCTTGGCTCAGATCATTGATCGATTTCAGATGAACGCATGGTTCAAAGGCGACTATTCAATCGTTCAAGGCTTCGATGACAGCCAACAATTAGACGTCATCGAGGACATGTTCCATCTTCTGGTCATTGCACTAAGTGAGCGTGGGAATCTTGTCCCAAATACCGAAGGGCGGGAGCAAAACGACAGAGTCCTTGAACATGACATTGCTCATGCCTTATGCTTCAAACCCCTCTCGTTTTCAGATCTTGCGAGCCGCGTTACTGACAAGGTGGGCGAGTCTGACGATTTCAATCGCGTCTTAGAGAATATGACTGTGTATCGGGCGCCGGAGGGCTTGTCTGACACGGGAACCTTTGAACTTAAGCAGGAGTTCATCTCGCTCGTGGATCCCTACTATGCACATTATTCCCGTAATCATCGAGAGGAGTCAGAAGCCATCTATAAAAAATATATGTCGCAGAAGACGGGAAAAGCCATCGAAGATATCGTGTATGAGCCAAGCCTATTAGATATACCTTCTGGACTCTTTGCTGGCCTTGCAGCGTTCACGAATACGCCCTTATTTGTGCAGGTGCTGTGCGCAGCATTAAATTTTGCTGCTGGAGCACGTGCTTATGCCCCAACGCTCCAGGCGACTAGGGTTGAGACTTTCCTCCACATGGTTCTTCATCTGATCATGATAGCGACTATAGAGGATAAGAACACCATATCCTGTGATGGTGGCTTTATAAAATTGGCCATGTCATCCCTTAGTCGATTGGACAGCGGGCGTGGTGAGACTGTTGTGTCTTTGCTTGTGAGCTTGTCAAGCATGGATGATTATGCATCATGCCATCCAACTATCAGGCACATTTTGAAAAAGATGCAATCTCGCCATCCAGAGAAGCTCGGCAAGCTTGTGGGGTCATTGGATGCTTTCCTTGATCGCAAGGACACAGGCTCCCCGGCATCGCTCTCTGCTGAAGATAAAGAAAAGAAAAAGCAGGAGGCTCTTGCAAGACAAGCCAGAGTAATGGCCAAGATGAAGGAACAACAGAATACTTTCATGCAAAGCCAAGGTTTGTCAGCTTTTGGTGCTGAATTGGACGACTTCGACGATATGTCTGTGACTGAGGAGCCAGAGTGCATTGAAAGGAAAACTTGGAGCTATCCAACAGGAACTTGCATTCTTTGCCAAGAGGAGACGGATGACCACCGCCTGTTCGGTACCTTCGCTTTCCTGGGCGAGAGTAATATTTTGAGGTCCACCCCGACAGATGATCCAGACTTCGTCAAAGAGGTAATCGACACGCCACCCAATCTCGATCGGCCAGCAGAAGCAATCAGGCCGTTTGGTGTAGCTGGAAGTAACAAGCGCACTGTTGAAAAAATCACGTCAGACGGTCAGATTATCGTTTTCGAACGCCAAGGCCTGTCAAAAGGGTTTCCGCGCCACAAAATTGCGTACAAAGGACCGGTATCCACTAGCTGTGCGCATATCATGCACTATAGCTGCTTTGAAATGTATCTAACAGCTACATCTCGCCGTCATCTGCAGCCAATAGCTCGGAATCACCCCGAACGAATAGAACTGAAAGAGTTCATTTGTCCACTTTGCAAGGCACTTGGGAACACGTTCCTGCCAGTAATATGGAAGGCTAAAGAGTGTGCATACGAGCATGAGTTACACGCCGCGAAGAATTTTTCTGACTGGCTAGTCGAGACTGTATCTGGCTCATACACTGCAGATTTATCATTTTTGGACGACAGAAATCCTGAGGCCCTGCATAGACAGGCTCAGATGCAAGAGATCTATACCAACAGATCCTCACAACATGTTGCGAAGAGCTTCGCTCCATCCCTTGTTGCCAGCATGCAGGAATTGACGCTGGAAACTTCGTCACCTACGGCTTCATCATCTGAGAATCGTTTCGGACTGAGAAGAGGCTACAGTCTCTCGAGCTTATTCAGATTGGGTCGTCACAATTCGGAGAGCTCTATCGAACCTGGGTACTCAACTCAAAATGAGCAAACTCCGAGAATGGCAGAATTGGTGAGCGCTTACATCCGGATTGAACAAACAATTCGGCAAAATAAACTTGGTAAAGAGATGGAGCACCGCATAGGCAGCACGCTCAGCATTATCAACCCCATCCAATCGTTGTCGCGCGCTCTCGGGTTGACCGTCTCTGCATTTGAAATTGCTCATCGTGCGACTGGGAAGATGCTTGCGACATCGTTGATAAATGACTTGTCTGAACAGACGCTGACTCATTTGAGGATTCTTTCGGAGACGATCGAGTCATTCTTGGCTATCAATGTGCTACGACATCCAAACGGTAACATTGCAGCTCGAGAGACAGCTAGGATGCGTGATGTTATGACCGCCCAATTATTCGGCGTCGACAGTGACATCGCGATGATTAAGATCCAGGAGTTGGATGGCTTACTATTTCAAGACGACATTTTCCTCTTCTTTGCCGATTGGCTATCGCTCATGGCACCCGATGTAGCAGAGGCATCAGAGATTCTTCAACTCTGCTACTGGGGTGAAATTACAAAGGCAGTCTTCGTCTACAAGAAAATAGTCAAGCAGTTTAGTCCAAGCGTTACATCTGCTGCGAAAAACATGGAATCCAGTCGCCCGTTCGATATAGCCGTGTCTGCGATGGCAATTAATGATATGAGAGACCCTTATGCCAGATTTCCCTTGTCGCAACTGCAGCTGGAAATGTTAAGAACTATTGTGGATCGTTATGCGCTGACATTCTTGCGAAAATCTATCGTCCTGATGCACGTCAGATACGGCCTGGATTTTGAGTGCCCGTATAACATTGATCCCGAGGCGCCGGAGCTGGAACGGCTTACAAACCTGCTGCACGTCTCATCCATAGACCAGTTTTGCACATTGTATAATTCCCACGGTGCTGGTGCGGACCGACTGCGGGAGTTTACGAAGCGTTGGATATCGCAGGCCAGTATGATTACCGAGCATGAGCCTCAAGGCTCACCCTCGATTAATATGTCGCATCCGGCGATTTTTGAGCTTGTTGGCCTCCCGAAAAATTACGACACCCTAACCGAAGAGGCCATCAAGCGAAAATGTCCAACAACTGGCAAGGAAATCACTGACCCAGCTATTTGTCTCTTCTGTGGTGATATATTCTGCTCTCAGGCTGTATGCTGCATGAAAGACAAGAACAAAGGCGGCTGCTATCAACACATGCAAACGTGCGGGGGCAAGGTTGGACTATTCATCAACATCAGGAAATGCATGGTACTCTTCATGCACGGCCCAGGCAATGGCAGCTGGGCTCACGCGCCGTATTTGGATAAACATGGCGAGCCGGACCCGACATTGAGGCGGCATCATCAGTTGTATCTCAACCAGAGGCGTTATGACAAGTTGCTGCGAGACGTGTGGTTGACCCATATGATACCCACGGTAATTTCGAGAAAACTGGAGGCCGACATCAATACCGGCGGCTGGGAAACGCTGTAGCAGAAGGATGGATGGCCCTCGGAGTCGGCACTCACATGTGGTACGATCGTAAAATGCTCATTTTTGCTAATTCCTAACTGTATTATGGATATTAACCCATTCCATTACTCGTGCTACATTTTCTAGAGTGCGTACGTGAAGCGGCGTCAGCCCATGCCAAATGTTCTCTTTCGGCGCCCGAAGCTCATGTCGTTATGCATCATTGCATAGTATAGCACACGCCTTGCACACCGCTTACAATTCGACAGGGTTTTTCCTGCGGGCACGATAGACCGGCGTATTCCCTTCGACCATTGGCCCCATCGAAGAAAATGGGTACGTTTAAATCGCAGATGCTCACGCCATCCTATCGATTCTCGCGCCCTCTCTCTGACATGGGTCTCTGAACTGTGCTCTACAGGACTAGGAGCATGATTGTCTCTTACGACTCGCAAGCTGGCTTTCGACACTAGATACACCTCTGCTCGACATAAATCACGACCCCGGCAAGTCGCCGCCGTACCGTGCCGGCTCGAGTTCGCTTGTGGTCGGCAATCCTTCAACCGTGCATGCCGCCCCTCCGAGTGTTCGCAATGCCAGGGATACACGAGCGTGAGATATGCAGGCACACATAAGGAGCCGAACGGCTTTGAGAGACGACATCAGCACCTGCAACACTGCAAGCTCGCGCGGTCCATCTGCCGCTCATGTTGTCGTGTGGATGCCGGGAGTGGACAGCAAAGCGTAAATAGTTATAACAAACAATTATTTAGACCTCTGGCCTGTGATCGACGTCTCCTTAGAACGCAATCGGCATAGAACGAGTCAATTCGCAGAAGCTAAAATAGCCTAGCCTTGCCCCGTCCAAGCTTCCGACCCCTTGTTCGTGAAGTGACCCTGACTTTGACCGACTGCAACCTCTGTCGGCAATCCAGCGCCTCTACGCCTTCATTATCGTGCGAGTGTTGGAAACTTCAGTCGTGCAGACTTACGCAATATCGGCTGGCGCATAATCACCAAGGGCTGTGGGAGAAATATCAAAACACCCGCACCACAAACCTTACCCTGAAGAGCGCGGGATTGGCCGGCCGCGCGTGAAGACCCGATACCGTGAATTGTTTTGAAGACGTTTGGGATCCCTCGGCTCCTGCGTCAAGAACACCTCCCAAAACAAGGGGGCCCGCCGCAAGTTCCAGTGGCTACTCTCGTGGCTCGGATTTTGATTCGAGGGAAGAGAAGGTACTGACAAGTGGCGTTGTATTGGTGGGCTACGCAGCCGGGCATTGTGGATTGAGGTGCGAAGGAACGGGATCGACCACGCGAGCAATGGCGTGGGCTTGAAGAGATGAAGTGAATAGCATCTTGCAGAAGAGTGGCACAAACGTCAAGCCTCGATAGATCGCGTATCACGAAGTCGCGCTGGGTAGGCGCCTCTGTGCAGCGGCCGTCGCACAGCGCTGGCGATCAGGACTCCACCTTGCCACAGGCTGGCTGAGACGAGGTCTGCAACGCAGGACAAATTTGTGCATCAGGCCCGGGGTCTGCGAACTGCCCGTCATTTTTCGGATAGGTGCTGGCGCATGAGGCGGGAGTCAACGTGCGTGTTGGCGCACAAGGCGCATGCGTAGGGCTGGGACAGCGTAGCGAACGATGATGCATGGCAGCACTGCTCCTGTCTCAAGCGGGAGTAACAGCAGCCATGCTGCTACGGCATCCGCGCTACCGAAACACCATGCCAGGGCCGGTTCGTTGTCCTCCTCTTCTATCGTGACCGTCAAACGGGCTGGCTCAATTAGCTCCGCCAGCTCAGGGCCTCGTACTTCGACGGCGCCAATGAGATCGCAAAGCCCTGGCGAGCTTTCACTGATTGCGCTTCGGCTTGGCCGAGATCACATAGCAGAGGATCACAAACGGAGGAAGAGCATTGCGGTCGAATCGTCCGGTCCAGGCGAAGGCGAAGGGTTGAACAATCTGAATCGATGGTCGCACTCGACAAATTCAAGCACAGCATCTATCGGCATCACGCGAAGAAGTCGCTCCAGCAGTGGCGTTGCTCCGCAGTCCCAATCAAACCATCAATTTTCACAAATTGGCACTGAGACCGGTCTTGAACATTCGCCCAGATCGAGCCCTCACCGCCAAGGTCAAAATTCACGACCGGATTTACGAAATAACTTGTATTCGCCTAAAGGGGGAGTAGATGGTGTTCGTGCCCGGCCATCACGGCCAGATCTCTTTGCGAACTCACTCACGGCTCTTCCGCCTCTACACATTACTCCTTCTCTAACCGATCCGAACGATACTGAATCTCCATCCACGATCGCGACAGTGGCCACACCATCAACCCATTCCTCATACTCGCATTCTTATACGAATGATTATTTTGGCGAAGATGGCATGTCACCACGTAGTGCGGCCAAAAACAAAAAGCCGGTTTTGATACGCAATTACACTGCACCAATGTCGCAATTCAGCCACCAATCATTGCAGTATGGTGAGGATCTGCAGCAGGAACAGTGGCATCGAAGGGAGCAAACGTCGGAACCACGCGACCATGTGTCACGGCCGAGCGGCATAGGAGAAAGTCACACCGGACATAAGAGGTCAAAAACACGCGAGGTGCGTGAGAAGGACAAGAAGGCTATGCTCTCAAAAGCTTTGCAGCAGGCTAATACCGCTGTTCTGCTTGACAATGCCCAGAATTTTGAGGGTGCTCTTGAAGCATATACAGATGCTTGTCGACTTCTCCAGCAGGTCATGGATCGAAGCTCTGGAGCTGACGACAAGCGAAAGTTGGAGCAGATTAGAATCACATACACAAACAGGATTGAAGAATTGCGGCAATTAGAGATGAGCCGTCCACCTACGTCAGATGACAAGGACCTACCAGCCCGACCGATGAGTGACGACAGTATGAACATGAGTCCAATTAATGTTACCTCAAGCCCAACCTTTGAAGCGGTGCAGGATTCTGCAGTAATTGGCACGGCGACCGCAACAAGCATCGCGGACGTTCCCAAACTGTCGTGTCCTAAGAAAGATCGAAATAGCTTCTTTCTGCAGACCTTGGAAGCTGACCAAGACTCTTCTCAAATGCATTCTCAAATGGAAGAACATTACCGTGAGACAGCACAAATTCAGACAGATGAGAAAAGCATACGAGGTGGTGCTTTACGAGAGTCAGACGTTATCCCACAAACATTACAAATACCAAGTTCGGAAGATAGCAAGTACATGCCAGCTCCACTCTCACCTCGAAAACCGCTATCTCCCCAGCTCGAACCAGAAGCCGACGAAGCGTGGAATAAGGAAACGGAACAGCCGTTGAGCAAGCTCACCGTTTCTCAACAGGCGACAACGAACAATGACAACTCAATGACATGGCTCGATACAATCGATGAATCAGGGTCAGATTGCGCATCTGTTCATTCCGTTTCTCAAGGTGAGCTACGTCGAAAGCACATTCGTCATGCAAGCGGAGAGACCGATCCCGACTTTGACGCTGCCTTCGATGCCGCTGTCGAAGCAGCTTATGACCAAGGATTCGAGCCTGACTTAGAAGCCCGGAAAATCCGGAATACATCAGTCAAGCACGGGGAAAAGACATCGGTTCTGATGCCAAATAGCGAGGTTCGAGAGGTTTTGTCATCGACGAATGACTTTTATCCTGGTAAGTCGCTTGCGCAGGAGCCAGAAGACGATGAAGAAGAACGACTGCTAGACGAGATCACCCAAGATTACGCGCAGGGTTTCAACTTTGACCTATCAAGCAAGTCTGCCCTTCCACGCCAATCAGACTCAAGTGGCTATTCAAGAAGCACTTGGCAGAGTTCACAAGTATCCAATGGTGGTACCACAGCTGCAACATCGTTGTCCACGGTTGCAGAAGACACGCTGCCTGTACGCCTTCTTGATGATGGGCCAAGCGGTACACCATCATCCGTATCAATCTTAAGGCAGGATCAGCTTCCTCCCTCAGCCCCTCCCATGACTGCGTTGCCACAGCCGCCAAACACCAGCACTCTTAGTTCGGGAGTGCGCAGCCGTAGAATGTCGGGCCAGGCAAATCCAAAGCCGCTGAAGATTGAGACAGCGGGCAAGCCAGAACAGCGAAAACGCGCATCGACATTCCATCACTCAGTGAGCCCATTGCTTGGCGACGAAGAACAGAAGACTGCATTCGACAGTGACTTTAAGTTGGGCGCCACCCTGGAGCCTACAAAGTCAAAGGATTCGAACCACGAAAATATTCTGAAGTCTCCGCCATCTCTAGATATGCGTGAGGCGGTTGCAGAGACCAGTCGTCGTCCTCAGGCATTTGGAGCTGCAGACTCGCGACGGAGCCTTGATAAGTCTCCTGGAGAACTTCGCTCTACAAGACCGAGCATATTTCGGAAGAATAAGTCCTCCGTCAGCTTACGCGAACATACCGTGCTTTTATCATCCCCGGAGGACTTGGCACCGTCAATCGTGACGCCGATGAGTTCAACCTTCACGGTGACCCACTCCAAACGACAACAAGACCCGTTGACCTCGCAAAGAGCTAAATTTACGTCGTTGGACGTTGGTGCCGGCAATCTTCTACAATCTGGAGGAGCTTACCTGTTCGACACCAGCTTGACATCCAATCAAAACCCGAGCTCACCACGTTCACCCATCAATAGCGCGCAACCCGCGTGCCTGGAACCTTGCCCAGACTCCTTCCTTCTGAGACCATTCTGGCTCATGCGCGCCATATCGTCCACTCTGACGCATCCCAAAGGCGGATTTCTCACGACAAGGCTATTTGTGCCCCGGGAAGTGTGGCATACACGTGGTGTCAAACTCAAATCGTTAGAGGACAAGGTGGCAAATTGCGATTTGCTCACCGCTGCACTTGGCCGCTTAGCTGGTGTAGATACCTATGATGCTGACGCCATAATGGAGGAGTTACAAAATTTCGAAGAGGTCATGGAGCGCGTGCAAAGTGCGCTATCAAAGAAACTCGGCGGTGATGTTGGCTTGCACGGAGTGACAGGACTCTTCAAAGATGCTTCTGGCATCAATGCGTCAGGACCTACCTTTCATCCCGGCTCAGACGCTGTTAGTGGTGCGGAGAAAATCACCAAAGGTAAGGAAGGGAAAGGCTACCTTACTTCCTGGAGAAAACTGCGGAGCAAGAGCTCTGGCGCGCCATTGTCCACATCACACCTGGGCAAAACTACTGAGAAAGAGGCATTGCTAATGTCGTCCGTGCCAATGACGAGCTTTGTCCCAGTAGAGCGCCGTGGTCACAAGAAGGATGTTCGAAATCTAGCCTTCGAAGGACCACAGAGAGAATACATGGGATCTTTGGCGCGATTGTTCGAAGGTGCCCAAATTCTAGGTGAGTAATCCAAACTTTTCTCTGCATCGCTCTGGTGTGTGTACCCGTCAAAGCAGATTGAGGCGTACGCGGAGACAAACGGGCCTACACATAGGGAAATCCACAGGGCTAACAACTAGTCACACGCATGCAGATCAGATTGCTCGCCAAGTCGAGGATCCGGGGTTGAAACACTCGTCGCCTACACATGTCGGCTTGGAGCTGAGCATTCGGCACGCAGCCGAGTTTTTTGGCTTCTATATTTGCCGCTTCGTGCTCGCGGACCTAGGCACGCTACTGGACAAATTCGTCAAGCGAGGAACAGAGTGGGTTCTCGCCTGATCAATGACTTTGACGCTCTTTGTTCAACTCGCATACACATACGCAGGGGAGAATGTATTGGGGTGCGTGGGAGTGTGATGATGTCGCACCATGGTTCGATGTCCAATTCGCAGTAGGGGGAAGGTCTTGCATTTTCGAGCCTGTTTTCTGCCCCCCCGTTCTTGATTCAGTTTTGTTCTATTTTCGTTGCGATGATATCCACCTGTTGCTGATCCTCTTGTGTTGGAATAGATTGAGAGGGAAACAGCCTACTAAATCATTTGGTCCGAAGTACGCAACACGATGTGAAAGATTCCAATCAATTTGAACTGGCCTATACACTGCCATTTGAGCTCATCAGCCTGACCTCTACAAGTCGATAGTTGAACGTGATGAACACCATGTATGCTATTGTGTAGTACATTGGCCCTTCGCAACTTCGTGCCTCTTGATGTGGACGCTAACATCTGCTTCACCGTATCGCCAAGTGTTCTTGAACACAGCTGGAAACATCGCGGCCCGAATTGAAGCATCTGCTGCCACGTGCTGAAGCACGTTCTACTTATAAGGGTTGAACCAGCAAATCGTTGCTCATGGGTTCCAGGTGTCCATCACGCACATCGGCAACGGGCGAAGAAAGCGTTCGTTCATCGAAGCGCCTTATTTCGCTCTAAATCGATCGATCCATCATAAGAAGGATAAGAGCAACGGCATGCTTTGTCCTGAGGTGCCTCTGAGTTATTGCGGAGCTGATAAATTAGACTGGCTTGCAATCACGTGCGTGTATCTTTGCCGTGTAATGCCCCGTCTTCCTGTCTTCTAAGTCGAGCACGACATCCTGCGTAACCTGTTAGAGCCCCACACGTGAATGGAATTAAAGAATCTTCGAAGTACCATAGTCTGAACTGTGTGCAGACATCCAAGTAGCCAGCCTTGGACGCAAATGATGACCTCTGGAGGAGACGGTTGAGCGTTTGCAGCGGCGTATTCGACGGCTCGGCGGTGCTCGCGGGCGACAGCACAATGCTGCATTTCTTTTTCTGGCGGTGTATCTCATCACACTTTCGGACAAGGACAACAGAAACGTTCCGTAGCACGCCAGAGATGCTTCGGAGGCATCCGGACGCAGTGTTGTGTCAAACAGGCCAAGGCATAATTGGAAGTCCATATCGGTCTTTCCGTACTGACTCAGAGGCTGTCGACAGAATTCGCTCACGACCGCGAATGCTTGCACGCAGCACCCTGACCCCTATTTAAGTGACTGCGAGCGAACAGTGGTGGCAAAAGCCCGCTGTTCCTAGACTGGACTTTGAGCGAATGCTGTACCGGCGCGCACAATGATTGATTGCAATGTCTCTGGCTCAACGCAGAAGGGGGAGAGGTGGATGGAGGGCGTGGTGTAGATATATATGGAAATGCCGGTCTTCCCATCACCGCCATATTGAATGGAGGATACGTAAGACATATCAGCAGAGCCACCTCTGCTGCATTACTGCCCCGTTTTCAAGCATAGACGACATTGAAGGGTGACACCGAGGCCAAGTAAGCGGCCCTGCGAATTTTGATAGGCCGGTGCCAGGCAATTCCTGCCAAACATCGTCCTCCTGACATTTGGTCCTGCTCCCGAAGCGAGGGCGAGGAAGCGCAGAGACCGCGTAAAGTGCGGGCTCGCTTATGGACACAAGCCTCACAGCGTGGGCGGAGGTGAGATGGGCATGTAGGCACGACCCGTGGTACACACTCCATCCTGGTCCTGCCGATGGCCATGCCCGAGCAACGGTATCAAAGGCCGGTAGCGAGGGCGCACGCGACGTTTCAATCATCGCTCGGCATTGAACCCGGGCCCAGGCGCCGGACAGTCACTGCTGGCGTCGACGGCCGAGCGACGGATGGGAACTTTTGATCGCCGGCCGTCGTCGGAGGCGGCGACGTCCATGGAAGGCGTGGAAGAATCTAGTGGACGCCGCCGCCAGCTTCCGACGTCCATTTCGGTACGCAAGCGAGCTTCGCGATGCACATCATCCGCGCCACTTCTGGACGAGGATACTGAAACACATGCCGCTGGGCCCGCGCACAGGGCTGGAAGTCGTCACTTCATTACAGGAATTCATCATGTCGGCACGCCAGAGACGACCGCCCTCCTGCATTACACCGGCATGTTGCCATGTGGACCGCTTCGTGCTGTCCACACTCAAGCATGGCGAGCATGGCACTCGGTGGATCACATCGAACCAAGCCCTTCACGAAGGCTACAGCGGATCTCCCGTCAACGTAGCAGCAACTCGTTTGGCCTTGCCCGCTCGATCGAACTCCATTTCGCTATGTGTTCGTTGTTGACCAAAACCCTTTTTTGGCCCTCCCTGGCCCATAGAATTGGAGCCCTCTGCCCTCGCCAATCTGAGACAATTACGAGCTCTCGCGCCTCTCATCGCCATGCCTGCCGAGTACCGAGCGGTGCTCTGATCTCTCTAACCGACGTTGCATTAGGTGCATGTGCATATAGTCATTTCGTCGTACCTCGTTTACGGCAATGCAGATCACCAGACAGATGCATGATCCATGTCCAGGATGTGTGGTCATCAGTACGGAGGCCAACCCAACATGTCCACTATTAAATTACCGGATCAGACGTTGAATTCGGTCGTCCGACAGTCCGGCTGTACGCTGAGACGGAACCGTCTGACGTCCAAACCCACCCACAAACCCAAACGGGAGCCCCCGCTGCTCTCCCCCGCCCTCTGCCCTCTTCCCCCCCCTCTCTTCCAACCACCCCTTACTTACGCACAACCGTCTTTCTCCCACTCCGGAAGTGGCGTACGGGACGATAAGCACCAACATCGCGCGTCTCCGGGACGGCAAGGCAGCAGCGATGCCATCCTACATAGTAATAGGTGTTTTGGGCCTCATCTTCATCTATATCATCCAGACTTACCTCGCATTCGCAAGAAACCTCGCGGCCGCAAAGCAGTCTGGACTTCCCTACATATGTACGTCATACATGTCGACGTGCCGTTTCCAACTTGGGACAACTAATCACGCTCGTTTGCAGGCACTCCGGTGTACACATTTAATCGCGCCTGGTTAATCACTCACCGCATTTGGCTGCCATGGCTTCAGATGTTGCCCAAATCATGGACGCATCCATGGATCGAGTGAGGACTGCCGCATAATGCATCTCTGATCCAAATGACGGCCTCTCTAACACGGCCACTTAGGTACCTTACCCCCGAATTTGTCTGGGGGAAGAAATATGAAAGCTTTCGAACCATCGGCAGTGACATGTTTATTATTGTGTCTCCCGGCGCCAACACGCTGTATGTAGCGGACCCCGAGGCCGTCAGTCAAATTACGACACGGCGCAACGACTTTCCCAAACCCATCTGGATCTATTCGTCGGTCGACATTTTTGGAAAGAACGTTGTCAGCACCGAAGGTGCAGTTTGGCGGCATCACCGGCGCATTACCAGCCCTTCGTTTACCGAGAAAAACAACGAGTATGTGTGGGTAGAGTCGCTGCACCAGGCGCAAAGCATGCTTTCGGGATGGGTCTCCGCTGATGACGAGATGAGCAAGCCGATATGGGACGTGGCTGCTCAGGCAATGCGTCTCAGTCTACACGTCATCAGTCGAGCGGGCTTCGGCGTGCGTCTGCAGTGGCCGCACGAGGAGACGCAACAGCTCATCCCCGCAGGTCACACGCTCTCTTACAAGGATGCATTGAGCCTGTTGCTTGAAAATATTATTGTGGTCATGTTGACCCCTCGTTGGCTGCTGTCCCACTCACCACTGAAAGTCCACAAAGTCGCCAACGAAGCATTCGTGGAATGGGGCAAGTATATGCGAGAAATGTACTACGAGAAGCGTGATGAGGTCAAGGCGGGCGAGAGCCGACAAGGCATGGATCTGATGGGTGCGCTGGTGAAAGGGGCCGGCATCACCACAGAATCTATGAATGCCAATGCCTCCGCGGACCCTGAGAAGGGTGCGCCGACAAGGAAGCAGCTCTTGACGGATGAGGAGATTCTCGGCAACGCATTTGTGTTCATCCTGGCCGGCCATGAGACGGCGGCTAATACGATTCATTTCTCCCTCCTTTTACTCGCCATGCACCCGGCCTCCCAGCGCCGCCTGCAGAGGGACCTCGACGAAATCCTTGGCGACAAGCCCATCTCGGAATGGAACTATGACGAAGACATGCCCAAGCTCTTCGGCAGCATGTGCGGCGCAGTGATGAACGAGCAACTCCGCCTGATCCCTCCCGTGGTGGGCATTCCCAAATCCACGCCAGCCGGCAGCCCGCAAGGCCTCCAGTTCGGTGGCCGCCATGTCACCATACCCGCCGGCGCCTACGTCACGCTGAATACGGCAGCACTGCACCGCAACCCCAAATATTGGCCGCACACGTCCGTCGCTGACATGGATGAATTCCGTCCCGAACGCTGGCTGCTCGACACTGGAGCCGGCATTTCGAACGCAGCCAACGAGCAGGCGTACGCGACAGAGGAGGGTCTTGATTTCGACGGTCCGGATAAGCGCCCCGACACGGCCGCCTCGCTTTTCCGACCCGTCAAAGGCGGCTACGTCCCTTTCAGCGATGGCTACCGCTCCTGCCTGGGCCGTCGGTTCGCCCAGGTTGAAATCCTTGCCGTTCTGGCCGTCATTTTTAAAACGTGGTCGGTCGAGCTCGATGTGAGCATGTTCCTACGCGATGGTGAAGACCTGGACACGGTGAGTGAGACGCGCAAGCGAGAGTTATGGACCCAAGCGGAGCAGCGGGCGCGACATCTGCTGAAGACGGGCATGATGACCATCATCACCATTCAGATGCGCAAGGAAAAGGTGCCGATGCGGTTTGTCAAGAGAGGGCGGGAAAGGTTCGCCTTTTGAACCGTACGGTGGATTTTTCATCTGGATGATCCTTTGCCTTCACGGCTTTGAACCCTGCTGTTAGAGAAGGTTCAAGGGCTTCAGGTTGTTCCCACACGCCTGAAGTTTTTCTAGAGATCAGACTGGTGGTGAGAAACTAACAATGCATGTGTTTGATCTTACACGTGCGAGCGACGGGCCACTGTCATCGATTCTTTTGTGACCCGCGCGAACTTTTTCAAATTCCAACTTCAAGAATATGATAGAAGCCTTCTCGAACAATCCCAAAGCAAATTCGATTTGCATTTTTGTCGCTCGTTCCCGTAAGCAGCATGGCATAAAGGGCACAACGAAGAAGCTTACGACTATGGCCATTCAACACTAATACGGTCGCGGGATACCAAGCCCTACGAATTCGCTGAGAACCTTTTAAAGTGCTCACATTGGATTAAAAAAAAATAGGAAAAAAAAGGGGAAAAAAATAAAAGGAAAAAAAAAAAAAAAAAAAAAAAGAGGGATCCGTTCAACCTTGCGCTTAAAGGATTTAGGTGACCACACCTACAATACAGCCTCGTCATTCGAAACATCAATGGAACGGAATCCCGTCCCAGCTTTCAGTCTACCTCTGTGACCATCCGAACGTAAATTCACATAAGGCCCTATCCGCAGCAGAGACAAGCCACTTCCCAATGCGCTCAGGAACTGGCGAATGCGCACGATCCCATGTCTCTCTTCTGCACCGGCGCATGAGGCGAGATATCGAAGTCGAAGATGTCGATCGGCAGGCCCATGGTTGTGCACGCATTGGGAATATCGACGATGCCTGCTACATGTCCTTGCACGGGGGCGCAAGAGAGCAGCAGGTAGATCTGGTAGTCATTGTAACCTACAATCGGTTTGAAACAAGAATCCGTCAGTAGATGTTTTCAAATCCGGCGTCGAAAAATACGCTCCCCCTTCTGAGTCAGCAATTCTTTCTACTCACCGTAACGTCTCAGATACTCAATGACACGCAGACTCGTCTGGCGATATGCCACCGTCGCATCGAGATAATGCTGCTTGCCGTGCTCATCCACAGAGAAGCCTTCAAAGTAGATGTATCTCCCTGGACCAAACTGCGGCTCGACCGGGCCGGGGATGTAGATGGGACTCTTCATTCCAAGATGAGCCATCCCACCCTTCATCACGGAGAACTTGATTGTGATAACCCCGGCCATTTCGATGGCGCCGCAGAAGCTGATCTCGCCATCGCCTTGCGAGAAGTGCAGATCTCCGACTGAGAACTTAGCCCCAGCAACGTGCACCGGCAGGTACACCTTGCTGCCGCGCGATAGATTCTTGATGTCGCAATTTCCGCCGTGCTCCGGCCGCCCGGGAACGGTGCGGGCACCTTCCCTGCCCACTTTCTCCTTGATATCAGCCCCGCCGCTTCCCACGTGTACGCTCTGCGGGTTCGGCGGCAGCGCGACCTCCCGCCCCAGGTGACTGCACTCGGAGATGAGCTGTGCTTCGCGCGTGTTCCACATCTTGAGAATTTCTGGTGATGGAGCACAACCGAGAATGCCTGGATGGATGAGGCCGGCGAAGCGCACGCCGGGGATGTGGCGTGAGGAGCAATTGATGCCTTCGAAATCCCAAATGGCTTTGGCTCTGTAAACAATTACCACGAGAGAAAACGGTCAGCAAAAATGCTTTGAGAACATAAAGCTGCTCTCGCAACCAATCTCCACTTCTCCCTGACGATGAATAAAGATTGAAGTACATACGGTTTAGGATAAAGCTCGTCCAAAAACCCACCTCCATTCTCCTTCGCAAAAACTCCCGTGAAACCCCATGGCTGATCCTCCAACGGCTGCACATCCTGAATATCGACGAGAAGCACATCGCCAGGTTCCGCGCCTTCGATGTCGAATGGTCCGGTGAGGTAATGCACCTGCGTCAGGTCGACATCGCGCACGTCGTCGGCCGAATCATTGTTCTTGATCTGCCCGCCCGTCCAGTCGACACACTCGATTTTGACCGTCTCGCCGTCTTTGATGCTGCCGTAGCTGGGGACTGTGCGCCCCGCGGGCTTAATGTCAGGTAAACCGAAATCTGAAGGTCAAAATTGACGGAGAACGACGGTAAGAGGTTCTTACTGTCCGGGTGCCAGCGATTCTGTCCCGGAATGGTCAACATTTAGCGCTTCATGCCATTTCGTCCATGAATCGACCCCGCATACGCCTTGATGGACGAACTTACGTGCAGGTAAGGGAGCGTGGCAGGGTTCTTGTCCAGCTCGACCTTCGCCGCGTAGCGCAGTCCCTTCTCGGGCATATTGGACTGGGTCTAGTCCGCAATCACTGTCCAGGGCCGACGGTGTGATATGCAAAGATCGGTATGAGACGATCCAAAACGTCTTTCTCAACTCGACCGTTCAGACACACGGGCAAAATGCAGAACAAGAAATGAGGAGAAAGGGAAACGCAAATGCTAATACAAGGGCCATCTTGCTCTCTCCACCTGCCTACACCCATATCTACATCTTGGTGCGGGGCCGTCATGCTGGTGATCGAGAGCTCGACGCGCCTCTGCTGATAAGAATGGCATTGGCGTTAAGTAATGGAGAGGTAAAGGGGTCAGGCGATAAGAGGGGAGAGTTGGCCAGCCCGTAGGCGAGTTACGGCAAATGTATGATGATGGCAGCAAAAGGTCATTGATCCCAGCTTGGCCGTAATGCAAGTGGAGTGAGACAAGTTGCCAGCTTCCCAAAGCGGGGCAGCCGGAGCATCAGAGCTCGAAGCTGTCACGTGCATTTCACTATGCCGAGTGTGTCCATGTGGCCGCATGAGGAAGGTCGATACCACGACATGTAAATGTATAAATCGAGAGGGGCGGGAAATAAAGTGCATGTAATCGAACATTTTAAGACCAAAAAAACTATTGTGCTTTTTCTCCCCATGCTCGTTAGCAATAAATGGGAACTCAGCTCCCTTTTTCCTCCCGGTCGAAAGATAAATCCACTTCAACAATACAAAACCTCTAATCCGCGGAGTTGATGTTCTTGTTCGTTTTATTGGAAGGAGTGTGGAAGCGCAAGCAGACCATGAACCACCCGAGAATGTGCTGGAAGGACAAACCAATTCATTAGTTTTTTTCTTTTTCATTCTACAATAGTACCATTCGTAATACACTTGCCGGTGATAGTGTGCCGTGAGACAAAGTGACCCTATGCCGCCTTATGATTATCGATTGGTTTGGGGTTGCATGCCTCTAACAATGGATTGCATGAGATGCTTGAGACGGCAATCCAACACGTACGCTTGCGCGCGCAGAGTCCCATCAGATGAAGGTGGCATTCATGGCCTTTGGCAATGCACATCGCAGCATCGTGGATATCAGCTTCGCACCTTTACCTCACGACTGCTCACCCACACTTCCTAAAAGAAGCCGGCTCAAGTGAACTGCTTTCTTCCAATCTCATCTGCTCCAGCAGTCTGTCTTTTCGTCGGCAACGCGGATATGTTCAGCTTATCCAGCTTATCTATTGGCAAGCTCAAGAACTCATGCTTGTTCTCCCATCGAACGTCCTTGGCGCGAAACTCATCCGCTTCAGCAGGAGGCGGGGGCGGTGAGGTGATCTTGGTGACAAGGTACGCGGTCGAGGCTTCGGCGATGCCGTAAATGAGCACGCCTAGCAGCGGTATCTTGAGAATGAGGAAGAAGGCGAGGGCGAAGCCGTAGAGCACGCCCTCGCGGTCGTGAAACCACATTTTCTTCTGCGCCGGCGAGTAGCGGACGCGAGAGAAGTAGGGTTCGAGCTGGAAGAGGCAGTTGCGTCAACATCGATGCGGAATTGAAACCGTGGAGAAAGATGGGAGACATACCAGTTCGCGCATCAGGCTTCGGCTGCCAAAGTAGCTCTGCAGGAACATGACAAGGTATCGCTTTGGAATAAAAAAGCCGCTGCCAAAGACTAGCACAGCGGCCGGCAGACCAACGGCTTTGTTGAAGGTGTAGAAGCTGGCAGCGGGCAAGACGAAACGCCCGACGTACGGCACGAAGGACAGGAGATACACGCCCAAACTGAGCCCCGCCCGCCTCCCAAATCTCCACAGGAACTTGACCATGGCCTCATACGCGTCCACGCGCTCCTTTTTCTGCTTCGGTATGCTCTCGTACAGCTTCAGGTTTGGATAGTACATGGCACGGAGCCCGGCGGGATCCTCGCTGGCGTGTTTTTGCACGTATGTACGGTCCACCCACTCGAGCGAGTCCATGAACATCTGATCCATGGCGGGAGTAAGGTAACGAATGAAACTCATCAAGAAGAAAGGGACCTGCAGAACGGAGTGCTCCACGAACTCCATGCCGTCAATGACGTCGCGCTCCCAGGAGGCGTGCCCATCGTCATCGGCGATGAGAGACACGAGCCGGAGCAGAAGGCGGATTGCGAGTGTGGGTAGGGCGACGAGGAGGCGGATCGCGATGCCTGCCACCACGGCCAGAGCAGCCTGGCGATAGTGTGAACTGGTAAAGAGGGCAGGGTTTTGCAAGGCGCGGTTGGCGCCGACGAGGGTCAACTGGGCGCCACGTAGGATTGCATTGGGCTCGAAGGCACCGAGGAACGCGAAGTCATTATTCATCTTCGCCATTTTTTGTTTCGAGTCACGTTGTAGATGCAGTCGGATGGATGCGTGAAGCATTGAATATGACGTCGATGAGGGCGCATGGCGGAGCGGTTCCGCAGTGCAGTGTGCTGCTGTGTGGATGGGGAGTGGTTGGGGGATTGGGGTGGACGGATATATTCCCCTTACCTGAGGTATATACTTACAAATGTGTGGAGATACACGTAGATACCTGAAGTCTTTTCAAAAAGAGTGTTGAGAAGACGAGCCAGCGGCTCACATATGGCCAGATCGTCTCGCTATATGTACTCTTTGTCGTTCGCCCGCTAGCTCAATAGAGCCACGACAAAAGGCAATGTTGCCCTGTGTGGAAATTGCTGTTGGAGCCTCTAGTCTGAGAGTCGGACGAGGTCTCATGCTCGCCCACGGCAATCGCTCAAACCTCTATCGTTGACCTCATATATAAACGATAAGAACCTGGTTCATGAGTCAGTCTACAGCGTATTTTCACTTGACCAACCACGTATATCTAAGTTGCCCTGTAATGTCCTTCGGGCCGGCACGAGCCGCTGCAAACCCCGCTAAGCCTATCTGCCATCCAACTCCAGTTCGTTCTGTTCGGCAATCCACCCACAGCATGAGGCTGCAGCAGTATGGGCTAGGGCATTGGTGGTTGTTCCACCACTTCTCCTGCTCTTTCTTTCTCCAGCTTCTTTGAATAAACGATATATTCCCATTACCACCATGGCATCGACCGCTCCATCAACGCCCGAGAACGCGCGCCGTTGCAACCCTACCGCTCGCTCCTTCACGTTGCCCACCACGTTTGCAACGCCTCCGCGACCCTCTTCGACAGGAGCCGATGACATCGAGACGCTGTTTACCCACCCAAAAGCTCGGATCGTCAGATTCACAACGCGCGCAGGCGGCAGCAGTGGCTCCATGCCCTGGTCTTCGCCGACCGAGCGCATCATTGCGGTCGGGAAACTCCACATCTACACCGGACCAAATGGCTTCTCCTTCCTGCACGTGGGCGACCTGCTGCACACCTTTCGACCCCTGCCGCGCTGTCAGTGCTGGTGCGTAGATGGGGTGAGCATCTTTGCCTTCCGCGTTCTGCCTGACACCTATTATCGTGTCGAGCTGCCGAGCGCCACTCCCGCAGACCTTGCTCTTGCCGAACAGATGAAGGCCACGCTAGCCCAGATACTGAGCTATGAGCGCACTGCTTGCCCCTTTGCCCGCGGCTTTCCCGAGCTGACTCCTGAGGAGGAGATGCGGCGGAAGGGACGGCGGAAGAGCCATGGCCCAGCGAGACGGTGGAGGATGGATCGGGCGCAGAGCTGGAAGCCTGAGGACTGGGTGGAAGGGGAATTGTCCGGTAGTGTGGGGAGCTCGGAGGAAGACGAGGTGGGAACCGGAACACGAGGAAGCGATGAGGAAGACGAAGAGGCAGACAGGTCGGAGAGAGTGAAAAAAGAGCGCAGCTCGGATATCGAATCGACGTTACGGGTTCATGGACGAGCGGGTAGACGATCTGTGACGGCTTCTACGGCGTTGTCTCAGCTGCAGAACAGTATGCGTGCAGATGGTTCGGGAGATTCGAGAGATGATCAAGTCACGCCCGGCAGACTGGATGCGGCGAGGCTAAGGACTTTTCAATCCATTCCTACGTCTATGCCACCGTCACCCCCTGACTCGAGCTCCGGCCTGGAATTAGGAGATCCCCCTTCCCGTCTGCGAAGATTCGACAACGTTGCGGAAGGATCAAATGGTGTGGAGGCGGGGAAGAGTGATGAGCTTCAAGTTGATCGGGTTGAGGAAGAGGAAGAGAAGAGTAAGGATGAGGAGGAGGTATCTTCCCCACGGGTTGAAATACACGGTGCGTACGCGCGTATGGCTTACGCGGAGGATATTAAGCAACATGCGGCCGGTCGTGCGGATGAAAATTTGCTTGGGGCTATACATGGTGGGGTCAGAGTGCAGGAAACACGGGCTCGTGGTGAAATACAGGCCGATCGAGCCGGACAAGCGATCTCTAGCTGGGGTCGAGAAGCTGCACGGATCAACTCCATTCAGGATGGGCCGGAGACAGCATTACGCAATAGCGACATGGAAGCAGTCAAAAAAGGCGCAGAAATCCAAGCATCAGAAGAATCTATCCGAGGGAACCGTTTAGGAAATGATTCTGCCTTACCCCGGTTACAAACCTTACAACAGACTTCCGAAACCGAACTCGAAGCAGCGATCTCAGTCAAGACAGGAATGCGGTGCAGAGAGGCACACGTATCTGTCTATGATGAGGTCCCAGGCAATGAGGCCAAAGTGTTACACTCGCAGTCCAACGTTGAGCGCAGGCAAGTGGGAGATGTTTTGATTGAGACAATAGCAGACCTCGAAGAATCAAAAGCGTCTGTCCGTGACACACCACCGCGACTTCCTTCCCCGCTACCCGTACAACAGTCATCGCGACAAATTATAGAAGCTGAGCGAGACGCCGTACCTATCTCTCCAGCCGGCACAGACAAGAAATCCGATCATGAAGCAATGCTGGCAGAAGAGCCTCCCACCACCATTGCTACAGACGGTGAACCCAACCATATCCAACCCATGAATAATATACTTGATCCCACCACCACGTCCCCAGTCTCCGAGTCTACCTTCCCCGAGCCTGACCCAGAACCTTCCATCCTCCCTAGCAGCACTACCAGTTCCCAAACAAGCCGACCTCAAACCCCTGCATCTAAACCCGCAATCGAAGATGACGACCCGTTCGCCGCCATCCAAGCCCGTATCCAAGCCCGCCGCTCCATTGGCGGTACCATCTACCCGCCCTTCACCTCACCGACCATTTCCTCTTCATCTTACTCCTCTTCTTCCTCTACCACTACCACCACAACCATTGCCTCCCGCCGCTCTGCATCCTCACAGCAACAAGCTCTCACCAGCGAGCTTGTGCGTCGGGCGTGTGCGGTGGTATTGGGTCCGCCTGCGCACCTGGTGGCATTCATGCTGCGGATTGCGGCGCGCATCGCGAGTGGGACTTGGGGGAACGGCGGTGGAGAGTTTTGGGGTGGAGAGAGGGGGCTAGAGAACGTGCCGGGAACTTTTGATTTGAGGAAAGTGGGGATGAGTGATTTAGGTCGGTCGAGACGATGCCTGGAGGAAGAAGAAGAAGAGGAAGAGGAGGGAGATGAAGACGAAGATGATTTCGGGGTGCCGTTGAGAAGTCCGGTACGGTTAGCCACGGGAACTGGGATGAGGGAGAGAAAGGTACGGAATATTGGTTGAAAGAACTTGTGCGGTTTACTCATGACATGGCGACGGAGAATGGCTTGGATTGGTCAAGGATTGGGATTTTGAATAACAGGATGGGATTTTTTGCGTACTTGAGCACCAGGGCGTTTGATGTTGGCATCATGTGGAAACATGGGTGAGATGGAATCTCAATCGTGGCGATAAAAATGTCAAAGATGCACCCTGCATCTCAACAGCAGTTTAATGACGATCATGACGGTGGTGACGGAGGATTAAATGTGCCAAGAATCACGTCAAGCAATATATGAGAGGATCTGCAGGCACTTGCTTGTGTGTATCCTTTGCAATTCGATGAAGCTGAGAAGGCATGGCGTGGATTGTAACTGATTGGAGATTTCCAATATAGCTTGCAAGGGTAGCTCAACCATTCATCGATTGGACTTACGACATTGTATTTTGTGTTGCCTCCATTTCCCTCTCATCAAATCCAGCATATATCCCTCTATGCCCTTGCGAAATATTGTTCGTGATGCCGCAGTGCTGTTTCCTAATGGGTCGCATTCCTCAGAGGGATGGCAAGGGGCCTATCTTTGGCCCATATTTTTCCTGTTCCGCATTAGCGCTCCTCGTTGACTACTTCTGTTTATTGAATGAGATCTTTAATGCATCACATTCTCAAGGTTCATGCACGGCGCGACAGTGGGGGGTCGCCTCCTTTGGCAACGTCACGAGGCTGTTGTTCTTTTGCGTGAGCGCCTTTGAAGAGCCGGCAGAGAGTAAAAGTTAAGCGTGCGGTTGGCATGTGGAATGCAACTGTCGATGTGTGAAGTCCAGCCGTGTACTTCGAGTCCTCCCCAAAGCGGCCCCGTCTTGAGGATAGTGCGGCGCGTCAGAAGTCAGTGTTACATACGGATGTGCGAGGATACAGGCTACAGGTCCTCCAGGGATATCACCGACTCTGAAGGGGGCCGGTCCCTGCGTGGGAAAAGGAAAGAACCAAGAGGCGCGAGTTCAGCCATATTGTGACCCACGATCCTGTGTATCGGCGTTCGATGTGACCGGCGGCGAAAAGCACCTTTATTCCAAGTATCGAAACTCGGACAATTGCGAACTTAAAGGCATATCGGACGAAGATTTTTTCGTGAGATTGGAGATCAGCCTGATTACACCTTCCGACTGGGCGGTCGCAGCATTTACCGCCTCTGAGCATTAACTAAGACCATCGCACTCTGTCACGAATCGGTGCCTCTGGGCTTGGTGCAAACCCGGGATGGATGTGCGTCTTCCTTGACCGAAGGAATTCTCTCCTTTGTCGCAAGGCCGCGATAAATTTTTAACACCTTGTGTAGAATTATTACAATCTATCAGGGACTACGGGGTCTGGAGAAGCCAGGCGTCTCGCACTGAGCATGCACTCCATCGGATCAAGCCAAGATTGGAGTTGTTTGGTAGCAGGTAGGCTGTCCATCGCGAGTGTACAACCTTTTCTTCCAGCTGTTCATGAGGCTGGGCGGTTTCGCGGAACATTTCGCTGGATACCTGATGGAGCACGATGAAGTGATGCTGGGACATTTCAAAGAGCAATTATACAACACTGGTTTTATATATACAGCGCGTCTCACCCCTGGATGGGCCAAGTGAAATTGTGACACTTTCCTACTACTGCTAGTGCTCACCTGAGCTTTCTTTGGAACGAGCCCTCCAAGATGCGTACTGCGTCGAAACCAAGAGCTTGGCCTCATACTGCTTGGCACCCTTGATTATGATCAGCCAGCATAATTATTATCATTAAAACTAGAAAGTGAAGCTGAGACACAAAACAGCGATTTTCTACTACTCTCTCGAGCCATAGATGGTGCGTGGAGCGACGGAGCCGATATACAGGACGCCTACGCGGAGGACAGGCGACAAGCCGGGGACAATATGCTGCCGAATCTGCTTTGACTCTACGCATTCGATCTGTTCCCCAATGAGTGGATTTCCTTTTCCATACAGTTGCGACTTTGGCCCGAGGTTTCCAATATTATTCGGATTCGGGTCGAAGTATTGGTGACGTAGAATTTTACCCAACTAGCGGCAGTGGAATGGAATTTTTCGTCGCTGGAAGTGCCGCTTGACTTCGTCAGAATCGAACGTCAGATTTTTCTCTTCCAATGCTGCTCTTGGCAGCCTTTCCTAGGTGCATCTCCGGATTCTCGTTTTGGCGACGAGGTGCGGATCCATCAGTGGGATCACGAGTTGCGGTAGCACCTGCTCAAACCGGCGCAGCTGATTGTGCTCGATGGCAATAAGTGGCTTGTGGTATTCAAGAGTATGAGACGGGTGGAGTAATTTCGGCGATACTTTCTACCAAATGAGCTTCCCTTCATGGATGATGACAGCCACAAGTCGCCGTCAAACATTGGACGAGTATGTCAAGTGTGAATAATCGAGAAAGACGATGTAATTGATGGGCGTCCTCCTTGTGCTTGCAACTTTAGTAGACTACTCACCAGTAATAAGTCACCCGATGGCTGTACTAAACAAGGACCACCTTGGCTCCGGGACATCACGACGCTGCGAACGTAATCCCTTTATCACCTCCCATTCAAAACAGGTGCGATGAAAAGGCTAATCAGCATGGCAAGAGGATAGAGATAGGCTCTCTTGCTGTGAAGAGACTTTATTTCCGTGGCCTTGAGGACGACGGCGTGGTTGATTTCCATTACGCGGTTGAAATTGCTGAATATGCTCTACATATTTATCGAGCAAACTCTCACAAACCTGAAACTCCACACTTTCTTGGATTGGTGAATACCTATCTTTCCTCCGCAGTCGCTGGGTCGAGGGACTCACCAGTCGTGCTGATCGGGACAGTACCCTTCAGTATGGCGGCCATTCCATATTAGACGTTCTCTGCGATGCTGCTGCTGCAGGATGGAAGCGCTTTGTTGCTTCAGAACGCCTGCACATCCAAGCTCGCAACAACTGCAAATTTATAACGCAAACTCTACTCCGTACGGGGATTGGGCTGGTGTACGGTCGTCCACGGGATGATTACACACTACCTCTACTCTGCGGCCGAGTTCTATGACGGCCACCCACACATTGCGAAGTCCCCGTCTCAGCTTATTCCAGCCTATTCCGATCCCTGCGACCCAGACGAGGAAAACATTGTCTGATGCAGCCGCATGGCCATGGCTCAACAGTTCCCTTACGGTATGTAAATCATGCAGGAGACAGGCAATAGCATATCTCCATCAAGCCGCTGTAATACGCCAGCGGATTGATGGGCTGCGCAGCGAATTCGAAGAACAGTGTGAAATTTCCGAGGGAACCACCGAATGTCCCGTTTCCGACGATGTCCACCGCACTCCAGACCAGAGATTACAGGAGCGGATGGGAACTTGTACTAGTGCGAGCAGCATACTCTCAGAATGATGACATGCCCGAGGGCAGGCACAAGGGGCTTTTGGGATGATGAGACCGTAATTAGTTGCAGACGGCTGCAAGTCCAAAAAAATTATTTACTACATTTTCAATCCCAAGGTTATATTCATCCCGGTGATAACTCAGTGGGATGTGCGGATTGCTCCAGACAGCGAAGCATCGAGAGATCAAGTCAGAAATGGTCTCGCAATTGGCAAAGTTGCTACTTATGCCCCGATCCTACGAGATACTTCCATCACAACTTGACATAATCAGGCTCTAATTCACTAGCGATGCCGTAGATTATAAGGATGAAAAGACGACCGTGTCCATCCAGATCACCAAGCCAATATGTCCGAATGTCGACACCAAGAGTCCGACAACTCTCGTATGTGTAAGCGACACACTGAAAGGCGGAATCCGGAAGAAGGGGTCTTAGGCCTCTGCCGGCGATATCAAATAGAGCATACGTAAACTGGCGGGTCGCTTTGGAAGATTGAGATAAGCTGAAGTGACGTTCCTGTAGCAGATCTCGCGTGTGCTATCAGAACAACCTGTTGGCGGTGCCTACCTGATGATGATAATCGACGCTTCACATACTTTGGGCCGTCTGTTAGCGGCGAGTGCCGCGGCTGTCCGTGCTTACGATCGTCATTTGTTTAATTTGGTGCCAGAACGCGAGCAGAGCGAGGTACCGTACCGCTGCACCTCTTACTTTTTAAAACAACGAGAAAACAGGAGCGTGCGGCCAATCCATCGCCATCTCAGATTAAATCCAAAGTGGATATTCTGCGAAACGTAGAAAATGCCATATTCTTGGCCACGTTCTTCCGTCTTTGGTGAAAGCCGATGCATTGTTTTCTCTCGTAATGTGGACATGGCAATTTTTTCAGCATGGACTATCCGTGATGACAATATCAGCGGACCCGCAAAACCTGTCATGAGCCACATGAAGGAATCCCAAGCAATCCACACAGATCGAGCGATCTATTTCCACGGTCATGGAATCGGAGCCTGTAGCGGCACCGTTACCCGATGAATGGAATTGTAGCCTGGTGATTGCGCGGTGGGGACACCACTTCTCATGAGTCGCGGCGGCGCCTCTTTTGCAATTAGCAAGGGAAGTGGCGAAACAAGCGAAAAACACCGTTGCTGACAGACATATCCGAATTCAAAGATGGCCCGGTAACCGGCGGCGGATAGTGCCGGTTGATTGACCGGCCGGCAGTTGACAGAACTTTTCCCTCTCGGATCTCGGGATGCCGAAAGTGCAAGAGATTAGGGGGCCGTGAACTGCCGACAGAGATCTCAAGTCCCTGGTAAGCCTCTGCCGCAAGCCGGGCGCACCAGACCTGCTTCACCGGATTCTAAAAGACTTCCAGATGAAAAATCTTATCAATTAGGTCTTTACCAGAATGTACAATACAAGTGATATTCAAAGTTGCGGAAAGAATTGCTGCCACCTTTTGTCTATGAAAATGAATGGAGTGTGGGAGGAAAGCACCGAGCCGCATATACGCCGATGAAGAGGCTGGAGCGGACGAATCACTGTCAAAGAAACGCTAGTCTTCACTTTCTATGATTAGGTGACGTGGTGATGGAAGTGCATTAATCGTCGCGACATGTAGAAATTCCGTGGACATCGTTGGCCAATTGGGCATCACGGCGAAAGGATTCTGGCGTACACAAATCCGAAATGGAAAAGCTCCTACAAAAAATTCACACTGCTAGAGTTTTAAAGAGCGCACGCTTCCTTGCTGCAACACGAAGATCAGCACGGTGGACGCCTCGAATATGCGTGCCAGAGCCATTGAAAGTCAAAGACGTATGGAATAGGTCTAAATTAATCCGCGTGTAGCATGCTTTGGACGTGGGAAAAATGTTAACGCCTTGCCTGATGAAGCTCTAAGACCATGAATGTGACTCTTTCACGTTCAGAAGTGTCCGGGTGGAGTTACAATACCCGGAGATATGTCCAGAAGAGCGACCCCATTGATAATCAATTACAAGCCTGCTGGCGCGCAGTCAAATGGTCATGTGGACGTTCAGTTGAAATCTTCTGATACGACACCCAGATTCCTAAACCGCCTCCCGGGGGCCGGGGGGGGGGAGGGGGGTGGGGAGGTTTAGTGCTTGCATGCCTGAGCCTGCTCGTCGCTCGGCCGTTTCGTGTATACGCGACAGGAAATCCTTGGACCCGCCTCGCAAGGGCTATTGGTCGTTTTAACGGTGCGTGACAGTTTGTGGGGTGAGCAGTCAAGAGGGCGGGGACAAGCATTTACGAAGAGTGTGGGCTCATAAAGGAGCTGGATTCAGGCTTGTTTGGGTTGATTCGAGATGAGGGTAGCCTTGATGTCCAACGGCCGAGGAGGGTGACTCATGTGACATGATTCCCGCCGTGTATCGCACCTCTGCCTGCTGGCAAAAGCGGCTCATTGCGGGTAAATGGAAACGAACACACCCTGTAAAATTTTCACCTACGCCTGGGCCCCCCATGGTCGTACGAAATGCATGAATCGCACATGAAGTAATAATGATCAGTTGTCGGGCCTTCTATCGTTTGTGCGACGTAAAGAGGGGGGGTCCAGGGTTGGGCACCAAAAACTGGCGGTGCTTCCTGCAATACTTCGGCCCAGTTCTGGCCCTTTCTCCCGAAGCTACTTCGGAAACGATCGCAGGTTTGAGGGACGAGGAGTGACGCATGGAAGCGCGCGACCGCCGCCGCCGTTGTTGTACGACAGGTTGTGGCCCAATTCCGTGTTGGCGTGCTGCGGTGACGCATGAGTGAGGGGCCTGATAAGTGTGATACGTCTGACCGCCCGACATTACTGCAATACTGCGTAGATATGCGGTGTGCCGACATGGTGGAGCTCAGAGTTAGGGGATAACTGCGACAATGCTTGGGGGCTTTTCTTGCCGAACACGACAACCGTAAATGTCCATCTCTCTGCCGGCAACGCGGCATTCCAGGAATAGCCACCGCGCTTGGCCGTCCATGAATGATGGAAGTTTTCTCGAAGTTCCCAAACGGGATAGCTCCGACACTGTGGCTTGGGCGGAAAAGGTTTCGAAAACGCTAACCGACCACGTGGAGGCCGGCAAGCCTAGTCTTATCTTGCGCCGGATTATTCTCTGCAGCTGCTTGCCAAGCTGGCGTGCAGGAGGGTGAGTCGTGGCACACTCCTTGGGCGACGCTCGTGTCGGTGGTGTCAGCAGTAGATTTCGCGGGGGGTGTTCGTCGACGATGTTCGCGCTCGCTGATCATCGTGCGGCAACGCGAAAAAATCTTGTCGCCCTCCGGAGACACGCCGGCCAAGCGCAGATCACGCGGGGCGTCGCGATTGCAAAGTCGCAGTAGCAATAGCAGAGCCGTAAGCTCAGATCCGGCGGTGAACCTGGAGGGTGAGAAAAAAAACACGCCCGGAGAAAGGCTCTAGAAAGCACCGAGCGGTGCAGGGAGGCGTCAGATGTGTTGGCCTGCGCGTTCCCGTCTTTCCAAGCCACACCGTAGAGCTCGAAGATGTATCAAATCAGTTTGCGCTCTCCCCTGCCAGCCGCGTGCCAAAGGAAGAATGAGTGAGGCGGGCGGTATGCTGGGCTGCCACGCCACATCACCCCTGACCAGAAGTCACTCGCCGGCAGCAACAAACTTCCTTCTAATAGCAGGGCGTGCAGGGACCATGCTCATCTGATGGAGGAAACGGGTGCTGTGATGCGTCATGTGGAGGAGTGAGAGTCATGTCCAGCAGGGGTGCGTCGTGCTCGTGAGTAGGTCGCGGAGATTGACCGGCAGAGCAGCATCCAATGCGCGCGACCAGACAGTGAGGGCGTAGCGGGCTTTTGAATCTTTTCGCCCCAAATACATGGTAACTCCTACATACACATACGTGGCTGGCTGGCAGGGTTTCGGCCGGAGGGGCGGCCACCAATGCCGGAGGGCGCCAGCGGGGAGGGGGAATAGCACGGGTGATGTCGCAGCCCTGGGAATGGGGGAGAAGTGATGTCGAGCCTCCCGTGCTGGTCTCGGACAGGCTTGGCGGAGGATGGCACGGCGCAACATATGCCAGGACTCGGCAGCAGGGAGGTTAGGAAAGCGTCCCGACGCATACTCTGTCACTCAATGTGCCGATCCGGGCGTGTCGCCTGCATAGGCCAGGTAAGGTCAGGTCTGTGCGCATGCGAAGATCGCTCTGCTGATTCCTTCGTTGCAATGCCGTCCCCTCGGGTTAGTGTGGGCGGCACAGGGGGAGGGGGAGGGGGAGGTACGGCAGCAGTCGCCAACCGTCGCCGCCATGATTTCCACCGCCGTCCGCACCCGCCGCCGTAGCCGCGCGCAATGGGCGAGAGGTGCAGCTGGGCAGCAGTAGTGCAGATCTGGCCGAGTGGGAAGGGCAGCTAGGCCGAGTTCCAATTACCACAACCCTGGACTTTCCACTGTTTTGGTGGCGCTGAACTAACGCAGATGCTTTAGTGCAAGCGGCACATAAACCTTGGGAACGAGTCGTTCGCCTTTATGTCATGCGATTCGCTGGTGCGGGCCATCTTGGCACCCTTTCCTCGTGCTGACTCCCCATCTGTCTGCTTGAAACTAGGGCGGCGGCCTGATATGCCCACTTGCACCACGATCGAACCCGAGCTGCCGACATCCCCGAGGGAACGTTGCCGTGCCCTTCCTTCCTGACCGCATGGCTCGTCTTTCACCGTCATGGATGCCCGGAGACCGCAGACCCAATACCCTCCTCCGCCGCCCTCGTCCATAGACACCCGCGTGCCCCCTCCGCCACCCTTCGCCCACCCTCCACCGGCCACGTCTTACGCCGCTCCCCCGCCAGGCCCCGCCCTGCCGCCAATCCAGCACCAGCCCTATGGGCCCCCAGGCGCTGCTCCCGACCAGACCAATCTGCCCTCGTTCCGTCACCATTCGCAACCGCCGCAGCACTCCCACGAGCCGCCGCGCGAGCCTTCCGAGCCATACCCGTACGTCCCATTGCGCGGCTCCGGCCATGCCACGCCGGCGCCGGTGAATCGCACATACTCGCACGACTCCGCCGCCCAGCGCACGCCGACCACGCCAGTCCAGCATCCGCCCTACCCTCCGCTTGCCGCCTCTGAGGGCGCTCCGCCGCCCCAATACATGGAGCATGGCCCGCACCATGCCTATCCCATCACCAATGGCACCCACGGACCCCCACCTCCCAATGCTCCGCCGCCGCCACCACCACCGCCGCATCACGAACAACACCCCCAGTATATGACGCCCGTGTTGGAGACCGCGCACGGACCATATGGCCCACCACCTCAACCCATGTACCCGCAACACGGTTACGCCGGTCCCATCTCTGCTGCCCAATTCCAGGTCCAGCGTAAGAAGCAGATGCGTGCAACCCAGGTGCGTACTCCTGCCCATCCCCTGCCAATACCCGGCCTCACTGACACGCGACAGGCTTGCGAACAATGCCGTGCGCGAAAACAGAAGTGTGATGAGGGCTCACCCTGCTCGTTCTGCAAAGAGAACAATCTAAGTTGTCAATATCGTGATACGCCGCCCGCGAAGTGAGCACATCTCCCACTCTTGTGGCCACGTCCGCAAATACTAACGGCCGCAGGACCGATAAAAATATGGAAAAGCTCCTCAGTTTAATGGAATCGCAATCAGCTGACATGAAATCGCAATCAGCTGACATGAAATACTTGAATTCAAAGCTTGACGACATGGATGCCAGGTTAAAACGCCTAGAGAAGTCTGAATCCAAAGCCTCTGCTAGCGCCAGTAGTCACGACAATATGGACGGGGATACGATGAAACGGAAAGAGACGTATGGAGACCATCGCACAGCGCCGCACAAACTGCTGCTGTTGTGGCCGAGCGTGCACCCGTTGCTGAACGCCGCCGATATTAATCTTGGCGACGGCTATGTAATGGAAGCCGAAGACCGTGGTATCCTCCGCTTATACACGCGAGGAGAGGGCATCGATGAGCACGACGGTACTCAACCAGGTGGTCCAGCAAGCCCGGCGAGAAGTGAGGAAAGTAGCGGCGAAGGTAGTGCGCCTAGCCCACCAGAAGGGTTGTGGGGTTTTGGCTTTCCTTCGACTCCGGCAAGCGATATACGACGTTCCGAGCCATATTCTTGGGGTGGTCTTAAACCAGATGGATCGCTTGATATCGACGTCTCGACGATGAATACTCTTTACGATAGCTATGTTAAGAACATGCACATCATGCACCCCTTCTTGGATAAGCCGAGACTGCGAAAGTTGTTTGACACTTTCAGCAGACGCTACAGTCCTGGGCATCCCGGCGCAAAACCGCGCTCGACTTTTGCGGTGCAATCTGGGGGCGACGGGGAACGAGCGGCAAAACGCCAGCGTTCCAATGGTTCTACAAGCATTGCGACCAGCTATGAAGCCAGCACTTCTGTGAGACGCATACCTGAAAGGTCTCCTGGAAATGCCATCGTCTACCTCGTCCTTGCTCTTGGCAAGATTTGTCTTCATCGGGATCCTCTGCCAGGTGTTGTTCCGGACAATAAGCTGAACGCGAATGCCGCCGTTACACACCAGATCACCGGGAGTGCAAATGTACTTACAGGGAGCTCTCCAATATCGGCCGCGGTGAAGCCTTCCCCTATATCTCCAAAGTCGACCCCCGCAACTCAGCCCACACCTCCGGCCGAGAGCGTATTACCACTTCAATCACGCAGTCGACGGTCCTCGATGGACGGCATCCCCGTAGCCGGTCCACGTAACATTGATGTAATTCCTGGCCTGGCCTACTACGCGAAAGCGGTCGAAGTGCTCGGAGACCAAGCCGATGGCAACGACCTCGTGCATGCCCAATTATTCTTACTTGCCGGACTCTACAAGGGTCAATTGGCCCGAGTGAAGGAAAGTATGAGCTGGTTCACTATGGGCGGGCGAGCGATCATGAGTCTCCTGGAACGCTACAAGCTCCTTCAGCCAGAGTACTGGACCACCCACAGTGATGTCAGGAGGCAGTATGAAGAAGGTCAAGCGCGGATTAAGGACAAGCGCGACAATCTCATGGTGCTCGCTGCATGGACCTGCTTGCAGCTAGAAAGTGACATCCTCGCCGAAATGCGACTGCCTGATAGTGGCATCCAAAAGATAGAGAACTTGCTGTTGATGCCACGCGGTATTCCTCTCGATGAGACGTATGACGGACTCGACCCCGACACGCGGCAAGATAACGATAATGATAATATCATGCTGTTTTATACAGCGCAATTGTTTTTACGGCGACGATTAAACCAGGTTCATCGTGAGATGTATGGGCCTGATTGTCTAGATCAGTCATTGGACCAGGTTCGAGAAATGCTGAAGGGCCATGAAAGCATCCTCAGCTCCTGGAGACATTCGCTACCACCAGCACTGCAGTGGGACGACAATGACCCTCCTGCCACGGGAATTTTGAATGCGAGACTACGAGCTAAGTACTGGGGGGCACGTTACGTGGTGAACCGCCCTTTCTTGGATTATGCTCTACACATCATGCCACATGTTAAGGGCGGAGCGAACGTGAAAGATGTAGCTCGCGATGTCAACGGTAACCCAAGAGACAGCGCGGACATTCACCTTTTCGAAGCCATCGAAGGAATGGGCGAGTCTGAGATATGGCAGGCTTCGAAACGATGCATTGATGCTGCTATGCAGAGTACTGTTGCTCTGGATGGAGTTCCGGACAGGCTCATCATGACCAATATTCACGGCACGGCTCACGCGTAAGTGCATTACACCTACATAATCCTCTGTTTCGAGTTTCAAAGCTAATTTGTTCAGGCAATTTGGCAATATGCTCGTCCTATCCGCAACATACTATAATGGATGGCTTAGCAAGCTCGTTGATCCCGATCGCTTCAGGAAGCTTTTGGAGCGAACCATCGGCTTTCTTCGGCGTCTGGGACCTATTTCTCCGACCTGCAAGATCGATTGCAGCATTTTGGAAAAGATCCATCGACATCTCTTTGGAGTGCCGCAAGATGAAAAGTATCTGTACCGTAACGAAGGGGTTGAAGGCAGCTTCACAGCCGAACCCATGAGCACGACCAATTCGTTCAGCGCCAGCACGTGAGGAGTCTTATCTACGCACCTACATCGGAATTTTGGCGATCCCTTGGTTACCTTCGAAGATTCCCGGTGAACGCCTGTCACGTTGGATCATGGTCTCATGATCGACATGAACAAGCTTATCTCATAAACTAATGTGCGATCTGGGATTCCTTATGGGTCTGATGCCCACTTGAGGGAGCGATCACAACTTCAATTCCCTACTGATCCCAAAAACAACGCCCGCTTCAAACTCTTAGCTATAAATTTTTCCGGCACCGGTCCGTATTTGTCTTGATTTTGATCAGGCATTCGGAGCAAAGGCGAAATGGAGGGGGATGAGTGACGCGGATCTTCCTGCATGAGGGATTTAAATTTCTCGTCGCAATGCGCAACCTTTCCCCACCTGTGCAAAATTCTAAACTCTCGGCATTTTTGTGTTGATCATGCATCCAGCAAAGGAGTTAGTGTATTTTAAGGGAGGCAATATATTTTACGCAGCTTTTCGGCGAAGTTATACAATGAGAGCATGGGTGGCTAGCGCTTTCAAGATTATATCGATATACCAGGTCTGTTAAAGACCAACAGCATATGGAGATGTCGGTTATGTGCTTTTTTTTTTGCGTACATTCGGCCAGGGCGGCCACGCATTTTTGATGGCGAATGAACTGGCTTTCGGTTTGACTCCGGAGGGGGGGATTGCTTCTTGTCGGCAACGCGCAACTGTCAAGTTCGACGGCCGTACTAAAGGGATGCCACGATGTGAATGTACAGTACTACACATTTGAACAGATGCTTAATGGCTGATGTACATCGCTCGAACAGTCAATCACATCCCCTCCCGGCTTATTTGTAACGCCTCAACGTCAAGATTTATCCATACGACGTGTACAATCGGCTCCGCACTTTGCCCTTCCTGCGCACCAAGTTCTTTCGGGGACATTTGACCGGGTGGATGAGCCACACCTGCTGTCATGTCCACCACCGTCTGTCTTCGGCCCGAGCTCTCGGGCCGATCGGATAGCTCGCATGTGAGATGTTGTACGGCGGTACGGCAGGGGCCGTTAATGAGCCTTTTCTATTTTTTTTTCGTGCCGTGTGCCCGCATAATGGAACGGGTCGATATACCTGCGTCCCCGGAGATGCTCGGGGTGGGTACGATTGCGGAATTCAACCCCCATACCCTCTCAATGCACAGATTGCATCTTGCGCCCGTTGGCCGTTGATCTAGATGTGACGCGAGATGCAGATTACAGCGGCCCCATGTGCTGTGGCGTAGATTGTGAGACTGGAGATCCCCTTGCAATATGCTGTGCAAAGGGCCCTGCGCCTCGCACCCGTTCCATCCAGGGCAGCTAGGTGAACGAATGTTTTGGCAAAAACATTTTTGCGAGCTATCACAAATCAACCTTTCATTCTCTGAAGTCGCCGACATGCTTGTGATGGCAATTTTTATAGCCGTCGTCTTCGTTCAATCCGATCCCATCACTCTCGCCGAGACACATTGCGAACGCTTTTCCGCTCAGCCTCACTTCTTCGGAAGCCAAACGCCCACCCCGTGGTCGAACCAAAGGCTCAGTCTGCTCTTCCGCTCGCTCCGTCCTCCTCCCTGTGTTTCTGTCGTGGGGATGGCAGGGACTTCCCACACTCGTTCTTCCATCATAATCTCCACCGGACTGTTGGTTTTCAGGAATGGGTTCTCCGGTTCATTCACGAGACAACCGCTGTACTGACGGGCGTAGATCTGGTCGATTTGCTGCCGAGCGATAGATACTCGACGATCGTAGGTGGATTTCCGACCCCAATGCCTTGCCGCTTTCGCTTCTTGCTGACGAGCGTATTCGCGGTATGTGAGGGCAACGATGAATACGAGTGAGAGGCATGTAATGAATACGCACATGGTGAGCGTGACAATCAGCGTCGTCCGAGAGATGACAAGCTCGTTTGCTCTGATTTGTATGCATTCACGACTTGTCGTCGTGTTGCCAATCACTTTTGAGGTCTCGTGGTGTTGTCTTGGAGAATTAGTCATCGTATTCTTCGGATCCGAACTCTCGAAAATAGTCAATAGAGCAGTAGACAGTCAGGTCGGGTTTTTTCCCTTACAGAAGTTGATCTGCACTCTTTAAGCAGACTTGTTAAGCAATCAAGGTTCAATCTCAATGGTTCGGGACTTTGATTGTATAGAATATCGGACGTAGAAGTCGAAGTGAAAAGATCAATTAGTTAATGGTTGGGTGAAATGAAACTGCTGCAAGATAGACAACGTTGTCCTCAGGATCGAACTTCAAGGGAAATCATGAACACTTGCCATCCAGCTCGCTAACAGTTTGCCTTATATCTACAGCCAAAAATTGCTTATAGAGTGTAGTCCGGCACCAGACATCTGCCTCGCAGTTTGTTAGAGATTTTGAAACTTTGCCACGCGGCATACCGGCGCCATTGTTATGGCAAGACCCTCAAGATAGAAGCCGTGCCGTCCGGCAAGCTACGGTTGCGGCAATTGACTTGATCAGATTGGTTCTATCTAGAACAGTTGTTTGAGTGGGCTTGGGGTTGCCCAGACATAGAGTGTTAGACGCCAGAAGTTAGGCGCTTATAGGTTTGATTCGCACCCGCCGCACTGCGCGTAATCCGCAGCGCTTATTCAGACAGGGAATACCGCATCCTTTGAATACACTTGTCTTGCATTGGGCCAAAGTGAGAGGAACGCATTCATGTTGATGAGAAGTAATTTCGCCATCCAGATGATTTCAGCAAGATCAGAATCACGTGATAATCATTCGTCATCGACCCGCGCGTTAATGGTCTCTTTCCACCACCTTATTGAACGAACTTTGTGTCTCAACCACAACACAATGGAATGTCCTAATATTTGTACGTTCTACGAAGTAGATACCTGTCTCAAAGAAGGGTAGGTTAATCTTCTGTAGCCTTCCTCTCTACGGAATTTATAACACCTTACTTGCTGGCCAGAAAGTCTAATACTACTGTTATTCTCAATTTCACGTTGTATCGGGCCATCAATAGCACTCGGAGCTATTATATCTGGTTAAAGGAGGTTAAATGATGTCCGTCGAGACGGAAAAGCAAGATGATCACGCGGACCGGTTCCGGTGGCATGGCGAATTGATTACTCTTTCGTAGAGCATGCGGGTAACACACGAAGGCAGTATGCACTTCTCCCTCATCCTGAATGTTTACCCGAGGACCTTTACACCCGGCGAGATGCCTGCATTGAGGTATCCTCCATCGGGGATAGACCTATTTGCTTCCAACCCCTTCTCAACCTCTTGCTTAGCTGATTGAACTGGTAAGTGATCTAATAGTGCTGAGGTGAGGGGGCAGTCCTTAGGAATCTAGGTCCAGAATTTGGTAGAGAAGCATAGACTCTTCAATAGATATCAGTTTCTTAACTAGAGGGATTTCCTGCTCCTTTGAAGCCTTGCTATGGAAGCATCTAGTCAGTATGCTTCCAGGGACAGTTGATGCTTGTGCAGCCTTCCTAGTACTCTTGAACTGGCCTAACTCAACAGCCTGCTTTGCAAGAAGCAATTAACTCTCTTGGATACTAGTTTGCGCGTATTTTTATTGATCCACCGCGTGTCCAAGGTGATAGCAGTGGATTTGATGAAAGCTGCCTACTAACCTATGTGGCCCATACATCCGCGGGGTACATAGTGCATTCACTTTTCAACCTTGCGGGCTTCAATTAACCTCATTATGTCTGCAGCATTGTTAACATCGCCCTTTCTCTTCTTTGGTCTCCTTTTACTCTTTGGAGCTTTACTTCTACCGTCCTCTTCACCCCAGCCGCCATCGCAGTCGGCCGGATCTTTCCATTGCGATAACCGGACTTTGTTGTTGCTTTCGGCATCCTCGTCATCTTCGAATCGGCTGCTACCAAATCCCATTTCCATATCTTCAAGATCACGATCATGTTGTGCGAGCATCTCAGCACGTTTCTGACGTCGAGCCTCTTGCGTTTTGCGGAATTCGTCGTCGCTGCCCAAACCGTCCTCTTCTTTATAAGAGTCGAGCTTGGCAGCTTTTGTGAGAACATTCTGAATCCCAACAAAAAGGTTTTTCGTCCCGGATTCTTCTGTAACTCCATCGTCATTAAAGTAATTCCGCTTCGCATTAGGTAGATCCGACTTTTCCATCAGTACCGACGCTGATCGAGAACCTCTATTCACTTCACTTGGCAATTTTTCAGCCACACTGATTTCATCTGTAGGCTTAAATTCTGTGGTTTGAAATTCATGATCATGGCCGTCCAGATCTGGCGATTTATCATTCCGATGATCCTCAATACTACCATCATCCTCTTCATCCCCAATCGGATTATACTCCCTTCCCACTCCTTCAAATATGTCTTCGTCTTCGCCCTCGTCAAATGTCGCCTTCTGGCCAACTTCTGACTTAGGTGGATCTACATCGGGACCGAGCATACTGGGAGCGCTGAGGGACATCGATACTTCAGGCGCTGGATTCGATAGACTTTGGCTAGTCCGCTTGCGCACCTTTTTCTTCACCACGCCATCTTCATCGATGGTGATCAACACTTCTCGACCTTTGTGGTCGACTTCAATCTTTCCTTGCCGTTGTTCTCCGACTTTGCGCCATCTGTCACCGAGCACTACACTTGCCTTTGATTGTCTCGCGGCTTCCCGCTGAGCCTTCAATTCAGCCATTATTTCATCCCGGGTTCTCTTTCTCCCAATCAAAGCAGTGGGTGATGCCGTTATACCTTTCTTGTCCGTCTTCTCACGTTTAATTTGTTCCACTTCTCTCTCGCCTAGCTTATCAAGCTGTTCATCGAGATCAGATGTAGCAGCCTCCATTGCAGGGTCTTTTTCCAGTTCCAGCACATTCTCACCCCGGCGCACTCTTTCAAGCAGTTTGCGGTCCAGTCCCTTGACCAAATGCGTGTTCGATATGTGACCGCCGGTGATCTCATCCCTGAGTGCCTCAAATGTCTCAACTGGAATTTGTCCGAGCTTCATCTGCTCTTCAAGTGCCTTGATCCTGGAAGCCTTACTCCCTTCTTCTTCCTCTTCCTCGCCTTTGACTAGTCCCCGCATTTTCGCTCGATCCATATGTCCGGGGCCATAGTTGACACCTTTTGGCGTTGAAGATTTGAACTTGGTTCTGGGCTGAAATTCCGCATTCCTCTCTCGGAACTGCCTCGCGAAATCATTATCACTTCTGCCTCTGACATTACGTGGAGTCATTGGCATAAATCCAACTTTCTTCCCGCCAAGGGAGCTTGCCGGGGCTGCACTAACGAGCGCTTCGCCTGATGATGGGTTATCATCTTCTCCTCGAGAAGCTTGTTCGAGGACCAGCTTGCGAAATTGATTATTATTCATTTCTGCCAAGAAAAGCAGGGTCACAGCTATGCTGCAGTATTTCAGGCGAAGTGTTGTAGCCTTTCACTTATGTGCAGTACTAAGGCTGATGTCTGAATCAGGTTGCAACGAGGGTCAATTATACCTGAGTCAGGGGAGTTTACATATGTCGACGTCCCAGAGATGCAGGCTTAAGCATACGCTTTTCTCATTGGCATCCCAACAGGGCCTTGCACAATAGGCAGGTGCATTGAGCTTCCATGTCACTGAACCTGGGTATCTGCTAAGTTCCTTATCCTCTCAATGCTGTGTATCGCGCCATCCCAATCAATCTCATCTACTTGCACTTGCCAACACTTCCAGGCTCTGCGAAAGTTCGTCAGACAATTGCGTTAAGTGGTAAAACATGTCCTACGCATCATTTCTAGCTTACTGTGATCATCTAGGATTCACACTTCCTAGCGATTTCATGGGAGTCGCCAAATTCAGCACCGCCAGCTTATCCATCTGATGATCTAGACACTCGTATCACGTATACTAAAATTTACTTTAATACTGGATGTTCGACTGGGCTATCAAAGCCAACTACTCTGGTTGATGGTGGCTGTGTTGTTGCTCGGCATGGTGTGCTGAAGTGATCTGTCAGCTTTATGCAAGAACGCCCGGTCTTAATTCAATAGTGGTTTGTGTTTACAAGGTAAATATGAAGAGACCTCCCACGCTCATGAAGTTAAGCTAACTATTATTAGATCTAGCTAGGAAAACTACTGTCTGATTCCATTGCCTTTTCCGTCGAAGCCATCAAAACGAGCGTTGCTCATTGAAGCCTCCAGAAACCATTAATCTTAAAGTGTCATAGAAAGTCGAATATCGTCACGGAAAAGTTCTTTAACCATGTCCAAAGCCCACTTTAAGCCCAGTCGACAACGAGTGGCTTTCGAATTAATCTTGACTCATATTTGGTGAAGCCACAGCTGCTTGCACGAATACAGCCGTCGGTATTGCATATTGTTTTCCTTTTTTAGAACACGTCACCTGGTTCGTCATAGATGCTCTGTCTGGTGAAGATGATCATTTGTTCCATTGTCAGTCATCTGCCATGTATGCGCTATGGATGAGCTCTTTTAACCTCTCTCACATCCTGATCAATTTTAAACTCAGTTTTGCATTCAATATCTTGGATGGCATGATATGTTTCAGAGCGACAGTCTAATCTGAGAATCTTCTGAGGGTATCAGAAACGTAATATCGGGTTGGAAGTTCCTAATGAAGCTCTTTGCGGCCTTGATAAGTGGTACCAAAAACATGCGTCGATCTGCCATGTTCTATGAAGGCTAAGTGTGATGGACACCAAAACTGTTCCCACATGAGAAGATGACATTATAAAAGTGATCAGTATCTGAAGACACCCACCCATTACTAATTCGAAATTTTGAAAGCGATTTCGTACAGTAAGCCAGTCAACAATGGTATTCAGCGACATATGGAGCTCCCACTTACATTCCACGTGATATTTGAGAAATCTGAAATACGTTCGGATTTATTAAGACCTTGAATGGCCAAGCAAGCATATCCACTGCGAATCAATTGCTTGCTCTGAAATGTCGGTCTCCGACGTCTCGAGAAATTATGTTCAGCCCAGTATATCTTGAGGATACTTGAATGTAGCGAGTGTAAAGATCATGTAAGTATGCCTTCCTAAAAGGTCCAAGATGCAATCGACTCTACGTGTCATATTAATAAGCATCTTCAGTGATGGCACGAAGTTACAGTGTACCGCACGCAGGCACAGCATATATAGAAAAAGGGTGTTTAGTAATAGAAGTAGGGTTGATCATGAACAGCCTCGGCAGTCTCCGCAACAATACCAGCGTGCTTCTTACGATACTCGGTCTTGTTCCTGGTGAACTGAAAACATGCCAACAAATTTGTAAGCCTGCTGAGCGCTTCGCCTATGTCACTTGCATAGACTTGACTATTGTACTGCAACCTTCTGACCGTATCTTGCGGTCTGTCGATAATTAGATCTCAGCCACTGTCAGGCCATGCAATAGCAGGTGTGCTGACAATGAAGAAAACCGTCCACCCTCTATCTCCTCCACCGCTGGATGAGCTGGCCAGAGTATTAACATCCGCTCTCGAGGAAAACTATGCCTATGCATCAGCTACGGTTGTGGACTGCCCAGATCTTTCATTGTCTCCGTTTTACCTTGCTGGTAGTGGGCTATGTGGCTGCGAATGCGTAGCTGATATAGGAGGGCAGCCACATCTCTTCCCTCGTCCTAAATTGGACAAGAAGTACTCACTCATCGAATGCGCGAGAGACATGAAAATGAATCCTGAGTATGGTATGCTAATCGGTGCTGGTGCTGGCCCTTTTCACGTCATTGGTGGAAATTCAGAACTTGCCTCAAATCTCTCATGGAGTGGAGGTTTCAACAACGTGCAAAATTTGACTCGATTTGCAAAAATTAATGGAACGGCTGAAATAATGGTGCGAAAGAGTCCAAGTACGGACTGTGCGTTGATGATGAATCTTTTCGGCTCGTCTGGTCATTCTGGTCATGTACTGAAAATCATGGCAAAATCACGACGTGGCAGCGAGAAGTCATTCACTGAATGCATCAGACGAGCGCTGAACAATACATATGGAAGTTCAACCCAGATCAGCATGGGCGGCGTTTTTCTCATTCGCAAAGGCAAAGCTCTGTTCCATATAATGCCAGACTTCCCTAATGAAGATCGATTACCATTCAAGGATCGACATGACCTGAACAGATGGCTTACATACCATGGATTCAGCGCTCCGATTGTCTGCCTCACGGTATTTCACTCGGCTGATCCGGAGAGTCTAGGTTTGCGAATGGAGCACACGCATTGCTTCTCTACTGAGAAGAACGAAGGTGGGCATTATCACCATGATCTTCCACCTGATGAGGCCGATTTGGAAGAGATTGAATATGAAGCATACTTAAATACAGCAAAGACGCTTTACCGCATCGACCAACCAGAGACTTTCCTTGGGCAACACCATCGTGACTAGCGCATTGAGATTTAGTGGTTCATTGCTGCGCGCAAAGGAAGACATGTAAGAAACGTCACAGGGCGTGATCCGATGAAGGAATTTTGATAAGCTTCTTTGTAAAAGCCAACCCGAATTTATGAACCTTGAGCCTGTGGGTCTGCATGAATGCAGATCATTACATCCTTTAGAGCACTGTGATATAAATGTCGAGCTACTAATATTGGTTCTCAATATATGGAGTCTGTCATTGGAGGATTCTCCTCAATGCTGGTGAATTTTACCCACTTGAAAACCTCATATCACATGCTTCTCCTCAGAGAAGGAATTTACGGCAGGATTATATTTATTGACTAACGGCCAGGTTCTTGAAAACCTTTATCCACAAACTGGCTGTATGTCGACTTAGTTCAATTTACGTTTGGAATTTGCATCCTTCCCAGTCAGTCACCATATGAAAAGCGTCAGATGTTCCACTCCTGGTTGTCCTCTCCGAGCCCGACCTGCCCGATCGGGTTGCGAAGCACGATCCAAATTCTATCTCTTCTAGAAACAACGATTAAATTAGAGGGAGAAATTCACATTTATGGAATACTGGTGATTCACCGAGGTGTCACGATGCGTTTCTGCAAGAGGGTAAACCTGCTGGCTGCGCTACTTGCTTTGGAGCCATATATTATAATTTTAAGGGTATCAAATTCATCGCATTCTTCGGGGTGTGCTCTTTTGTGAGTACCGAAGATATTCATTAGCACGAATTGTAGGGCAGGGAAGAGGTACTTGATGGTAATATTATAGTTATTACATCTTCATGTTAGGTCATTTTAATCCTGGACAATTCAAGGCCTTTTCGCATTTGCCTCATCGTGAGTCAGCATCAATTTCCATGAGCAATAGAGCCTACATGCTCATGACATTGTCTCTTATCTGCTCATGTCCTCGTATGTTCCTACAGTTAAAGTGATATATTTGAAGCATACCTATTCCAGCATTCACATTCTGAGCTCGTCGCACCTCCAAGATCATGGATCACCTCAAGGATAACATTTTCAAAGTCAGTCGGGGCCGTTGCCAAGTAATTCTACCATTTCTGTTGTTAGGCTGGGGTGAATTCATATTCTAGTATGAAATCACCTTCTTGGTCAGGCTAATAAGTAGTTCTCAACTCAATTATATCAATTTCAGCATCAATGCATATGCAGTTGTATCCATAGAAATTCCACTCATAGTCTCAATAGACTGAATCTGTTATGGACCTCATGCAAGAGCAGAAATGCGCAATTTATCATTTAGCTACGGCCTTTCAAGAACACCCGCATGGTTTTTCATTTTCCTTCTCTTTGGAGTCTTTATCAGAGCAATATTTAATCTGGCGCATAGAACAGAAAAGCTATCATATCTTTTGTTCTGAATTGTTTTCACGATGCAGTCACGCTTTGTAGCTGCAGGAAGGTGGGGTTCCGAATGATGGCTGGATATATTAGCATTATACGACAGGTTTACTCTACCGCTCAGATTATGGTCTGCTATATACCCCTATAAGGCTATTATCCAAGTGGATGGCATGGCAAGGAAAACCCAGATATCAAGATTTAAAGCAGGTCAACCCATTTTTAAGTATGTTGGGTTCGGAGATTGAGACAGACTTACAGGGCTACCCGTGAGGCCGGTATCATATATCGTTTTACAGGATTGCATTCGAATGATGAAGCAAAACTTGAAAGGTTCCATGCAACCCCCAGCAAATAGCCAGGGATAATATGTTTGAGTCTGTCAATATTTGCACGGTATGATTGTTTTTAGAGGGGCCAAGGGTTCAATCAGCATATTCTGTCTTCTGGATATCACAGTATATGATAATTCGTCTATTGAGCTGCAATAACCGGATTTGAACAGATTCTAAAGAAGCCTATGAGGTCCTGATGTCCAGTGTCGCAATCGGAGCATTTAAAAGATGTTCGTAAGTGATGAGATTGGCATTATACGCCTCAACTTTTTAAAAATGGTTTTGAAACAAAGGCTGAGGGCTCGGAATTGGATAACGAGTGCAGATTCACGACTGAAAATTGTGATATAATAAGCAGGATCAAGATTCTTTTCAATCCAGTCATTTACTTCATAGTGGAAAAATTTTACGTCACTGAACTTTGTCGCCACATCTCCTTTAAATTTTGCTGACAGAATTGGCATTTTTGCAACCCGAACTAAAGTGGGATTAGAATACTTGCTTATAGTTTCAGAAATGGGCAGCAGTTTATGTATCGACGAGTATGTTCATTCATCTGTCGTCGCTGATCATCTTCATTCATACCATTCTAGAAATTTTTTTTTTTTAAAAAGAAGTCCTAAAGATGTCGTGTACATTCCGACGCTGTATCAATAGATTGAAATGCAAGGCCTATCTTCAGACTGTTTTTGGGACCTCTAAATTTTATTAGCTCCCTGGACCTTTGCCGAGGCCAGTGTGCTACCCAGACATGCATTTTTCATATCAATACATCACTCAACTAGATAAGCCAGGATGTAAGACAGAGGGCCATTCACTCCTCGACAGATCTCTCAAGTACAACATCTTGATGGGGTGAAAAGTAAGTCAATCACATAAGAACACCGAAAGGTTCAAGAAATGCATTTGTGAAGACAACTACGTTAGGGATATGTTGTTTCTTCAGTCCTAGAGACAGCCCAGTCCGTTTATCTCGTGGAACACCACCCGGATCTCGTGCGAGAGCCGGAGCTCGCATCACTCCGTCAGGCATCTTACACGCCTAGCTTCTCCGCTGTTGCCATGAGGCTCCCAATGAAGGTGACGATCAGTCTGCTTCGTAAGCTCGTGATATCCTCCGGGACCAACCAGATTGTTGCGCCCATTTTGCGTGCAATCGAAATAGCTAGCTTAGCATTTTGATATTTTTCGTCGTCCGTCCTTCCCTGGGCCACGAGATCATAGTCCACGTATGAACTCTTCATCCCACTCAGCACGTCCAAGAGCGGAATGGCAGTAGCTAGCGAAGCGTCCTTGAACGAACGAATCTGGCTCTTATTTCCACCTTTAGACGCCATGCTGTTTGCCCATTGGACCATATCTGTGTCACTGATTTCGCGCTTGCCCATTCTCTGAGCAAGAGCGGTCAAAGTATTCGTGATATCTCGGCGCATAAGCTGCCAAACCATTCCCAAAGTTAGCGTCCGTTGCCCGTCCGTAATATCAGCGCCTTGAATTCCGACTAGCGAAAACCTATTCTGCTTGCCGAGCTCCACAGCGTAGTTTGTGTTTTCGACGGCCTTGAAGCGGCTCATACCGGATTTGATAGTGAGATATGCCTCGTCAGGGTCCTGGCTTGCTGGCTGTGCAGCATTGGCTGGAGGCTTGTTCACGTGACGCCAATTCACAGAACCTGGAATAACTTTATCATATGCTTGCAACAGAATTGTACCATCCTTCAGATCGTCGAAAAATGATACCACTGCAGGCTTGACATCCAGTGAGTTGAGCCAAAGAGTAAATACACGAGCTTCGCGCTCGCCTTCGGCATCGAAATCTTCGATTTCTTGCTTCTCTTCTTCAGTAATCGGGTCCAAGCCTGGATGGTTATTGAATAGATTGGCAACAAAAGCAAGGTTCAGCTTAGGATTACCAGCGACAAGTGAGGTTGGTGTTAAAAACTTGCGGCACGGTGGATCAAGCTTGTCAGAGTTTTGGAGAACTTGTTCTGCGCGCTGCAAAAGGTCCGTTGTCTGAAGCGGGCTGCGGGAGCACACATTAGGTGCGAGCTGATTGAGAAGAACCGTATAATTCTCGCCATCCTTCACATCGTTCGAGAAATTTTGGACTCTGGAATACTGTTAGCAAATAATTTTCCGGAAAGGAAAAACCATGTCTGCTAACCTCCTGTGCCACTTGGCATTTTTCAAATGGTAGTTGAACCACCTCAACAAGATTTGTTCGGGCGGTAGTCGTAGAAACTGCTCAAGCGTTTCACCGTCTTCCAATAAGCGATATAGCTCTGGGTGCAGCTTTATGTCGATCTTTCCGAGCAGACCACGCCTTATAATTTGCCAGATAAGACCTAGGATTAAGTGTTCGCGAACCTCAATAATATCTCCTGATCCAATATTGACGACGCTACACCCAATGCCCTTGGAAGACTCAATGACAATGTTGTTGTTCTCCGTCATGTGGAATGCATTCAAGCTCTTGATCTTCTTACCCGGCCGGTTCAGCACTCGTTCATCGATGGTATCTGGTACACTGTCGTTGATGAGCTTTGCCAGAACCAGCCCATCTTTACAAGCATCAAACATCTCGAATGTATCGAGTGGGAAAGGTAGGAGATGTCCAATGTCTGGATCACCAGCGAGAACAGCATTTATGTGGCTAGTGAATGCTGTCCGCTCATCCTCGTTGATTGTATGTTGGGTGCCACCAGTAGCTCCGCTGACTGTAATCCTGCCACCAGATCCGCCGCCTATGCTACCTCTGCTCATGTGCGATGGCTTAGTGGGCGTGGAGTCTTGAGCATTGCTAGTGCCTCGAGGGCGTTGAGGGCCAGTGCTCATGCGCTGCTGTGCTGGACTGCTTTGCCGAAGTCGCGCAATCAGATCGACGTAGTCATCCAGCTCCACCCGCCGCGAGCTGTCGAGCTCTACCTCTTTCAACGCTTGTCGGACTACATCGTACGGCTGACGCTCTGAATTCTGAGCTGATTTAATCGCGGTCGCCTCATCAATGTATCCCTTGTCGTCGACATCAAGCTTGCGGAATGCATCAGTAAGCCCGAAGATATCGGATTGCTGAAATTGAGGATATTTTCTGTTTGAAAGACCGTCAGCAAATGCAAGATCTGGTTATCGGAGGTTGGCGGGACTGACTTCTGAAGCTTAAGAACATTCATCGTGGACTATGTGAGGAAGAAGGTACGGAGAAGCTTGTTGGCCTCAGCTATGCATTCGGGTTCAAATGTTAATGTTGCCGCCTGTTCTATTGATCTGACGTTGCGCGTCCGGCTCGCTGAAACGGCATGACGTTGTTTTTCGCGCGGCCTCCTCGCGGGGCTGTGCAAGGAGTCGTTTTCTTAATAAAGTCTGCCGTAGCTGCATCTTGACCTCACATATCGAAAAATCTTCCCCTATGGTGCAAAACTGTCGCGTCAAGTCATGGCAATTGAGAACAATTTCAACCCGAGTATCAATACGTCTTTTTTCTTTTCAGTCTATTGAAATGCGATGCTCCTCTTCAGTTCGACGGCCCGCTCGTTGTAATCATCTCACGTGACCATGTCAAATTGTTTTCTATTTTTCATTTTTTAAGCAAACCTCCTTCAATTCTAACTGATATCTAGTTTTCCTACAAAGAGTCTCAAACAACAGAATAGCTCTAGGGGCGGTAGACTGGCTCACCCCGATCAGACTCTCACGCTTTTGTTAGAGCACTAGCCTCCTTTGTGCCTTCTAGTATTCGGCATGCGAACATCTCGAGGAGTCGAGCATGCATATAAACAGCTAAACCAGAATATTGCATTATTCGAGGCTATGAAAAAAATGTGGACGTCAGAGAGCTTAAGTAGGTCATGCGTCTTGACTGATCAGCCTTTGATATATGTATAATGCAGGAAATGGAAGTCCAACATCGTTTTCAATATGTTGATTAGAGCTAAATCTTCACAGAATGAATGCCCGTGATCTATCTGAGGACTCAGATGCCGATTTACCTACCTTTGATCTATTTAACTCCCCATCATGATGCTTGAGACAGCTAAAATTCTGCTCTACTGATGAAATTGCGAGAGAAATTCATGTCATTGAATTCTGCGCCAAATGGACAAGGAGTATTCATTCGATTGTGCGCAGCCACAGACCCTGGATGTTTGGCTTATCATGTGGAATTCCTATGCGTTACACAGGCACGCAGAGTGGGCCTGTTTACCAAGTCATCAATGATCATCGCTCCGATGATAGATGGGAGGAACGTCTTATCCGGAGCATTCAAAGTGATCGTTTCGGCACCTGTATGTTTATGTCCAGAGTCATGATGTTACAATCGGTGAACACTACCTCCATTACACATCCGTGTTTTTACCCTCTCTTGAGCAAGACAAATAAACGCCAAGACAGCTTTGGAGGGCGTATCCATGTGGAATTTGACAAGGCGAACCTGGTATCCTCAGTGCCGCCAATGATATCTCATGATTTGCCATATCATAGCAACAACAGCCTGTCCAGAACGACCCTGATGCATTTATTTCTCCGATGAAGAAGAATGAAAATTTATTCCTGGTTCTCTCTTAGAGGCCATCACGAAAAGTAGCGCAAAATTCATACCGGTAGATCGAAAATGCCGCGACAGTTTGTAATTGGCCCGATTCGAAGCCTCAACTGGCAATCGGCAATTAGCTTCTGCGGCAAATCTTATGAACGCAGCTGTAGGAGTACGTGATTGAGCGAGGCATGATGGAGCAATAGAAGAAACTGATCAGCAGTGATATCTCTAATGTTACAAAAAAGTAGTGGCCATATTCACAATCTGTACTCACATACAGGTGCTTGGCGGAGGGTTTTAAATGGAAGGGTGAAGGGCATTATGAGGGGTTCGCCCCGTGCAATCTGGCACAGATGATTTTCTTGGTGGAAAGGTCATCATAATTCCCTAATGTCCAATTTAAAAGGAGAAGAGTTGAGGCATTGAGTCCAGTCAAAATCTGGCCTGACAAGATCTGCACGGTCAGCTTCGTTAAGCACCCTTTGTTTTGTACTTTGGGTCTTCGGGGTCAAAGTGTTCTTGCCTTCGCGTCCTTTCGTCCGAATAATGACCTCAATAAAATCTGATGCATTGATGAGCCTACGAGTATGGTTGAGCTTGCTCTTCCACGCGATGCGAAAGGCATATTATTTGCTCTTCTTGCTCTAAGGCCCCCAAACAAGGCCTCGTGCACTTTGCACCTGATTCTCATTGGAATATATTACATAATGGCCCCGAAGGTAGTGATAAAATGGGTGCGCTTCCGTCTTTGATTGATCCCTCGACGTCAAGGTGTTGTGGCCGACTGTGTTGCATTTATGTGCATTTCTCGTTTCATATTGTCCACAGCGGAGTGTTTGATAACATGAGGCCGGCAATTCCTGGCCGAAACGCACCCGCATGTTCAAGTCATCCTCAGCGAGTGAAATAGGGAAAATGGTAAACTCCAAAACCCCCCGAGCGCCCAATAGCCTTTTGACTAAGCGTGTTTCTTCACGAGGCACTGCCGAAGGGCACGATTACAGGTCTTTACCCAATGCAGCAGTGCCGGCCACCCTCTGTGGGATGAAGCTAGACAGTAGCTTGCTGACAAGGTAATCCGCGTCTGTGGGCCTGACAAGAGACGCTCAGACCGGACGAGTGATTCACGGAACGCTAATTCCGTAACATTTGAATCACCGGCAATAGTTCCTGAATCGGGGACTCGCGCAAAAAGGCAACCAGAGAGCTGGGCGGAGGCTTTGCTTGTTCTCATACCCTAATTTTGGTCATGGATTCATCATGTATGAGCTAGACGGTGCTTCTAGGATTGTCCGGTTTTCACAGCACCTGGTAGACACAGCGGAGTGAGCACCTTTAAGTTGACATTGGTATTGTCTCAACGTCGTCAAACCAGGCAAGGCGGAAAGCATGAAAACGCGCAGATTTACGTATGTTTCCAATGAACATACTTCACATGTTGTAGATACTCCGGTCTTCAACAAGTTGTACAGACAAATCCCAAAGGTGTAGCATACTGCAATTATGCCGTTCCACTTTTCCGTTCCATCTTCCATCCAGCTATTGAGCCTTTTCTAATCGCTGACTCCATTTCCGAACTGTAAATAGAAGCTTGATGGGGACAGCATTTCCACAAACAACGTCCAAGTACGCCGGGCCTGTAGCGTACATCCGAGAAAGTAGAGCATTTTTTGCCTGCGAGGGCTTCCTGGTCTTGGGGCGCACCCACGCCCTACTCCAGCCAAGTTCACAAATAAAAAAACAAAAAACAATAACAACAAAGTCCTACGTCGAGAATGGAATCGCAGAAGAATGACAAGGACAATAACCCCCCAAAAAGGAGTACAACACCACTGTAACTCCGCATCCGTCATAGTATCATCAGTAGAAAGCACTCGTTCAAAGCCATTGAGATCGTCATGAAAAGACGGTGTGACCTCGGATCACACTTCGAATGGCATTAGTCTGTCGTCAAATTTCTGTCCTGCGGCCGATAGGGCCTCATGTTTCATTCGTTGCGTTCGCATCATCTCCGCATCGAAGGCCGGCTGCTCAGCAGCTTTGGGGGCAGACTTGTGCGTCTTCCGGTATTCTAACGAACCCATACTGCGCATCTTTCGTAGCCCCTTAGGCTTCATCGGTTTTTCAACCGGTGGTGGAGGTGCTTCGACCGGTATTATTTCAGTGACATCGGTTCGGCTCCGCCCAATCGTCTTCAGGCCACGTGCGATCTTCTCCAGTGCTGAACCTGATCTGCCACCAGATGGTGTCTTTGGTCGACTTGGGCCCGTTGGCGAGACAAACTCGCTGGCCGAGCTGGACCGAGTTGATGGACGATCCGTGCTGCCAAAGCTCACGCCCGAGTCGGCCTTCCGGGACTTCCTCGACTCCCCTGACTCTCGCTTCTTTCGAGGCGAAACATCCTGTATATCCGCAATGTCGCTACACTCGTTGATGATGCTTTTAGCCAGCTGCAGGTATAAACTAAGAGTGCGCGTCACAGCGATCCAACCATTCTCATCGGTTGGCGCCTTGCCCTGTTGCATGAGATTGTTCAGAATGCGTGGGCCGCTCTTTTCGACGCTCTGAATGTATTTGAAGAAACCGCTCCGCTGTGCTTGAAGCACTGACGGAGTCAGCTTCGATGTCGGCAGCGTTGACATGACCGGTGGGTAGAGAGTGTTTAGCATAGCCACACAGTTGTGCTTGTTGAACGGAATTAAGGAGAGCTCGTTAATCATGATCCATCGTCGTAACACAACGTACAGCTGCGTGTAGAGCGCCTCGACCTTGCGCTCTTTTTCCTCCATGGAGGTGACCCATTGAATAACGCCAGGATAGCGATTTGACAGCGTTGCAGCATCCTGATTGAGCGTCGTGCGGTCGATCTCAAGGCGATTCATGGCTGCAGCAACTTCCCGGCGCCTCCTCATCTCTAGATCCTTAAGATAGTCCAGACCGGTCAGCGCCTGGGGGAAATCTACGCAAATTAGCTCTGGCGGGAAGCAGCGTTGAAGGAAGGAGGTGATGAAGCTGGGCGGTAAGCACGTGGGCTGATTGGGTGCCTGTTGGAGCTGAGCCATCAGATTCTCCTGAAAGGTGTGTGTGGTTTGGTCGTCCGGGAAGGCACCTTGCGGATGAGCGGGGGAGCTTCCAGCACTCGACGAGACGTTGCCATTGCGCGGTTGGACCTGGTGAGAGCGAGGCGCACAGTTAAGCTGGTACATGGTCCGAAGCGGTATTTCATAGCTGGCCGGATACGTGAGGATATGGTCGAGGATGAGTTGGTAGGAAGAGCCAGCAGAGGACGAGTCGGCCGAGCCCGAGTGCTGATGCTGGGACGAGTGAAATGCAGACATGGTGTACGTAGTGTCGGCGTTGAGCCGGCAAAGTGATGTGCTGTTGAATGCAATCGCCTCCAAATAGCTGATCCGGTCTCGAGCTTCAGACGTGGGAGAGCATGTGTTTATTGAGCCCCGCCCCGAGAAAAAATTCGAGTTCTGCGGGAGAATACGACAGGCGCGCACCGCGTTCTAAAAGCCCAGGAAAACAACAGTAACGAATGTGTTGGAAAATACAATTGAATGGTCAGTGCAGGGTAAAGAAGGGTTGATGCTAGCAAAACGGGGTGTTGGGAGACTTTGGAACCCAAAATGAACGTGTGGGAGCTGAGTCTGACCGGCCGCCCGTCGCCAACTAGGCGGCCCAAAACTGGAGAAGCGGGTGATCCCGGCGGGTCGGAGCAAATCTGCAAACGCGAGGGTGTTGCTCAGAAGATACGAGCGACGGCGCAGCAGACACGAATACATCGGGCGTGAGTGCAGGGAGTGCGCGTGTGAAAAGGTCCGCCCCATTTCTGATTTAATTAATCGGACCAATCGTGTTGGACGGGTAATATCCGCCGCATGCTACTGGCGAACTCGCGGCGCTCGCCACGAAAACTCAAGCCTGCGCTCTACTCCACCCGCGAGGACTGACGAACGAGCTAATTGTCACCTACCGCGCGGGTCTACAGCCTGGCTTCCGCCGGCCGTGTTTACCTCCGACTCGGGATGGACGTAGTCTTGGTCGGGCAGTTGAGCCTTGGGACCGTAGCAGGGATCAACGCGTTTGTGATGCTAGCGCGGTGCCTGGCATCCGGCAAAGCAGCGCCCACTGTCTCCCCCAGGCACAGAAGATGCAGTTTAGCTTGAAGGTGTACGGAAGCAAATGCCGTCACTTCATGCGGGATAGCAAAGCTCGCGCTGCATGCTCCTCGACGGGCCCCTAGGACTCGGGAGGATTTTTTGTGGTTTGTCTCTGTGGGTGGATTGCTGTTACGGATCCTCTCTCCTGACTGATGCATGAAAGTTGCCAGCCCTTCTGCGAGTGTGGTTCTGGAGCCACCCGAAGGCCACAGGCAGTCCCGGTGGGGTAGACCTCATCTCCACGGTGCGAAGAAGACTTTGCTGCTCTCTCTTGAAGTTCAATGTCTGGGGCTTGGCGGGATGGAATTCAGCAAAGCTTCAAACCTACCAAACGGATGAATCTTTGCAACGTGGGGTGGAATGGGTGGCTCCACGTTTTGCCCGGTCACAGCGTAACGAGCGACGCACGCGAGAATAGGAAATTTTTGTGCAATCCGAGTAATAAAGTTATGTTGGATGGAGGCACATCGGGCGAATGGCTCACTAGATTGTCAATTTTGCGAACGAGCACGTGTGATGGGCTCGATCGGCAAACGGGCTACCCGACGCCTCATCAATAAACCACCAAAGCCACCACATCGACCACCCGCCCGCCAACAGTGGGGCCAAATGCACCGCAAGGTGGTAGGATTTCACGGGAAGCTGCAATTTCCGGCACAGCAAAAAGAAAAACACATCTCGCCCAACGCTGCTGTATCACCATGAGACACGACAACGCCATGTTGTTTGTTCCGCATCTCGTTGCTGCTGTGGCGTCCGACATCAAATTTCGATTTGTCCCGTCGGTATTCGCTGATGATGCCGTGACGACAGCAGTAATACAAACACATTCCTGGTTTATTGTTCAAAGAGCGAGCGGCACATGTGGAATTGTCAACCCATGATTAACCGTTTAAAATTGCCCTGACATTTTTGCGGCTTTTGCTCAAAGATTAGACCCGGTTCTCGGGGGTTTGTGATTCGCAATGACAGTGACCTATCTGAGTCGAGATCTACTGGATTTCCGCCAGAAATATTACGCATGATTCTAGATTACAGTAGTTCGGCTGTCGAGGATAAGTGCAAATTGTTGATTGTTCCGCTGTTCATCTGTAGCTGGCCGATCAGGCTTGGAAGTCCTGGCGAGAATAATATCACCAGACTGTTTACAGTAATATTTTTCCTATGGCTCCGAGACTCTTTTGCAAACAGGCCCCTCGTCATTCTCATACTTCGACGAGCAATTTTAGTTCAGAGCGCTTTGACTTCTTAAGCTACCGCTGCAGGAAGCTTTCCATCCAATTTCCCAGACCATTAGCTGCTTATCCATCATTATTCATTTCATTACGTCCACTATTAGAATATGCCAATGCCGAAACAACATTGTCTCTGGTGATCATGTCAAGTGCTTGTGCGGCTAGACCGCATGAGCGGTTGTCGGTGCTGAACAAATAGCGAATGCCATAACTATTGTCACTAGCATTAGAAAAGCAATTGATACTCTCTTGACACAGCACACAGTAGGCATGTGTGCTATACGCTGCGGTGGAAGTGGTGAATCTTTATCCGGGTTTGGATTATATATCATGTGTAAATGGGTTCCCACTGACAATGTTACCCACTTTGTCGGTGGCGCAGACAGCATAACACGTTTTCAGGGCTGCAAACGAAGTGTAAGGCGAAGATAGAGCGACCGTCGTTGTCGAGCTGCTAGAAGTCACACTCGTGACGAATGTTGTCGTCGACATTATTCTGGAGGTCGATGCAAGCATTTTGGAGGGACGCGATCGTTATGGTCAGGGTCTTTGTTCATCTCTGTCATGATGTGTGAAACACGCGATAATTAATTATAAAACTCAACCGAATATATTTTACTTGTCTGAATGTATTTTTATTTACTGTGATAGTTGATCTTGTGGGCCGGTACAATGCAAATATGGGCGCTGGCGACTTCCACCGAACGGTGGGAGCTCGCGGCAGCGCGATATTGTGGACGACCAGCGAAACTAGACTAAAACGAAAGTCATATTGAAGATGTGTACCTCGTCTTACGTTCGCGAGCTTCTCTCTTATGGGCGGTGTGGGCTTCTGTTCGACCTCTAGGCTGGGATTTTTGGTTCTCCTCACTGAACATCCGACGGACGCCAATGGTGTAATCTCAACAGTCGTTGTCACAATGGATGTGGCAGTCCGTGCGCTACAGTATGGAAGCCGCTCATACCATGAGGCTACTCAATAGAGAGCCCATGAACAGAATCTTCGCATTCAGATACAGTTCTGCATTTCCTAATAAGCCTCGTACAGGAGTCTAATCTAAGGGCACAGAACCAGACCGCCTCGCTGGCGTTCTTCAGAAAGGTTCTACGCTAAGAAAGGCAAGCTTGATCCGTGTCAGTTTCAAGCGGGCACCTTTTGTGTAGTCTAAAGCAGTCCACACACTACTGACTACTCTACTTTAGTCTACGTCGTTGAGGCATTCTAAGGTTATGCATGGACACATCGCTAGTCAGGCGCAGAACGAAGATCTACCGTGGCTTGCCTGGAAATTTTGCGATAAATAACATAAAACGACTGTCAACACTAAGAAGCTCGCTTTGTTAAAAAGGAAGTCCTGAACGGACAACGTGGTGACCAAATTGTCGTAAAGTTACTGGTCCGCATAACACAACGCAGACTTCACTATCAAGACCGACTGCATGCTGTTCTAAGCGAAGAGCACCCCGGCCCGCCGGTGAAATACCAAGCTTGGAATGAACACGGTGGCCGCGTTCAGGGAGCTCACCTCGAATCTTCGTTTGCTCGCGTCCATATATCGGGGCTGTTTGGCGAGTTTCGTACGATATTGACGTGAAGAAGTTCTAGTTTTTTTTTTTTTTTTTCAAATTTTCAGTTAGCCTACAATGTTCTCCATTTTATTCCACATCATAAAAAGCCAATGTGTCATTATCATGATCTTCGCCAAGGTCTGATTACCCGAATTTTGTTTGCTGTATGGCTGATATGTTTCGTTGATGAGTCCATGGAGACTAATGCATTTGCATTGTCCAGCTCAGAAAATCTATCATCGTTGTGTCATGACATGGTTCGTCATCTTGCCTAATTTTATGGGCATTTTGTTCGAATTTCACATCAAATAAACTCGACAGACGCATGAAATCCCCAATCTGGCATCTTGTCACGAGCTTCTCTCACCAGAAATACGCATGTTTCCAGCCATGAACAACCCGCGGAAGTGTAGATTGGAGCTGTTGAACCTGGGAGTACATTTTTACATGTATGAGACGAATTCGGACAGATATTTTACCTGCATCTTTTCGACGGACGATCAATCTGCTGAGAGTATTGGCAATAGAAAAGCAACGAGAAGCATTTTGAAGGCAGAGCGCACCCGTCTTCTGAATTGTACAACATTTTTGAAAATCTTTTTTTAATAAAAATTTGTACCACTTCAGAGGCTACAAGAGATTGAAATGGCTGGTGGTATGGTCATCACATTGTTCGTTTAATTCACATGGCAATATTCTTCTCATTTTTGAAAAATGCAACCCTAACACCATGTGCAGGCGCGAGCACAATGTCGGTCTTCAGCATCGGGAAGTCGTCCATCCGACATTCAATCCGCTCGTAGGTCTGTAATATGCGGACAGCGGTATATGCGAGCTCAGTTAGAGCAAATTCTACCAGCAGTGTCAGTGTTCAGTGTCAGTGTTCATGATGTTTGAAATTCCACCTGGTTTTAGGGTAAAGGAAAAGAAAAACTTACGCTGGCCAATGCAAATCCTCGGCCCACCGTTGAACGGAATGTATGTCCAGCTCTTTGGTGTCCAATGATCCCATCGCTCCGGTGCAAATTCAAGATAGTCTGGAAATTCACTTGAAGTCGGAGGATATATATCCGGGCGTCGCTGCATGATCAGTGTTGAATAGCCGATTGGCGTGTCCTTGAGAATCCCGAGCGGTTCGTCCCCATTCGGCCCACCACCTCGCGGGAGCGTGGTGTCACGAAGGGCAACGCGGACATTATACGGCACGACAGGGTACAATCTTAAAGTCTCATTCAATGTGTGGGTGAGGTAGCGCATATTCTTGATATCGGCATATGTGGGGTAGCGGTCCAGACCCACGTGCTTAATGATCTCCTCGCGAAGCTTCTGAACGACAGATGGGTGACGTGAGAGCTCATAAAATAGCCAAGAGAGCGTGACGGCGGTGGTGTCTCGACCGGCAAGTAAGACGGCAACGAGCTGGTCGCGCAGGACTTCCCGATCTCGGGTGTAGCCAGCGAGAGCGTGCAGAAAAGTGTATCCTTCATCGCTTTTGGTCAATTTATCCAATTCCTCTGGCGGAAGCTGGAGTGCGCGATCGATGTATGTTTCGACAAACTTGTTTAAGACCTTCAGCGAGCGGTAGAAGCTTTTCCTTGGCACCAATTCATTCACCGGACCTAGCCGTGCGATCAGACTCTGTACACGCTGAACCTCAGCAAAAGCCTGTGCAAATTCCACTTCTCCATTCTCCAAACTGTCTACACTCTTGCCCAAAAGAAAATCCGTAGCAGCATCGAGGGTGAAGCGGTGGAAGAGGTCATCCACACGCACTGTCGCGCCAGCGTGAGTCCCAGCAAGCAAAGGCAAGAGTACCTGGAGATGCGACTCAAATGTATGGAGGTCTGACACTCGATCTTTAATGAATTGTGGACGTAGAAGCGTGCGGGAATTGTGCCACAAGTCACCGTCGGTGGTGAAAATGCTAAGGCCTAGGAAGTCTTTCCACTCTTTCCGGAATTGCGGGCCTTTGCCATAGTCGCCGAACTGCGTTGCCAGGATGGCCTTGATGTTGTCTTCGTCGGCGGTGAAAACAATTCGCTGCCCGGCCGTAATAGCTTCTACGGTCCACGGCCGCTTGGGATTGCCGCTTGACTTAAAAATATCCCACCACCACTCATGGTTTCGGTGGCGGACTACATACCAGACGGCATTGTAGAGCAGGAGAAGGTTGTAGGGCGTCCATGTCCTTTTGCTCGGGGCGTGCTTTCCCAGCGCATCAATCCGGCGTTCGAAATTGAGGGCGGAGACGACGACTGAGATGTAGTAGAGAGCGTTCGCTGCAAGCAGGCCGTAGCTCACGGGAAGAGGAACGACAGTTCTGGATGCGGCGACAATTGCAAAAGCAAGGACTGTGCATAGAAGCGTGGGTGTCCAGACGCGGTCGATGAAATTGAGGAGCATGGCTGAGGTGCAAATAACAGCAGTATCTGACGTGTCCTCACCGTCTCTCCTTTATACCATGCTAAGAATATCTCTTGTACGCTGGTGACGCCTCTTGTCTGCTTTAATAATGTCCATCCATTTGCGCGGCCTAGTTGTGGCTCTCACGTGAAGAATGCCGGTAGACCCATGAACCGCGGTCCGATGCATGCAGGACATCGCTTAGGTGGGTGGAAGTGGGGTTGACAACAGCTACGCTGCTGTCGGTCGGACACCGTGATGCTCCGATGCGACCAATGGGATGGAATGGTTGCCACTCTCGTTTATTCGGTTTCGTTCAGAGGTTTTACATCTTGGACGGAGATCAAGCCTGAATGAGAAAGCGTGACGAGGCGTATCCCTCGCTCTGCCTCTCCACATCCTTACTCCATAGATGACAGAGGGTTGATAATCTCTCACGTGAGCCGGGGAACTAGAAGGGCATTGGTGACTGTAGAAGAGTATGTAGTAAAGTGTCTTGCGATTGGCTGACGCTAGTGGGTGGCGACATGCTGACGGTTCAGGGCGACACCGCACTCATCCACGACATGTCGTGCACAAAGCTAATGAAATAGGATATATTCATTTACTCATTGGCTGGACTTCGATTGTGAGAGGTGGGTAGATATAGGCCAAACTAGGGAGTAAGTATCTGTTGCAGGCTCGGATTTGTAGAGAACTTACAGACCGACGGGTTACCGTGAAGGGTGAATTCCCTCCTTATGGCTGAGGACTGGAGGCTATCCCTCAGCTTCTCGGACCGGCTGGCTGAGACATCGAAAATGCACGTGAGAGTTGAGGGGAATTTTCTTTGGGTTCTTCCTGTGATTTAGCTCCCACGAGTGTCTTTCACATCCGCTGACTTATGGTCCAGAGCTAAAGCTTACAAGACCGCTCATCCTGAGTGCAACGGCCCTGAGTCCTCAAAAGTTGCCAAGGCGTCTGAGGAGACAGCACGGAAGGATGCATTGACTCTAGTAAAAACCCCTAGGAGCAAGTAATTGAAACGTTGGCGCTAATATCTGACAAGAAAGAATATCGCGAGCTTTGCGCGAAAACGGTGCAGTCGCTGTTGATGTCCGCCCATAATAAGCCAGTGGAAGACAAGCATATACACGAGCATGTTTTCCCGAACCTGCCATACTCAGGGGTTCAGATCGGACGCTATGTAAACGCCCAACATTATCGTGATGGTCTCTTCTCTGAAGTCTTCTCAGCTATCGATCCAAACATTAGCAACGATGGGACTGAGAATCGGCGGCGGCAAGTCGCGCTCAAGATTACCACGCCAGAGATGGAGAAACCACCCCACGACTCTAAGCGGGAAGCACGCATCCTTCTAGTAGCTAAAGGCGATCACATCATTCCTCTCCTTGAGACATTCCATCAAGCGGGGGGGCGGCTTGTCCTTGTATTCCCGTTCATGCCCTTCGGCTTGGACACCCTTCTCCATCACGGTGATCAGATCATGGCCGCCACCCGCCGCTCCATTCTGAGAGACATTTTCTCCGGCCTTGATCATCTTCACGGTCTCGGGATCATACATAGAGATATTAAGCCCTCGAACATCTTACTCTCTTCTCCAACAGGCCCCGCATATATATCAGACTTCGGCACCGCCTGGTCGCCATCAGATCCAACCTCAGAATCGCCAGATGAGAAGATCTTGGAAGTAGGCACCACCTGCTACCGCCCGCCCGAAATTCTTTTCGGCCACCAAGCTTATACAAGCAAGCTGGACATGTGGGCTTCTGGTTGCGTGGTTGCACAGGTCGTATGTTTGGGAGGACGGACTCTATTCGATGCAGGTGATCTGGGGAGCGAACTGGCTTTGATCAAAAGCATTTTTGAAACGATGGGAACTCCAAACCTGGACGTTTGGCCTGAGGCAAAAGATTTACCAGACTGGGGGAAGATGAACTTTGCGCAGTATCCCGGGAAGAGCTGGGAGGATATCTTGCCTGGAGCGGAAGAGGATGCAGTGGATTTGGTGAGGAAGCTGATCGTGTACGAATCTGGGAGGCGACTGAATGCCAATGAGGTATGCCCATTCGCTTGCAATCAATTTGAGAGACTATGACCCGCTTACTTCTGATAAAGGCTCTGCAACATAAATACTTGAAGCAATCTGACTGAAGATGCCCCATGCCGAGTAAACTAAACGAAGGGGCCGAAGACAGAAAACCCCTCGTTACATTGCGAAAATTTCAAGATTTTCTAAGCAAGCCCGGACTTACACATCGAATCATGTAAGCATGGAATGGCACTCAGAAAGAAAAACCTTCTTTTTTTCCATCGCAGCGCCAGCAGGCACCTTGTAATAAGATTTTGGCACTCTGAGGTTGCAGGGTTATGCCAACTGCCCCGGCCAGAAGACTTCCTGAGAAACTTCTGCAGGGAGATTGGCCGCGTCACGTTGCTGCACAATGCCTTTGACCAAATTTCGACTGTGGGCGGTCCCTTCACCATCATTATTCACCCAATCAACAGATTTTGAGTCGCGATCATACGCAATGATGTCGTTGAGCATGGTTGAAGGCGTGAGTGAAGTTCGCACTCCGTCAGCCTGCCTCTGGGTGGTGTCTATTCCGAAGTACATAATGATTTTTCAGGGTGTCATCACGCTCCCCAAACATGGAGAAGGATCTGAGCGGGCGAGCGGTGCGCCAATCACTGCTAGCTTCAATCTGAGGATTCTGAAGTGGCCGCTGCATGTTGGCTCGGCCCAGCTCTGGGATTTGTCACCTTTATTGACCTCACGGCCAGCCAAAGCCATCTAGGCCAGGCAACGTGCTGCGAGTGGAATTTCGAGATTCTACCTTGCAGTCGTACCTTTCAAATTTTCCAATTTCGCCTTGATGTATCTTTGTGCCGGTTAGCAAGAGTAGCTTGCTCAAGATTGCCGGCGAAAAGCCCGTGAATCAAAATAATCTACAAATGTCATGTTCCATGATTGCAACTACAGACATGCTTCCGCTGTTTGAAATAGTCCATACTCACCAAGCTCGCGCAACTCACAGCTTTTGTAGATGCCAATCCTTGTAAGGTAATTGATTACCTCCAAATTTCTGATCCTTTGGACTTGTAGGAGGGAGGGATAAGGCTTTGATTCTCGCAGGTGCTCATACTATGATATGGCATGCAAAACGTATTGACCGTGTGTCTACCAACAGGTACACAGGATGTAGACATTGCCAGGTGTTCGTTCAATTTTTGCCACGCCGCTGCTCGCAGTTGGCGGTGGAGTATACCTGGGAAGTGCAGTGCATATCCATAGTCATGGACCCCTCGTTCCGCCGGCGGGTCCAAGAAGGGTGAAGTGCCCATTTTACGCAACTGGCCGTCTTATGGAATCCCAGTGTTGGATCTTTCTCATGAACAAAAGATTTTCCCTAAGACTCCAGATGGAGAAGCCGCTGGCGGGGAACTGAGTACTCTAGGGCCGATTCCTGCAGCTCACGTGCGCGCCCCAGCTTGGTCACCACAGCTCTAGCCGTATTTAGGCTTGCTAATGAGGTACCTGCAGAAAGCCGCGAGAAAGCGTAGTACTTTTTACGATGTCCTTACGTAGACGGCGAGAGGTTATTTTAAAGGCTTTGCGGTATATGTTGAGCTGGCGTCCACAGTCTGCTGTGTGTCGTGTCTAACTCTCCAACTTGAGGTATTTTGTCTTCGTATCGATAAGTGATCTTATCAGCCGCCAGTAAGCACACACCACGAGCCAGTCTTACCTCCTGCACACTGCTCAGCGGCTCAGCCACGCCATTGTCGTTGCGTCGCAGACCCAATTGCTTCTTTTTATGTCTCATCAAGAACTAGACTCACGACTAGCTCATATTGTCGCCTGTTCCAAGCCGCCGCAACCGAGAGCGAGCTTATTTGTATCGATCACTCAGGCAGACCCCCCGGCCACGTTCTGAAGGATATCTTTTCTCCTATGTCAGCAGAACACGCAAACGGCACGATGGACTCTCTCAATGGCTCCGGACCACAAAATAAGCTGCTCGAGAAGGTGGTGAGAACTCCTGGCCGACAGCCATCGCCTCAGCCAACTCACCTGAGCGTGCCCGCAGCCGGACCGCTTCCCCATCGAGTGCTGCACGAGACCGGGTCTGGCTACGTTGCTCCGAAATTTGAAGGCAAAGAGCAGCAGATGCAGGAGGTGCGGGACCAGATCGACGAGAAGGGCTTCATCCCGGAGGAATTGGTGGACACGGAAACAAAATGGTTTTACAACGAGCTCGGTATCGACGACATGTACTTCAGCACGGAGACTGTGGACGCCATTGTTAGCCACATTCACTCACTTTATGCTGCCAAGGTCGCAGCTTATGCCAGAGATGATAAGAAGCTGGAGATCAGACTGGACAAGGAAGCCGCGGATCACGCTGTGTACATCGACAGCAGCGTTCCGGGAATTTCTGGTGAAGGCGGGTCTCATTTTGAGGCTAGGCTGGAAGAGAAATACCTAGATGGTAGCAGAGGTCAAAACAGCTATAGAGTCGAAACCTTCCGGTCACCGAGCAAGCTGCCAGGCACGGATGAGCAGTCACTGAGATGCTACTTCGTTTACCAAACCTCCTTCAGGAACAAAAACCCGGATCCCAAAGAAACGAGCATTGACGAGTTAGGAGATGAACGATTCCTGCAGAAATCTACCAAAAACACCAGAGAGATCTACCAACGCATTATGGACGCGGTTGTCGCTCGAACTGGGCCAGTGATTGATATGTATGATGTGGAGGGAACAAGGGAGAAGAGACTGGTGATCGGCTTCAAACAAGGCTCGGCGCTTGGGCTGTTCACTGCCTTGAGTGATCTTTACCATTATTACGGTCTAACGTCTTCCCGAAAGTATGTGGAACAGTTCAGCAATGGCATCACCATTCTCTCGATATACCTGCGACCCGCACCTGGATCAGAAGCAAAGCATCCACCAATAGAAGCTAGCATTCACCAGATCATGAAAGAGCTTTCGTTGCTGTATTGCATACCGCAGAACAAGTTTCAGCCGCACTTCAGCAATGGTCGCCTATCACTTCAAGAGTCAATTTACGCTCACTGTGTCTGGATTTTTGTCCAACACTTCCTCAACCGTCTTGGTACTGAGTACAATACTCTAGTCTCCATTCTTGACCAGAATAACAGTGTCCACGCCGAGCTTTTGTCTAAGCTTAAAAAACGTCTGCGTACTGAGACATTCACCGCTGACTACATCCTGGAGATAATTAATCAGTATCCTGACCTGGTTCGATCACTTTATCTGGCTTTCGCAAACACACATTATGTGCAGACTCGCGGTCAACAAGATGATTTTTTGCCGACACTTTCATATTTACGGATGAAGGTCGACCGCGTTCTTTCGGACGAGGAACTGAAACAGCTGATTGTCCAGACCACAGTCAATGAACATCACGAGATGGTAATGACATGTTTCCGCATCTTCAATCAGGCTACTTTGAAAACGAACTTCTACACACCCACGAAAGTAGCACTGAGCTTCCGCCTGAATCCGACTTTTCTGCCCCCTGAGGAATACCCTCAGCCGCTCTATGGAATGTTTCTCGTCATTAGCTCGGAATTCCGCGGATTTCATCTTCGCTTCAGAGATATCGCGCGCGGTGGTATTCGAATTGTCAAATCCCGGAGCCGCGAGGCATACGCCATTAATGCACGATCATTGTTCGATGAGAACTACAACCTTGCGAACACACAGCAGCGGAAGAATAAAGATATTCCGGAGGGTGGCAGCAAGGGTGTCATCCTGTTAGACAGACAACATCAAGACAAGGCAACTGTTGCTTTCGAAAAATACATTGATAGCATCATGGACCTGCTCCTACCTCCGACAAGCCCTGGCATCAAAGATCCAATTGTGGATTTATACGGCAAAGAAGAAATCCTGTTCATGGGCCCTGATGAAAATACCGCGGATCTTGTCGATTGGGCGACAGAGCATGCCAGAGCCAGAGGCGCGCCGTGGTGGAAGTCATTCTTCACTGGAAAATCACCGAAGTTGGGTGGCATCCCCCATGACGTCTATGGCATGACTACACTGTCTGTGCGGGAATATGTGCTTGGAATTTATCGCAAACTTCATTTGGACCAGAGCCAAGTGCGCAAGCTGCAAACCGGAGGTCCTGATGGCGATCTCGGCTCGAATGAAATTCTGCTCGGTCACGAGAAGTACTGTGGTATCGTCGATGGCTCCGGCGTCCTCTACGATCCGCATGGTCTTGACAGGAACGAGCTTGTCCGCTTAGCAAAGGAGCGTAAGATGATTTCACACTTTGATACCTCTAAGCTGTCAAAAGATGGTTATCAGGTATTGATTGACCAGAATAATGTTGTACTTCCCTCCGGTGAGTTGGTCCATAACGGTACGACGTTTCGCAACACCTATCATCTTCGTGACCAAGAGAAATACGACCTATTCGTGCCTTGCGGTGGACGGCCGGAATCCATCGACTTCAGCAACGCCACCAAGCTTATCGTGCAAGGTAAGCCCTCGATTCCCTACATTGTTGAGGGCGCGAATCTCTTCATCACGCAAGAAGCAAAGCTTCGCTTGGAGAAGGCTGGCGGCATCATCTTCAAAGATGCCTCCGCCAACAAGGGCGGCGTTACGTCCAGTTCGCTTGAGGTGCTTGCTTCGCTGTCCTTCGATGATGAAGGCTTTTTAACTCACATGTGTGTGCAACCGGACGGCACGGTGCCTCAGTTCTATCAGAATTATGTTAAGCAGGTCCAAGCGAAGATCCAGGAGAACGCTCGCTTGGAGTTTGAGGCTATCTGGCGTGAACATGAAGAGACCGGGGTCGCGCGAAGTCTCTTGAGCGACCGCCTTAGCACCGCCATCACACGAATGGATGAAGAATTGCAGGGTACCGAGCTTTGGGACAACGTGCAGCTCAGACGGAGTGTATTGAGCGATGCTTTGCCGAATCTTCTATTGAACGAGATTGGATTGGATAAAATTCTCGAGAGGGTGAGGCTCTTACCTAAAAGATATGTTGCCATGAACGCTTCTTGCTAATGATAATATAGGTGCCGGAAAACTATCTCCGTGCCATCTTCGGTTCTTATCTTGCCAGTCGCTTCATCTACACTATGGGTATCTCTGCATCTCCTGTCAGCTTCTTTGCATTTATGAATGCGCGGATGGCAAAAGTGAACGGCTTGAAAGCTTAAAATTGGACATAATAATTTATTGTTTCGGGAAGAGGGCGGGTTGCTATACACTAGAGAAAAGTCTCAAACAAAATACGCAGCAGATGAGGCTCTCTCTGATGGCGCGAAATGTGGCTTATGTGTTCAAGGATAGGAGGCGCGCAAGGCATCACAGTCTTTGGAAATCAATACCATGTGTAGATGTTTTTACCTTGTATCATTCATGTTTGCTTTAACGTATGCCCTTTTAGCCATTCGCATATGCTGTGGTTTGGATGAGTGCTCGCTGACGGTAGAAACTGCCTTTCGAACTCACGCTTAGAACTTCTTTTGATCATCAATCGACCATTGAAGAGGACGCTCTTCCGCATTCCCTTCCCTGTTCCAAAAGATTTGTCGCCAATGACCCAATCGGCGCCATCTTCCATGGAAACAGACAATGGCAATGCAGCATATGCATCCTCAGACGTGATACCAATTCCTTGGCCTCTGCAGCTCAGGGAGAGTAGGAGCTGACCAAGGCTAAGAAGGTGATCAAGGTTAAATCTTCTGGCACAGGCGCAGCCTTCTTGGCTGCGTCTCGGCGAAGGGCAGACACGGCAAAAAACACCCCTGCAGATGGCAAGTCGACCAATGCTCGCGGTAGTGGAGTCAGGATGACGACAACAAAGATATCGGGAATCGCTGCGAAGAAAACGACATGAAGAAAATGACGAGCGGGGGGATGAAGACGAGCGTGTAAGGCTGCTTGCCCGGCTGGTGAACAATGGTAAATCGATAATTTAAGCCTCTGCCTGCGAAGTTTAAGTTACTAGTTGGTGAGGAAGAGTGATACAAAGAAAATGACTGAGCGACAGCGAAGAAGGCAACCAAAGCCCTGGAGCTGAAAGTGGCTGCTCCTTTAAGGCAATTGGAAAAGGCACTCTGCAGGCTGTTATTGAAGGTGGAAAACGAAGTGATCCTGACCACCCATAATCAAAGGTCAGAATACGCTCACCAGTGAAGAAGTGGCGTCAAAACCAGCCTCCTTCGAAATATTCTGGCTCCGAGAACTCATCACCGAAGAAGTCTACCCCAAATATGTGGCCCTTTCGAGTGGCGTCTAGAAGGCCATCATGATGGGGAAAGATGAACCTGTTGCGAAGATGGCCGGACAAGTGATGATCAACGGAAAGGACAAACGTGAGAAATGTCACTAGAGAACTTCAAAGACTTCAAGGGAAGTGATGAAAGATTGGATCCTGTGCAAAATATCGATTTGGGGATATACGACAGCTGATAATCATTGGGAGGTGGATTGTCGACGCTCCGTACCATTGCTCGCATTCGCGAAGTACAAGGAATCAGAGTGAAGTATGTTGTTCCAAAACAGCCTACAACCTACAGCGCAAGCTGGCAAGCAGCTTTAATCTCCCATACCATTATATAGGGAGTTTCGTGCTCGCTCTTGCCATTAACCAGCTTGTAGATGTCTAGAGTCGTCTAGTGACACTGCCTGACCGCTGACCTGTCTAGAGGCTACGTAGTGCATTTTGATTCTCGGTCCGTCACATCACCAGCTTCTCGCCACAAAATCATTCACATGCTGGCATGGTCATGCTTCTGTGACTCAGGTGCCAGGAGGAGATCCCGTGCATATAAAGTCAGGCTAGCAAATGAAGGGCACGCGGTGTCAGGGACTGGCTGTCGCCGCTGGATCAAACGCGCTGACCCTGGCAATGTGTTTATTTGTACCGCCAGCCTTTGTCCAATACAGAAGTCTCACTCCTCGATCTCATACCATTTCTCCCTTATCATCACTGTGTTGCAGAAGAAGTCGGCAAACAGAACAAGATGCGAATGCCGCCCCGTCGGCAATAAGAAGAAAGCCCCCTTCATCCTCCGGGAACACCCGCCGCCATTTTCGGACGACGATCCTTTCAACTTCGCCTAAGCCTGCAAGAAGCGAATGTATTGCCCATGAAATATTCCCAATTCAACGCTCACGAGCGAGCTTGTCGACACTTTCTAACGCGCAGTTTACACCGCGTTCCCTAAACTTTTCGCGTACATGCGCATCGCATCCACACCGCACTTGAAACAGCAGAAAAGAGCTTCGCGGCATATGATACCATCGAACAAGCCATCCATACGATCAAGTGAGCTGTGTCAAGCAGGAGAGTTAAGCACTTCTCGATATCAATCCGCAGAGAGCTTGCGGCTCCGATGAAGCCACGAGAAGTTCACTTGTTAAGGCTATGAGCGCTGCAGCGCCCCCCTCGCAACCTTCACTTCCACCTGCCGCCTCTACCTCATCCTCTGCGGCCGAATATCCTTCTCCTTCATCCGGAAAATCGCTGCCTACTGCAGCTAATCCACTGAAGACCTATCACATACATCCATCCAATCGTGCACCTCCCAAATCCACAGGCAGTTCCATCGCAGATAATATGGCCACCAGCGAACGACCACCGCTGTCTGAGACCTCGTACGCAATCAGAGCATGGGTAAGTCAAATGGTTGTGGCATCTTTCATTGCTGGCGGCGTGGCCGGTGCAGTGAGCCGCACGGTCGTGAGCCCACTCGAGCGGCTGAAGATTTTGTTGCAAGTGCAGAGTGGTGGGCACACCGAGTATAAAATGAGCATTGGTAAAGCGTTGAAGAAGATCTGGCGAGAGGAAGGTTTCAGGGGCATGATGGCGGGAAATGGGACCAATTGCATCCGCATTGTGCCGTATAGTGCGGTACAGTTCGGAGCGTATAACCTATACAAACCGGTAAGTGGCGAACGTATCACTCTTGAATATGTGTGCTGGATCAGACATGGAGCAAACATATGCTTTGTCTGACTATCATATTTGGCGAAGATGAGGCGGCTGATTACGCTTTTCTGCACCACAGTTTTTCGCTTCCTCCTCTGGCGAGCCGCTCTCTCCAGCTCGTCGCCTGCTATGCGGAGCTGCGGCCGGAATTACATCTGTAACCTTCACCTACCCACTTGACATTGTGCGCACACGACTGTCCATCCAAAGCGCCTCTTTCGCTGGTCTCTCGAAGCATGGAGCCGGCAAGAAGCTTCCTGGCATGTGGGAGACAATGGTGATGATGTATAAGACCGAAGGCGGTTTCCCGGCTCTCTACCGCGGCATTGTCCCAACTGTGGCCGGTGTGGCACCCTACGTTGGATTGAATTTCATGATATACGAGTCGGTTCGGCACTACTTTACGGCTGAGGGTCAACAGAACCCCACCGCGATGGGCAAGCTAGCCGCAGGTGCAATCAGCGGAGCGTTGGCGCAAACATGCACCTACCCATTAGATGTGTTAAGGCGGCGGTTCCAGATCAACACCATGAGCGGGATGGGCTACAAGTACAAGGGCATCTTTGACGCAGTAAGTGTCATTGTGGCGCAGGAAGGCGTAAAGGGTCTGTACAAGGGCATCGCTCCGAATTTGCTCAAAGTCGCGCCATCTATGGCGAGTTCGTGGTTGAGTTTTGAGATGACGAGGGATTTCTTTTTGCGAATGGACCCAGAGAAGGAGGTGGATGCGGCGCTATGATGTTGCTTGCCTGGGCAGATCTGCTATTTGTCCGAACGAAGGGGAAATAAGTGTAGTGATCATATTTACAATGGCCGACAGCCACTGTGACAACGATACGATCGCACTTCATTGCGTCTGCGCTACTGTGTTCGGAAAATGCACGGCATTTTTGGGGTGTCGGCAATAAGCGCAGCGAGAACCGGGTATCTTTCACGGGACTGGGGAGCATGTGAGGCAGAGAGCACGTATGCATCGCCTGAGTCAATGCCTGGCTTTACACAAATTACACAAGGAGAGAAGAGCTATGTTGTGAGGATGAGGATCGACCTGCTAGCTGCTTTTATTAACCTGGCGTACTTTGACCTCAACCTACAGCCTCGAGAAGATGTTGGAGGAGGAAAAATATTATACAATGTTTGTTCGAAGCTGGATAGATGACGATGATAAAGTAGCGTCATCTGCTCGAAGAACGCTTTCATGCTCCCCATTTCCCCCGAACTTTGCCCGCGCTGCAGAACGGAACGTGAGCAAACTGCGCCAGTGCATCTTCTTCAGCCTGCTGCCAACGTTCAATGATAATAATCTTTGCGCGCCTGTAAATATGATATATATGGGTTTTACAATGAAAGTCGGAACATTTTTGCCTGCACGGCAATCTAAATCCAGTATCACAGTTACGCAGGAGACTTACGCATATATGAGCACGGTGACGCTTCGCAATCGGCGCCTGCGACCAGGCTGCTGCACGACGCGAACTACCGGAGCTTTTAGTCGTGAAGCTCTCACGGGCCAGGTCAAACACAAGTTAATCCCACACCCATATCACCAGATCACCACCATCACCGTCAATCTTACCCCTACCTCACTTCTACAACCATCCAGGATCAAGTAAGGAAGGGTTCGTGATGGATACGCTCGTGGCGCGGTACAGCCGGGGCTCGCACCACGAAACCGGATACAACGAAGACGACAACCCCTTCGCAACGGACGCCACCGTTCCTTCTCTCTCTCTTAAATTTGCTCTTCCCCCCATTGCCTCTTCCGCCGCCTGGCTCCGAGCAATGACCGATGACCATAGTAATCCCCAGTGCCCCATCAAAATCGCGCATGGGACCACTACACTCGCTTTCCGTTTCAAGGGTGGTATCATCGTGGCAACAGACTCACGGGCGACAGCTGGAAATTGGATTGCGAGCCAAACAGTGAAGAAGGTGATTGAGATCAATAGCGCGTTGTTGGGCACGATGGCGGGCGGGGCTGCGGTAAGTTTATGATGAGCTCTGTTGCATTTCACAAGTAATAGTCGCTGCGTGGATGCTGTGAGCATATATGGCTGATATATATGACGGTGCTTAGGACTGTCAATACTGGCTGGCGTATTTAGGTATGCAGTGTCGATTGCACGAGCTTCGTCACAAACGCCGCATCTCCGTAGCAGCAGCCTCGAAGATTCTAGCCAACCTCGTCTACAGCTACAAGGGCATGGGGCTGAGCATGGGCACAATGTGCGCAGGTGTAACACCAACTGAAGGTCCAGCGCTCTACTACATCGACAGTGACGGCACGCGGTTAGCGGGCAACCTGTTCTGCGTCGGCTCAGGGCAGACGTTCGCGTACGGAGTGCTAGACGCTGAGTACAAGTACGATATGGAGGATGGAGAGGCGCTGGAGCTGGGCAAGCGGAGCATTCTGGCGGCGACACACCGTGACGCATATTCTGGTGGTTTCATCAATCTATACCATGTGAAGGAGGAAGGGTGGGTTAAGCATGGGTTCATGGACACAAATCCAATCTTCTGGGAGACTGTAAGTTCCTCGTGTTTGGCATTATGGAAGCCCTTGACCAGCGTTGTTGAGGAGAACAGCTGGGGTAGTTGCATTGTGAATCCCTACATTTTGTACCTGCCTTCTGTTAATGTATCCGACCTGCTGACTTGTTGAATCTGCACAGAAACTTAACAAAGGCGAGTTCAGCAATGTTACATCCGAATTGGTATAAAAGCAGGAGCATCACCATTTCCATGTTAGATTTCAGGTCATGGCCGCCTCGAGCTAGGACGCAACAGTTGTTATTCAAAGCAACATGTTAGGTCACTCTAAGAATCTCAGCGAGGAGGACGTCCAAGGTACTACGGCAGCATAGCAAGGACAGTGTATAAGAACATGGCGCTCGGTATGCGTTTTCTTCGGTGTAGTTTTAGAAGCTGTGATACTAGCTATCCTCCGTCCATGGCGTGATATAATGGAGTTACCCAGTAGTGTAAATCATTATCTGGTTTGTACCGACACAGTGCGTCTAAGAAGTCGCAATGCCTTTTTGAATATCTCGAATGTAATCTCCTTAGGCACCCATAGCTTGAGGGTAAGGCCGGCTTGGCGCTGCTGCTGCCCTCTTATTTGCCCCACCTCGCGGATGTTGGTCATCCTATTTCGACTGCACTTTGGAACAAACGCTTCTTTATACACGCTTACAACTAAATACCTACTCAAGGTCTACAACCAAATCTTAGTAGAAAGACGCCAAACTCAGAGAAGACTTCCCTTACGATTCACAAAGGTTGAGAGTCGTTCGAGATGCAAATAAAGTACGCCCCGCCTCCCACTTGTTCCAAATAAGCGGAACTATCAAGGAACTTTCAAGCGTCTTATGCCAACTTTCACGGATTAACATGTCTTGCATGACCAGGGTACGCACTCTTACAGGAAAAGAGATTGAATTGGATATCGAACCTTCGGACACTGTTACGCGCATCAAAGAGAGAGTGGAGGAGCGTGAAGGTATCCCGCCGGTGCAGCAGCGCTTGATATATGGGGGCAAGCAAATGTGAGTGTGCAACCATCAAATCTGTCACTCCCTGTTTGATACCGCTGCGATTTCTCATCAGAGGATGATGGGTACTGCTGTGCGCAGAAGATCATGTAAGAAATAGGCTCTGGACGTAAAATTGGAATCTCTTCATTCTCATACCTTTTCGAGTGGATGGTGTTTTGTACGAGACTAGTTAACGGGCATTGAGCTAATTTGTTTCATCGCGATATAGGGCCGACGACAAGACGGCTTTAGAGTACAACCTCGAAGGCGGCGCAACGCTGCACTTGGTACTAGCGCTTAGGGGCGGCAGGTAATGAGCGCGAGCGGAGTAATATAAATGAAATGAGTAAAGTACAGGCTTCGCAATACCTCGATATGGCCCAATGAGCCAAGTCCAACGCGGCATGGCAGTTACGGCATAGTAGCGGCGTTAAGGGGTTTCCAAGTGGACCTGCATTCGCTGAGGCTGCGACAACAGCAGGTGGTCGTATATGTCGCTTTTTATGTCACTCGATGCCACATCAAACATCGTTTTACTTGTGATCGATCCAAAATATTCGGACTCTTGTTTGCAACTAGACCTGAGAACTCTCCATTTCACACAGGTCACTTGCGTATATAACCCATCTTGTCTACTCATGAGAGCGATAAAAATGCTCATCAAGTTCATATTACCGCTGCAACCTTCCTGATACTCCTACGAGGCCCTTCACCCACCACCTGTAATTTTCCTTCCTGCTCCAGCGCCCTCACTGCCTCCCCGATTTCCTGACCTTCCACCTGCACACTGCTCTGCTCGCTCAGAGTCCGCACAACGTCTCCGTATCTCACACTTCCTCCAACACTTCTCAGCATCTCGTCCACCACCATCATGAGGCCTTTCTTGAGGTCTTCTTTCCGCCTCCGCTCGCTTGCACTCGTACCTTCCGTCAGCAGACCCATGTCAATGAGACCGGTCCGAGCATCGGTGGCAGCCTGTTTGAGGGCGGATTGGATGAGACGGACGGCTTCCTCGACGTCTTCCACATCGACAGTGGTAGAGAGGCGCATTTTGGCGTGTGCTTCGGAGAGGCGGATCATAGACTCTAGCTGGCGAGTTGTGGCCGTGATGCGGCGCTCCGCCGCACGGATGTCTTCGCCCTGCTTCCGCATGGCGACATAGGAAGCCACGAGCATGTCGGCGGCGGGCTGGGTGATGGTTGGGTGGATTTTGGCGCGAGCGTAGGAGATATATGATGTGAGGAACTCGACAGGCTGAGTTGACGTTTAGGGTTTAAAGCGAGTTCAGTGGGAGGGAAGAAACTTACAAGCACTTCATCCCGAGCTGCATTCTCGGGCGTATCTTCAAGATACATTCCGACTAAATGTCTAGCCAATTTGCGGTCTGCAGACTCCTCAATGCGATCAAGAACGAGATATACCAAATCGAACCTGGAGAGAAGCGTTGGTGGTAAATCAATGTTTTGTGGGACAGGCAAATTCGGGTTGTATTTGCTTCCAATAGGGTTTGCTGAAGCCAAGATTGATGTCCGGGCATTCAGCGTCGTGATGATACCAGCTTTGGCGATTGATACAGTCTGCTGCTCCATGACTTCATGAAGCACCGAACGGGTGGAGTCAGACATCTTGTCAAACTCGTCGATACAGCAGACACCGCCATCGGACAGAACGAGGGCACCGGATTCAAGGACTAAGCTGCGGCTATCCGGGTCTCTTGTTACGTATGCCGTGAGGCCAACGGCTGACGAGCCTTTGCCGGAAGTATATACACCGCGCGGCGCAATCTTGTGCACGTACTCCAGCATCTTCGACTTTGCAGTGGAAGGATCACCGCACAACAAGATATTAATGTCACCACGGTATTTGGGACTGCCACCTTTTTCGAACGATTTGTTTGTTCCACCAAACAGCTGCAGCAGGATACCTTTCTTCACATCTTCGATCTCGTAGATGCTGGGCGCCAATGAGCGTGCGAGGAGTTCGTATATGTCTGGGCGAGCAGCAGCGGCCTTGATCTTCTCTTCTTCTTCCTCAGATACTTTTCGCGTTTCTTCAACGTTGCCAGCTACCTGATCTGACAATTCTTCCTCAATCGTTGATGGATCAATGCCCATACGCCGCTTGTCGACCTTCTGCACGTGCAAACAATCGACGTACGTCTTAAAGACATTTTTCACACTCCTCTGTCTAGGATTGACGCGCACTTGATTGCACTTAAAAATGCCAGTGATTTCGACTCTGTCGCCAGCTTTGCACACATCCACCAACTCATCGTATGCGCACAAGCTGACCGAGTGCGGAGTCTGTCCATCAGGCACAGAATCTGGTGTCTCTTGCAATTTGATAACTTGCTTATCGGCAAAGCCAGAGCGATTATGAACAATTTGCATACTGTTGCTCGATTCACAGACTTGACGAGGACAGCGTGTAGGCTCGGCGATCTTGCCCCGGTCTATGTCGACCTTGACCGTATGATGGCAGACGGAACATCGAAAAAAGGCGTCTTTCATGTCCGGGATGATTGGTGTGGTACGGATCACAAGCCCCTTAATCGAGACCAGCTTGTCCATATCGCTAGGATTAAGGTCTCGGAGATTGATAGTGTTGTCTAGACCGAATGGTCGAACGCGGAAAACTTTCTGCTCCACCTCCACCACCAGATCATCAATCTCGGCCATAGGCTGTTGATGAGCACCGATTGCTCGATTACTATTGCCGTTTTCAACATCTGAGCTTGGCACGGGAGGTATCGAACTCGACTCTCTTTGCCTATTGCTATCCTGACGCTGCTGGAAATGGTGAGCGCGTGCTTCAGTCATCCTCTTCTCCGCTAGCTCAATTAGGACATCTTTGACAGCAGCGTCCATGATAGGAATAATTTCCGCAGGGAAATTCTGAACCTGGTGCCACAGCTTGCGCGTCGGAGGATAAGCCTTCAAATTCCTGCAGTCAAGGTAGAAGGCCGTGGTACCGAAATCTAGCATAGTCTCCAGCATCTTTAAATTCTCCTTTTGCAAAGCTGGGTGATCAGCTTCCAACGCTTCGCCCTCTGCCAATTCGCCGTCAGCAATTAGGCGGTACTTGCGCTGGAAGTTGTGCAGAAAATCTTTCATGCAAGAAAATGAGTCTGCGATGGAGACGTTCGTTCCCCAGATGACCCTACTCGATTGACCACCCATAATTTCGGCGTCCGAAGTGTTCGGATTGAGGTTGGAAAATGTAGCTGCATCTGAGTCATCGTTAATCGGATTGCCGTTTTCATCTACATAGAGTTTGCGACGCCGAGGCTCGAACATGTCTGAATCGATATCATGGCGTCTATTCCGGGCATTTGGTGCGCTACTTCCTAGGGGTGATCGGACAAAGAGGCCAGCTGAGCTCGTACCAATTGCTTGACCCGTTGTTGGGCCCGCTGGGTCTGAACTCGTAGCATAGTGAATGGGGGAGGATTCTGCTGACATATGAGCGTTAGACAATATTGCAAACGTTCTTACGCACCAATGATTCCACCAATGGCCCTTGGTGTTCTGCCCCCCTCGCTGCTGCCGCCAACTTGGCTGCTCTGCTGCCTCAATGGGCTTGATATGTTCACTCCATTCGCCGGCACATTCAGTCTGCTTCTCTGGCTTTGGCTCTGTGAGTTCGCGGGCGAGGAACGAAAGAACAGTGGCGAAGACGTGGGAGGATTTTGCGATTGAGATGTTTGCTGCGAGGAGCTCGCGTTACCCTTTGGGGTGTTCTGCTCGTTTATGGCGGGTGCATCAGGAAGAGGAGGGTCGCTGCTTGGTGCCGTTTGACGGCGACGTGGAGTCGAGCGGTGAGACGACATTTGGCTTGTTTCTTCCAAATTTTCGAATGTGAAGTGTCTGACCTTGGGTGATGCTACGTGCGGAAGTGGACTGCGACGCGACGTCACGCGCGCGACTTTGACACGCTAATTATGCATTCTCTTGCGCTTAATTTTGGACCAATCAATTCGATGACACTTATGGCCAGCTTTGCAAGACGGATATCCGCGTTCAAAGCTAGAGATTCTTACTCCAGGCAATCATGGCCCCTCTGTCACAGATCGCTATTGCCACATCAGTCCTCAATCGCCGGGTGAAAGACGAAGTGAGCTATCGTAAGGAGTACGAGCAGCAGAAGGCAAGAATTGCCAAGCTTGAAGCCGGGGAGAATGCGGACGACGAGAATGCCGAGTTCCAATTGAAGCAGGAGGTAGGTGAGATATGTTCATGTACAGTCCATTCATTGATTTTATTTACATCCATACTGTGCACTGCAACAATTTTGTATTGCAATGCAATGCGAATTTCATACCTCAACCCAGTATTCAGCATAGTGCGAGCGCTAATTTGAGTGATTGTTCCGCAGCGCAAAGCTCTCGAAGAGACGAAAGCCATGTTCCCTCAGCTCAGGCAAAACATCCAAGATGCGCTCTCGAAACTTGAGGCCCAACTTGTAAGAAAAACCTTTCACTTGTTATTTACTTCCGCGGCCGTTTCTCGTACTGATTGCTCTTGATAGGAGCAACATATGACTCTCGCAGATCAAGCCTCCTCCGAGGAGACCACGAAAGCCAAAGATGCAATTGCAGCGGCAAGGAAGGCAATATGTGAGGTGGATGAAGCCAAAGTGGTCGACATGTGAGGTACCTTTCTGGTGTGCTTTTCGAGTGCAGCTGCCGGACGAAGTATAACATCCCTCAAGCGTGCACCGACTGTGATTTATATGCATAATGTTGATATGGGTCGTACATCTTGCTTTCAAACTGCTTTCTTCTTCTTAGCCGGTATAAATATCGACGGAGGAGCCTGTCTTTTCCTTATAAGTGGTGTGGTTGCCGGATTCGGACTCACTGGCCTTTTTTGACTTGCCTCAACGGCTGATGTGTCTGCTTCAGACTGCGATCCAGCCGCTGCTGGCATGGAAACAATTGTTGCCTTTGGAAGTGCTTGCAATCTTGCAGTCGGAAGAGTCTCTCGTGTCGCTTTAGTGAGAAATGACAGTTTCGATGTCGACCCTGTTGAGCGGGAGAGTTGTCGCTCAAGACCCGTTGAGTTCGATGGCGCCTGCACTGGCCTCGAAACAGTCGATGTGATCTTAGGTGTACTTGAAGCAGAATTTGAAGTTGGCGGAGAGGCGGAAGCTGTGACAGCGCTCGCATTCGGCTGTGTCAAGGCCAGCAATCTTGCCTCTCTCTTCTTATCGGCACCTTTCAGTGCATGCTCTGTCATCGATGGAGCACCTGCGGACGGCGTGAATACCTTTGGTCGAAGGAGGGGGTGAGAAGCTGGTGATATCATCCGCTGTTGCTGCTGAACAAGCTCTGCTGCCGACTTCGGCTTCATAGCTTCTCTCACCATCCAATCCGGGGCTGCTTGGACTTTGGGCTCGTTCTGCTTCGGTTTCGACGTATCCATCGTGTATTTATTCTTCGAGCCAAACCGCTCGTGGTGTGCTTGAGCAGTTTGCTTACGAATCGCTGCAATAGCATCTCGGCCAGTCTTCGCATTCCTCAAGCTTGTCGTCTGCGGCCTGACAATACCAAAATTTGACACTCTGGGATTCCGCTGTCCATCTATGAATGCACTGCCTCTGCTCGAGCCCCTCTGCGGGATAATCTTAGGCACGAAATTGGCCTTATTAATTTCTTTCTGCCGATCCAATCCCTTCATGATCGCCGCCAACTTTGCCTCATCCTCTTTCTCCGCCCTCTCCTTTTCTGCCAGCAGCTTGAAGTAGAATGTCCGCCATTTACGCTGGCTTTTTGGCTCCTTCTCGGAAAGTATTTGCTCCGCTTTTGGTATGTCACGTTTGATGAATTCTTTCCATAGGTCTGCATTCAGATCGCGGAGATGGGGTGACTTATCTTCGATTTCCTTCAACTGCTGTGGATTCTTTACATGTTTGAGAATGGGCCTGGCGAGTTCAGGAGGCATATCGGCAACGTCGTGTATGCTACCGATGTTACGTACGCTGGCTCGAATTGCGATGGCTTGGAGTGACGGTGCTGGCATTTTGACTCGCAGGAGCTTGAGCTTTTACGCACTAGTAATCAGATCTCAGCCATGCAGGTAAACGCCTTGCCGTTTCAGACTCTGATGCGAATTGCAGGTGATTTTGGGTTTCTGAAGGTTGGGATTATGAGGCGAGCCTGAGACAAACAACGCCGAGATTGGCCGCTATGAGTGACGCCAGAGCTATTCCAATGTGTTCTCATTAATCTTATGCAACAGCGTGTGCGAGCATACAAGTTTGTTACACTTTCATGTAATGCTCGAGCCTCACATGCTGCGACCTTCAGAATTACCTCATTCAGCTCTGAGGCCGAACCACATATCCACGGCCCGTCCCGTACTTATGACTGCCTGAGCAGCACCAACGTGAGAAGTGAAGGACGCACAGATATGCCTGAGGACCCGCTGTTTTCGAGTGGTTGGAGTATTAGTAATGCAATCTTGCGCGATGAAGACGAAAACAGCATTCTGTACTTAAGTTGACTTTCCTATTCTGCAGCCCCTCTACTGTCTGGTGGAGAATTGGACGGGGATGCCCGCGCAGCAGTTGGATGTCACGCCCGAGCAACATGCAGGAGCAGAGCAAGGGCTTAATGAGAACGCAAGACCAAAGAAGCTGCCGAAAGGTGTTGTCCTCGGACCAGATGGCAAACCGTAGGTCCCAGAAATGCTTTGACGCGTTATGAGCGCACAATTAAGATATCCGCAGATGCCGATCCTGCACATCGTTTGCTTCATGGGCGGCGATGACGAAGCAACAAATTGGACACCCAAGTACCGACGCCAGCAAAGAAACTCACCCTGCCTCTTTTTCATCTCTCCAACCACCTGTCGATTGTCCGGCCGATGTCGAGCAGCTAGGCAGATCAACGTGGACTTTGCTACATACTATGGCTGCTACATATCCTACGAATCCAACGCCATTACAGCAATTGGAGACTAGGCAGTTTCTGGGCTTGTTCAGCAAGATGTATCCATGTCATGCATGTGCGGATGACTTTCGAATGTGGATGAGAGACGGGAACGAGCCTAGGGTGAGCAACAGGGAGGATTTTGGGAGGTGGCTGTGCGAAGCCCATAACGCTGTGAATGTCAAGCTGGGTAAAGAGCAGTTCAATTGTAATCAATGGGAAGAAAGATGGCGGACTGGATGGAAAGATGGTAGGTGTGACTAATACGATACCGATTTCGGGTGGAAATTGGTCTTGGTTGTGTTATTAGCTCAATGAGGCGCTGATAGGGGCGATCTCATCTCAGATGTTGGCATCTCGAAACTCATATCTCTAGATTTCCGCAAAAGACCAGGCGACAAGAATGCAATCACAATGTAAAATGACGAAAGATATCCCTGGTGCTGACGGCAAGTCCAGTCCTGCAGACTTTCTTCATGTCCTTTATTCATTACCTCATTCTCATAAGCAAATGAGGTAAGTCTCAGCCAGCCGTATTTTAATAGAATACCATCGAAGGACGTTCTGTTTCGTCTAATTAATATATTCCGGCATTGGTATTTCTTGCTCATTGACGGTTTGCAATTTGAATAGAACCCTTTTCGAGTGCTATCCATCCTTTCTGGATTTCTGTGAGGTAACTATAAACATATTCAAGTTCTTACATTTCGTCCTTCGCATACAAAATTCAGCCTTTTACAAGCGATGAAGTTAGTGGGGCACAACGGTGGACCGCGAAAGGTTGCATTTAGATCGCTCTCTTCGCTAAATTTGACTCTGCACTGTTGCTGGTTCCCATTGCCTGTGGACTAGACGTTGTTAGCTCTCAAGCATTGTTTAAACTACAAATAACCCTTGCTTGAAGAGATAATTTGATCTTGTCCCAACGTAAGTTTCATCGCAATCCTGAGGCTTCTGTCTACTATCTCGTCTGTTTGCCACTCAAATATGACTGTAATATACCATTTTGCCCATTTTTAAACTTGAGTTATGTATGTGCGATGTCAAGATAGAAAATAAAGGGATGATATTGTGTGTACGGGATAAAAATGAAATGATATTTTCAACATCCACTGTGATACATGAGTGCGGATTGAAACGGTATAAAAGCAAAGCTTCAAAGATGAATTTCGGGTCGGGTATCTCTATCTAATCACAGATTGCTAAAAAAGCATTGCCACAATGGATGCTATACATGCTTGTCACAGTTCGTAACTTGCACTTTGCCTGATGTCTTGGATTAGCCCGCTCCTTCGATTCCACGACCGATTCCCTCAGGACTTGGATTCTCCGCACAGACATCCGGGTCAAGTCCAAACTCAGTTATTAGATGCTCCCTTGTCGTCGGACCAATCGTGGCTATTCTTGTCCTTATTGGTCCGGTCAAGGCCCCTCGCCTTGCAGCGCTGTATTTGCCAGTCTTTTCTTCCAACCAGCCCAGTGCCATAAGCATGGCTTCGCAGCCCTGTGGTGAAAACACAACAACCCATTGCTCACTGACTTTAGCTTTTTTGGCATACTGAAGGAGATTGGTGAATTCCTCTTCGAAGGTACTCGACTCCCCAGTTTCATAGACAACGACCTCTACAACTGGTGTTCGCTCCACAGCAGGCAATTTCTCAGAGAGAAGGGTTTTCGGTATGATATCCCGTCTTTGTTCACCGACCGGAAAAAGAAGTGGTAATGTTCGTCCATTGAGGTGAGTAACTTCTTTTGGCAATGACTTCCGATGCTTCAAAATAAACTGAGCGAGAGCCTCGCCGTTCCCACTCTCCTCCCCCAACACTGGACAAGGTAGTTTTAATGCCCTCACACCGGTTGCAGTTGCTGATCCCACCACGTAGAGGGGCATATCTTTATCAAAGTAAGCGTTGATCTTTGCAGGATCCAATTTTGCTATTACAGTCGCAAAAGCTTCAACCGCCCGCTGTGAAGTGAAGATAATGCCGCCATACTTCTTGGCAGGGTTGTTTGTAGCCTTGCGCTGTTTTTCCGTATTCTCAAGAGACCCTCCCGCGAAGGCAAAGCGTTCTGCAGAACGCCGCAAGGTCCGCAATGCATCGTCACGTAACATGTGTTCTAGGACTGGAACAAAGATGGGGTAATATTTGCCATTGGAGTCCTTGGCGAAGTAATCCTCATATGCATCGGTTGGAGAGGATTTGGTTTTAAGCAGATATATTGGAATTTGGCCAAGAGTGAGGCCGCGAAAACTGTTCGTAACACCATCCATGTCGGCCATTGTATCACCTAGGGCCTGCCCATCGAAATGGCCTGCGATGATTGCCTCCGAAGATCGAGCTGGCTATGTGTGAAATAAGTCGTGCTTTTCGGTTCAGGAACCTGGTCCGTGAGTGGCTGGGGTCGGGCGGCTGTATCCGTTCCACAACTCCATTCCTTTACTGTACCAATATCAACAACGTCCCATAGATTACTTCCTACATAGGGCAAGCGTGCGCTGAGAACCTAATGGAAATACACCCGGCCCTCCAGTGTCCAAACCTTGATTGATGAGAGGTTCAACGTGAAGTACATACCAACGGCGACTCTGATCCAAAGTCGCAATCACCACCAACATTCCTTCAATCCTCGGGGGCCAATATACCGTCGTTGCTACGATATCGAGAAATGATGGAGCAAAAGATAGTCGAGTTACCTGCGGCGCATGGATATCACTATGGGCTTTTGCCCGAACAAGCGCAAGAGGGTGAGAATTCTGATTGACCTTGATTGTTTCAATCTTGATTCTGATTGATTTCTCACAGATGCTCTCCACGCCACCCGACTGCTCTCAGTAGAAGAAAGACCATTCCAACGCGTAATGCGCAACTTACTTGGCAAGGACTCGCTTTTGAGACAAGTGTCACAACCGACGTTATCTCCTGTTGCAGTGGAAGATGCAGCACATCTTGATTCAGAAGAGGAGACGTTCAAGAGACAAAAATTTCGCGAAGACATAATACTAGATTTCGCGGCGTTAGAGAGTAGCATTTTACGTATCCAACTCATCCAATCCTCTAACCAGCGAGAGCGGGAGAGGTACGCTGCAGAGAAGCAAAAGATCCAAGAGGCTGCTCAGGCTATTCGTGACAATACTGTCGAGCTTCGTGCGCGACTCGAAGAAGCACAGCGTATTCTAAAATTGAGGAAGGGGTACGATGAGCTAGCCAGTAAGATTTTGGACGACAAACAGCTAAGGAGTCGCGAGGACTGCGAAGCCGAGATTGCCGATCTTGAAAAAGAAATTGAAGACTTGCGACAGGAAAGCTCTGAATTCGAAGGGATATGGGTCACAAGGAGACAACAGTTCGAACGCATCGTAGCAGAAGGTGACGCCATGGTGCGGCTGATTAAAGGCATCAAGGATGAACCAGACACGGAGAATGATCAAGACGATAATATGGAAGATGGTGAAGAAAATGGTACGAAGGGAGAAAGCAGCCATATGGGCACGCCTGGCCCCGATGGAAGAACGCCTATGGTACCTGAAGATGCCAGAACACCAAGAGTTCCGGAGGGTAGCGAGACGCCTATGCGAATGAGTGAAGGTGGAGGAGGCACTCCTGCGCGACCTGGTAATAAGTTACTGGATATTGATGATGGCAACAGAGTAAGCAGTGGAGAAGCTTCTCCGTTGCGGCTAAGAGACGGCTTGCCAGTCGGCGATGTCAATATGGCTGACAGCAATGACCAGGCTTCAGGAAATGTTGGTATGTGCGCAGACACGGCCATTAACCAGAACACTAGTATTATCGAGAGCGGTATTGAACAGATGGATGAAACATAAATCGTCCTTAGAGTATCGAAAGCTTCAGATTTCTGCTGCTCACAATATTTTCTGCCTGCTTACTTGTTGCATCTCTCCGTTCCAACACCTGTCCTTATATTTTGGGCTTATCCGCTGAAATTCTTCAAATCAAGCCGTCCTCAGTCAATCATACATTTCCTATGCGTCATGTTCGCTTCCTCATCCTTTCGTAACATACCAAACAAAGTCAAAACATACAATACTATTACCTCCTTTATCACACTTTCCACCTCCATGTATTTAACAAAGTGCTTCCGAAGTACATTCTCAAATTTACTTTTCCCAATTTGGTCCGTTACTTGTGGTTCTGCTTTTGCCCCTCCGATTGAGCTGATGGGAGAACCCTCAGTATATAACCTCCATGGTTCAGCGCAAATTTCATTACTGCATCATTAACAATAGCCAGGGGCTTATTGGCTTCAAAAATTTGTCCATAGGAATGATGTGCAACGCTGACCACGTCTCAGTCACAGGCCTGAGATTTTGGACAATTTTGTGCAGGCTGTACAAATATGGGCGAGTGAAGTTTTAGTGGCTGAATTGCCTTGGCCGCAAGAATGGGCCTGTGAAACAATTGTGGGCTTACATCTGAGCTCGCTATCCTCGTAACCGGAGGGACAATTTACTGTAAGCTTGTCAAGCATAGAAGCTGTTTGGTTGATTTTATGGTGTTAACCGCCGACGCGCTTCGGTGTGAGGAGAACGAGTAAAGAGGAAAGATGGCGTGCAGAGGATAAGGAGCATTCAACTGAGAAGTTACAGGTAATGTATCTTATATCCAGGTAAAAACTCCACGGCTTCTCTGCTAGGCCATCAAAATATAGAGTTTTCAGGACATACTTCAGGCTCTATTTCTGAAGGATGAGCAATATCGATGTTCACTTGGCTTTTACGAGCCAAGATACATGCAGCAGTGTGCACATATTCGTGTTCTCACTTACCATACGATCCTTAAACTAGTGAATACAGCAATCAATGCCAAGACTGCTAATATGCCTCATTGAAGGCCAGGAATACTTTGGAGTACAGCGATCTCGCTCCACCATACCTCCTCTTATTGCTCAGGCGTGGCCATTCAAGCCAGGAAAAATCGGAAGAATCATAGTTGCAAACAGAAATTTGGGAGTCTTACCTTCAATTTCTGGATGCTGGATGACTCGCTCGATGCAGCTGGCCATTGCCGCTCCAAGTATTGAAAAAGGCAACAAGCGACTATCAATAAAAAGCGGGCAGACAGCCTTCAAAAATTCCCATTAGCCGATAAGCTAGAAACAGATATTGATTGTGACTGCAATCATACCTACACGATGTGATTTTTGACACAATTGAAATATCCCCAAAGAGATTATGGGATCTGAAATAACCTCGCCAAACTGTGCAAGCCTCTTGCTGCCTCCCTAGAGTCCGTGCACACCCTTATCCGGTATTTGAGTTCCCATAAGCCCCTTCAATTGCATTTAGAAGTAATGGTGGGCCTTTTAACTTGTGCTGGAAAGGATATCAGATATGTGATCGCAGACCTAGAGACAAAATTTTTTCACTGGCTTCACTTTCCAAATGATGTTCATAATCTTCAATAAAATGAAATTCTCCTGTGTCTTATGTGGTACTTTCGTCCAATCTCTGATGTTATTCACGCATAAGACCATGTAATATCGATAATGCGTTGGCCATTTCTCGATCGTGTTCCCGATTTTGGGCCATGGAAAGAATTACCAGTCCATTTACAGGAGATGTGCCAGTCAAGTGTACTGTAGAATGCTTTAACAAGGAAAATTTTGGCCACAATTCCTTGAGCACAATTAAGCCCTGTGCAACTCGACGTGACTATCGAGGATCCAAACTCTTCCACGGGTCTTCAATGAAATCTGGCATGAAGTATACCATGTCACCACGTTCATTCTTCACGCCGTTCTTGAAAATTTGCAAGTCATTCTTCACTTCGTTCTTTTCTGCACCCTCTGCCTCCGTTGTGGAGCTGTTTGAGTTCGCGTAGCCCTTTTCCCATTCGACACCCGGCTTAGTCCGAGACTTTTTCTTTCCCAAATGGAGGTTATTGGCATCATTTCTTTGAGTCGGCAGGTTGGCCATCTCGTGGCAGTTACCAGTGTGCTGGTCAATGAGCGCATCTGTAACGTTGAATTTGCGCTTCTGTTGGGGCTGGGTCCCAAAGCCCGTAAAGCCCATCGCCTCTGCGATCGCAGGGTCAATATCCGCATCCATGTCCGCCGTAATTTTATTGCGATTTCGCTCCAATGTGACTCAGTCGTTCCGTTATGAGGTGCAGTACAGGATGCCAAAAAGCCGCCGGTGAGTCGAGAATCCAGAGACCAATAGGAGTCTGTACACGTCAGTGTATAATAAGCGGAGTGCATGAATAAGTAAATTTATCTAAGTATGTATCTACAGGCATGCCAGACATTACGTTGGCGACCCCACCTTGAACAGGGATTTGCAATGACTTCATGAGGTTATGTCGAACCCAACATAACTTATCTCAGGCGAAGCCTCAATCATAATCCATACAAACTCCAGCGTGGCAATCACCGTGGTAACTGCACTTCAATATTTGAAACCCAAGATAATTTCCTCGCAAATATAAACACCAAATGAACACAGTTGGAGAGAATCACAATTAGATCATGGCGAACGAGCCTACATATCAGCAAAGGAGAAATTACCAAGGTCTTAAGGACAATGGTCCGATGTCATGTCTGCACGAGCCAGTCACAAGTTCAAAGTTGCTAACATGCCAAAGTGTATTACTTGCCCAATGACAATGCTGAGCTAGAGCGGCTCAACTTCCAGCACATATGTGCACGAATGATTCTGGACGGGCGTCTCAACCTTGCGCCAATACCTCGTGACAAACCGATCAAAGTCTTGGATGTAGGCTCTGGGACAGGCATTTGGGCTAAAGATTTCGCCTATGAGTATCCCAATGCCACTGTCACAGGTGTTGACCTATCTCACGTCCATACCAGCGGCTTTCCAGACACGTGCAACTTTAAAGTCGGCAATGTCGAATCGGACTGGTCGACCTGGACAGACGAGAAATATGACTACATCCACGCTCGCTTTTTGGTTTTTGTCGTGCATGACGCTCCTAAATTCATTTCACAAGCTTTTGAGCACTTAAATCCGGGAGGCTGGTTTGAATGGCAAGATAGCAAGATTGAGATTCACTGTGCCTGCCCCGGCGTCTTTGATGTCATGGAATGCAAGCATCAGCTTATGATAGATTGGAGTGATAAGATTAACCAGGCTTCCAATAGGATCGGTGTGGACGCTAAACGTGCCTTAAACTGGTCTAAAATGTTTGACGCCAGTGGGCTTGTGCGGCTAACTGAAGTTGTCAAACGAATGCTAATAGGATCGTGGGGGCAGGATTCTGAAGAGAAAAGACTAGGTCAATTGAATCTGCAGAACATGATATGTGCACTATCTCCTTTGAGCCACGGTGTATTTTCTAAAGCACAACTCATGCCGGATGCCGAGATTGACGAGTTCGTGGCAAAAGTAGGGGAAGAGATGACGAATCCCGATGTACATCACTATGCTCCGTTGCAAGTTTATCCAGATCTCACTGTAATTCGTCATGCGCTGACTGGATTTAGCATCACATGGTATGGACAGAAGCCAGACATGGGAATGTAGAGAATAAAGTTCGATTTGGCAGTACTTTATTTGCATGTATTCACGAACACATGTCCAAATCGTCAATACTTCGTCTTTGTTGGTAGCAATTTCAGCTGCTCTAGCGGATTTCCTTCTATTCCAAACAGCTTGAAGATCCACTTCATGATGATCACGAAACCTACAATGTTTTTGGCCAAAAATTAGTAAGTGGTCAAGACATGAAGATCTATCCTCTACATTACTCACTGTCAGGCTCGCCCATGTGTTTTTTGTTGTAAATCCATCTAGCCTCTTTTGGAGGCCCACGAAATAGGCATTCATAGTAGTCGTCTATCGGAAAGATCTCATCGCCGAAACCGTTAACCAATAGAAGCCTCGCACATTCTGGTCTGTCCAATGTCCCGTCATTAACAAGAGAGTACTTCTGCATCGCTTCCTTCTTGAACAATTCCAAATCGTTCTCATAGCCCCATTTGTACGCCAACGTGTCTGCCAGATCAAACGGATACTCAAGATGATTGACTTGAGACAACCATTGTGGACTGAACATCCAATGGCAACCGCCGCCGAGAGCGACAACCCCTGCAAGCCGGTCATGGTGTGTATGCGCTAATCTGATTGCATAGTATCCTCCAGTACTGTATGCCCACAAAGCTACACGACTGTGATCGATTTCCGGCTGCTCATCGATCCAATCGAAGAGACTCGACCACTCACGTTCTGGTGAAGTTGGATCTTTAGGATCGGCAGGGGAATCTCCTGTGCCGGGGATTTCAAGGACGATTGTCGCAACATTCTTCGATGACCATGGCTCAATCCACACGGCCAGCTCGGTCCGATAGCCATCCAAGCCACTCAAAACAATTACGAGCGGTGCGGGCTGGTTTTGGGTGGTGCTCGGAGGTAAATGATAAAAGAATTTTATCTCTTTACCTTCATGCTCCAAGCCATGCTTATGTGGAATGGTCATATCCCTTGTAGGGCGTTCACGTAACGCTAGACCTTTAATGGCGGCTTTCTTGCCCTCTTCCCAGGCATACTTCTGCTTGTCACATCTAGGCGCTGGAAAGCGAGATATCCGGTATACAGCAGAAGCTCGCCTAATTTTGTCAGTATTTCAGCAATCTTAGGATTCATGTTGGTCATACATATATAGCTCGGATGCCTTTTCTATATTGCGCTCTCTTTCCGCCATCTCTGCCTCCATGATGAGTTCTTCTGCTTTTGGGACTGTAAAACATGTCAAAATGCGAAGTAACCATGTTTTATCTATATTTCTTACAAAATTCTTGAGCGAAAGCGCTCCAGTCATACGGTTCCTTGTAACCTTTCTACATAGAAGTCATTGACGTATCTTGCTTCAATCTCTAATGGCTGTATACCTTGATCAATTGTTCCACTATAGGGAGGAAGTCTTCATATTTCGCGAACATAAATGGGTAGACACCCATGCGGCACTAAATATTTTCATCAGCACATCCACTTAGCCTAATTTTTGGAAACCAGCGTACAGGCTCTTCCCATTTTGTTTTCCACAACTGTTCGAAGCTCTCGTGGTGAGGAGCCTTTATGGCAAGCTTGTCTTGGATGACTATTTCAAATCAAAAAAATTATTACCACAGCGACATTCAGAGCTATTGGGTATACAAACTGGGTTTTCAATCAGCAATTAGGATTTTCTGTCTGTCTCGCCTGGATTGAGTTTCGTACCAGAATTTACCCCCGGGAGCAGCCATAACTAATTCCTATAATTCCGTTTGACGCAGTTCCAGCTTTTTTCATGAAATACACACTGTTCGGTTCACAAGTAATCGTCTTCAATGTCATGCCGTGAAAGACGCATTTGAAATTTCCCAAATAAGAAAGGCGCCGACAATATGGCACGGACCCTTTCAGCTTTTTCAAAATGCAGATACTTTATCCTACAACATCACAACCCGTGGCGATACATCACGAAGTGCGAGTATCGTCAGAAAATGATCACTCTGACCCCAAATGCCATTATCTTTAAGAGCCTAAGAGGAGAATGGCGTCTTCGACGAGTGCTAAAGAGCGAACTGCCCGGCTTTCCATCTGGTATTTTCATTGGCAGAGCGAGTTTCATCCCTCGGAAACCCTCAGCTCACAGTGTAACTGCTGAATTACTGTACGCTGAAGAAGGAGAGCTTAAAACCGACACTGGTCTTGTCTTGAAAGCCAATCGGAAGTATATCTACCGCTATAATGCCGACGAGGACCAGATCTCTGCCTGGTTTGTGAAAGAGGACACCAAGCAGAATGATGGGAAGGAAGAAGTTGACTATCTATTCCACGATGTGGAGATTAAGTCTCGAGCCTCTGGTGACAGATTAGAGGGGAGGGGAGAGCATTTATGCGGGCGTGACATGTATTGGGCGTATTATGAGTTTTGTCTCCCAAATGTTACTGATAATGACGACAAAGGGATGAACGTTTTTGGATTGAGGTACAAGGTGAAAGGGCCACAGAAGGACTACACCAGCGATACTTCCTATGAGCGAGACGAGAACTGAATTGTCTTTCTATTAGTGACTACATCTGAACGACTCCAGCCACTGAAGACTCTGTCATCACGCGTGACTATGAACTCAACAGTGCATATGGAATCCACCATGCATAAATTTGAGCGAAGCCATCTTCTGAGGATGTGAAAACAAAAGCGCATTGCTTGTATTTCATCGCAAAAAGGCAGTACTAACAGAATTTGAGCTTAAATCATCTCTTCGGGAGAACTTACAGAGGCCACTTCAAAAAATACCCGGCCTTCCGCCAAAAATAAGACTCTGTCAACAACAATCATGCCTTCGCCACCATTGGAGACTTTCCCAAACAATCCCTATGGACAATCTGGCCATGCCTTCCGAAATCTTCACATCAATGCACCATTTCCCGCTGCCAACAGGGTCGATGCGCTTGAAATCATCGCTCCGTTCTGCTACCATCTCACCATTACCTTCAAGCCACAGAATGGAGGATCCGATCCCAGGACAAGTGGATCTGATTATGTGGCCTCCAATTCCTTTTCGTTACCAACAGACCATTTGATAACCCAGCCTCTGCACCCGAAAATAGATACGAGCAGTATCCGTGCAGATTCATCGTCTGTGAGGGAAACACAGACATACATTGGGTGCTCGATCTCGCGATTGTCATCCACGCACAGCCATCAACCCCTCTCTAAAGTCACCTCGAGGGGGTCTCTACAACCACCTCAACTGCCAAACCTTTCCCAACACGGGCAAGAGGAGACGATGGAGCAATGGATACACATATTCCAACACTGTCGCCAACTCAAAACCCTCACCTTCCGCATCCTGGGTGACACGGCTTGGTCCGGCTTCAGCTCTGTTGAAAAAGCTATCGTCGCCGTCCGGTGCGCCCTCGACTCGCTCGGGGAGCATGATCTTCCTCATCTGAAAACCTTGCGCATCGCTCCGGCAACGGCAATGAGCATCTTGCATCTCCGCTGGGATGGGGTTGCCGCCTTTGGCAAGCTAAGGACCCGCCGGGCAATCAAACCCATCCACCTCTGGCAATCCCTGGAAACGCTCGACCTCCAGCTCCACAGCCCATTCACACCAGCCATCCAAATGAGCGAGCATCAACACATCATATTTCTCAAATCCCTCGACTCGTACCTTCGCAGCTTCGCGCCAACAATCCAACGCCTGCATTTCCGATGGCTCGGCGGAGATGGGCCAGCCCCGCTCACGCTTCACTTCGAAGAACCTTTGCGCAATCGGCCGGCAATTATATGGGCAAACTTAGTTGAGCTCCGCCTGGGCGGCACAACGCAGTTGTATCATTCTGTTTGCGCGGCTAAGCACTTGGCGCCGAAATTGGACCATATTTCGGTGTTACTCAATGGTACTAAACACATGCTCAACAACGAAGAAGGTGCCGAGATGGATGATGCGGCGGAGGGGCATGATGTACCTTTGGTACAGGATCGCATATGCAGCCGCGTGGCGAGTAGTGTCTACAGCCAAACAACATCGGGACAACGCCCGAGCGAATTATTGTCCGGGAGTATTAGTCACACAAGCCAAGAAGTGACATTTATGCTCGACTTAAATGGGCGTTGGAGCCAATTGCCACCAGGTGCGAGCTTAGACAGCCCATCCGAGATAGAGATGGTGAAATAACGGTTGTGACCTTTGAATTTGCTGAGAAATTGGTCCGAAAAGAGTATTATACATTGAACTCCGAAGCCGATTTGTATCTGACTGTTTGTACGAACGCCCCAATTATGGAACACATTCTCACCATTTTTTGCGTATGATAAGGTCGAGCGCATCAAGTGGGGACTAACCGTGGCACAACGTCATAATGCCCTCGTAGTACTCTAATAACGGAACCTTGCAAAGGTGGAATTCGTACGAGTGAGACCAGATTACCTGGAAGGAAGCATCCCTTATCCAAATGCTTAGAAAGAAAATTTCCAAACCCAAATTGCGCCAGTCCTGCAACCCCTTCAAGTTTCAAGCCGCTCGCCACGTCATTTTCATCACACCCCAAAAGAAATCATCCTCTCAAGGTGTCATCCAAATTCCGTGTCCTTCCCCTTTTGAGCGGCGAAAATTGAAACCCACTCCCATCTGCCGCCGAAATGAGCAGCGTGCTCCCCGACGCCGCTCCTCCGCCCAAAAAGCTACTCCCAATGCCACCTCCCCTCTTCTTCCCTCTGGCACCCAAGGCTCCAAATCCCATCGTCCCAAATAAGTTTTTCCCCATCACAAAACTCCCCCCCGGTGCCGGCGCTGGCGCCGCAGCCGCATCATCCTCTTCATCGAACAATGTCCTACCTAGCCCGCCGAGCCGGCGCGGTTTCTTCTTCGCCCGAGTGACTGCCGCTGCATCGGCTGCAGCAAACGTGGCAAAGTCGTGGATACTCTTGCGTATGCGTGGACGGCTGCTTTTCTTGCTGGGTTCTCCGTCTGCTGAAGGCCCATCAGCCATCTTAGTCTTGACATGCTGCGTCTGCTGCCAGCTTCTTATTGCGTTCTCCTGGCCATGGCTGTGCACTTCCTCCTCGCCAGCTTCTTCAGCTACCACTTCGAGGGCGGAATGGGGTTTCTGTTGCTCCTGCTGCGGCTGCTGCCGAGCCGGAATTGTCTGCTCGTTAGATTTGCTGGCCGGGCGTGTGGTTAAAGGTTTCTTGGCCTGCTTGCGGGGGGGGGCGCAGGGGATGCATCTCTGTCATTACTTTCGGACCAGTCACTATCTGGCGCTACGCTCGCCGCTGTCTTGTTAAGAAACGGGGTGATGGAGAAGGTCGATTTATCGCCCACACCTGCAGCGGTCTTGCGCCCACGTTTACTGGCAGGCCCGTCCCCAGGTGTGCCTAAGGTGGTTGCATCGGCTACATCAAGCTGAGCGACGTTGCGTTTTCTCCCATTCTTCGCAGCAGCCGGTGCAGCCCCGCTTAACGTTTTCTTCGACACAGCGGTCGTGGGGCCGCATGTGGCAGCGGCAGCGAGTGCAGTTTCGGCCTCTTTCAACTTTTCCTTGGTGGTGCGCAACTTGGTTCGGAATTGGTTAAGCTTGTCGTCAAGTGTGGCTTTCTGCGCCTTGAACGTTTCCGCTAACTGCGCCGCCGCTCGCTCCGCCTTCGCCCGCTCCTTTCGTTCCCGCTCCACCTCCAGGCGCAATTCTTCGACCTCGTTGTCCGCATGTGCATTCCCATCTGTGCGCTTTGCTGCACGTGCCCCCGCCTTCCGTTCGCGCTCAATCTCTGCCCGCAAATTCTCCACTTCTTCCTCGAGCTCCTGCCGCATCTTCTTCTCTCCCAACAAGTCCTTTCGCACCTCTTCAACCTGTGCTACTTGCTGCTGCACCTCATCCGCTCGCTCATCAGCCTTTTGCCTCGCCCTCCGTTCCCGCACCAGCTCCTTCCGGATATCGTCTCCCTTCCCTGCTTCCTGCGTGATGCTATCAGCCGCTTCCTCGGCGCGAAGCCGGGCGTGCTTCTCCTTTGCCAATAGTCGCCGTAGCTCCTCCATCTGAACCTCCTGCGCGATCTCTGCCCCAGTATTCCGTCGCTTGGCCAAGGCGCGCTGGGCTTCCCGTCGTGCGTGTTCGCACTCGCACTGTAAACTGGTAACTTGACGCTGCAATGCAAGTTTCTCTTCAAGAAGCTTTTCCGCACTCGCAGCCTGGGCGCGCAGATGCTCCAGTTCGGGACGTAGCACACTCAGCTCGCGCGTCAGCGCCAACTTTGCCGTCAGCGCCGCCGTCGCGTCCTCACCGCTCGCACGCAGCGCATCGTTCTCCGCCAATGCCGTAGCAAGTTCCTGCTCTCGACCACGTAGGTCTGCTTCGGCATCACGCAGTCGTGCTTCGGCTGTCTCGGCGCGGACTAGGTTGTCGGCAACCAATGCCTCGAAGGCATCGGCGCGGTCTTCTTCTTGCTGCAGCAGCTCCCGCAGCTCATCGTTGTCATCCTCAAGGATGTGTATGTCGACACGCAGGCGTCGAATATCTTCATCCTTGGCGATGAGATTAACAGCATGAGCGCTCTGATCATATTTTAATTCTGTTGCGGCGCTCTTTATCGCCGACTCGCATGCGCGGTGCACGAAAGAGGGTAATGGTACCATCGGACTTTATCGTATGCTTGTTTCTTTGCGATGCTTTGTGTTGCTAAAGCCACGGGTCAGGAGATGCACGCTCTAATTCTATCGCATGCTCAGGTTTGTTTTGTTTACATGATCTTTTGCCCCGCACAACTTAAGTATGGAAACGGTCGGCAAACCTGCCCTGAAGCTTGTAAGGACAACTTTGGAGACAACAGCTTCATCAACGGTGCCGTTAATGCGTCTATCTTCTCAAAAATCGCTGCCATGAAGCTCCATTCCCTTCTCACCGCTCTCCTCATCCCAATACACACTACCTTCGCCGCTCGAAAATCCCCTTCCGCCGGTGTGGACCGCTTCCTTGAATACAATGCCAAGCAGCTTTCCGCCGGTGGTCCCCTCCGGTTGAATGATGCCTCCTACGACGCCCTGATCAAGACTCCGCGCGATTACTCCGTCGCTGTGTTACTCACAGCACTAGAAGCGCGGTTTGGGTGCAACCTCTGCAATGAATTTCAGCCTGAGTGGGAGATGCTCGGCAAGCAATGGGCGAAAGGCGACCGCGAGGGCGAGGGTCGCTTGCTCTTCGGCACACTGGACTTCGCCGATGGAAGGCAGACATTTCAGAGTGTATGCAATAATCATTTATCCTGTGGAAAGACCCTACGAGAGAACGGAAGGGAAAGAAAGCTGATATGTTTTGCTAGATGATGCTCCAAACTGCACCTGTCCTGCTCCTCTTCCACCCCACCACCGGGCCACACGCCAAACCTGACGCGGCTCCGGCGAGATTTGACTTTGCTTCTGGGTATGATACGTGCAGACTCAGCAAAGCTACCCTTCCCACTGGTCCCCTTCTAACATGATCTCCAGCACCAACACCGCCGAACCAATCCACGCCTGGCTGTGCCGTCAGCTCCCCAACATCCCACACCCAGTCTTCGTACGACCTATCAACTACGTCCGGATCGCCGTCACGCTGACTGCAGTACTGGGTTTGCTGACCTTCGCTTCCGTTGCGGCACCTTACATTTTGCCAGTGGTGCAGAACCGAAATCTATGGGCTGCCATCTCTCTCATCGCCATTCTACTCTTCACCAGCGGCCACATGTACAACCACATCCGCAAGGTCCCTTACGTCGCTGCCGACGGCCGGGGAGGCATCTCGTACTTCGCTGGTGGCTTCCAGAATCAATTCGGACTAGAGACTCAGATTGTGGCCGCGATGTGTATGTTTTCCCTTGCACATCCCTCTCAAGCCCTTCCTGTTTCCACACCTGCCATTTTAGATTGATGATGTTTACTGACGAGTTGTCCTGTTGGGACCACAGATGGCGTTCTCGCCTTCGCCACAATCAGCCTTGCACTGAAAGTGCCGCGAATTGCCAATCCTAAGACTCAGAAGGTTGCTGTCTTTATCTGGGGCAGCATCATACTGTGTATGTATTCTTTTTTGATGAGTGTCTTCCGCATCAAGAACGGCGGTTATCCGTTTTGGCTGCCACCATTTTAGACGAGGACAGTGTGTTTTCTGCACACTTTTCTTCAGAAAAAGAGAAGAACGAAAGCTAGACTCAAGTTTCGATAGGAGATATTGTACCCAAAAATGAGGGTCTTCGCGGGGGGGGTTATTTAGATCTGCGTGTGTTTGGACGGGATGAAGCTGTATATTAATCTGAAGTTACATTAAGCCCCAAGATAAATCACCCATACCAAATAACACTCAGGGATATTCCATGCTAATAGTTTCCTCGTTTAATATATTTTCACGGTGAAAGGGCTTAGCAACCATTTCCCGCTCAATATCAATTGCACAATACAATTTAATCTTTTACCGTCCAGCTATGAGATTCGCATAGGAGATATGGAAACTTACAACAGCAGAAGGCAACAAGAAGCATCATGGAATGTTTAACGGTAAATACATCTCCGCACAATCCGGAACTGTCCCAGTTTTTATGCATTTCTCCCGAATGGAGAAATTAAAAAAAGAGGCGTGAAAGAAAAATTGACCGAATTGGGCTTTGTAAATAGACAGACGTATGCACGTCCTAAAAACCGCAAAAGGTAATATGGACGAACCCGGAGTCGAACCGGGAACCTTCTCCACTTAACTCTGTGGATCTCATAAAGACCCATGTGCTAAGAAGATGTCATACCGCTAGACCATACGCCCATTTTGTTGGGGTAATCGACTATCTTATTCTATATATTTTAATAATTTCTAATTCGCCGAGGGTAAGCGCTGTAGTTAGCTTTGCTTGGCATCTTAACGCGGGGGATAAGGGCGCGGTCCGGACAAGGGCGTGGTCCGCGAATTGACCGAAATCACATTCACTGTCTTCAACACACAATGCTTCTACCAAAACGTGTACAAATCAGTCCAAATGAAGGCAGCATACTGCTAGCAATATCAGCTTTCCAGTCAGGTCAATGCGCTTCTATCTCAGCAGCTGCAAAAGGCTACAATGTTCCCAAAACCACGCTTATCCGAAGAATCCATGGAGGAACTGCCCGAGAGGATTATACACCAACCAATAAGAAACTCTCCTGCACTGAGGAAGAGGTACTTGTTAAAGCCATCTTGAAGTTGGACGCTCAAGGTCTATCGCCTACTATCTCTCTTGTAAGAGAAATGGCAGACACAATCTGCAGAGCAAGAGGTGTACTTGGAGTTGGAGTTAAATGGGCAAACAACTTTGTTAGAAGGACACCAGTCTTAGATATAAAGCTTGGAAGGACATATGAATGTCAAAGAAGGCTCTGTGAGGATCCAAAGATCATTAGAGGCTGGTTTGCATTAGTGAAGAGCACTATCAACAAATATGGCATTCTCTTGGAAGATACCTACAACTTTGATGAAACTGGTTTCCAAATGGGGCAGATCTCAACTTCTATAGTTGTTACAGCAACAGATAGACAAGGCAGACCAAAGCAGATCAAGCCTACTAATACTGAATGGGTTACATTGATCCAAGGAGCATGTGCGGATGGCTCCAGTATTCCACCATTCCTCATCTTCAAAGGAAAGGAACTTAACCAGACCTGGTTCTATCAAGGTCTCCCTTCAACATGGGCCTTCTCAGTGAGTCCAAATGGCTGGACTAGCAATGAGATTGGCCTTCAATGGATCCAACACTTTGAGAAGCATACAAGATCCAAAACAATTGGTAGCAAAAGGCTTCTTATCCTTGATAACCATAAAAGCCATACAACACCTGAATTTAGGGGCTTCTGTGAAGACAAGGATATCATACTACTTTGGATGCCACCTCATTCCTCACACCTTCTTCAACCACTGGATGTTGGCTGCTTTGGCCCTTTAAAACAAGCCTACTCAAAGCAGAATCAGAACCTTATTAAGAACCATATCTTCCATATCACAAAGGAAGACTTCCTTGCTTCCTTTTATATAGCCTTTGTTGCTTCTTTTACAAAGAGCAACATCCAGGCAGGCTTTAGAGGCTCTGGCTTGCACCCATTTGATCCAGAGGCTGTTTTATCACAACTGGAGCAAGCAGCAAATTCTCCACCTCTAGACCTACCTCACTCATCCCAAGAATCATGGTATGCAAAGACCCCAAGCAATACTAAAGAAGTAGCCAAACAGGCGACCCTGATTAAGAAGAGGCTTGAAAGGCATCAGAGCAGCTCACCAACTCCTATCTATGAAGCTCTTAGCCAGCTTGCAAAAGGTGCACAGGCTATGGGTACCTCAGCAGCTCTGATGCAGTCACAGATTACTACTCTACAACAGGCTAATAAGGCTCTGCATATACGTAGAAAGAGGAAGAGGAAGGCCATCCGGTCAGATCATGCTTTATCAGTTAGTGAGGGCCAAGCTATGGTTGATCAAAACCATGTTGAAGCAGAAGTAAGGGAGGAGATGCCAAGGCCAAAGAGGAGGGCATCAAAATGTAGCAGATGTGGTGAAGAAGGTCACACCGTCAGAACATGTAGGATTAGAGAGTAGATACTGATAAATAATATGTTTCAATTTCAAGTTATTTGAGCAAGTGGTTGTTAAGACAGTGACTAAAGCATGCTAGTAACTTGAAATTGCTGGACCACGCCCTTGTCCGGACCGCGCCCTTATCCCCCGCGTTAAAACAAGTGTATTATATATTATGTAATCGGTCACATAACGTGCTTCACTGCCGAGCCGGTCACACTACCGAGCCGGTCAAAGTTCCATCTCATCCACCTTCAGCAGCACATTACATGAGCAACACTGCAAAACAGAACATAAAACTGCTTGTTTTATAAATTAAATGTTCTGGCTTTGTGAACAAATGAACCATACTTACTGCACCTTGATTGTGCCTTTTTACGAGGACCATTTGGCTGCTTAGCTAGAATTGCTGGATCAATTTTTCAATGTTATTACTGAATTGCTCATCAAACAACATCTTCTGAACAGCCTCTTGCCCTTCTTGGATAGTTAATGATCCTCCCTCTCGGATGAAACCTTTATAGCGTGCACGCTTCTGCTTCTGCTGCTGATTTCAGCTCGGAGCGCAGCATTCTCAGCCTTTAAAAGTGCCTGCTTATAGACCACTGCCTCAAAGCCTTTTATAAGCTGTAAAAGAAGTCTTTCACCCGAAGAGACTGATGATCTTCCTCTTTTGCGACCCCGGTTAAGATGATGTTATACTGCTTCTTAATCTCTGGCAAAGTCTTTGGTATTTTGGGGTCCTAGGAGGACTAGCCGCCTCTTGGAGATTGTGTACCTTTAATAACAGGTCCAAGGTTGGAAAGCTCCTAATCAGGATCAAAATGAACAAGGCCAGTTGCTTTGAAGCCAAATTTAATTGTATCTAGATTCATATTTTGTTAGTGAGCTGTAAAGGCTGGAGGGAACTCCTGTGTAAGTGATTTGATTAATGTTAAGCCTATGCTTGTTCTCAAACTGGGAGCTATATGCCTTATTTAGGGAGTGAAAACAGCTCACATCCAAAGGCTGAAGGATATAAGATGTATGTGCAAGCATACAGAATGTAAGGAAGTAGTTCTATAGGCAGAATACCTTAAACTCAGCTGTACGGTGGCTGCTATAGCTATTAAACATAAGGAGCCTCCCATCGTTATAGGAATGCTTTATACACTAGTAGAAATAATAGTTCTATTGAGTACTAATCTTAGCTATCGTACAGCTATTATCACTTGTAGCAATCTTCTAAGCTACTAGAAGGCCGGTCTAGTACCAAGTTATCTAATGAAGCTTAGCAGCAAAAATAATGAATTGTGGAATAGCTCAGCCCATTGCATCAATAGCCTCAATTTGCAACCCATTCCCTATCATCTAGCTGCCTTATCACTGGCCTTTCCTTCCTTTTTCAGCCTGTAGTTACTTTGGAGGTAGAGATTATGCCTATTTGGAAGCTAGTCTCATCAAACTTGTATATTTCTTCCTCTGCAACACCGTACTGTATAATTCTACCACTAACTTGGACTATAAATCAATCTTTTTCGATCCTTACATTCTGCTCTTTAGTAATCAAACTTGCGGTTGTATGAGCTTGAATACCGTAGGTAGCATTTTACAAATTTAGAAGCCCAACTGTTGCCAACTCTTTGAAGTTGAGATGGCTGCTCTCTTCAACAACAAGTTAAAGATAGACTCCTTCCTCAGAGTATTGGAGAATCTTCTGAAAAAGCAAATCCTCTTTGCATTAAGTAATTAACCGGCAATTTGCAGGTGTCTCTGCCCGGGAAAGGACACCAAGGTACCTTTTACGAAAAGTTTCAAATGGAATGTCGTATCTTGTAGCTACAGCATGAAATGAATAAAAGTTGTGACTAAGATACCATTAGAGGGTAAAAGAAAGTCTTCCCTCAGTTTGAGATGGCATTGCTACTCAATATTGCTGGACAATAAGATGTGGAAGCTGAAGCACGCATTGTGTACGCATTTTGACCGGCTCGGTGGTGTGACCTGATCTTTAGTGAAGCACGTTATAACAGCCCCTTAAAGAGTACTCAGTTGCGGAGGCGGGTTTTCTGACTTCAAGTTTTCAATAGATCTTGAGACATCAATGTCGTATGATGGTGTTGGGCTTGAAAATCATGATTCTCCTTGCTCCGCGAAATTTCACGTTCAAAATGAGGTAGGTGCGTTAATAAGGATTCCTTTCTTAATCGAAAGGCATCTGTCTCCAGAT